>JARFIW010001377.1:0-716996 GCA_036346225.1 Platerodrilus igneus | reverse complement strand
GTGTTAATATGAGTTTCGCTCTCTTAGATTTTTGATTATTCGATGCTTTAAACAGTGCTCTCTTAGATTTTCGATTTTTATTCAATAATTTAAACAGTTTTGCTCTTTATTTTTGCTGTTATACCATACTTCAAGCAGAATACGTGCTACGATTCAAGTTATTATGCTTTAGTGCACCTACAGAAGATAGATAAGGTAATAAAGTCTAGTTATATTTGCGGGTGCTACTGTGCGAATTATTCCAATTAGTAGCGATGAATAGATACATTGAAGTATGCAGTTTTTAGTATAGCGTGAACGAATTAGGAATTTCTTTGCTATTTTTCGGTAGTGAGTAAATCAAATGTTATTAGTAAACGTGATTGGATCTACAACAAGATTTAGATATACATAGATGCGTTCCTGAGAAGCCCGGAAACTTTTTAAACGAATGGTGTTGTAAATGAATTTTAAAAGGCGACCAGGAATCTGAGGACGGAAACATAACCCAGTTGGAATGGTAAAATTAGCAAGGACGATGTACATTGAAACCACGAGTGCAGTAACCTTCAGGTAAATTATACAATTTTGTTCGAACTTTGATGTTTTTGTGTGTGTTGGATATCTTTATAATTTATTTGATAAAAAATGGACAGTAGTGAATTTATATGAACAACAACTTTTAATTTTAAGGTAAAATTTTCTTGTTTAAGTAGAAAGGAGTATTTAGCAGTTTATGTTTTGAATATGATGAAAATTTGGGTCTGTCTTTGAGCTCAATTAGACTAACCTGGTTAATTAACGTAAAGGGGTGGAAGATGCTCCCTTTTATTCAGACTTAGGTCTGCACATATTGTAACTTAATTAGTATGCATCCTACCAGGACTTTAATTCTGGATGCAAATTAAAAATGATGACAAATTTAAACTAGAAATTTTATGATACTGAAATTTATGCTGAAATTTAATTTTGAAATTTTAATGTATTATGAATATTGATGTAAATAGAGTTAACGTTGATGTTTGTGGTAGGAATGTGTTTGTTTTTTTATGAATGAGGATGAAAGTTTTAACTAGGTGAGCAGCCGAGGCGGAAAGAGTAAAAAGGCGACTGTCTGAAGAGATTCAACAGGGCGAGAATCACAGCAAATCTTGGTGCCCAATTCAAGAAGCTCGAATATTTTTTTTTACTCGGGTGAGGCTTTTTGTAGGCTTCACAGCAATATATATATATATATATTGCTGTGATAAGGGGTTGTTTAGGGGTGTATTGAGTAGCAAGGGTCGTGTAGTAACAATAAATAGCAATAGGAATCAGAAAGCTGCATGTATTCAGCAAAAAAATAGGCAATTCGTACATTATGTAAATAGCAAGCATTTAACACTCTGTAAATAGACCGTAATTAGTTTAAAGCGATGCAAGTAAGCATATCTTACAACAATAGAACGCGTATTTAGAGAAATGATCGTACATGTAATTGAGAAGTATTCTACAATTTATAAAATAAAGACGCCGAAGATAAAAGATAAAACCTGGCAAAGCTTTATGCAATTACACGGAAACAATAAACATTTTTGATAAGAAAATGCAGTTTCAAAGACGCATAAAAATACATAAACAAAAACAACATTAAAGTTACATCATTTATTTTGTTCAATTATCCAAAAGGCGATATCTATACAAAAAAACAGACAAAGTTGAACGTCTGGCAAAGATAACAATGTATCAATAGAAAATAAACATTACACAGAAAACCGAATAAATTACGTCAGAAACCACTTCAAAATGCAGGGAATGGTGAAGACAGGGCCTGGTTGGTTGAGATAATCTGCAGGACTGCTTGAAAACCCAGCCCACATGTAAGTGGGATGAGCCTATATAACACAGAGCAATGATAAGACGGGTTAGTTTACAACTCATGCACGCCGAAGCTGTGACATTGTTAACCAGAAAGCCACACGTAATTTAAATAAAGTACAATAGAATATCAAGTGTGTTACAGTGATAATGTGCAACGATTACAAAGAGTTTTTGCCGTTTTTTTTTTATAGAAAACGTGAGTAGAATTTGGATAATTTATTTAAACTAAATATTTATAATAATAGGGCTTCAAGTTGTGTCAATGTAACATTCAAGTTGCGTCGATAATAATTCAAGTTGCGTCGATGTAACACTTCAAATTGCGTCGATAATAATAGTTCAAATTGCGTCGATAATAATATTTCAAGTATGCGTTGATGATAATAATTCAAGTTGCGTCGATACTAATACTTCAAGTTGCGTCGATAATAATATTTCAAGTTGTGTCGAAAAGAAGTTCTAATTTTAAGTGGATTCCGAGGGGACAATTTTGGTACAATTCTGGTACAATTGTAAGCTGCATCGAAAGCATTAAAAGGAAGAGATTCAAGGCATATAAAATAAAGAAGCACAAAGTAATTTTTGGAAAACAAGGGGTAACTGTACTCAAATATTGGTTCAACTAAGCAGAGCATTGTTAAACGAATGAGGACAACAAAGGGGTGTTGATCCACAACACGAACAACACATCGCAGGTCAGATCTATTTAATTTTAAGAGATTTTGATATTTAAAATTTTAATACTGAATTTATTCAATTTATATAAAACTTGTAATGAAGTCAACAACAAACATTGCATACGTTAAACTTACGTAATATATTATAGAAAGGTCTAGAACGTTCCAGGTTTCTTTGGTAAAGAGGTAGTTTTTAGTGACTTTAGGTTGAATTAAAAGTATATAAATTTTGGGATAAATGATACATATGATATTGATTGATTGGGGAGTGTATTTAAAGAATTTCAAAAATTGTAAATAATATATCTTTTCATTAAATGAAATTAATTGACTTCGTTTTATCAATTCAAACAAAAGAAAGAGAAAATTTATCATCGTAACATTGTGCACTCTGTGTAGATTAAAAAGGGCTAGCCGTGGCATAATAATAAAATTAGTAAAATTTGAAGTGAGAACACAGAGCGGCGGCGTTAAGTAAAACGTCATTACACCGAGTACGTCATTATCATATCAATATATATATATATATATATATTATATACCCCACCCCTCTACTTTTTGTGTGTTTCACCTATATTATACCCTTTATTTTATACTTTTGTAAAATGTGCACACCTAATGCACGCCCCTTGTACTTGCACCGTTTGGTTGGTTCTTTTATAAACTATTTAATGTAATGCCTCGACTATTTAAAACTCTTAATCTCAGGTTATTCAACTGCTTATAGTGGGTTTCCGTTATAAGTAGTTGTGTTAAGTCCAACCAACGTGCACCCTTTTGTTTTACTATTAAAATTGCTACTCTACTTTAGTATATTCCAAAATTTCTAATTAGATCAAAGTTACTATGTGCCAAATTAAATTACAACCAAATTTTATATGACTAAATTTTGACGTATTAAAGAATATGATTTTAAAAACTCACCTGGTCTATACTCCGTCGATGCCTTGCTGAATCCTGGCACAAAATCCTAATTACCGTATACGTCTTTACAATGATGCTCTTGCCTTTCCGTGTAGCTTCCAGGTGTCCTCGACTTTTGACTGTTCCCCAATATCTGAAATGATTAACCCAAATTTAGAATTTAGAAAATACCGTGTTACAACTTCCTTGTACTAATCTCCAACTCGTATCCTTGTTTCCGCTCAATGCTCCTGCTGTCTTTAACCCGCTCCAATATCCAACTTTTAATCTATATAACCACTCTCGATGACCTTCTAACTTTTAACCACACTCCAATATCCAACTTCTAATCTGTATAACCACTCGATGACCTTCTAACTTTGATCCACACTCCAATATCCAACTTCTAATCTGTACAACCACTCGATGACCTTCTACCTTTAAGACCACTCTCCAAATCCAATTTCTAATCGTCGCACAATCACTACTCTTCCCTTTATATTTCCGATGCTTGTATCTTTTACCACTTTTCAATTAAACTCATTTTAAACAATTACTTTTATTTTCTTTTTCAAAATGTCTGAATACAAATTAGCACAACTCTGAAAACACGTCTTTTACAAAATTGGTTCGAAAAATAATCCAAAACACGTCTATTACAAAATTGCTTCGAAAAATAATCACTTTGTTTACTCTCTAAGGCGACCATGTTAACTCTCTATTAGCCTACTACATCCATAACAAATAACTAAGTTCGTGTCGCACATACCATAGTCCATGTCTTTTATACAGTTTCATAATTACATTAAATTCTAATATATGTCCTAAATCTTTACATTCAACCAATCACATTTTACGATGTTTTAACTAATAATTTTGAGTTTACAAATATTGTCCAAAAGTTGATTCTATAGAAAATGAAACCAAAATAAATTACACTTGACCCTGGATGCATGTTGATAGTGAACATTCATAGACGCATCCGGCTTTTGGACGGCAAATGTACTTTCAAAGGCTTTTAAAAATTCAACTCGGTATAAACCCTTGAGCATTTCACATCTTACTACGCCACTTAGTCATTTTACAATTTCCTTTTGGCACTTAATTTCAACTACTATATTTGAATGGTATTTGAGTATACATAAATACGACAAACATATATTTTTAAGGTTTATGTGATCAAATCTGTGGATTATTTTTGTTTGGCATATACTACCTTGTACTAACCAACCCTTATACCTCTTAGTAGCTCCCTTAGACATTTTAATATATATATATATATATATATATATATATATATATACATACACGACCATTTGTTCCTGTTTGTGCTTATTATATGCCCTCATGTTATTCCGGTAATAACAAAAATGTAAAAAAAATGAAAATAACTTCAGGACTAAAAACATTTAGCTAGGACACCTTTATAATTTTTGAATGGTAATCAAATTTACTACATGATGGAATTATAAAATAAACATCATATTTAGTGTTTAAAGTGCCCATTTTGAACACCCAGAAAAATTTTCAATCATTCTATTATTGGTCTAATATTTGTAGATAAAATTGGGTTTGATTAAATTCATTTGCCTCCGAGTTATTAACTTTTCTTTTAGACCTTCAAATTTACAAAAAATCACAGTATATCGGGAACTACAATATTTAGTTAGGTATAGGTTACGTGTAAGGCACAATCCAATCCAATCCAATCCCTATAGTAGGGGATAAAGAATACTACTATAGTAAGCCTGCTTATCGTAAAAGGCGATTAAAAGGCGCATCAAGGGGCAGCAGCCTTGCTGGCTAAAGATATTGGAGGAGGGTCGGTTGGTCTCGGGCGATCCTCAATAATTTACAAGCTTGTTGGGGGTTGGCCGTGACGGATACGGCTTTATGCTAAAATCTTTAAAAACTGCGTTGTGGAAAGATATGGGAGCCTACCACAATATTTCCCAGGTGTGCGTGGCCTAAAACACGAAATACATATGATGGAGAGCTCACAAGTAAAATTCTTGTCCGGAGGTAAAATACTCCCTCATTCGGATCTCCGGGAGGGAGTACTTGGGGCTCGTCATCGTAAGAATATAAAACAACAGTTCGATTTAGTGATAGGGACTTGGAATGTAAGGTCATTACTCAGAGTAGATAAGTTAACGAATTTATTAGTCGAAATGAGAAAGGAAAAGCTGGACATTTTAGGTATTAGTGAGGTGAGATGGCCAGATAGTAATGACTTTTGGAAAGATAATTATAGAATAATTACAATTTCTTCAACTAATGGACAGGCAGGCGTAGGAATAGTGTTAGGTAAAAGATTAGGGCATAAAGTTAAAGAGTACTTACAGTTTAGTGATAGAATAATTATGGTTAGATTGAGTACAAAACCCACAGACACTGTTTTAGTACAGGTTTACATGCCAACAACTCAGTACGAGGATGAGGAAGTAGAAAGGGTATACGAGAATATAAATAGTATAGTGAGAAAAGTAAAAGGAGATGAGAATTTAATAGTTATGGACGATTTTAATGCGTCAGTGGGAGAAGGTAGTGAGGGAAAAATGGTATGAAAATTTGGGTATGGCAGACGAAATGATAGAGGAGAAAGATTAGTTGAGTTTCGCCAGGAACATAGATTAGTAACTTTAAACACCCTATTCGAACAACATGTTAGTAGAAGATATACCTGGAAAGCCCCAGGTGATAGGGCTAGATACCAAATAGATTATATTTTAGTTAAACAAAGATTTAGAAACCAAGTTAAAAACTGTCGTAGTTATCCAGGGGCTGACATAGATAGCGATCATAACTTAGTTAAAATGAAGTGTAAACTAAAATTTAAAAAATTGAGAAAGGTTAAAAGAGAGGGATGGGATCTAGGTAAGCTTAATGATAGTAGGGTAAAAGAGGAATATAAACAAGTATTAGATAATAAGAGCAAAGAGATAGCTGTAGGAGAGAACGTAGAAAATAGATGGAAAGAAATAAAACTGAATGTACATGATACAGCAATACAGACTATAGGTAAGAAAAAAATAGAAGCGAGAAAACCGTGGGTAACAAAGGAGATATTAGATTTAATAGAGAATAGAAGAAAGCTTAAACCTTTCAGAGAAGTGAGAAAGTAAGAAAGTAAGCAAAAATATAATACAGTTAGAAATAAGATAGTACATGAGTGTAGAAAAGCTAGAAATAAATGGATGGAAGAGAATTGTAAGGGAATACAAGATGATTTGAGAGTAGGTAAGACAGACAGGGCTTACAGAGCAGTTAAAAAGTTTTTCGGGGAAGATAGGAAAAAATATAATCGTATTAGAGACGAGAATAATGAGCTTCTAATAAATAAAGTTAAGGTAGCTGATAGATGGAAAAGATATTTAGAAGATTTATATAAGGGAGACGATATGGATGAGTTAGAGAACGACCAAGACGAGGATGTAGAAATAGGGTTCTCAATATTAAGAGAGGAATTTGATAGAGCTATTCGGAATCTTAAATTAAATAAAGCGCTAGGGATAGACGATATTCCCGCAGAATTAATAAAATATGCAAGTCAGAAAACTTTAGACAGATTATATGAACTAGTGAATGTAATATATGACACAGGTGAGGTTCCAATAGATTTCGAAAAAAATATTATTATCCCAATCCCAAAAAAGTCAGGAGCTGATAGGTGTGACAATTTTAGAACGGTTAGTTTAACTTCTCATGCTTCCAAAATACTAACAATAATAATTAAAAATAGAGTAGAAGCTTTGACTGAGAATTATTTAGGCGAAGACCAATATGGTTTTCGTAAAGACAGAGGGACTAGAGAACCGATACTAATGATTAGGGTAATTATCGAAAAAAGGTTACAAAAAAATAAAAAGACTCATTTCACGTTTGTAGATTTAGAAAAAGCATTTGATAGGGTTAATTGGGTTGTTATGTTCAGGGTTTTGCAAAAAATAGGAATCTCTCATAGGGATAGAAAAATTATTTACAGTCTATATAAAAACCAAAGCGTAGTAATTAGATTTGATGAAATAGATAAGGAAGCTAAGATTAGAAATGGTGTTAGACAGGGTTGTATACTGTCTCCCTTGATTTTTAATGTTTATATTGAGGAAGCTTTAAACTTAGCCAGAGAGAGAAAAGAGATAGGTATTAGTGTACAGGGACAGAAAATAGACATGTTACGTCTTGCAGATGATATAGCCATTATAGCAGAGTCTAGAAAAGAGTTAGGAGAGTTTTAAAATATTTTAGATGAGATACTACGGAGTAACTATAGTATGAGAATTAACTCAGTAAAAACAAAGATAATGACAAGTGAGTTACAGCCTAGTTCTAAACCAAAATTAAAAATAGGTAATACCGAGTTAGAGGAGGTAGATGAATTTTGCTATTTAGGTAGTATAATTACAAAGGATGGACGTAGCAGAAGGGATATAGTAGCTAGAATAGCTCAAGCTAGAAAAATGTTTTTAAAAAAGAAAAACTTACTAATAGCTAATAGTATTAGTTTAGATAATAGAAAAAGTTTCTTAAAGTCGTATGGAGCGTTCTACTATACGGTAGTGAGACTTGGACAATTAAAGAAGTAGATAAGAAAAAGATAGAAGCTTTTGAAACTTGGTGTTATAGGAGAATGTTAAAGATTAGTTGGACAGATAGAGTAACAAACGAGGAAGTTTATAGAAGGATAGGTGAGGATCCCTGTATGTGGAAACAATTGAAGGTCAGGAGAGATAGAATGATAGGGCACCAGTTAAGACATGAGGGACTATTTAGTAAAGTCTTACATTATAGACTACCAAATAAAATAGAGTAGGAAGGCCTAGACAAAGCTATATTAGTCAAATTATTAGAGATTTAGGTTGTGAAGGCTATGTAGACCTTTTTAGACTAGCTCAGAATAGAAAAGAATTTAGAGCTGCGTCAAACCGACTTTAAGTAAGTTCGAAAACAAAACAAAAAAAATAAAAATCAGTTAACTAAATGTCACCAGGACATAACTCACAATTAGTTAGCGGTCTGGCATGTTGGTAGCGATTCGTTGCTTAAGCCTTACCATAACATATAATTTAACGCTTTTCCTTTTTTGAAGCGGATAACCAGGTTATATTTCATTTCCTTATAAATGGTAATCATGTAAACATGTTAGATTTCTTTAACAACCATCAGGTTGCTAATATCTATGTAGAGCCAGCTGGATAGGAAAAAGATACAAGGATATAGGAAGACCTAGACCAAACTATATTAGTCAAATTATTAGAAATTTAGGTTGTGAAGGGTATGTAGAGCTTTTTAGATTAGCACAGAATAGAAAAGAAGTTAGAGCTGCGTCAAACCGACCTTAAGTAAGGTCGAAAACAAAATGATGATGATGAATCCAGAAATGCAATAAAATACATAGTGTTCCATAAGAAAAAAACATAACTTTGATATGCCACATTTTCTTGGGACACCCTGTATATTTCAAAATAATTTTAAAATGTAGCTCTTAATAACCCACATATTGTTGCCAATACAAAAATTTATTTTTTTTTACCTTTTAGCCATAATGAACTTTCGCATCAACCGAAACTCGCCCTGTATATTAATTTATGTGTTGCACTTGTATGCCCTGCTAGATACATGTGGCACTCTCCAGTATCAGATTGTAAAAACTGTATAGATGATTTTTGCAATTTTATTAAGTTTTAATTGCCTTCTTTGGAGAGACATCATCTTCTTTTTTGATATTCTTAAAACTAAAATTGGGAGCAACATAAATTTAACAATTTTGTGAATGACAAATTTAAAAGTTTTAGTGTAACCCATTTGCAATAATTGAAATGACACGCAGGATTCCATTTCGTAATTTCGTTTTTAAAAGTAGTTTCGAGATGTTAATCCTTCCCCTTAATTTTCTGTTTGCAACTTATTATTTTATTCTGTTTTCTTAACTGTAAAAGTGGTAAATAGTGGCATAGTATCAAAAGTTGTTCAGCAAAGAATCAATTTGTTATGCCACCTGGCCCTGTGATTTATAGCCTTTAATTTGTTTACAGGACTCCCGCCCTTCTATCTTTTGAATTTTTTAATAATAATAGTGTAATATATTTAATTTTCACTGACATTAATGCGTCTAGATTTTACATTCTTGGAATTTGTGCTTTTTAAATAATATTTAAATGTAGCTGCCCTATAACATTTATTTGTTATTGGCCTTATTAACCTAAAGCTTATTTCTTTTAAGTCTCATTAGAAAATCATTGTGTTACTTGAAGTCTAAGTCTATCAAAGTCTTTGTTGGTTGAAATTGAATGCCCCATGTAGATACGCGCATAAATGCATGTGCACTGACAGAAAAGCGGCACTTATAATGTACACCAAAATTTAAGACCTTTTGTTGAAGGCATGCTAAGGATTAGCAGCTAAAAATGCTTGGCAAAATCACAGCATGGGCACAGCAATTCATCATTAAATATATATTATAAAGGTGCTCCCATACATGGAGGACACGTCTGCTTTCGTTAGTGATTAGTTGAAAATACAATTTCATTCATTCTAGATAAGCTTCTTTTTAACGCAAACAATATTAAGTCTCATATTTGAAGGAACAATGATTATTTTAGTTATGAAGCAAAATTAACTTAGTCGTGAATATTTGGATTTAACGTGGTTAATCGTAATGTTGAAAATTGGTTAAGTTCAAAGTGCAAAGATAAAACAAGTCCTACAACACCCTAAACTTTTATAAAATTCTGTGGTGTGCTTTATTTGAAGATAACATTTATTAAATGTAGTATATTGTTTGCTGTTAGTCTTGAATAAATAGTAGAAGATATGCTGATTTATCTTCAAAATCGTTCTGTCAAGTTTCATTGCGGTATCTAAACTTTTGTGGATTATAAAGCGAAATTTTCAAGATGAATCATAAAACTGAAATTTAATGTGTCTATTCAGAGAAAATGAACTAAATTAAAGCAAAATTTAAATGATATAGGCATAAAGCAAAAAATTCTAGCTTTGCTAATTTATTTTAGAAATCCCTTCCAGTACTATTCAACATTTTAAAACACCCAAGAGATGTAACTACAAAATTTCATCTTTTCTGAAACAACATCTTTTCGACCCTTCAGTCATAAAATTAACAAAAATTAATCACTAGCTAAATACCTTTAAGGAGCTTATTGTTTCTGAATTTTCCAAAATGGTTTTTTGATGTTTGGTAGATAAAATATCATACATCTGTTTCTGTTCATCCAAAGCACTTTCAATTTCTTTCCATTTACTATTTAAATGTTCTTTTTCCAATATTAGATTACAATTTTCATCCTTCAGATTATCTACCGAAGTTCTAAAATTACTCATTAACACATGAAAATAAAAATCACTTAAAACTCACTGAAGTTTTGCAATGTCGGATGTTAAAATCTCTACCTGAGCATGAAGACTAGCCACATCCTCTGTTAATTTTTCTTCTAACCCTACATTTCTAACTTGACTTGATCGTAGTACACTTTGGGCTCTAACCTTATAAGATTCATATTCCTTAAGTATTTCTTGCAATCCTTCCTCCTTTAATTTCATATTATCATTCATTTCTCGAACCTTCATTTCTAAGCCACAATTTTGAGAGTAAAGCAGTTGCTTATCGCTTTTTAAAGTATCACACATTTTTTGATTATCAGTTACAACTCTGGACATGTGAGTAGAGAGTTCTTCATTTTCTGCTCTGGAATTTTCTAAAGCATGTGTCACGTTTAAGAATTTTTCATCTTTTTCAATCATAATAGCTTCTAAATCAGTAACTCGCTTCTTATAAGTTTGCAATTCGCCTCTTGCACAATTTAAATCTTTTTCTTCACTTTGAATGCGTTCTTCAAAAAGTCTATTTTGCTCTTTCAACGAACTTATTGTATTTTTCTGTTGATCAACTTGATTTTTTAATTTAATTATAGAATCTTGTTTTTTATCTAATTTTTGTGTGAATTCTTTAAGGGTCAACTCGTAATCTTGTATTTCCAAATTAAGTACTGACTGTTTTTTACATTCATTGTGTGATTCAAGAAGTGAATTCCTGGTGGAATTGTGTTTTTCAATTTCATCGTTTAATAATTTACTTTTTTCGTCTAAATCCATATTAAGTTTTTTTATTTGATCTTCCAATTCCTTCCTCACCACTAGATTTGCATCTAACTCTCTTTTTAAATTCTGTACCTTACCACTTACCTAAAAACAAGACTCAATTAGAACAGAAAAAATATATTGTACCAAAAGTTATAAATAAAAAAATAATAGAAATATAAGGCATTATGATTTAATTTAGAAATTTAAGTCATTTATTTATTTCTTACTTTCACTCAGAAATTTCCTAACATTTATTTCTGTGTGCATGAACTACATATACCTGAAAAATCATGAGTTGTTACATGCCAAAAAATTCGGCACTAAACCTTCTTAATTAAGTTTTAATTTGTAAGGATTTCGCGCCAATGAATTTAAAAAGACTTATGCGCGTATTTCCGTCACTTCAGATAGGGCGTTGCGCAAGATTTGCGCCGACGCGGTGTGTCAAGAAGGAGGCAAGTGGTGGATTTCCAGATACGTGTTAGGACGAGCCTCCGAGACGTGAACAAGTGCAGTGGTCTTGTATCGTGTCGTGTCTTTTTTCTGATATGTAGGTTTCCTGTGATTCTCAATTATCGTACCTCTACCTGTCCCACTTACCTTATGTTTATCTACATATAGGAAGAAGACAAATCGAATTTGGCTTCAACCGGGCTCAAGAATTCCCACGCCCGAAAGATCAGCGAAGCAGTCGACGCCCGAAAGACTAGCAAAGCCGCCGTCGACATCATGGAGTATTTCTGCGAGAAGCCCTGCAAATTATGTGAGTAGCATTTCCGTTTCTTTTTTATGTGATGGAGAAATTTTATATAATTGTGTTACGTCATCTATAATTTGCGTGTCAATTTTTACATAAGCTAACATTGCTACCAACTGACATAGTGGCTCGCGTACCTCGCCGACGGGGTTGTAATAGAGTATATAAAGAATGAAGGAAAAGGGGAAGTCATCATTCATTGAATACGGGTCTACCATATTGGTTATTCAATTGTAGATGATTTCAACTTATTATTTTTCCACTTTTTCAGATAAGCAGAATATTGTTAAAGACAACAAAACCCTATAACCACAAAATTGTTTTAAAACATCGAACAAATACTTCAACCACTAAGTGCTCATCATTTGTAGCAATACTATTGAAAATCAAAATAAAAATATTGTTCAGAAACCCTTCTGAAAACATTCTCTTCAAGTTGTATGATCTAAAATTCCCACATGCAATTTGAGATCATCAAATACTATTATTCACGTTGACGAACCTCATTTCGTCGTAAAACAATCATGGTAATTATATGTCTTAAAATAGTAAGTCCTACACATTATAAAAGGTAAATTTATGTTTCACACATTTCCTATTCAAATAACTGTATCTTTAAGTAGAATAATCGCCCATACGATCATTAGAAACAAGGTTGAAGAACATCGCTTTATTAAACAAATTTTTAAAATTTGACATTTTAAAAGATGTGGTTGAAAAAATAGTGATGTGTGAATTCGAATTCAGTTATAAATTAATTATACAGTAATGTCTACACTTTTTTTTGAATTTTACTAACACATTCTTGACGATTCTACACCTAGACACCTTATGCCATTTAATTATTTATTATAAACGTAACGAAAAATTTCTGAAAAGGATGGAATATTGTATTGTGAATAAGTGTTTTATGTATAGCTACTATTAAAATTTTTTTATAAATAGTTGTCTTTTGTTTTAGTTAAGTTGAGTATCGAATAAGTGAGGTTAAGTAACTATTTTAAATTTCCCACTCATGATATTCTAGTGGTGTAAATGGCTCTCAGTACGACCTGCCTTCTACTTCATGCTCCCATGGAACGGATTATAGGTACAAATACAAATAGTAAACAAGATCCCAAAGTTAGAATTGTTAAAGGTAAAGCAAGTTTTATCTTACTTAAGAAAGTCTTATGTAAATAACATTTAAATTCAGATCTCAACCAGAGAATGATCCAATGTTATGTTCCCAGTTATAACCTTGAAACCTGCATTCATATGTAAAATACCAGAGGGATAAGACATGCACAAATGTCACCTACCCCAGTAGTCTTCTACTCATGCGTAGGTCCCGGACCTCAGGGCGTGCTCAGTCATTGCTTCCTACTGCTTAATGTTACTGTTTCGCTGATGTTGTTGTTGCTTCTCTGGTCGATACAATATAAAAAGAGCTAGGGAGGGTGGGAACTGCTAGACCGATAGTATCGAAGCACTACAAACACGTCAGCACTCCGGAAGTCGATAAGTAAGTCTGAAGTTATGCTATTTTGATGATATAGATTCAGATATTAGCATCACTGCCACAAAAATCGTCAGGCAAAATAAGTTGGATCCTACTGTTGGCGTTTCCTTTCTGCCTCAATGAGCTCACGTACATCATAAATACCTCATTGCAAACCGACATTTACTCTATACATTAGTAACAATCAATCATCATTACCATTCCAAGAAAAGACCCTCAAAAAGACCCTGGCAGGAACTATCCTACATCATCATTACTTGAGGTAGTGCAAGAGGTACCACAGGAAAGTATATAGGGACCTGAACTGTTTGCTATCTTTACTGCAGACATGCCGCAGGTACTAACTACTACTTGTTGTTACCACGCGTATGCAGATGATGTACTGCTGTACAGGTCCTCCTACATCTCTTCAGTTGAAAACACCATCAGTCTTCTAAATGAAGATCTCGCACGTGTACATGATTGGGTAATAGCCAATGGACTAGTACTAAATAGTAATAAAACAGTTGCACATGTGTCAGCACTCATGCTAACTGCTCAAGATGTGCTCTGAGCTCAATTGAACTGCAAGTGAACGACTCTGTTGTTACAACTAAAGATAATGTTAAATACCTAGGGGTAATTTTGGATAAGATGTAAATTTTGAAAAGCACACAAACCATATACTTCGGACATCATATTATAAAATGTGCATTCTATATAGTAAAAACCACGTCCTAGACAACTGCACAAAGTGGGAACTTTGCAAAAGTTTGGCTTTCTGTCACTTAGACTATTGCAACTTAGTATATTACAATTACCTATCGGCATTTTTAGTGTATAGGATACCAGTCATACAAAATGTGCGCTTTAAATTTTTTTAATGCCGAATATAGAGAGCATATGACTCCACTTTATAATTCGAGGTCACTATTTAAATACCATGATAAGTAGCAGATGAAATTAGTGTGTTTTATATATGGCTTGATCATAACGAATATGCCAACAAATCTGTATGATATGCTGCAATATCGTGCCAGTGCACACGACGTAAACCTGAGGAATGATTTAACAATCCTGTTACACTCAACAAAAAAGTTTAAATGCTGTTACAATTATATTGCTGCATACCTTTATAGCACGTATAGTGACATGTTCATAGCAGAGAGCAAAACCACACTTAGAGCACATTTTCACAACATTCTAATAACAAAGCAAAAAGAAGAGTAATATCTTTCTAATATTTGTTGCAAAAGTTATCTATGCAAGCACAGCTATGTTTGTTAGTTTTTTTGTTACATTTTTCACATGTTTATAATATTTTTTGTCTTTCTTTTTTTTCATATATTGTATATTCTATTATCTTACAGAATTTAAAACCAGCTATGCTGAATTCTGCACCGCGTGGCAAATACCAATAAAATATTGATTGCTGATTGGATTATATCTCATGTAAATGTCTACCCCCTCCAGCAAAGGTTGAAGCACTCAGACGCAAGTGGGTGGAAACAATGCCGTTCCAACAGTGAGAATTATCATCTTAGTATAATCCCAAATTACAAAGATAAGCAAAATAACCTAAATATCCGTGCGAACCACAACTTGGTGTAGTTTTCACAGGTGTTGGCTTTACGATAGTTATTTACTGGAAATTTCACCATGTAGAGTTCTAAAAAAAATCCCTAGACCAAAATTAATACCCTACTTGTTGTAGCTTTATAAAATAAAGCGTAACACAGTGTTGTTTTATAGAATGGAAGCATGTACTCCGACAGGTTTGCTGTTACAAACATTAAAGTCATTTGACATGCGGATCTAACAAACACTTTTGAACATCGTTTGGATAAATAAGAGTAACTAGCAAAGAAGTACTAACTCATTTAAAGAAAAGTTGTGAAAGAATTAGCAACAACAAAAAATATCAGTTAAAATACCACACACTGAGACCAACAAAAAATATGACCTAGCCATAAAAAGTAAAATCTTAGAAAAAACATCTTAGCTTAATAATACTACTACAGTGCTCTTTGTGCTGCTGTATATAAAACCATGCTATCTAAAATACGAGAAAATAATCGGTAATAGCCACAGCATGTACAAAAAAAGACTGAAAACAAGTGTTTCTATTATTGTAATAATGCTAAAATTTGTAGTGCTTTGTCCCTAACACATATTTTTGGTTGGTCTAATAACTTAAAATAACAGCATTTATGTCGTTTTTTACACAAGTTTTGTTAACTTGTTAACTATTTATATTACTATCCTTACATAATTTTACATTTTCATTACTTTTCACAACTTCTATTAACAAATATCCAATCATATCTATTTCGGAGCTATTTTTGCCCAGAGACAATTTAAATTAATCATATCATAACAAATATATATTTCCAAATGTAAAAAGTTTTGTTAAAATAAAATGTTACATTTTTTTTTCAATTTTCTATTATTCCTTTTTTGGGTTTGGCTATGCTTGTACTTAATGCTTCAATTGCAATTTACACAAATAAGTCAAAATATACAATAAATATATACCTGTTTTTTCCATAAGTCCGTACTTGCTTTCTGTTTGTTTAATTCTTCAATTTCTGATTTCAATTTGCTAATTATTTCTTCATTATCAGCTAAGTTTTTCAAATGTGTACTTTTATTACTTGCAGCAAGATCTAATTGTTTGCCATAATCTTTCAATTCAGATTTATTGTTATCTAACTCATCGTGAAGTAAATCACATTGTGATTGCAATGTTTGAATGGTTTTGTGAGTTATTGTCAATTTTTGTTGTAATTCATTCTTTTCGTATTGTTCTTTTGCTAGCTGTTCACTTATTTCGCGTAATTTTCCTTTTAGTTTTAAAGCTAGCGAACGCAGTTTTCCATATTTTTCTTCCCAAGATCCTTCTAAATCTTTTATACGATTCATATCTTCTGCTCTTGATATTGTTGAGGTAGACAATGTTTCACTCTCAGCATAACATGTTTCTTGAGAAGTATCTTGTACGTGTAACAATTTTTCTTTTAATGCAGTTATTTCATTTTGAAGTAAAGCTATTTGTTCATTGTCCTGTCAAAAATAATATAGTATTAATGGTAAATTCATAAACTTAATATTTTTTGATATTGATAGTAAGAGATAAGAACAGGTATCCAACATTATAGTAATCCAAAGTGGCTTTGGAATCAAACGCCAATATCGATTATTATTTTGCATAATTGAAATAATGTTTCAAATTTTGATTGTTGAACAACTTCATGTAATTATACTATAAATAATTGAATTATAATAAAGTTTCTGTATTTTGTATTAATAAAGCACATTCCGGTCTTCGATTTTATCAATAATTTTGAGTGAAGTAAGGATCAACATTCCATAGTTACCCAGACCTACAATAATAGTTGGACACCGATTACTAATGTATAATTATTGATTAAAATAGTTTCAATTAATGTTCCTGTTTCGACTTGAATATACTAGATAAACTCGACAATGGTATGTTACATTTTGTGCTCAACAAGAAATTAGGCAAGAGTAGCCTATTGCTGGTGCCTATTCCTAGCAACAACAAGAAGACCCATGAATTTCTTAATCAAATTTAGCAAAAAGGTTAGGTACTCAGGGACAATAATTAGAAATTTAAAAAAAATAATTGAAGAGAAACCTAATTTTTATTAATAATGTGTTTGACGCTCTTCTATAGATTGCTAATTCTGCCACTCTTCATATCACCAATTCTTGAAGGTTGTAGATACCAACTTGGATAAACAAAGTGAGGTTATATTGTCGGATGCTATCACGGCCGGAATCATTATAAATATTTATGGTTCAGGGTTGGGGCCGTAGCATCTTATAAACTTTGGTCGACGTTTTGCCAACTTTTGTAAGGGGCTTCATCAGGACAAGAAAAGAAAATGAAATATGAATATAAAATGCAATAAATATAAAATGAATAAAAATAATAAAGATAAGAATGATAAAATATTAAGTAGACAAGTTAAAGTGTAAAAAATTATGAAAGAGTTACTTCTAAACTAGCATTCTCACCAGCCCATTTAAGCAAAAAAATGTCTTATGGAAAAGTAACTGGTGAAAGTAGTAGTTTATATATGGCGAGAACTTGCCCGAGTGATCATGAGTAGCTTTTGCTAATGAGCGTCTAAGGTTACTGAGCTTTTGTTTTGTTTACAATATTCTACCCGTAAAGGTTTTTGTGATATTGTCGGATGTTTTCATGGTCGGAGTCACTATAAATATTTATGGTTCCGAGTTGGGGCCGTATCATTTTATAAACTTTGGTTGACGTTTCGCCCACTTTTGTAAGGGGCTTCATCAGGACAAGAAAAAAAAAGAAATATAAATATAAAATTAATGATAAAAATAATAATAATAATAATAAAGATAAGAATGATACAATATTAAGTAGACAAGTTAAGGTGTAAAAAATTATGAAAGAGTTACTCCTGAAGTAGCATTCTCACCAGCCCTTTGAAGCCAAAAAATGTCTTGTGGCAAAGTAACTGGTGAAAGTAGCAATAGTGGTAGTTTATATAGGGCAAGGACTTAATGCATGAGTGATCATGAGTAATTTTTGCTAATGGGTGTCTAAAGTTACTGGAGGTTTTTTTTTGTTTACAATATCTTCCCTGTAAAGGTTTTTGTGATATTGTCGGATGCTTTAACGGCCTGAGTCACTATCAATATTTATAGCTCCGGGTTGGGGCCGTATTATCTTATAAACTTTGATCGACGATTCGCCCACTTATGTAGGGGGCTTCATCAGGACAAGAAAAGAAAATGAAATATAAATATAAAATGAAACAAATATAAAACGAATAATAATGAACTAGACTCGGGGGTATGGACACTTAATTACGAGTTCTTTTTGTGGGTTACTTAAAAACATGAAATGAAAAATTACTGGATTCCAGTTACGTGGTTTTATTCTCTACAATAATAAAAAAAAAATGAATATCCTTGTTAACGCTTATACTCACTACTAAAAACAAAAACCTAAAAGGGTACAAAACAACCTTACTGCACCCTTCGTATTCTAGCTAAAATATTCTTAACTATTCCGGGTCAAAGAACTACCGGACATAAGTAGAATAAGCTTAAGTATTGATAATAATACTAGCATCCATTTATCTTAAATTATGCTAATATTAGTACCTCAAATTTTCCGCGCCAATACTATTTCACTTTCACACGCCTTTGAAGTTTATTAATATAATTCTTTCCCCAAGTTCCGCAGTTTGATAACGTCGACGAAGTAAAATATAACACCAAACGTAGATAAAATAATGTAAGATAGGGGCCCCTTCCTGTACGAGGTTGATCGTATAAAAGTGAATCGTCGTCATACAAGGCTAACAACTACCTTTCACACAAAACACACGTGATAGTTGAAAGCAGTGCTGGATAATATTTGAAACCAGATCACCACTATCTACAAAGCGTGAATTCTAATATTTCTTTATAACAAAAAGTTGGAGCATGCTTAATACTGTAAATTAATACGATATCTACAAATTTTACTCTGTTCTTAATCCCAACTTAACACTTTGTCACTTTTTCAGTTATGCTGTAAGCTTTAATTTATAAAGCATCACTTTTACAACAGAACATTAAATTCTCAACGCGAATATATATAAAATAATCACCTAAAAATCACATTTCTTAATAAATATCTCGCCTGACATCTCACTCAGCCGACCGTTCGGGCACAACTAACTGATTACGTATCTGCCCGTAACCCTGGTTCACACCACAGGATGCGCTAAACACACGTTTTAAATATAATGTACTTAATAGAACACAACATTGTTTTTGATGCAAGGACAGAATTTTAAGAAGAGGGAAGATTATAATTTAACACAATAATTATGTATACCGGTCGTGCCTAGTACATCACCTCCCAAATTAATTAGTTATTTTAAGAAAACTAATTCATTTCACCCCCCTGAGACACAACGGAGTCAACCAGTACCACATACGGTTTCAAAATAACAACATTTTGGACGCCCAACAATAAACCGGTGGCGTCTTCTTTAATCTCATACGAGTTAGGATTTACCGACCTAACAACGGTAGCAGGGTCTCTAAAAATCAGAAAAAATTTTATTTTTTATTTATTTATTTATTTATTTTGCACATACGTGCATAAACGGGATATCCCATTTACATTAAAAAAAATAATATAAAATGTGTAATAATACATAAACTTATTAATTATACAAATTTAATAATGTTCGCCTGAAGCTCTGAGGACTGTTACCAAACCAATTTAATTCACTAAATGTATTTGCAGAAGCTACAACTCGATTTAGATAGAAGTGACATCCATAATTGGTTCTGTGACAATCACTGTGGAATAGGTGAAAAGTACGTGATTGTCTAACTGGAACATTGAATTGAATTAATACTAGTAATTCCGTACAGTTGATGTAACCATTAATAATCTTATGCAGAAGACATAAATCATTCAATATCCGCCTATCCAGTAATGAAACTAATCGAAGTGATTGTAATAGAGACAACTCTTGACATTGGTGCTCTTGAAGTCCCATCTTATATGTAATAAATTTAAGAATTTCTTTTGAACCCTTTCTATTTTAACAATATTATTTTTATAAAAGGGCGACTATATAATGGAAGCATATTCTAAGATGCTTCTTACTAAAGAGCAATATAACAGTTTGCATGTGGTAGTTGAAAATTTGCCACTATATCGGAATACAAATCCTAAGATTTGCATAGCTCTTTTGGTGATAGTATTAATATGGGAATTAAAAGTGAGTTTAGAATCTATCAAAACACCCAAATCTTTAACTTCATAAACTCGTACAATAACATCGGTATTTATATAATATTCTGTTATTGTAGTCGACACTGCACGAGAGAAGGTTATGGTTAGGCATTTGTTGATGTTCAAAGAAAGTCTATTTGTTTTACACCAGCTGTTAAAAGAATTTAGGTCTTCCTGGAAAAAGATGTGATCTCTTCATCATTAGGTCTTCAGTCCTAGAACTGGTTAGATGCGTACCATCATTGTTCCCTATTCTGAACTAACCTACAGATTTCCCTGAAATATGCACAGTTTGCATCTATAACTGTCTGATCTAGGTCTACATCTACCTCTTTTTTCCTATCTCTGCTTGTAATATATCACATACTATTCCCCAAAAATGCCTTAGAACGTATTCCGCCCTACTATTTCTCTTTTACCCCAGATATCCTTGTTCCCCTACTATTTCTGTAACTTATTTGTTATTATCTTTGTCTGTTCATGCTATAGTCCTCATACATCTGAAGCACAGCATTTCAAAAAGCTGCTACCGTTTTTCTGTCTGTGTTTCAGACTGCCCGTATTTCATAGGCATACTGTGCTGTGCTCCACACATATGCTTTCAACAATTTTCTTCTTATTCTATGTTTGTTGTCTTTCCTCATAGGCGCTGTTCTTTCTTGTTAGATGCAGTTCGATCACTTTCTATTGTTTTACAGTTATATGCCCTATTTCTCCGACCTTCAATGGTTGTGAAGGGAGGTAAGCAGCCTGTGGCTGCCAAGTTCCCCCAACACTTAACCATTTGGCGATTTAATATATTTTCCAATTTATCTTTTCGCACAGTCAACATTAGTTGCAGGTATTTCGCAACCAACAACTAGTTGTTTATACTAATCATCAGATTTATCTGCGCTTATTTTTTCGTCATTAGGTTTTCCGTTTCAAAATTGGTTGGACATGTACCTGCACTTATTTATATTCTGAGCTAGCCTACATAGTTCCCAGAAATTCTCACACAGCATGTGTATTCAGCTCGTCCCCTTTCTATTGTTTTCTAATTTTATTCCCTATTTTACCGAGATTCAGTGAAGGAGGTTAAGCAACCTGTGGCTACCAAGATCCCCCAACACTAACACATTTGCCGAAATAATGGTTTTCCAGTAAATCCTTTCACACACTTAACATTATTCGTGCCCAACCAATTCTTGTAGTTACTTATAATAATCATCATGTTTAAGCACAGTTATCTTTTCGTCATTAGTTTTTCCATCTTGGTATTGGTTGGATGTGTACCTCCATTGATTTCTATTCTGGGCTAGCCTACACATCTCCCTGAAACCTCTACAGCCTACATCTTTTACTATCTGTGTGCAGTAGTCTAATCTAGGTCTGCCTCTTCTTCTCTTTTTTCCTATCTCTGCTTCTAATATATTCCGCACTATTCCCTCATGCCGTAGTATGTGGCCTATCATTCTATCTCTCCTATTTTTTACCGGTTTCCACATATTTGTTTCTTCCCCTACCATTTTTAGTACCTCTTCGTTCTTAACTTTGTCTGTCCATGATATCTTCATCATACGCCTGTAGCACCACATTTCAAAGGCTTCTACCTTTTTCTTGTCCGCTTCTCCTACTGTCCAGGCTTCACAGCCGTACAGTGCTGTGCTCCACACATATGTTTTAAGCAATATTTTCCTTGTTTCTATGTTTGTGGTCTTTGAGCACAGTAGTTGCTTTTTCTTGTTAAATGTAGCACGACCTTGTGCTAATCTTTGTTTTATATCTTTTGTGCTTTTCCCATCTTGCGTTATATGGCTTCCTAGGTAGCAGAAATCCTTAACCTCTTGTAAGTTCGTGTTAAATACTTGTATTCTTGTTTGTGATTTATTTTCTCCACCTTTGCATACTAAAACTTTAGTTTTAGTTTTGTTAATTTTCATACCGTATCTCTCTGTTAGAACCGTTTCCATTTCATTAAGAGCAGCTTCTAACTCTTCCTTGGTAGACGCTAATACCGCTATATCATATGCAAATCTAAGCATATCAATTTTTTGTCCCTGCATAGTAATTCCAAATGTCTTCCTGCATTTGACAGTATTCATTGCCTCTTCTATGTACAAGTTAAAAATCAATGGGGATAGGGCACATCCCTGTCTCACCCCTTTCCTAATGTTTACTTCTCTACGTTCCTGCTCAAATTTTATATTACTGTTGTTTGCTCTTTGTAAAAGCTATGTACTATTCGTCTATCCCTATAACTCATTCCAATCTTTTTGAGTATTTCAAACATATTTTTCCAATTTACATTGTCGAATGCTTTTTCCAGATCTACAAACCCTATATACATGCTTTCCCCTTTTTCTATTGTTTTCTCCATTATCACTCTCAGAGCTAAAATAGCCTCCCGTGTTCCCCTGTTTCGCCTAAACCCAAATTGGTCTTCTCCTAGTATTTCTTCAGCTCGTTTTTCCATTCGTCTTTGCACAATTCTAGTTAATATTTTTGACACGTGTGCTGTCAAACTTATTGTTCGAAAATTTTCACATCTATCCGTGCCTTTCTTTTTTGGTATAGTTACTATGATGCTACGTTTGAAATCTTTGGGTATCTCGCCTGTCTCATACATATAGCTTACAAATTGGAAGAGACGTTCTGTTACTGCTTGTCCAGCGGCTTTTAGAGTTTCTGCTTGCACCTTATCTGTACTCGGCACCTTACCATTTTTCAGACTCTTTAATGCTAATTCAAACTCATCTCGAAGTATAGGATATCCCAAGTCATCATTTTTAGTGTCTGATTCCTGTTCTAATGCAGTTAGTTCCTCTCCTGCATATAAATTCCCTATATATTCTTGCCATCTACTCACTTTCTCTACGTTTTCTATAATGACGTTTCCTTGTGTGTCCCTTATATTTTTGCTATACGGTTTTATATCCCTAAAATTCATTCTAATTAATTTGTATGCTTCGTCTGTCTTTCCTATTTCCATCTTAGTTTGTACCTCTTTGCACTTTTCATCAATCCATTGTTCTTTAGCTTTCCTGCATTTTCGAATAATTTCCCATTTTATGGTTTTGTATCTCTGTTTCCTGTTTCGTCTGATTTATTTTTGTATTTTCGTCTTTCTTCTATTAAATTCACGATATCCTTTGTTATCCATGGTTTCTTATTTTCTTTTTGTGTATACCCCAGAATATCCCTGGCCGCCATGTCTAGGCTGGATTTAATGTTATTCCATTCTGTTTCTACTTCCTTAGTTTCAGATATTTTCCCGATATCATTCAGCGATTCATTTGACTTTTTTTCGAATCTTACTTGAATATCTTTATCTTTTAGTTTCTCTAAGTCCAAGTGCCTTTTTCCGTTCCTTTTTTTCAGATTTTTAAATTTAAGTGCGGTCTTCATAATTACGATGTTGTGGTCAGTATCTATATCTGCTTCTGGGTAGCTTCTACAGTCTTTTACTTGATTCCTAAACCGTTGTCTAACACGAATGTAATCTATTTGATATCTTCCTATATCTCCTGGCATCTTCTACGTATATTGTCTTCTAGCATAATGTTGAAATAATGTGTTTGTGATGATTAAATTGTTCTTGTCGCAAAATTCTACCAGCCTATTTCCCCTGTCGTTTCTCGTGCCTAAACCAAATAAACCTACTACCGCTCCTTCCCTACCCTCACCTACCACGGCATTAAAATCTCCCGTAATTATTAAATTTTCATGTCCTTTTACGTATCTTAATATGTCTTCGATATCTTTGTAGATGGCTTCTACCTCTTCGTCACTGTAGCTAGAGGTGAGCATGTATACTTGTATTATTACTGTGTTTACCGGTTTAGATTCTAATCTAACCATGAGTACTCTTTCGTTCTTTTGTAAGTAATTTTCTACACAGTATCCTATCTTTTTCCGCATAACTATCCCCACACCCAAATTTCCTTCCTCTGCTCCTGTATGAATTACCCTGAAGTCTCCACTCCAAAATCCCCGCCTCTGGCCACCGAACTTCGCTGATCCCTACTATGTCTAGTGATAACCTATTCATTTCGAGTTTTAGGTTCTCTAGCTTACCTACTTGCTTCATATTTCTAACATTCCACGCTCCGACTCGCAGAATGTTCCCGACTCTTATTTTTAACTTTCCGATCGCATCCTCCAAGTAGTCCCTCCGGAGATCCGAATGGGGACTATTTTAACTCCGGAATCTTTTACCCCAGAGAATGCCATCATGTTTATTACAATTTAAGTACGCTGTGTACTTGGGAGATAATGTGGTGGTTTCCCGTTGCCTTCCACATCGCGGTAGTGTGTCTTAGACTGCCATACCGACCCCTATGGTCTCTGCCAATCTAAGTACCGAAAGAGCCGCTGCCCTCTTTCGGGGACCTGTCTTAGTCTGGTTCCTCACTAACGACCCTACTACTTTGGTTGGACCTGTAGTTTGGCTCTTTAGCTCATTAGAGCACACAAGCCATTTCACCTGTTCTAGTAATTTAGAACTTCGGCAAGGTGCAGGTCCATTCGAAATAGCTTGTGATCTCTTGTAGAAATAATATTTTTGTAAATTTTTAGGTCGTCAGCAAACAGCAAAAATTTACAATGTTTAAAGACTTGTTTAATATCGTTGACAAACACTAAAAATAGGAGAGGACCAAGGTGAAACCCTTGCGGAACTCCAGAGTATACCGGAAACTTGTAAGAAGTGAATTGTCTATACTTGACACTTTGCCATCTACCATATAGGTAGCTACGAAGCCATTTCAAGATCATACCATCTACACCTGCCTTTTGTAGTTTAAGAATCAAAATATTGAGATTTACTTTGTCAAAGGCTTTGGTAAAGTCAATATACAGAGCATCTACCTGAAGTCCATTTTCTAACGCTGCAGTTATGTCATTGGTATAGACAAGTAAATTTGTAATAATTGATTTGTGGGATACAAATCCATGTTGGTTATTGATGATAAATTCTTTAAACTTCCAGGACAAATGATGAGTTATTAAGCAATCCAATAATTTCGATATTGAAGATTGAATACAAATTCCTCTGTAATTCTGAATCAAATTTTTGTCACCTAATTTTAATATGGGATTAATAAAACTGTGCTTCCATATTGTTGGAACCTTGCCTTGGGTAAGAGAGTTATTAAATACGATAGTTAGGGGAATACACAGACTGAAT
This sequence comes from Platerodrilus igneus, assembly GCA_036346225.1. Lineage (NCBI taxonomy): Eukaryota > Metazoa > Arthropoda > Insecta > Coleoptera > Lycidae > Platerodrilus > Platerodrilus igneus. The sequence continues at coordinate 691,271 of JARFIW010001377.1, read as the reverse complement.
ACAATTAATTATCAAGCTTGCAGGTATGCCGTCCGGACCGGCAGAATTGGTAGCTTTAAGTTTACAAATAGCATCAAAAACCTCATCAGTTCCCAGTAAAATTTCTTTAACATAAACAGTGTCTAACGTGCAATTAATGTCTGCAGTTGTATCAAGCGGTACAATACATTCATTTTCATAAACCTCAGAAAAAAGTCCGCAAATAAATTGACTATGCCTAATCCATTAAAACTGACATGAGACTTGTATATCATTTGACTTGGTAAGTCGTATGTATGCTTCAATTGATTTACATATTTCCAAAAATTAGCAGAAGATGAATGGATAAATCTTTCAGTGAAATGAAGATATTGATTGTAGAGATAACTACTCATCCTTTTGCAACGTATGCGTAGCGCACTAAATAAATTATAATCCTCTATACGACTAGAAGCCTTATACCGCTTATGAGCAGCTTTCTTTTTGCTTATTAAACACTTCAAATCACTGTTAAACCATACAGGAAACATTGTTGTTTGAATGCGTTTTTTAGGAATAAAACTTTGCAGTCCGTGATATAGGATATTATAGAAAAGTTCAATTGTGGTATCAAGATTTTCCTTTGAAGAACAGAATGACCAATCAATTGAGTTGAAGTATAAGTTAAGTGACTTATAATCACCTTTGACAAAATCAAATTGCGATTCCTTATAATGTAATGATTGTTCTTTTGTTTTCAATGTAATAGTAATATGAACGGCCGTATGATGAGTACTATTATCCATAAGTAGGTCTACAGCTGAAGATATACCGACATTATTTAAATTTGAAAAAATAAGCTCTAAGAGTCTGTTGTTTGAGTTATGAACCTGGTTATGTTGTTGTAGATCTAAGAGGCCTAGTGTGTTAATGAGGCATTCTGCATTATCCCCACTATTACAAAGAATAAATTTGTCATTACACCATGATGCATTAGGAATGTTGTAGTCACCGCATAGCAAAATTTTTGAGGAAGGATAATTATAAAAAATATGTTCAAGAGCTGTACTGTGTAATTCTTATAAATCCTCCGGCGATGTAGGTGGGATATATGTACACCAATAATTAAATTTTGGCCTGAAAATTGAATAGTAGCAAACAAGTGTTCAACACCAACTACATTGGTAACAATTAATCTTGCATTTAAGGCAGCTCTAACTAATATAACTACACCACCCCCTCGTTGCTTTGTACTGGTTAATATATTTCTATCACAACGAAATACCGAGTAGCAATTTGTGGTCAGTTCAGAATCATAATAGGAGCTATTAAGCCAAGTTTCAGTGATAACAATAACATCATAATAAGCACTTAAAATTAAATTGTCTTTAAATTCATTGACCCGTGATCTAAGTCCACCAACATTATGATAATAAACAGATAACTGTAAATGGGGTAGCACTAATTTTTTATTGAAGTTAGAATAATGTGATGCGATACCAGCATTCTAATATAAGCTACTGCTGTTTAAAAATTTATTATTAATTAATTTGTATGGTAATGGTAGCGTAGTGATAGACACCGTCTTTCATTATGTCAATGATGATGCTATCATGAGTGTACGTAGTACTATTAAAAAATATAATTACTGACATTGTTTCTGATATATTAAATATTAATAAATATTGTTTTGGGTAACTTTATTAATACGATCCACTTATTTTAACATGGTAGCAAAGCAGGTGGTTTTGGTTTGAAAGCGGAGAGTAAGTAAATAAGTCTGAAAAAGATTGAAAAGTTTTTTAGTACGTGTGCGATAAGAAAGCTGTTATATGAAAAAAATGGCGGATGTGCAAATGGAAGGCAGTTGCCTGCAAATACCGAAATTTAGTCCGGAAAGCGAAAATTACGATAAATGGAGATATCGTTTTATGTTGTTATTGGAGTTTAAAAAGTGTAATAAAGTTGTGGAAAATGACGTTCGACCGGAAGATATAACTGCAACAGATTGGAAAGCGAAGTAAGTACGCGCCAAAAATTATTTCGCAAATGCAGTGGACGTTGACCTAATTATGGAATGTAGAACCGCTAAAGAAATGATCGCCAAGCTTGATAATTTGTACCAAAAGAAATCACAAAGCCATCAAATTATGATTGAAAAGAAACTTAGTCCGTTAGTGTATGATGAGACGAAGGATTTAGAAGAATTCTTTTGTATGTTTGAACGGTTAATTAAAGACTACATAAATGCAGGAGGTGTAGTAGACAGTAAACGAAAGTTAAGTTATTTATTAATGGCGTTGCCTGAATCACTCGAGTACATAACTGAAACAGTTGACCTGCTACTGAAACAGCAGCGCACAGTCGATTATAACACTTAGAGCGGAATGTAGAAAACAAAAAAGTTCAGGAAGTGATACATACGAAGGTAAAAGGGACTCTCATGTGTTTAAAACTACATTCAACAGAAGTAACAGTAATAAGGGAAAATCCTAAACACGAAGCTAGGTGTTACAAATGTGGAAAACTAGGGCACGTGCAAAGATACTGCTATTCAAATAGCAGACAGACCAATTATGGGCATGCACGAGGGGCAAGCAGAGTTGTTTCTCATCCAAATGAGTATAGAAACAATAGGCGAGGCACAAACTTCCAATGGAATAATGGACAAAACAGGTTTGTTGGAAATTCAGAGGTATGTAACAACAAAGAGGAGCAACCAAATGTAAGTACGTTTCACACCGAAGTAACTCTACCTAAAGTTAACGTCAATGAAACTAAATTGCAAGAAAATATTGATTTTTTATTAGATAGTAGTTGTACTGATCATGTAATTACTAGCGATAGATATTTTTATGAATTTGTTACGTTGAGTAAGCCAATTGATGTTAAAATGGGAAATGGGGACAGTGTTAAAGCTCTGAAAGTAGGGAATATTTTGTGTAAATTTCAGGTTAATAATACTCAATCAACTATAGATATTAAAAAGGTATTTTTTGTGCCAGAGATGGGTCGAAACTTACTTAGTGTTTCGTCTATAACAAGTGCCCACAATGGTATTGATTATTGGCGTGATAAAGCAACTATTTATAATAGTACAGGTGATATAGTGGCTATTGCACGCAAACAGGAAAAATTGTATGAGTTGTGTGGGTTAGTAAATAATAATATAGAGACCACTGTTGCAAATTTTACAAAAACACTGGTTAAAAAGAAAAAATGGCATCGTATTTTAGGACATGTTAATTTTAAGGATTTAAACATTATGTGTAGGGACCAATTATTAGAAGGGCTACCACAAAATTTAGAATAGCTACAAATTAATTGTGAATATTGTTTAGAGTGCAAAATGGCTAGTAAAAGCTTTGAAAATAATCGTAATCCAGCGAAGTACATATGTCAAATAATACATACAGATGTGAAAGGGCCTTTTGATGTAACTGGTTATGGTGGAGAAAATTATTTTGTAACCTTTATTGATGGTTATAGCTACATTGCTAGGGTGTACTGCGTCAAGCACAAATCTGAAGTGTTTTCATGCTTTAAGTCCTACCATAATCATGTAACAAATTTAACTGGCAACAAAGTATGTGAGGTTAGGTGTGATAATGGTAAAGAGTACCTAAATAAAAAGTTCTATGAATTTGTAAGCAAAAAAAGGTTCAAAATTAGGCCAAGCCCAGCTTATGAGCACCAATTAAATGGTACAGCAGAACGTTTTAACCGAACATTAATGGATAAAGCTCGTTGTTTACGAAAAGAATCAGGTCTAGGTAAGGAATATTGGCCAGAATTTGTCATGGCATCTACATATTTAAGTAATAGGGTCATAACCTCCGCAACAAAGGAGTGCAAAACTCCATATGAAATTTTCTTTGGAGTCAAACCCAATGCAAAAAATCTGTACATGTATGGAAGTCATGTATATGTGAAGGTACCGGAAGAAAAACGCAAGACACGGGATGATAAAAGTATGAAGGGAATATTAGTAGGATACACTGATATGGGATTCAGAGTGCTAGTTGCAAATAGGGTTGTAGAAGTACGAAATGTTAAAACAATTGAACCCGTATGTCATGTATAAGTGTAGATGATAGTACAGTTAAAGTGGAAAGGGAAGAAAGAATTGTGAATGAAGAAGTATCTGAGAATGGTACAAAAGAGGAAATGAATGAGACAAGAAAAACAGAAAGACAAAGACGAATGCCTGAAAAGTACAAAGATTATGTTTTATATGCAGCATATTGTAGTATGGATGTTCCCGAAAATTATGAACAAGCGATAAACAGCAACAAGAAGGGTAAATGGTTGAATGCGATGAAAAATGAATTTGATTGTTTGAATAGAGTCGATACATGGGAGCTAGTAGATGCACCAGAAAATAAGCAAATCTTGCAACTTAAGAGGTTATATAAAATAAAAGAAAATGAAGTATATAAAGCGAGATTGGTTGTGAGAGGATATCAACAAGAAAGTACACTAGACGACGTCTATTCCCCAGTAGCAAGGATGAGTACTTTGAAAACTTTATTAGCATGTATGTGTCAGAAAGGTTATGTGATTGAGCAAATGGATGTACAAACTGCATTTTTAAACAGCAACATAAGGTCTAATGTTTATGTAGAACAACCTAAGGGATTTGAAACAAATGAAAATCAAGTATATAAATTAAAGAAATCTCTGTATGGCTTAAGTCCGAGAAATTGGTATGAATGCTGCAATGTTCTTTAATTATATTCGCCTCACGTTGCCGGCGCCTATGAAATATCATTTTATTTGAAAATGAAGTTTTTCTCTTCTTTACTATATTCGCGGTCTAGTCTGGGAATTACCCCAAGGGTGAGCAATGAGTTTGGGCGTGGGTATATGGTGGGCTCGACTACTAACGGGAACAAAAAAAATAAATGGACGCCACTGCATCTATACAGACAATAAACAAGACTAAAGTATCCTACAGGAAGACGCAGAAACCTATAGGATATAAATGATTACAAGAAAACTTACAAACCTCAATATATAATACCTCTGGAAATCTCTGCTTTAGCTTCCGCGATGTCGGACCTGCAAGAAGATGTCACACAAAAATAAAATATAAGACACCGTTTGTGTCTTACAGCAACAAAATATCTCGATCTTTATAGATCGATTAGCCTGAATTCAAAATCTTAATAACACCTTACCTATGAGAAAATACTCTACTGGAAATTACTTATTCCATTTCTATTACCTGATATTGTATCAACTTTTCCACATTCAAAATTTTCTGGTCTAATTTGATCAATGTTAATTTCAATAAGTGAAATAAAAGACAAAGGTATCAATTCAATGTTTAATCTAAATATATATCTCTTTTGTTGCAAAAATTACTTGTAAATAAATTTCATTAATCAATATATAAACTTTAAAACTTTTCTTAGAGTGTTCCTCTATAATCAAAATAATCAACATTAAATAAGTTACAGAAGTTTCTGAATATACTTCTCTACATAGAGAGGTATTAGCATTTATAAGTTAGTTAATACAGTTTAGTTTCTTAAACATCCATGAAACAGATCTGTTTTGGCTTACAAGATTTTTATCTAAGGAACTTGTTACATAAACAGTTCATATGGTTTAAGTATGAAAATAATAAACTCAGATTAACATATGTCAAAAACAGCTTAGTTCTTCTACTAATTACAACAAATTGCTAGAAAACACCTTTCATCCAAAGGTGGACTTTATACATGTTTTTATCACTTGACAAGTGCATCATAAAAGCACTTTGAATAACAACTTTTAGAGCATCTAAAGATTAAAAAATTCTCTTATAAAGCAATCTAGTTCGAATGAAAATATTTGACTAATTAAATTTTAGGTTATGTTTCCAACTAAATTTTTACGTAGTATATAAGCATAAATACATTTAGCAAACAAATTTGAAATTTACGTTATTTAACGAAGGTTTCTCATGATTTCATAAATAGTAATTTAAAGCTTTAACCTTAAACAGCACACGAAATTGATTTTCAGCAAAAAGGTTCATAAGTACCTGGTAGATTTAGTTTTTTACAGCAACGATGTTGACGAATGTAATCGATGAGCTCGGACACTTTACTTCCCATCTGTTTGATATTTTGAAAGACACAAAACAGGCCTGCACTAACCGCAACTCTTCGGACGCTCCAAAACAATCAACTTCCCAATGCTCGACCAAAATCCAACACCATCGCTTAGCGTGTTCCTCAAATTGTGCTAAAGGGATTGAATCAAGTATTATTATTAAACACGGCTAATTAATTACACGGTCCTTACCACTAAGGATTTCTCACCACGTGTTGCAGCTGTTGCTTTGAATTGACTGGGCGGCTTCCACGAGAGCTCTTCGTGGAGCCTCCACGCGACAATCCAACAGCCCTACCATTCCTCTAGAGCTATCCTCCTCTTCCACTTACAAGCAGAATTCACCATCCTTCTAAGTGAAGTCTACGTACCCCGGTTGCTTGCAAGATGGCCGTATTCTTTATTTGTCGATGCTCATAGCCTTCGCGTCATTTTCGCGCAGGCGTTATGTTTAACAACGCTCTAGTGGACGCCAGAACGCCCGCAATATATGCAACACAAACCACGCTCAAGGCATCCTCGATATTGAAAGTATAGAAGTCTGTTAAATACTCCTTATAGGTAAAAATAACATAAACGGAAAAAGTTGTTCTTCTTTATAGTTCATTAAATTAATTAATGATTACACGCTAAATGACAGATTCGCAAAATAATAGCAGTTAGAACTGTTTTTCTTTATAGATATGAAATGTAACAAAATTTTGTTACACTGCCTCCGATCAAAAGAAAAAAACTTTGAGGTTAATTATATCTTAATATATACATAACCGAGAAGTTTTTTTATATGACGAAAACTATCGCCTTAACCAAAAGATAAATACAAAAAGAAGCATTACAACAAATCGAAGTATGAACAAAGTAAGTTTGCACTTTGATTTCTGAACTAAAAAATCATGAATGAACTCTTGGATTAAGAAGAGGAAAATGGGTGCAACCAAATGAGTGTGTAGGTAACTCTGCGTACCACACATCCGTCAGGAGTCAATATAGGTATGTCGTAATCGGTAAAAAGTCATAATCGGTAAAAGTCAAAATATTGTAGTCTAACACTCGAGTTGCAACCAAACAGGGGACCAAAAAACAACCCACTTCTTAAAATATAAACTGAAATTCAAACAAAAAGCCTGACATGAACTATCGCAAAATAACAACAAAAGATTTACTTTCCTACTACTACCCTTGACATGACAACCTTACTAATGTTAATAGCAAAACAAAACTCACACCTATATACAGAAATATCAATACTGTTCCAACAATGATTATGTATTTGCTGGTCTCAAAATTCCAGCTCAATACATTCAGCAAAATTTGATTATTGCCTCTACCAAAAATAAACTGCTCGTCAAGCCACTACTCATTGTAGCTTACTAATGAATACTTGGCTTCTTCAGCTTATAGCTATTCATAGCCCAATCGCTACTCTTTTCTTTGGGACACTCCAGTCTCAAAAAATCCTCAACTCTACTGTGGCCACACCAAACATCTCGAACCAAAACTACTCAATACTACAATGGTCTCACCAACTAGGTTACTCCGACCTACGACAACAAACAGCACCTACCTTCCTCGCTTACTCTAGACACAACAACACATGACGCGATCAAAACACGTCCACAAACATGAAGCAACAAACATTTGACTCACTCCCACTTCGGGCTATAACAACAACACGGGCAGAATAACTCCTTTTTTTTTTTTTTTTTACTGAATAATCCATTAGTGCACATTTAAAACAACACTAGTTGAGAAACTTTCAATCTCTACCAGCAACGATATACTGGCAAAAGCCTTCAATTTGTCTTCACCACTCTATCCCATAACCAAATTTATACTATATTCTTTACGACACAAATACTAAAGATAACCAATCAGTCCTCTGGTACATATTCTGGATCTACGACAGAATAGGGTTTTAGATCCTTGACATGCCACCTGCCTGCTTTTGATCCATCTAGATTAATTAGATCGTACACCACATTCGAGCACTTCTTCTTGACTACACTCAAAATAAATTTTGGAGCCAGTTTAGCAGTAAATTTATTAGCCGCGCTCGACAACACCTTGTTGGACCTCCACACTTTATTGCCAACCTCAAAAGAAATGTTCTCCTCCTTAGATTATATCGATTGCTTGACCTTTGATAAGCTACATGCAACTTCGCACGAACGTCTTCAAATACTTTAAATATACCTTGGTGGTCTGAAGCATATAATGGGCGGCTACCAGGAACGATTTCAACATCAGCTTCAGGAATAATTCCACTACCGTAAAATTTACCGGACATGGGGACGTGTCGGCCAAAAACTAAAAAATTCGGAGTTAACCCGTCGACTCATGCTTAGCAGAATTAATAGCAAACTGAATCTGCGCTAACTCAGCATCCCAGGTATCATGTTCTTCGAGATAGGATCGAATAGCTGTCCCTACCGTCCTATTAATCCTCTCAACAAAATTACATTGTGGCGCATAAACAGCATTATACCATATCTTTTGAATTTCAAACCTATTACATAATGACTTAAAAATTCGACCAGCTAAATTTGAACCATTATCGCAAATAATAAATTGGGGCACTCAAACATTAAAAACACTTTCTGTTCTATAAACTGTTCTATGACATGTGACTTTGCACTGCGTAGAGGATGTAGAATTGTATATTTTGAGAACCAATCTCCTACTACCAACAACCATTTAAATCCTAATTTTGAGCGAGGAATGGACCCATAAGATCTAACGCGATAATTTGAAATGGAAACTTGGCCTCTTTCTCCTTTCCCATTAAGCCTAAAGGACCTGCATTAGAAGATTTTTGCGCACCACACACTAAACATGCACGACAAAATTTCAACACATCTAAATTCATCTTGGGCCAATAATAATGTTCTTGGACTCTAGCATTTGTCTTCGAGAACCCAAAATGTCCTGCAACTGAGGGGTCATGACACGATCTAATGACTTCTTCTCTTTGAACCTTCGGCACTAAATATTTCCACTCTACTACATTTGACAACATAGGCAAATTTGATGGGATAAACTTAAAAACAAAATCGTTCTCAACTTTCCATTGAGGGTAATCCTCAGGCGACGCCAAAATTTTCTTACGTAAAGACACATACCAATTTTCTAAATTATCAAGCTTGACCTCTATTAAATTTACAACATGTTTTTCTTCCGGAGTTGCACGACTTAGACAGTCAGGAACTACGTTAAACTTTCCTTTCCTGTGTACTAAATCAAACGAATGTTGTCTTAACCTTACAGCCCATCTAGCTAGCTTTCCTGTAGGGTTCTGCAAATTACTCAACCAAAGCAACGAAAATGGTCTGTTACGACCGTGAAACGAACTCCTTCAACCCATGGACGGAATTTTTCAATGGCAAAATTACCGCAAGGCACTCCTTCTCCGTCGTTGAATAATTTCGTTCAGCTCGATTAAGGGTTTTGCTGGCATACGATATAACACGTTCTTCTCCACTAACATTCTGAATTAATACGGCACCTAGACCTGTATTACTTGCATCACACTCAATAATAAAAGGAGCAGAATAATCCGGCTGCGCCAGAAGTGGTGCAGACACTAAAGCCTCTTTAATCGACACAAAGGAAGCCTCTGCTTCTGAAGTCCACGTAACGACTTGACCTTTTTTTCTTTTCTTGACTAGATCATTGATTGGTGAAACTAACGATGAAAAGTCTTTAATGAAACGACGGTACCAACTACACATACCAAGGAATCTCTTAACTTCAGTGGTGGTCTTTGGGCGTGGAAAATTGACCATAGCTGACACCTTATCTGGATCCGTCCTTAAAGAATTTGACCCTACTATATAACCGAGAAACTTGAGAGACTTCTTAAAAATTCGCACTTTTCTAAATTCAACGTTAAATTTGCCTCTCGAATGCGTTCCTTGACTTCGTACAATAACTTTAGATGTTCTTCAAACGTCGATGAGCACAGAATTATATCATCCAAATAGCAGAAAACGTATGGTTCGAATTTCGGACCGAAAATTGCATCGACTAAACGCTGTTGAGTCTGTGCAGCATTTTTAAACCAAACGGCATCGTCACAAATCTATACTGTCCCGCGAAATAACGCTAAACGCTGTTTTATCCTTCGATGATTCACTAAGAGGGACCTGCCAAAATGACTTTCGCAAATCAAGACTAGAAATATAATTAGCATTACGTAACATCCCTAGGATTCTGTCTATATTAGGAAGAGGGTAACTGTCATGGACCGTAACATCGTTCAATGCTCTCCGTCGAAGCAAAATCTATATTCTTTACTATCTTTTTTCTTGACTAGTAACACGGGCGAATTCCATGGACTCTGACACGGTTCTACTACTTTTAATCGAATCATTTCATCTAACTCCTTATCCAACTCTTTACTAATATAGGGAGACATAACATAGGGTCTTTTCCTGAAGGGTTTTGCATCTCCTGTATCGATATCCATCTCAATCATATTAGTACGCCCTAATTTATCAGCACTAGAAATTTCTCGAAATGAATCTATGGCAGTTTGCGCCTGTGACCTCTGATTAATCGACAAATCATCCAAATTGAGTAAACAGTCACTATATTTTAGGGGAACTGATGATGGACCCACATACGGAACACTACTTTCCGCATCGCCTTGCACATGCCACGAATTATTCTTAAAATTTGCTATCAATCCAAATAGCTTAGCAAAATCACTACCAAATATAAATGCGTGTGGTAAAGATGGCACTACGAGAGCATTAAGAACACGACATTGTTTTCCTACTGAAATGGGCAAATCTACGATTCCTTCAACTGGTTTCAAAGCTCCATCTGCTGTAAAATACCTTGTTTCTGTGACCTGAAAATTTTTAACTCTAACCTATTGATTAAAGGAATAGCAAGAGACCCAACTACCGATGTAGTACATCCTGAATCCAAAAGACCAGTGACATCTATGTCAAATAATTTAACCATCACATATGGCCGATTATCACCAGATTTTTCAACAAATAACGAATCAGTTTTGGGCTGAGGGTTAGTACGACAAAAATTTTTACTACTTTTAACCATTCAGACCACTCTTTTCTACAAAAATAATTCTTCTGTTCACAAATCATAACTGCCGCCTTTTGAGAAGGAATGGAATGCCGGCGCGCAACATCCATCTCCTCACTCGTTTTTGAACATGCTGGACACCTATCACGCGTAACTCCTTTATAACCGCAACCGTAGCAAAAATTCTTTTGGGAATCTACAATACCGAAATGAATGACCATGTCGCGAACAATTCCAACACCCTGAAATAATTTTCGTTGGACCTGAAGAACTAGCTTGGGTAGGTACTGGAAAAGTTTTATTATTACTTATAGTCTGAACTTGTGGAGCACACGTTTTTTGATTATCAACACGAGCTTCTGATGTAGAAGAATCTTTCAAATAAATAGGGTATTTACTCTTTACTAATGAATTAGCACTATTATGAAATTTAGCTGAGCTAGTCGACTGACTGAAAACTGATTTTTGTTTCAACATCATGGCCTCTTCCAATTTTTTGCATAGTTTTATTAACGTAGCTGTATCCTCAATATCTGAAAGAGCTAGTTGCGATATGAATTCTGGTAATAAATTTTTCCTGAGTATCCTCACTTTTGTAATTTCTGCTGGGGTATGGGGTAATCTACTAAATAAACTTTCTACATGAGCAACGAATAGAACAATTGGTTCATCCCTCTTTTGACGACGATTTTTTATTGTCTCCCAGATCTCTTCCTCTGAATGAGCGGGTAAAAAATCTTCTTTCAAACGACTCTCAAGGGCTTCCCAATCTTTTACGGAATCTCTAATACTTCTAAACCACACTAAAGCATTTCCGACGAACAATTCGACAGACGACTCAAACAAGTCTTTATATGATACCTTACGTGATTGTGCCAACTCCTTTATCCTATCCAAAAGAAATACAGCTGCTTGGGGTCTCCTGAAAATTTAACTGACCAAGAGCCAACAGGGATCGGTGGTGTAAAATATGGAAACGTATGCATAGGTGCAGCTACTGCTAACGAAGTTGTGTGATTTGCCTCACTTGCACCGCTTGACCCTGGGCTCGGCTTCACCTTCTCGTACAATTCAGCTTCGACAGTAAGGATGGTTGCTAACAATTCCTTTTTAGATAGTTCAGCTTCTTTCAGTTTGTCAGACGGGAGTCTCATACGTTTAACTCGACATGATACATGGGCAAGCCTAGAAAGTACCCTTTTAAAGATAGAATCTCCCGAATCACCTTCAAATTCTAACACCAAATGTTTTATTGAATCGATGGTAGCATTTATCTCTCTACATTCTTCCTCAAATTCTACCCTATATACTGACAGATCTACTAAACAATCAGGTTTCCCTACTTCTTTCGCTAACAATCTACCTAGAATTTTTCTCTTTTCCATAACCGGCCTAGCACTTTCTATTCCTCGGATTTTTAATTCGTATTCCAGCTCTTCTTTGAGTAAATGAACAATTTGAAATGTTTCAGCCATTTTAAAAAAATTTATTTTGACAACCTAAAGTTATTTTATTTCTTGACCAACTCTATATGACAAAAATTTCTCTAATGCGAAGTCAAACCTGTTGTGACATTCAAATAACTAATGCTTAAGAGACTTGAGGTTCCAGACACGATATAAATCCTATGAAAATTTACAACCAAATTAATTTTGAGTTTACCAACTAAACCAACACAATAAGGGATAATGAAATAACTAATTTTTATAAATCAAACATCAACGAAATCGAGCCTCACACGTTGTGCGCCAGTGCAATGTTCTTTAATTATATTCGCCTCACGTTGCCGGCGCCTATGAAATATCATTTTATTTGAAAATGAAGTTTTCTCTTCTTTACTATATTCGCGGTCTAGTCTGGGAATTACCCCAAGGGTGAGCAATGAGTTTGGGCGTGGGTATATGGTGGGCTCGACTACTAAACGGGAACAAAAAAATAAATGGACGCCACTGCATCTATACAGACAATAAACAAGACTAAAGTATCCTACAGGAAGACGCAGAAACCTATAGGATATAAATGATTACAAGAAAACTTACAAACCTCAATATATAATACCTCTGAAATCTCTGCTTTAGCTTCCGCGATGTCGGACCTGCAAGAAGATGTCACACAAAAATAAAATATAAGACACCGTTTGTGTCTTACAGCAACAAAATATCTCGATCTTTATAGATCGATTAGCCTGAATTCAAAATCTTAATAACACCTTACGTATGAGAAAATACTCTACTGGAAATTACTTATTCCATTTCTATTACCTGATATTGTATCAACTTTTCCACATTCAAAATTTTCTGGTCTAATTTGATCAATGTTAATTTCAATAAGTGAAATAAAAAGACAAAGGTATCAATTCAATGTTTAATCTAAATATATATCTCTTTTGTTGCAAAATTACTTGTAAATAAATTTCATTAATCAATATATAAACTTTAAAACTTTTCTTAGAGTGTTCCTCTATAATCAAAATAATCAACATTAAATAAGTTACAGAAGTTTCTGAATATACTTCTCTACATAGAGAGGTATTAGCATTTATAAGTTAGTTAATACAGTTTAGTTTCTTAAACATCCATGAAACAGATCTGTTTTGGCTTACAAGATTTTTATCTAAGAACTTGTTACATAAACAGTTCATATGGTTTAAGTATGAAAATAATAAACTCAGATTAACATATGTCAAAAACAGCTTAGTTCTTCTACTAATTACAACAAATTGCTAGAAAACACCTTTCATCCAAAGGTGGACTTTATACATGTTTTTATCACTTGACAAGTGCATCATAAAAGCACTTTGAATAACAACTTTTAGAGCATCTAAAGATTAAAAAATTCTCTTATAAAGCAATCTAGTTCGAATGAAAAATATTTGACTAATTAAATTTTAGGTTATGTTTCCAACTAAATTTTACGTAGTATATAAGCATAAATACATTTAGCAAACAAATTTGAAATTTACGTTATTTAACGAAGGTTTCTCATGATTTCATAAATAGTAATTTAAAGCTTTAACCTTAAACAGCACACGAAATTGATTTTCAGCAAAAGGTTCATAAGTACCTGGTAGATTTAGTTTTTACAGCAACGATGTTGACGAATGTAATCGATGAGCTCGGACACTTTACTTCCCATCTGTTTGATATTTTGAAAGACACAAAACAGGCCTGCACTAACCGCAACTCTTCGGACGCTCCAAAACAATCAACTTCCCAATGCTCGACCAAAATCCAACACCATCGCTTAGCGTGTTCCTCAAATTGTGCTAAAGGGATTGAATCAAGTATTATTATTAAACACGGCTAATTAATTACACGGTCCTTACCACTAAGGATTTCTCACCACGTGTTGCAGCTGTTGCTTTGAATTGACTGGGCGGCTTCCACGAGAGCTCTTCGTGGAGCCTCCACGCGACAATCCAACAGCCCTACCATTCCTCTAGAGCTATCCTCCTCTTCCACTTACAAGCAGAATTCACCATCCTTGTAAGTGAAGTCTACGTACCCACGGTTGCTTGCAAGATGGCCGTATTCTTTATTTGTCGATGCTCATAGCCTTCGCGTCATTTTCGCGCAGGCGTTATGTTTAACAACGCTCTAGTGGACGCCAGAACGCCCGCAATATATGCAACACAAACCACGCTCAAGGCATCCTCGATATTGAAAGTATAGAAGTCTGTTAAATACTCCTTATAGGTAAAAATAACATAAACGGAAAAAGTTGTTCTTCTTTATAGTTCATTAAATTAATTAATGATTACACGCTAAATGACAGATTCGCAAAATAATAGCAGTTAGAACTGTTTTTTCTTTATAGATATGAAATGTAACAAAAATTTTGTTACAATGCTTTAATGAATTTATAATTACATTAGGATTTGAACGTTCAGAACATGATTCATGTTTGTATATATGTCACAATCAGAAACTATGCTTAATACTGTTTGTTGACGGTTTATTAATCTGTGGGGATGACATTGGCAAGGTTCAAAAAGTTAAGACAGAATTGAACTCAAAATTTAAAATGAAAGATTTGGGCCAAATTAGTAATTATTTAGGAATAGATATTTCATATGATAGTAAGCAAAAATATATGTCCCTAAAACAAACAAAATATATAGAGTGGCTAGCACAAAAATATAACGTTGTCAACACAAACCCATACTATATACCGATGGAACAAAATTTAAAATTAAGCATAGGTGAAAATGATTCAAGCTTAGGGTATAGAAACCTAATTGAAGCTTTATTATATATTGCATCAGGAACACGTCCAGATGTAGCATACGCTGTAAATTATTTGAGTAGATTTCAAACTGGTTGTAACAAAACGCATTTTAAATATGCATTAAGGGTGCTAATCTATTTGTACCAGAGCAGATATTTGAAACTAGTATATCATAATAATGCTTGTAGCATAATAGAATGTTACGTAGATTCGGATTGGGCTTCAGATGTTACTGATAGTAAATCCACAACAGGATTCGTTGTTAGAATTTTTGGAAATTCAATTGCATGAAAAACTATTAAACAAAAAGTAGTTTCAAGAGCATCCACCCATGCCAAATACTAAGCCTTAGCAGAAGCTACACAGGAAGTTTTGTATTTGTTAGGAGTGCTTGAAGACTTAGGTTTTAAGAATGATGAAATGTTACCTGTCAGCATGTACGAGGATAATAGTGGCGCAATAGCTTTAGCTAATTATGGTAATTTTACTAAAAACTCGAAACATATAAATATCGCCTTACATTTTGTTCACGATTATGTTACAAAAAATGTACTGAACATTGTAAAAGTTGCTAGTACAGATAATATTGCTGATATGTTCACGAAACCTCTAGGTAGAGTACAATTTTATAAATTTCGAGATTGTCTGAACTTAGAATAAGTTTGTTGTTTTTATATACTGTCTCGCATCATGGGGGCGTGTTAGAATAATGTGATGCGATACCAGCATTCTAATATAAGCTACTGCTGTTTAAAAATTTATTTGTAATTAATTTGTATGGTGATGGTAGCGTAGTCTTTCATTATGTCAATGATGATGCTATCATGAGTGTGCGTAGTACTATTAAAAAATATAATTACTGACATTGTTTCTGATATATTAAATATTAATAAATATTGTTTTGGGTAACTTTATTAATATGATCCACTTATTTTAACAATTGAGGAAGTAGCGATTGATGGAACTCCATTAAAATACCTAATGGTGACATTCTCACCATTAGATTTACGTTGGTTTAGTTCATCACGTAGTAACTGCAATTATTTTCTCTGCTGTATGGTTTGATCAGATGCAATACAATAAGAAGATGAAGTAAGCTTAGAACCGTTTCTCAATGCTGTGCGTACAATTGATGAATCCGAATAAATGACTTTAATCGGTCTGATTGAATCTTTTTTATTGCCAAGCCTGATAATTACAACAGGAAGAAATTGATCAATTTCTAGTATGCGAGAAATTTTAACAACTGATTGTTTATCATAATCAACCCTATCAGATGTTTCGCGAGATTTAGATTCATCAACATTAAATATGATTAAATTTCTGCTCCTAGTAACTATTTCATTAACCTCAGCAGAGTGCTTCAGAATTAGGCATAATTTTTTGACTTTCGAATAAGACAACTTTTCCCTTTAGCACATTGACTTCCATTTTTAGATCATTTAATTTTTTTAAAATTAGTGGAACTTGTTTAAATGCAATTGTACACTGATCACAGAAGAACATTAGCGATCTTTGTTTTTTTAGCTGCATAACGCAGACTTCAGATACTCCCAATTCTGAGCATTTTTCATGAATCACTGTGTTGCAACAATCACATCATCATCATTAGGTCTTCAGTCCTAGAACTGGTTAGACGCGTACCATCATTGTTTCCTATTCTGAACTAACCTACAGATTTCCCTGAAATTTGCACAGTTTGCATCTATAACTATCTCATCTAGGTCTACATCTACCTCTTTTTTCCTATCTCTACTTGTAATATATTCCATACTATTCCCCAAAATGCCTTAGAACATATTCCGCCCTTCTATTTCTCTTTTTCCCCAGATATCCTTGTTCCCCTACTATTTCTATAACTTATTTGTTATTATCTTTGTCTGTCCATGCTATCGTCCTCATACATCTGAAGCACAGCATTTCAAAAGGCTGCTACCGTTTTTCTGTCTGCGTTTCAGACTGCCCGTATTTCATAGGCATACTGTGCTTTGCTCCACACATATGCTTTCAACAATTTTTTGTTCTATGTTTGTTGCCTTTCCTCATAGGCGCTGTTGTTTCTTGCTAGATGCAGTTCGATCACCTTCTATTGTTTTACAGTTATATGCCCTATTTCTCCGACCTTTAGTGGTTGTGAAGGGAGGTAAGCAACCTGTGGCTGCCAAGTTCCCCCAATACTTAACCATTTAGCGATTTAATATATTTTCCAATTTATCTTTTCGCACAGCCAACATTAGTTGGAGATATTTCGCAACCAACAACTAGTTGTTTATACTAATCATCAGATTTATCTGTGCTTATTTTTCCATCATTAGGTTTTCAGTCTCAAAACTGGTTGGACACGTACCTGCACTTATTTATATTCTGAGCTAGCCTACATAGTTCCATTAAATTCTTACACAGCATGAGTATTCAGCTCGTTCCACTTCTATTGTTTTCTAATTTTATGCCCTATTTTACCGAGATTCAGTGAAGGAGGTTAAGCAACCTGTGGCTACCAAGATCCCCCAACACTTAGACATTTGCCGAAATAATGATTTTCCAGTAAATTCTTTAACACACTTAATATGTTACACTTGATTTAACGTTTTATCTGGTCGGTAATGCAGTTAACAAAATGTAACACTTAGATTCTGGTACATTGAAATGCCGATAGATGGCTCTTAAAAGCCGGTAATACAATTACCAAAGTTCATAAGATACACCATGACGTCACTGATAATTTATATTGCGCCATAATTAAGCGAAGTTACATAAAATTAAAACAATAAAAATTAGAGAGTCTACTCACGTGAAGGATCCGCTAACCGGCAGGAAATCACGCTGCGGTAGCCTCGGCATCGCTGCTGCTGGTAGAGTTGGACCTCCAAATTATCTCGGGGTCATGGGATGCTCCAGGGTCATCTCCGTTCCTATATGCAGTGGAAGACAGGAATAGGTAATTAAGGAAAGATAATCAAGATAAGGAAATCTACATAATAAGATAACACGACACCCGACGACTGTTCACTTCAAAGTTCGCGTAAAAAGCCACGTTTCAGCGAGAACCGCTGAACTCCTTACTCTTTGTAGCATTGCCTTACCCTATGGGGATAATTCACACTTGCCAATTGCACTATTGTGACGTACCGGAAGCCCCGCCCAGTTCATTTAAAAATGTTCGCGCGTCTTGCGTATTTAAAATTATGGCGGGAACTTCCGCACATCAAGAAAACTAGACTAAAACAATGTTTAAGTGCAAATTCGATTTGCACGTAACAAATATTATTCGAGAATATTGTCCAACCAATTCTTGTAGTTACTTATAATAGTCATCATGTTTAAGCACAGTTATCTTTTCGTCATTGATTTATCCATCTTGGCATTGGTTGGATGCGTACCTCCATTGATTTCTATTCTGGGCTAGCCTACACATCTCCCTGAAACCCCTACAGCCTACATCTTTTACTATCTGTGTGCAGTAGTCTAACCTAGGTCTGCCTCTTCTTCTCTTTTTTCCTATCTCTGCTTCTAATATATTCCGCACTATTCCCTCATGCCGTAGTATGTGGCGTATCATCCCATCTCTCCTATTTTTTACCGCTTTCCACATATTTCTTTCTTCCCCTACCATTTTTAGTACCTCTACGTTCTTAACTTTGTCTGTCCATGATATCTTCATCATACGTCTGTAGCACCACATTTCAAAGGCTTCTATCTTTTTCTTGTCCGCTTCTCCTACTGTCCAGGCTTCACAGCCGTACAGTGCTGTGCTCCACACATATGTTTTAAGCAATATTTTCCTTGTTTCTATGTTTGTGGTCTTTGAGCACAGTAGTTGCTTTTTCTTGTTAAATATAGCACGACCTTGTGCTAATCTTTGTTTTATATCTTTTGTGCTTTTTCCATCTTGCGTAATTTGGCTTCCTAGGTAGCACAAATCCTTAACCTCTTGTAAGTTCGTGTTACATACTTGTATTCTTGTTTTTTATTTATTTTCCCCACCTTTGCATACTAAAACTTTAGTTTTAATTTTGTTAATTTTCATACCATATCTCTCCATTAGAACCGTTTCCATTTCATTAAGAGCAGCTTCTAACTCTTCCTTGCTAGACGCTAATACCGCTATATCATCTGCAAATCTAAGCATATCAATTTTTTGTCCCTGCATAGTAATTCCAAATGTCTTCCTGCATTTGACAGTATTCATTGCCTCTTCTATGTACAAGTTAAAAATCAATGGGGATAGGGCACATCCCTGTCTCACCCTTTCCTAATGTTTACTTCTCTACGTTCCTGCTCAAATTTTATATTACTGTTGTTTGCTCTTTGTATAAGGCTATGTACTATTCGTCTATCCCTATAACTCATTCCAATCTTTTGAGTATTTCAAACATATTTTTCCAATTTACATTGTCGAATGCTTTTTCCAGATCTACAAACCCTATGATACATGCTTTCCCTTTTTCTATTGTTTTCTCCATTATCACTCTCAGAGCTAAAATAACCTCCCGTGTTCCCCTGTTTCGTCTAAATCCAAATTGATCATCTCCTAATATCTCTTCAGCTCGTTTTTCTATTCGTCTTTGTACAATTCTAGTTAATATTTTTGACACGTGTGCTGTCAAACTTATTGTTCGAAAATTTTCACATCTATCCGTGCCTTTCTTTTTGGTATAGTTACTATGATGCTACGTTTGAAATCTTTGGGTATCTCGCCTGTCTCATACATATAGCTTACAAATTGGAAGAGACGTTCTGTTACTGCTTGTCCAGCGGCTTTTAGAGTTTCTGCTTGCACCTTATCTGTACTCGGCACCTTACCATTTTTCAGACTCTTTAATGCTAATTCAAACTCATCTCAAGTATAGGATATCCCAAGTCATCATTTTCAATGTCTGATTCTATTCTAATGCAGTTAGTTCCTCTCCTGCATATAAATTCCTATATATTCTTGCCATCTACTCACTTTCTACGTTTTCTATAATGACGTTTCCTTGTGTGTCCCTTATATTTTTGCTATACGGTTTTATATCCCTAAAATTCATTCTAATTAATTTGTATGCTTCGTCTGTCTTTCCTATTTCCATCTTAGTTTGTACCTCTTTGCACTTTTCATCAATCCATTGTTCTTTAGCTTTCTTGCATTTTCGAATAATTTCCCATTTTATGGTTTTGTATCTCTGTTTCCTGTTTTGTCTGATTTATTTTTGTATTTTCGTCTTTCTTCTATTAAATTCAGGATATCCTTTGTTATCCATGGTTTCTTATTTTCTTTTGTGTATACCCCAGAATATCCCTGGCCGCCATGTCTAAGCTGGATTTAATGTTATTCCATTCTGTTTCTACTTCCTTAGTTTCAGATATTTTCCCGATATCATTCAGCATTCATTTGACTTTTTTCGAATCTTACTTGAATATCTTTATCTTTTAGTTTCTCTAAGTCCAAGTGCCTCTTTCCGTTCCTTTTTTTCAGATTTTTAAATTTAAGTGTGGCCTTCATAATTACGATGTTGTGGTCAGTATCTATATCTGCTTCTGGGTAGTTTCTACAGTCTTTTACTTGATTCCTAAACCGTTGTCTAACAAGAATGTAATCTATTTGATATCTTCCTATATCTCCTGGCATCTTCCACGTATATCGTCTTCTAGCATGATGTTGAAATAATGTGTTTGTGATGATTAAATTGTTCTTGTCGCAAAATTCTACCAGCCTATTTCCCCTGTCGTTTCTCGTGCCTAAACCAAATAAACCTACTACCGCTCCTTCCCTACCCTCACCTACCAATGCATTAAAATCCCCCGTAATTATTAAATTTTCATGTCCTTTTACGTATCTTAATATGTCTTCGATATCTTTGTAGATGGCTTCACCTCTTCGTCACTGTAACTAGAGGTGGGCATGTATACTTGTATTATTACTGTGTTTACCGGTTTAGATTCTAATCTAACCATGAGAACTCTTTTGTTCTTTTGTAAGTAATTTTCTACACAGTATCCTATCTTTTTCCGCATAACTATTCCCACACCCAAATTTCCTTCCTCTGCTCCTGTATGAATTACCCACTCCAAAAATCCCCTGCCTCTGGCCACCGAACTTCGCTGATCCCTACTATGTCTAGTGATAACCTATTCATTTCGATTTTTAGGTTCTCCAGCTTACCTACTTGCTTCATACTTCTAACATTCCACACTCCGACTCGCAGAATGTTCCTGACTCTTATTTTTAACTTTCCTCCAAAGTAGTCCCCTCCCGGAGATCCGAATGGGGGACTATTTTAACTCCGGAATCTTTTACCCCAGAGAATGCCATCATGTTTGTAACAATTTAAGTACGCTGTGTACTTGGGAGATAATGTGGTGGTTTCCCGTTGCCTTCCACATCGCAGTAGTGTGTCTTAGACTGCCATACCGACCCCTATGGTCTCTGCCAATCTAAGTACCGAAAGAGCCGCTGCCCTCTTTCGGAGACCTATCTTAGTCTGGTTCCTCACTAACGACCCTACTACTTTGGTTGGACCTGTAGTTTGGCTCTTTAGCTCATTAGAACACGCAAGCCATTTCACCTGTTCTAGTAATTTAGAACTTCAGCAAGGTGCAGGTCCATTCGAAATGGAACAATCACATATTAGGTAATATTCATTTTCACATGTTTCATTACACTTTGTACATTGATCCATTATGATTTAATTGATTATGATTTTCTTGATAGTTTTGTTATCTAAAGACGATTGGAGCTGGGATCGCACCAACACTTTATCTCCTTCCTTGAAAAAAATTAGCCGACGACACTTATTAGCGTGCCGTTCCCTTCTTTTCTCGGTTCTCGTATGCAACCTATCCCTGGCTATCGTACGAAAGTCCCTAACCTTACTCGCGGCTCCAAAATGACCTTGATTACAATGGTCTTCCAGGATAATTAGAATTATTAAATCTTTTAGAATACATATCCAAGGACCTTTGTTGGCTCCCCGGATTCCCCGCTTAAAACGTATCCCTCCATGCACCAACGTACCAATCGTCTATGCGCTTCTTAACCCCCTCTTTCTTTATACCAAGCTCTGCCTTAATTGCCATCCATAAAGCGTCCTTAGACTGCCCCAATTTGTATACTCTGGGCCCCTTTTTTAACAATCTTCTTTAAATCCGGACATTGCATTACAAAGATATGAACGTTTTTATTATCTGGAGTTTCCACAATACTCTCCCCTTTCGAAACTATTGAAAATCGGGACAACGAATCGGCAATAACATTTTCCGACCCCTTACAATATTGGATATTAAAAGAATATTCCTCGATCTGTCTCCTTACTTCCTCCTTATAAGCATGAGGCACCGGATAACTTTTTAAATAAAAAAGCGTTTAATCCTTCATATGAATTGAGTGCTCATATCCTCGCATAAGGCCCCATTGTTCTGAAAATACATCACCATAGTCCTCAATCAACCTAAACAACTGCTCCTTTTCATTTTGATCAAATCTTTCCGCTTTTCGGACCACTTCCCAAATGTCTTCGTCCGAATATCTCTGCTTTTTTCCAACTTTCAACCCATCCTCACTAACTGTGCAAATTTTGGGGAAATCTGTAGGTTAGTTCAGAATAGAAAACAATGATGGTAAGCGTCTAACCAGTTTCAGGATTGAAGACCCAATGATGATGATGATGATAAATAATAAATGTACTCCAGCATATTTTGCATATTTTGTATTTTCAAAATAACATTTTTCATTCTGTAGATATATTTTAATATCCCCCCCATCAAACTCTTCATCTGAACTGCTTCAATCACTTTCAAGCAATTCTTCAAGAAATAATTTATTCATTTTGGAATTTAGGTTAGGTTGTCAACCGACTCTCCGTTGCCCAGAGAAAAAAGACAGTGCAGAAAAATGCAACCGCTTTGAGTACAATTATGCCACCTGAACACTTCATCGCGATTCTAGTTCGGGTAATAATACGACCAAACACAAAATTCTTGGTCGGAGCAGGAGCAAATTACTAGCCGAATGTCGAGCTCTGTCATGGGATGCTCTCAGTGTGCACTAGTGCAGTCACTCAAATGTACCATTATCCATCTTGTATTAATTAATATAATTAACGCATTTAATTTAATTCAATATGCATTTTGTTTAAGTAAATGGCTGCTTCATGTTATTTAAGTTGCCTGTATTGATATTTATATTATAATTTATAATAAATAAAATAAATAAATAAATACATTAACACAAAATATAAATACAAGCAAAATTAAAATGACATTCAAGTTACATAACCTCAATCTGACATTACAAAATTGCGTTTTTAACATGAAAATCCGCAATTATGTAATTTCTTATTCTGGACATCCTAGAAAGTGTTTGCCACCAAGCAGACACCTCTAGCCGTAGTCACCTAATTTGCAACGGAACCTGAATCTGTAACAATTCAATATTAGAAAGACAGAGGGGTCTACCCAAAACAGAAGAAATTGGCAGGTGGTCTACGAGACAAAAAAATTTGGTGACCTCTGACCTATATGAATAATTAATTCACATAAATGAAGCGCTTAAACAAGTTCTTACCTTACATGTAACGGCATCTTTTATTGAATTATCGATAGGAACAACTTGATTTAAGGCACTATTTTTTAAGGCATCATAATTTTCTTCCAACTTTTTAATAGCACACTCCTTTTCAGTAATAACTTCTAAATATTTTTTACTTTGGGTTTCACGCAATTTTATATTTTTCAATAATTCTTCACAGTACTCTTGTTGTTTCGAAATTGTTTCGCCTCGTTCCTTTAACACCTGGTTCATTTCATTCATTTCTGCTAAAAGTTCGTTGTTTTCGTTTTTCACAAGAGTAAGCTGCTGTTGCTGAGAAGCGGATTCATTTTCTCTTTGAAATAATATTGCTTGCATGTCTCCAAGTTCTTCCGAAATGCTTTTATTGTCTTCGGAGAGTTTTGTGACTTGATCCTCCATTTTTGTCACTGAATCTTGATAATCGTCAATGATTTTCATAAGATTTTCGTTACAGGTAGAACGTGTTTCTAGTTCGACAGCTTGTTGTTGTAAATTGTGTAAAAGCACACCATTTTTTTCTTGCAATTGTCGATTTTCTTCCTCAATATCATTTCGTTCCTTTTGCTGTTGCTTTTGTAACAACTCATATTCGATCATTAAACGTTGATATTGCTCTTTTAACAAATTTTCTTCACCTGTAGTTGATTCTGACTCTGTTTTATATTCTTCTGCTTGTTTTATATCACTTTGAGTTGAGATTTTATTATCAGCTTGATCATCAGTAACATTTGAGTTTAAAATTTCAATCGTATCCAACAACTTTTTGTTTTGACTATTTAAAACTGCATTTTCCTTTTCAATAGCATCAGATTTAATTTTTAACAAATGATATTCCCGTGTGAAATGGTATTTATAGCTATCAAATTCCCCAAGTTGTATAATTGTTATTTCATAAAATTTCTCAACTTCATTTCTCCATATTTCTGTTTGGTGCATGGCAGCATTACAATTTTCGTCGTTCTCATGTTCTTGCTTAATTAATTTTAGCTCACTGCTACATAGATCCATATCAGATTTTAATAAGTTTAACGCATCCTTTAACTTTTCGGTAGTATTTATAACATGGCACAAGCAGTTGTCCATAACCTGTAGTTCAATAAGCACTACCTCCTGATCAAGTTCCATATTTAGATTAAAACTTGTATTTTTAAGTCGATCATTGTCCGTAAGATTTACTTCAGTGGTTTTCTCAGAACCTACGTTGTTACTTTCTTTTATACATACAATATTTTGAGTAAGTTTGGCATATTTTTCTAACAGCTCCTGATTTTGAACTTCAACTTCTTGGTTTAAATTTTTAACCTGATTATAAGATATTTCTAACTGTTCAACTTTTGTTTTCAAAGTTGGATATTGTGCTAGCTCCTTTGAAATATTATGTTTTTCAAATACTAAAGGTTGTTGCTGCTCACTGCTTCCAGTATCTTTTAATTCCTCTGTTTCTGGAGCTAATCCATCTAAACGTGATAAAAGCTGTTCGTTTTCTTCAACTAATCGCTCAATTTGCCTTCGACATCCTTGATTTTCATTATCTAAATTATTTATTTTTTCAGTAGCAATACCTAAATTATACTCGCAGCTGTTTAACTTATTTTCCAGTACCTTTTTCTGACTTTTGATTTCTTCCAAAGATGTTAATAATTGAACTTTTTGTTGTACTAAGCTTTCTAACATTTCAATGTCAGATTCCGTTTTTTTAAACTTTTCCTTCAAATTGTTGTTTTCTTCTGTTAATGTTTCTTTAATTTGCTTAGCTTTCTGTAATACACTTAACAGTCCTTTACATTTTTCTATCAGTTTATCTTTTGGCAAGTCTTCTAAAGACGCCTTTTTCAAATCAGGATCAGAATTCATTTCTAGATAAAATTATATAAATACAAGAGTGCTGTAAAATAACACAACTTGCCTCATTGAAGACTTCTATTTACCAAAACTTTACACAGATCTAAAAAAAAATTACAAAACAAAAACATAGGTTAAATATTTCAATAAAAAATGACAACGGAGATGAAAATCAGTAATGGGTTGTTGGAATCGATATATTCTAGTATCGATTTTTGAAATATTCTATATTCTACTATTTATCTACTTGTGGAACATTCTAAACTAGGGGATCAACCATATTCAGTGCGACCGCGTTCCTAGGCTACAGAACAAATCTAAAGATCGATAATTGTTTAATAAATTAGAACTACATATACCACCAGGAAAATAAATGGTCTATATTTATGATCAATATTGCTAAGCTTACAAAACGCAATTAATTTAAATCAAACTTCTGTATATATTTTTAGTTTATTTAAAATCACTTTTAAACTAAAATATATTTTTAGTTTATTGTAAAAAAAAATACTTTTCCATTTCGAATGGACCTGCATCTTGCCGAAGCTCTAGATTACTAGAACAGATGAAATGGCTTGCGTGTTATGAGCTAAAGAACCAAACTATAAGTCCAACCAAAGTAATAGGGTCAGACGAGCGTCTCGCGCCACATCTGATCTTGGCTGCTGCTAAGGTCATCATAGTTTTCAGTTGACAATTGTGATACTTGTTTACATGGTGAAGATTAAACATCAAAACTTTGATGGCACTCTCAGCAATTACAATTACACTTGTGAGGACTTTACCAAATATATTATGTATAAATGACTTATTAGCCTTCAGTTACTAATAAATCCTTGTTTATATGCCCCAAGAATTATTCTCCTTTCTGTGAGATCCAATCTTATACAATAAGTGGTTTAATTTTTTCTATAATGTAATGAAGATATGGTTTCCACTTGTTCATTTACAGAATTAGAATTATTAAATTAAAACCACCAACAAACATAACATAACTATCCAGGCACATGACAACGTAATGAAAACAAGGAAGCTATGGCCTTGACGGCAGACGAGATCAGATGTGGCGCGAGACGCTCGTATAGGGTCAGTAGTATTTAGGTGAGATAGGATACTGTGTAGAAAATTACTTACAAAAAAACGAAAGAGTACTCATGGTTAGATTAGAATCTAAACACGAGCGTCTCGCGGTAGAAATAACGCGGCTGTAATGACAGTTGTAAAGATTGAGGTTACGTAATTTTTTTTGTTTACATAAATTGGATGAGATCTGTGTTAATGTTAAATTGATTGTTTATCTCCTTATTTATATTGGAGAAGTAAAAAATGAATATTTGCCTAGATTGTGGTTCTGAATTTACGTAAAATAAAACTTTGTATGGCCACTTAAGAAAATTTCATGATTTGAATACAAGAGACCAGTTTCTATAAGCAACCAACTTTGCATAAAAAAGAAGTTAAATTTAGTACAATGAAGGAAATTAACTTTACACGAATGTTATCTATATATGTTAGCTCTTGTATCTAAACAACTTGGTATTTTGTACTAACTTGTTGCTATTCTAGGTATCCTTCGTACTTGTGTCAATATGCAGTTTAAAGGTGCTTTGCTGGGATTTCTTTAATTTGATTTGTAAATTATTAATTACTTGAGTGAAATGTGTTTAATAATAGTAATAGAGGCTTGAGGTTTCAAAAATTGTATTTTTATTTTTTAAAAAATAAACACGTTATGTATCCATATACATTCTCAATAAATACCTAAATTAATTAAGAAAGAAACTAATTTTATTTTATCGAGAATTTTGTTTGCACTGTCAGTCGACTAAAATATGTAAAAAAACAAGGTAGAAAATTAAGATTATTTTGGTACTTAGATTAGTCGTGTACTTGTAGGTTTCCCATCAAAATCGCTGGGATTGTAATAATTTCCAGTAATTTGTACATGTATTTCTGCGAGTAGTTTCCCCTTCGGATTTCATTCCCAAACAAGAGAAAGCAGAACAAAATCTAACCTTATAAACTTTAGTGTTAATTAAACCTACTTTCTACTGAGATAATACACTGCCTTATCTTAACATAAAATCAGGTGATGTATGATCAGATCTTGTATGAACATTAACATTAAGGTTTGAGTTATTAACCAAACCATCCCTAATAAAAATTTCTTCTGTTAGGGTAGGCTTTTTAAGATCATTATTCCTTGTTGATTTCTTCAATGTTGAAAAAAGCCGCACCTGATGTTCAACTTTTTTATTAATATTAATCTCCTCTGTAGTTTTTAGATCAATAGATTTTGCTTTATTTAATGTGTCAATGATTTTATCAAATTGCCTCATTATAACTAGATGTACGTTGTCAGTTAACGAAGCATTCTCACATAGGCCTATTATTAGCTCGGCTCTTTTTTTAATAATATCATTTTTTGAAGAAATTGCTTCATGTAAAATATTACTGTTGAAAAGTTCATTAACGTTACGAATATGCAAAGGTGTCAAGATTCGATTTGTAAAACTGTATCGCACAAGCATGTATGTGTTTGCAAATGTTAAGCTTTATCATGTTGTCAATACAGGTGCATTGAAATGTATGAACACATATGCTGCACTTTGTACAACTTAGGCATGAACCTTCACAGGCCTCATCTACTCTAGCAACTTGATACTGTTGAAAAGCACAAGTGGACAACGTAACTAAAAATTCGTTATCATTTTCAAGACGTCTAATAAAATCTTATGTAATTGTTAGACTTGCTTTATGACTTTGTTTAATTCTATTAATTTTGTCACTGGAAGTATTCTTTGCAAGTTTAATTATACGTTTAAACAAGCTATCTCGAGCAATTTTCATTACTGCATTAATGCTTTTGTCCAAACGTTTTACTTTCAGACCTTCCAAATACACATACTTCAAAACTTTGCACATCGATTCAAGATACATGTTAGTGTTTATTCCTAAACCCAATCGATAGCAATATGCCCAAGATGTTGGACGATTTGCATAATTATTATGAAAATATTCAGCAAATGATTGTGTATCAACATCGGCATAAAGATCTTCTACTACCTGATTTAAAATGTCATTAAATTCATCAATAGATACACACTGTAATAAAACACGAAGGGATTTATATACTACTACTTTCTTTTCAATCCCTCCATTGATTTTTGACAAATTCTTGCGCTAATTACAATCCACATGCCAGGTACATAGCAACTGGTGAGGTACCTTGGTCATAACATAAGACCATGCATTATAAAATGCTGGAGCATCATCAGACAAAAACAGTAGTTGATATAATATTCACTCTTAATTTAATTTTTCCAAAAAAACAACTTAAAAATCATTTCGTCAGCACGATTTGAAAAACAAAATGCCACTGGGCACCCTAAATCAAATTCATCCACTGTCATTAGTGCGTAGAGCTCAAAATCGTAACTATTTGTACCGTGTGTACCATCAACACACACCTTGTCGTTCCCAAATTTAAGCAACTGTTCACGTTGAAAAGAAGTGATTATGACTAATGCAAAATCTTGAACATCTAAAATTATTTTTGAGTCATTTGGGTTTCCTTCTACACCTTGGCTTTTATAATATGACACTGGGCAGCCGCTTCTAAGTTCATCATCTCCTCTACCCAGAGCCGTACGCCAATTGCATCATTTAGGTGACGTTTCACACCATACTCAATACTGAAGTCCCTAACAATATTGTGCATATCTTTTGTTTCTAACAAGAAAATTCTCTGTGAATTTTCTTGTTTTAAAGCAGAATCTCGAACATCATCCAATAAATGTTGAAATGTAATACCTTCCATTAATTTTCCTGAAACACATCAATTGTAAAATTTCAAACTAGAACTTTATGTTCGAAAATACCTGCAATTTCTGCTTTACTCTCTTTACTTAAAAAAACTCGACCAATATCGTTGGTATGTCCAACATGAGTTGTCCAGAAGTCTACTGCAACAGACCCATCGTTCTTTATCGTCGCTTCCATTCTTGAGGGACAAACACTTCCAATTTTATTATTGCCTGTGCTTTTTAAGCTTCTAACACCCTTGCCTTTTGGAATGTAGTTGTACGATCAATGGCAATTATAGTACTCCTTTTTGGTGCCATCAGATAATAATTTAGCTGAAGTGTGAAGTATATACATTTCCAAAGATTTTTCCTGTTATTGGTTTTTTCAGTTTTTGAACGCTGTTGAACAGAATAAAATTAGTATATAATTAACACTTTGCATAATAATCTTCAAACCTAATTGTGAATTAAAATGTAGTTGATCAAGTTTAGTTTCAATTTGATGTTCATTTGCCAAATGTTGTCGAAGTTTTTTATATCCCTTTAGATGTGTTGTACAATTTTCATAAAAGCACTTGATTCTTTACGAGTTGAGAATTATTGGAATACTTTTATGAACAGTTCTGCAATGACGACGTAAAGTTGCTTTACTGGTCAAGGTTTTGCCACATGTATCACACAAAAATGTACTAGTTAAAGTAACTGGTTTCCTATATTCAAAATTATGAATCTTTCTTAAATGGGCATACAAATTCTTCTTTTGTGTAAACTCAAAACCACAATCTTTGCAAGTATTCATTTTTACTTCTCGTTTACAAATAACACGATAAACAAAATTAATAGGTAATTTCCATGGATCTCATTCACTATATGTAAACAAAACAATTACGTAACCTCAATCTGTTTACAACTGTCATTACAGCCGCGTTATTTCTACCGCGAGACGCTCGTGAAATTCGTCCATTTACGTCACATTATTTTTAATAACACTTTTACAGGGCAACTAGATAAGTTTCAACCAATTGTCTCAGTCATAAAAATGAAAAGAGGTATGATGTCATTTTCAACAAACTCAATGCCATTCTGAAAGGTCCATTAAAATTTTTTTCAAAATTATAAGTCTGTAGCTAATGCTAAAATGTGTTCGAACGATCCTTCAAAGAAAGGTGAGTCCTTTTCTGTTATTTTAACACTAAAACCTTTGCTATAGATAAAGGTGTACAATGCATAAGCGACAACGACACTGAGGTATCTCAGAATTTAATTAACGTGCTATTAGAAAAATTAGAAAAAAAACGCCGTCGTACATTTGATGAAGTAACCGATGAGATTCAAAGTAAAACGTGCAGTATTTGTTTGTCTACTTGGTGCCAAACAGGAGGCCATCAATTATGTACCTTGAATTGTGGACATTTGTTTGGTTTACGATGCATTAAAGCATGGCTTCGACGTAAGCATCAACGGTTTTGTCCTTTGTGCAAAGAAAGCGCCACTATACATGATATAAAGTGCATCTATACTAAAGGACTATATAAAAAACGAAAGCGTGAAAATGAAAATGAATATTAGAGGTGTAGCGCAATTAGAAAACTTATACTATTTATTATAAACAATTATTAAAATTTTTTATTTATATTTTTTTAGAATCCTGATTGTTTAAATTATAATAAAGTAATTTGTCATTGCTCTCTTATTACGACATAAAGTTATAGGATATACATTTTTGTATCGCTTATATCGAGCTCTAATGACTAACTTCCGTAGGATAATCATAGTTCAGTAATGTTCCACAAGATGATTTATTCGAAATGAATAGGTTATCACTAGACATAGTAGGGATCAGCGAAGTTCGGTGGCCAGAGGCGGGGGATTTTTGGAGTGGAGACTTCAGGGTAATTCATACAGGAGCAGAGGAAGGAAATTTGGGTGTGGGAATAGTTATGCGGAAAAAGATAGGATACTGTGTAGAAAATTACTTACAAAAGAACGAAAGAGTACTCATGGTTAGATTAGAATCTAAACCGGTAAACACAGTAATAACATAAGTATACATGCCCACCTCTAGCTACAGTCACGAAGAAGTAGAAGCGATCTACAAAGATATCGAAGGCATATTAAGATGTGTAAAAGGACATGAAAATTTAATAATTACGGAGATTTTAATGCATTGGTAAATGAGGGTAGGGAAGGAGCGGTAGTAGGTTTATTTGGTTTAGGCACGAGAAACGACAGGGGAAATAGGCTAGTAGAATATTGTGACACGAACAATTTAATCATTACATACACATCATGCTAGAAGACGATATACGCGGAAAATGCCAGAAGATATAGGAAGATATCAATTAGATTACATTCTTGTTAGACAGCGGTTTAGGAATCAAGTAAATGACTGTAGAAGCTACCCAGAAGCAGATATAGACACTGACCACAACATCATAATTATGAAAGCCGCACTTAAATTTAAAAATTTGAAAAAAAGAAACGGAAAAAGACACTTTGACTTTGAAAAACTAAAAGATAAAGATATTCAAGAAAGATTCGAAAAAAAGTCAAATGAATTGCTGAAAGATATCGGAAAAATATCTGATACTAAGGAACTAGAAACAGAATGGAATAACATTAAATCCAGCCTAAGCATGGCGGCCAGAAATATTCTAGCGTATTCACAGAAAGAAAATAAGAAACCATGGATAACAAGGGATACGCTGAATTTAATAGAGGATAGGCAAAAATGCAAAAAAAAATCAGACGAAACAGGAAAACAGATACAAAGCCATAAAATGGGAAATTATTCGCAAATGCAGAAAAGCTATAGAACAGTGGATTGATCAAAAGTGCAATAAGGTTGCTACAAGCATTGACGTAGCCTACAAAAAACCAAAAAAAGAAAGAAGCATGACCGGGCTCGATCGGCGAGTGGGCGGGGTTTTATACCTATAAACAAATTAAAGGAAAACCTGAAATAAAATAAAGAGAAATTTTTATACACGCACTTATTCACACTCAGTACAAAACATAAAAAAGGGAACCTATAATTAAACAAAATATATACAACAATCAATAATGAACAAAAGCACAAAAAATTAAGTAATTAGCAAACCTGACGAGCTACCGTTTTTTATGTACCTACCCCCATATTAATTAACAAAAAAAAACAAGAAATTCCAACTCTAAAAACAGCAGCTCTAAATCATCGTAAAAATAAACTTAACCTATAGGTACAAATAAAATGGGAACAACGTTTTCAACTATGTCTGCAAGTTTTTAAACCATTTTTCCCATCATTAAGTAGTATATGTTTAGTTATTTTCAAACAAATAGTAATGCATCAACCCAATCGCAATAAATACCAGAACCGTTCCATAATTTACATATGTATCAGAATTAAATTTGGGAAATGTATGGTTTTAAACAGGAAAATCCCAAATCGATAGGGTCGCAAACGCAAGTAGGGGCGAACACACAAATCCCTTTGGTTGCTGACGTCGGGGTTGAAGTACTAGTTGGTCCACGGCAGCCAGTAGGTGGCCCTACATCCAGAAAGAGTGCACTTGGCCTCCCATTCCAACAAAGGATGACCATTCATCTTGACTTAAGGTCACCGGACGGAAGCACGCCGCAAGGCGTGCACACAATTATCACAAAGCAAAACAAAACAACGAAACCAGCTAGATGTTTTCTTCTTGCTAGTTGAAAAGAAAGTGAATATTTATTTCGTTTAATCAAGAACCAAAACTCAAAGTAATATTGTTGTTAAGGCTTCAAAACTGGAAAACCTGAGTTTATTGAAATAATGCACAGCTCTAATTCGAAGAATTCTTTAAAAAAAAACACGTTAGAATTAGTTATCGGATACTGGGAACAACGTTATCGCCTATCTAATTATGGCATACATTTCACGTTAATGGATTCTGATAAGGAGTATTATAATTAAGTAGCGAAAGGGTTTAACAATACCCATCGAACTTATACAACAGATAAACAAATTAACAAAGGAAAGGCCTATTTTAAATTTACGGAATTAATTTTTGTAGTACAAGAAAAAGGAGTTTGTGGTAAGGAATTTATAGACGGCGTATATATTAGTAATTATGTCTTAGAGATTCTATTTAACAGTAAAGAAGGACTTTAGAGAAAAGGATAATTAATTAGGCTGACAAATAGGGTAATTAATTTATGCGGCAACTAAACGTAACAAGATCCAAACTAAGAGGGAAGCAGGAAAGACAGATGAAGCATTCAAACTAATTAGAATCAATTTTAAGGATATTAAAACGTATAGCAAAAATATAAGGGTCGCGGGGGGAAACGTCATTATAGAAAATGTAGAGAAAGTGGATAGATGGTATGAATATATAGGAAATTTATATGCAGGAGAGGAACTAACAGCATCAGAAGAGGAATCAAACATTGAAAATTATGACATGAGATATCTTATACTTAGAGATGAATTTGAATTAGCATTAAAGGGTTTGAAAAATGTTAAGGCACCGGGTACAGATAAAGTGCTAGCAGAAACTCTTATAACTGCTGGACTAGCAGTAACAGATCGTCTCTTCCAACTTGTAAGCTAAATGTATGAGATATGTGAGATATCCAAAGATTTAAAACGTAACATCATAGTAACTATATCAAAAATTAAAAGGCGCGGATAGATGTGAAAATTTTCGAACAATAAGTTTGACAGCACACGTGTCAAAAATATTAACTAGAATTGTACAAAGACGAATGGAAAAACGAGCTGAAGAAATACTAGGAGAAGATCAATTTGGGTTTAGACGAAACATGAGAACACAGGAGGCTATTTTAACTTTGAAAGTGATAATGGAGAAAATAAAGCAAAAATGTGTATATAGGGTTTGTAAATCTGGAAAAAGCATTCGACAATGTAAAATAATAAAAAAAAATGTTCAAAATACTAAAAAAATTGGAATAAGTTATAGGGATAGATGAATAGTACATAGCTTATACAAAGAGCAAACAGCAGTAATAGAACTAGAGCAGGAACATAGAGAAGTAAACATTAGAAAAGGGGCGAGACAGATATATGCCCTTGTTATATGCCAAAATTGGCAATGTAAATTGTTAAATATGTGACTGAATTCCCGCCATTATTTCAGTTGCGTTAGCGCAAAGGAATGCTCAGGCGCGTAGTAAGTGGCGCGAGTGCGCGAAGCGACACGACATTATTAGCCACGAGAAGTCGAACGGTAACGTTTACCTGAGTCGTGTTTTGGTTTGTTTTTTTTTAGGATGTAGGTTCCCTTTTACTTTTATCTTTGAGTACCTTTACCTGTATCCTTGTTGCTTTACCTACGAACGACGAAAAAGGAAGACGAATAAGTTTGGATCAACAATGGCGTGACGCAATCCACCCGGAAACAACAAGATGCTCTGAGATTAATTGCAAGGCGCGTTTTAAGTGAGTACTTCACTTTATTTACATTTTAAAGTGCAAATTGTATCATTGTAAACGTGTTTGGTATGTGATACAATTTGACACGTAATTATGTCATAATATTAACTATTGTGCAATATTGTGAACGTGAACCTATCAGTGTTGCCAACTGTAGCAGTGGCGCTGAATACGTACGCGAGAACGTAACACCCTATTTCCATTAATTTTTAACTTGTACTTTGAAGAGGCAATGAATACTGTTAGATGTAGAAAAACATTTGGAATTACTATGCTGCAGGGACACAAAATTGATATGATCAGATTTGCAGATGATATAGCGGCATTAGCATCTAGTAAGGAAGAGTTAGAAGCTGCTCTTAATGAAATGGAAACGGTTTTATCAGAGAGATACGGTATGAAAATTAACAAAAATAAAACTAAAATACTAGTATGCAAAAGAGTGGGAAAATAAATCAAAAACAAGAATACAAATAGGTAACAAGAACTTACAAGAGGTTAAGAATTTCTGCTACCTAGGAAGCCAAATAACGCAAGATGGGAAAAGCGCAAAAGATATAAAACAAAGATTAACACAAGGTCGTGCTATATTTAACAAAAAAATACAAGTACTGTGTTCGAAGACAACAAACATAGAAACGAGAAAAAGATTGCTTAAAAAATCTGTGCGGAGCACAGCGCTGTACGGCTGAGAAACCTGGACCGTAAGAGAAGCGGACAAAAAACGGTAGAAGCTTTTGAAGTGTGACGCTACCGACGTATGATGAAGATATCATGGACTGACAAAGTTGAGAACGAAGATGTACTAAAAATGGTAGGAGATAAAAGAAATATGTGGAAAACGGTAAAAAATAGGAGAGATACATACTACACATACCACATACTACAGCATGAGAGAATAGTGCGGAATATATTAGAAGCAGAGATAGGAAAGAAGAAAACTAGAGGTAGACCTAAGTTAGACTACTGTACATAGATAGTAGAAGATGTAGGCTGTAGTAATTTCAGGGAAATGTGCAGGCTAGCTCAGAATAGAAATCAATGGAGGTATGCATCCAACCAATCCCAAGATGAATAAACTAATGACAAAAAAGTAACTGTGCTTAAACATGATGGTTATTTCGAGCAACTACTTGGGCAATATTCTTGAATAATGAAAATTATGTGAAAGGATTTACTGGAAACTTTTTAATTCGGCAAATGTCTAGGTGTTGGGAGATCTTGGCAGCCGCAGGCTGCTTAACCCCCTTCACCGAATCTACGTGAAATAAAGCATAAAATTATAAAAGAATAGAAAGGGATTCGAGCTGTATATAGGTTGTGTGAAAATTTCAGGGAACTGTGTAGGCTAACTCAAAATATAAATAAGTGCAGGTACGTGTCCTAATGACAAAAAAATAAGCACAGATAAATCTGATGACATTATAAACAACTACAGATATTGGTTGCGAAATATCTGCAACTAATACTGATTGTGCAGAACGATTTATTAGAAAAAATATAAAATCGGCAAATATTCAAGTGTTGGGGGGAACTTGTCAGCCACAGGCTGCTTACCTCCTTTACAACCACTGAATGTCGAAGAAATAGGATATATAATTGTAAAGCAATAGAAGGGGACCGAACTGAATCTAACAAGAAAGATCGGCGCCTATGATAAAAGACAACAAACATAGAAACAAGAAAAAAATTGTTGAAAGCGTATGTGTGGAGTACAGAATAGTGTGCCTATGAAATACGGGCAGTAGGAAAAGCTGACAGAAAAATGTTAGCAGCATTTTGAATGCTGTGCTTCAGATGTATGAGAATGATAGCATGGACAGACAAAGTTAATAACAAATACGCTATAGAAATAGTAGGAAAACAAGGATATTTGTGGAAAAATAGAAGGAATAGAAGGACATTTTTGAGGAATAGTGTGGGATATATTACAAGCAGAGATAGGAAAAAAGAGGTAGATGTATACCTAGATCAGATAGTGATAGATGCGGACTGTGCAAATTTCAGGGAAATGTGTAAGTTAGTTCAGAATAGGAAACAGTAATGGTGCGCGTCTACCCAGTTCCAGGACTGAAGACCTAATGTTGATGATGAAAATCACTTTTACAAGTAATCAATGCTCCGATCTTTAAAATTTTTTAAGATACATGAAGTAATTGTTGATATCGTTGAAGATTAGATAATAGGTCAACAATTCAATCACAAACGGCATTAGATCATGCACATACTTATTTGTTTATGTTGCTGTTGTATATGTTTCTTCCATGATATAATACATACTTTTATAGAACCAATACATGCAGGTATAAAATTTCTGTGTTTGTCCAATACAATACACGGAAGCTTAATCTTTAAAGTAAATAGTAAACAAAATAACTAAGTAGTTCTATTTATCCCATAGTGTATAAGTATTACAATTATTATTAAATATAAAACGTAAATAAAAAACATCTTCCCCAATCAGTCAATCAATCGATCGATCATGGTATTCCTTAGCACCTTTTTCTGGGGGATATTCAGCGTATAGCTCTCGAATGTCACACTACTTTTACTCTCAACATCATTCAAATTCTTTCTTCATACCCCTAGATCCGTCCCTACACACTTCCTTTGCCACTGTAACGTTCACACTTTACTCTTGACATGTTCTTTTATTCTTAAGACTTCTCACCTGTAGTTCTTTCAGTACCTCGTCTACTACATCCAATTACCTTTGATGCAGTCTGCCCCTGCAGCTCAAGCAGCCATCTTACTTGCATATGCTCATTCGTTCTTTCCATATATCCAAACCATCTAAGCGTGCTTCGGTAGCTCAACTCCCACTTGCACCCCACACTCTTCTTTAACTCATTCGTTTGGCACTTTATCTCGCGATGTTTTTTTGCACACACTTTTTAGGAACCTCATTCCTGCTACATGCTACTTCTACCAGACCTAGGTTTCGCATCCATACAAAACAAATACCCTATTATAAATGGCCAGCTTTGCATTTATACTCAATCTTGTATTTCTATTTCCCCATCAGCTTTCCATTATTTAAAAACTTTCTACCAAGATACACGAAATCATTCACTTTGTCCATCGTGTCACATTATTCATTCTAAATACAAAGTCATTAATTTCGCCATAAAGCATGAAACAGTTTACATTTAAAACGTAATTGTCAAGTAACTTAAAATAAGCCAGGGACTCATCAGGACAGGAGTGGTAAAGTTGTAATATTAAACATAAACACATTATGGATAGAACAGCATCAACTTGCTAACAACTTGTGCTTTCGTGTTGCTTCGCATGACATAGCTGATTTGGGTAATAATCAGCACGAATTAGATTCGTCTTTTTTCAATAGACAAAATTAAAGTACAATAAAGGAATAAGCTTATGTGTCTTAAATTTATATAACACAAGAAAATTTATTGGCAAGCAACTCCTGATTGTGGATTTTAAATTCTTTATTTAAATTTTTTATGTTTACAAGTTACTTTGATAGTTTGATGGTATTTTTAAAGTTGGATAATGTGATAGCTCTATTGAAACAGTGTGTTCTCGAAGTATTATATGTTGCTATTTGAAACCCAATTATTTTATTGCATCAATTACTGCTTTAAACTATCTAAACCTGATAATGAATAATTTAGCCCGACATGGGAAAGGTAATTCGAGCATAGAAAACGAAAATCAATATAAATTGTTGGTTAATTTGCAAAAAGAGATGCATCCGTCTGATGATTTGCAAGAACAGTGAAATCGGTCACGGGCTTTTCTTTTTTCTTTTTGCAAAATAACCAACAATTTATATTGATTTTCGTTTACTATGCTGGAATTACTTTCCCTATGCCAGGCAAATTATTAATTATCAAGTAGCTAGGAACGTATTAGTTTCAGTAGGCCAACATTCTTAATTAGCATTGCGTGTAGTACCTCCTTAGAAGGTCTGCCAATGTTAAGTAGGAATTCGGTCATTTGTTTATTTATCTAAACCTGTTAAAAACTGTTCACTTTTTTCAAGTAATCACTCAATTTGCATTAGACATCGTCGATTTTTATTATTTAAATTATTTACTATATTATACTCGCAGTCTTTTAATTTACGTTCTGGGAGTGCAAATTTTTATATTAAAAATCGTCCCTTTTCAACTAATCTTGCAAGAGGTTTCACTTGCACATCTTGGTAAATAGCAATAGTAATAGGTACACAATCTAAAGGAGTTTCGATGTTATTGTTTATATTTTTCTTCGAATAAGGGTTATTTTGTTTATTTTTCTAAAATTTATTTGAAATTCTTCTTTTCGCTCTTTCACATATGTTGAATTTGTTTAGCTATTTTAATACGACTTATCTTGAATGTTTAATCAGCTTTATTCTTGGTTCTTTTTAAAATTTACTTATATAAATCCGAAATTCTTGACCAACTTTTTCAGTATAAATTTCAACGACTCCGTTTGCGTTGCTTTTCTAGATTTTTGATTCTTCGCAACGTTTCCCTTAATGATTCCGATAATTTGTTTCTATGAATTTTATGTTTTCTTAAACTTATTTTGTATAGTTTTTATATTTCTAGAGATGCCTTTAAATTTATTAATCTCTTCTAATCGTTTGAAATTGTTGATTATGTTGTTTACATTAACAAGACAAACAAACGTTGCCATTAGTGCCCTTAATCTTACAGCAAACAGCATACCGCTCAGATAAATTACGTAGAAGTCTCTCATTTAAAGACTGTAGATTTCACTTTTACTTCTTAAAATACTAACACTTATATTCACGTTAATAATAACCAAATATAATTAAAATCAAAAATATTTTGATTTCGTTTCCTTTATTTATTTTTTATAAATACAAATTGTGGTATATTTTTAATTTACACATTTTCTTATATTAATATGTAGTCAAATTACTTATTTTTGATTATAAAGTTTACATATGCTATATAATATCTAAACCTCTTCAAAGAATGAAAAGGGCCTGTAGTCGCCATGTCATTTTTGGATTGATGCATTTTAATTGGTCAAGAGTGTACTGGCCTTACACTGTTGTGGAGTTGAAGTATCAGTGTAGGAAACATTTTCAGATATCAAGCTATTGTAGAGTTTTCCATACCTAATGTAATTAGAGCATGTAAAATCTATGAATTTGAGGTTAGATTTTTTGTTGGGTAGACGTTCGGTGGGTTTCATTTAATATTTATTTATTATGGTCTTGAAATATTCGTCTAAAACTATTACGATTTGTTACTATTCCGACTAGTATTTGTTGTGGACCGTTGATTTCAACTGCACTCGCAGTCTGTATTCTTTATTTCGTGTTCATTATGGACACCTTTGAGGAATTTGAAAAAGCAGATAGGGACTTGGTAAAAATGTTCATACAGGTCGTAAATAGGCTTACAAAATTCTTTTAGGTATTAGACTGGTTGAATACATCTAAGTTATCCGTAGATGTTTCTGAGAGATTAGATATTCTACATAAGTTAAAAGAATTTTTAACAAAAAAAGCTCCCGCACTTTTATCCGAATTTTTACCTGAAATCTTGAATTTCACTACCGATTTAAATGCTGAAATTAAAAAAGCACTGGTGGGATTTATTGAAGAAGCTTGGTTTGTTTACATCGTTTTTGGTCCTAGTAACTAACATATATGTTTTAG
This sequence comes from Platerodrilus igneus, assembly GCA_036346225.1. Lineage (NCBI taxonomy): Eukaryota > Metazoa > Arthropoda > Insecta > Coleoptera > Lycidae > Platerodrilus > Platerodrilus igneus. Next base: position 650,676 of record JARFIW010001377.1, on the reverse strand, counting down.
TAAAATTAATGAAACCCTCTTAGTATATGTTATTTCACCTCTCAACATGCTTCTTTGTGGTGAAAATATTGCAGTACAGAAGAGAGTTATTCAGGCAACCATAATGATTTACAAAAGAATGTTGAATTGGTTTTCTAAAGCTCCAGCAATCACACCTGAAATGGAAACGAGTTGGAATCTATTATCACACATGAAAGCAGAAATTATTAATTTGATTGATAGTGAAAATGATGGTGTACGTACTAGTGCCGTCAAGTTCTTAGAGTGTGTTGTATTACTACAGACATATCCTGATCCTAACGAAAAAAATCCCAATGATTTTTCATTGGAAAATATACCACTAACATTAAAAGTTGCCCGCAGAAGAAAACTAGAAGAAGAAGCACAGTAAATAAATAGAACTCTTTTTATTAATGAATTTATTTATTTCTTGTAGTAAGATTTTTGATACGTTGATTAAGTTTAATGGATCACAGCATATTAGTAGTGCTAATGTGTTTGCTTCCATTGGAGCTCTTATAAATATTGCTAAACATCGACCAGAATTTATGGGAAAAGTTGTTATTTCAATTGAAATGTTGCATTCTAAGTTACCTCCGACATTAAGTAGCACGCAGGTAAATTCAGTTAGAAAAAAATTGAAGTTTGAATTGATACTTTTAATAAAACATTATGCTGCGTTTGACTATTTGGAAACAATATCGACAATGCTGGTCGAGTTGGGTAAGTAATACGCATACTAATCGATCAAGGCTTATATTAGAAAAGGTATTTAATTTATGGATTTAGATGATGAAAAACAAAGCATCTTTTCCATTTGAATTTTGATATTTTTAAAAAATCATGGTTATGACAAGTTTTGATAACCCGATGTATTAAAGAAATATAAAATAGCTCGACTTTAAATGAACTTGGTGTAAGATTCAAAAGATAGGTAATTGTGGTTGTAACCTTTTTGAATGCACAAGAGGATCTGGTCAGCCGTTAATACTTACCTTTGTTTATAATTACTGTGACTGTCTTATATCAATATTCAAAATAACATTATATCGTTGCGCATAAACAAACACAATAGTAAGTTAGCTTTTGTAAAATATATTATCAAACAGACATCAACGTAGTTTGTTATTTGTATATTGATATACAGGATTCACCATGGATGGCTTATTAACTTAACACAGCGCTTTGATTTTTAGCTTACTACGTAGCGTTGCCAATTTTATTAAAACATACTATGTAACTTTGTTATTATAAATAAAATACCCTGTATCTTGTCACATAAAGTGATTATCAGCGCCACACTTATGTCTTGTTGTTGTATTGAACTAGTTGTGTTATCAGTAATCGTCCCGTCGTCGTATGGTAAGCACGTGTATCAATACCAATAGCATGTACTACGTATTGCACTTTATGATATTTATGTATAAATGTAATCATAGTAACTTTAAAACGGCCCTATTCCAATTTAGATCGCTAACAGTTAACATATCTTTATCTGACCGAATAACGTTAACTCACTTAAATGCAATTCTAATGTTACAGAGTCGTTAAAAGTTAGCCACTACATCCCTAAAATACACCTATTACTGTCAAATTTTAAAGACGTCCAAACTGGTGCCTTTAAGAATTAACGTGATGTTAAAAAACTGTGAAGTGTTTGTTTTAAAATGGCTATACATGCAATAATTAATGCCGCTATATTAGATGAAATTGAAGAAGCAGAAGAAATGTAAATGTGAATTTTATCTTGCAAATTATACTTAACCTAACTTTTGTAGACATACTTTAAATTTGAATAGAAGTATTTTGAGACACTTCCATTCATTTTCCTTACCAAATTGCTTTTTATAAAGCTCTTTAGGTTCAACAAAGATATGATGCAAGAAATCATAAATATATTATTACCTTTTATGAGAAAATCGCATTATTCAAATGCTGCGCCAAATTATTTGAAAGTTTTAGCAGCAGTAAGTTTTTTTGCATCCGGTAGTTATCAGAAGACTATTGGACAAGACTTTAATTTGGGATTAAGCCAATCAATGGTAAGCTGTGCTATTACTGAAGTGTCCGACGTTATGGTGGCACATTTATTGAACAATCATATATCATTTCCTATTGGAGATGCTGCAGAGCGTGCAAAACGAGGTTTTTTTGAAAAATTTCAAATTGAAGGTGTAATTGATTGTATTGATTGTACGCGTGTTGCCATTATAGTCTCACCAACTGAAGAGCAGGAACATCCAGCCGTTATATATTACAACAGGAAAGGATTTTACAGTATTAACGTACAAATAACATGTAACTCCGACTTGGTTATTCAAAATGTCAATTCTCGATTTCTTGGTTCAACCCATGATTCTGCAATATAGGCTACTTCAGGTATCCGAAGACATTTATCCAGACTTTAAAATACTTGGCTATTAGGTAACACGGGATATCCACTAGAACTGTAGTTCTAACCCCATTTCCAGACGCAGCTCCTAATACTCCTGAAGCACAATATACACAACGTCATTGTACAATAAGAAACAGTGTAGAGCTATGCATCAGAGTCTTGAAGATGCGATTCCGATGCCTTACGAAGGCTAGGGCACTTAATTACCACCCTGTTCATTCTGGTAAAATCATATTTTCGTGTGTTATTTTGCATAATTTAGCAAAGCGTTTTAATTTGAAAGATTATAATGATGACGATTATGAACCTGATGAAGAATTTGGAAATGATGAAGAACAACCACCAGTTGAGGGCTTTCTGCAACAAGCCTGAAGAGCAAGAACTGATTTTATAAGAAATTATTTTATGTAATTAAAATTTTGTATAATAACATCATTTGTAGAGTTTATATTAAAATATTTCTTGACAATTTATGTACACTAATTATTTAATTCATATTGAATGCATCGGCTAGCATTTTGTAACGGGCATTTTTTTAATGGCTTAACATTTCTGTAACTACTATTTCTATATGTGATATTTATTAACTCGTTGGTGAATGCGTCGTATTATAATAAGTGGATCGCTGTTTGTATAAAGTAAATACTTTCGAATAGTTTTCATATTGTATGCAATTTAACTCGCGTGTATTAATTAAAGATAGATAAATTGAAGCTTGATTCTCATTAATAAATAAATTCCAACTTATCGGAAACGATAAACAGCCTGTAATTAATTATTAGATACGATTGTTACATTCACGTTTTAGATGTTCCTTATGTTATTAGCGAGGTAGATGATAGTCGATAAGCGGTTATAATAGCGACGAGTTGTGAAGTTCTGCTCTGTGTTCCGATATGTGAAGTACGTTGAAAATACTGCTTTCTGTTTGCTTTGATAATAGTGAAAAATTAATGCGGTATTAATTTTTCGAATTGTACATGAAAAACACGGCACGATTTTAGTTGTACTTTAACTGTAGAATGTGTTTACTCGACCGCGCGTGTTGTAAGGTCATTGACTTAGTGATTACGCGTTGCTTTACTGACTGTGTTTCTTTAGTTGATTTGTCTTTTTATATGTGAACTGTGTGTGCGATCTAGTTTCGTGGTCCCCTTTTTTTTGTCGGAGTAGGGTACACTTTGGATTACCCAAATTAAATACAGTTGATACTGTAGTTGCTGAATTTTCTAACACCAAAGAATTCATCAAAACACCGCATGTTTGATAACGAATACAGCTGCGGCCAGGTTACAATTATTGGAAAGCATAGAAAATTACATCAGAAACTACTTTAACTGCAAAGATTTGATTCGTTAAAATAAGCGATGAGTTTGTAGACCATGCCCACTGACAGAGTAGCAGAGAAAATATATATTAACAGGTACAGTGATAACGAAGTCTGTTTTGAACTCAACATAGGCCGAGGTGCGCCACTATGAAATAAAGTGATACGTAATAATAATTCAAAGTGAAAAATTGTATAAGTGCGAAAATGAAAATTACGATTGCCGATTAAACGTAAGTAGATTTTGGGGAATTTTATTTTAAACTAAAACATAATAATAATAAGGCTTCCGAGTCCGTGGAGAATAAATATAATTTCGAGTCAGGGGACAATGATAATAAGAATTTTATTCTGAAGCCGGGGAGAAAATACAATTTCCGAGTCCGTGGAGAATAAATGTAACTTTGAGTCAGGGGACAATGATAATAAGAATTCTATTCTAAAGCCGGGGAGAAAAATTCAAGTTCTGAGTCCGTGGAGAATAAATGTAATTTCAAGTCTGGGGAAGATGATAATCCAATTCTAAGTTTGGGGAAATTAATGAGAATAAGAAGCAAGAAGTCTGAATGAGATGACAATAAATTGGGGTGCATAAGTATAAGTTAATAATGGTAGTCCAGAGGGTGATGGCAACAATTTAAATGCAATGGTTCAAGTGTGTGGATAAACAATATTTCGAATGGGCATGTAATAATCTTGAATTGGGGGAAAATAATTTTTATTCAAATGGATGGCTTCTTAATGCATGAGAAATATTAGTGGATGCGTCAATTGCAAGAAGAAAATAGACCAGGTTAGATTTTTAGTTGTAAGACATTATTTTTCTATATTTTTTATTTGAATATTGAATTTGCTTAATATAAATTAATGTGACGACGTTCACCAAAACAAAGGATTTGAACATGTATAAAGTGCGTGATATGATAAGAGGTTTAGAACGTTCCACACTTCTTGGCTTGGTTCTGCTATATTACAATTAGAATCTGGAACACCCACTTCTATTAAAGAACTCGCTCCATCAATAGATGTTCGACTAAGGACATTCAGCAGGTGCTCTTCATAATCGAACAGCGACTTTGCCTTCTTTTCACCCCCACCCGTAACCGTAAAATCCTCCTTTAAAACGCGATTATGTCTTTTCGTGCTCGTTTTCATTCCGTATACACCTACAGAAAAAATTTCAATTTGCGTTAGTATTAGATTCAAGCTATATCCTTTTCCACTGTTCCACGGTTTTTGTATGCCCTACACATCTAGCATTTAAAATAGTAGTCAACTCCTCCCACTTTAATTTATAATGATTGTCCTTCAAAGGGTGACATTTGCCTTGATGCACAATATCTTTGTTCAATTTTAAATAATCTAACATAAGCTCAAACTGCTTTTTTGTGGTTCGATTATTTCTTTTAGCCATTATTTGATATTTTAAATGCCTGCGTTTATAAATTACAGTATTATAAGACTCTTCCAAAGATGTTGAACCGTTGGTTGAACAATCTGAATAATGTATAGCACTAGAAATGTCAATAATATGTGTGACGTTATTATCGGGGCCCACGTTGGGCGCCAAAAATCTATGTGACGTTATTATCGGGGCAGCCACGTTGGGCGCCAAAATTTATGTTACGTTCATCGAGGCAGCCACGGTGGGCGCCAAATTTATGTTACGGTCATCGTGGCCGTGCGTAACTCAAAGAAAGTCAAAGAAATGACCCGGCTCAATCGGAGAGTAGGGGGGCGGGTTGTAGAAAGCAGACCAACATATAAGGTACGCAGCTGCAAGGAATTAGTAACAGTACCTGCAATAGAAAAATTAGAATAGTAAACCTGAAAAAAACAAATTAGTCCTGCAAACCTGAAACAAAGAAAAAGCATAGCATACGGATCAAGTATAATTGTTGAGTACTTTGTAGAATAAAATAAAACTGTTGGGATAATCTATATAATATAACAACGTTAAAAGCAATATAACAAATCTTTAGTACAAAGTGAGGTAATATTGGGGAGTAGCAGAAACGTTTCCTCACACACCAATTAGACATAAAGCAGATAAAATTTTAACAAAATATAAATAGGTAAACACAATTGGTATGAGTAATTCAGTAGTCTTGATTTTTCTTTTTTTTTTCTTTTATTTAAAATAGCATGCAAGTCTATGGTAAAAGGTATCAGAACGCCAAAGGTATTGCAACGCAACAGACAGGTATTTAAAGTAAAAACAAGTAGGAAATAGTTCAACTTACAAACAGTCCTTCAGCAACGCTTCCTTGCAATTGAATGTGGGATTCCCGTTGTCCTGCACTAACGAAGCACTGCACCCTTGACTGTGAGGGTGTGGATGGAATTTCTCACACTTTACACTAATCACACCTACCTATTTCACTGGTGTTAGCAACAGACATTATCACGCGACGGAACTATGTAGCATTGATAAATTTCTTGTTACTTCTATTTCCTGAGGCAATAATTTCGAAATATGTTGTAGCACTAGTTTAATTTCAACTGGGACCAAATGTTTATTATCTTCATAAACATCCCAAAAAGCAGTGAGAAACTTCAACCGATACCTTTGTAAGCCGGTAATCTGTTATATTTCGCAAACACGAAACTTGCACAAGCAAAGATCTGTTGTAGATTCTTTGGGGTTAGAAAATTCAGAAACTACAGTATCCACAGTATTTGGATAATCCAAAGTATGAACTACTCACATAAGAAAAGGACAACGCCACAAAAACACAATTAGTAAAAGCCACAAGGAAACAGTATTTTTCACGTAATTAATAGGAACGAAGAACAAAACACAAACTACAACTCTTCATCTGTTTATCTAAACTCGTTCTATTCCAACCTCTTATCGATAACTAGAAAATCAATAATATCCACTCATTATAATACGACGCATTCACCTAAGGATGTGTTTCAATCTCATCACCTAACCACACTATCGAATCGTGGAGAGTGAAAGTCGATAATCGCGTAATATAATATAAAGGGATTATTCGCAAACGAGTTAATAAATATATAAAACATAGAGATAGTAGTTGCAGAAATGTATTTACGAATTGAGTATTGTAAAACGGTTAAGCTACGAAAATGCACGTTACATATGTCACTTCAAATTAGACAATTGTCTATTTTACAACGTTGCTACTTACATTTTTAAGAAGATCGCTAAAAAGTTAACGAGCTGTTTACAAGTTAAATACATACACATTAGAATAGCGTTTTTATAATGGAACGTTAATTCAGTCGCTATGTTTTGGAAGTTTCTGTAGAACGCGAAGATAACAGTCTTGTTTCTGAAGATAAGTATCATTCATCCCTAAGAATCAGTTTTACATGTTATGAAATAATAAAGGAAATAAGATCGCCACATAATGAAAATTTTAATTTTAAGAAGGCAAACTTTGAAAAATTATACTTCAACATGATGGAAATAAATTGGCAAGAGATTTACACAGTACTAGAACATGACTATTCTATAGATGATGCACTAAACAAGTTTCATATTAAAGTTTATGATGTTTTTCGAAAATGTGTCCCCATAGCAAGACACTCCCAAGTAAAGTACCCAGTGTGGTACAATAATGAAATCATAAATAATATTAGAGAAAAAAGTAGGTACCGAAAGTATCACAAAAGGTTAAATGATGAAGCTTGGAAATTAAAATGGGATTCTTTACGATGTTCTTTAAAAATAAAAATCAAAAAGCTTATACAACTTACATAGAAAACTTACAAAAAGCAGTAAAATCAAACCCATCTGTTTTTTGGGATTTCATTAAAAGCCTAAAACGAACACCAGGTATACCTGAGGTAGTACTAAATGTTAATGGAGAGTCATCAGAAGGATTGCAGAATGTGGTTAATGCATTTTCAGATTATTTTAAGGCTATATATAAGCCTCAGACGAATATTGATGTCAATATTAAGCAGATGACAAAAAGTAATTTCTGCTTTAAACAAATTACTACATATGAAATTAATGAATCTATTAAAAGGCTAAGTAATACAAGGGCAGTGGGACTGGATAAGGTTCCGACGTATATTGTAAAGGGATGTGCAAATGCTTTTCTTGAAACCACTGAAATATATTATTAATTATTGCTTAAAAAATAGTATATTTCCCACAATATGGAAAGTTAGTAAAGTTATTCCTATACATAAAGCAGGAAACAAAACAGATGTAAAAAATTACAGATCCATTTGTATCAGTTCCGCTTTTTCAAAAGTTTTTGAAATAATTATTCAAGCAAGACTTTTCTCAAATAAAAACTTTTATTAGTGATCAACAACATGGCTTTTATTCACAAAGGTCAACTACAACCAATCTTATTAATTTTACCCAATTTGTGCATAATTCTTTTAGATGTGGAAAACAGGTTGATGTTATTTATACAGACTTGGAAAAAGCCTTTGATACTGTCTATCACACTGAAATAATCCAAGCTTTACATAAATCAGAGCTGGATGAGTCATTGATATTATTATTATCATATCTAAAGGAAAGAAAATTATATGTTGAAATTAAGGGATGTAAATCATATACCTACATTGCAACATCTGGAGTTCTGCAAGGGTCCAATCTTGGCCCATTACTTTTTCTAATTGTAATAAATCCCATAATAAGTAACCTTATAAGTTCTGAAGGATTAATGTATGCTGATGATTTTAAAATTTTTAAGGCCATTCACAGCATGCAGGATTGTGTGTCATTGCAAAATGACTTAAATAATGTGGTACGCTGGTGTGACCGACACCACTTTACATTTAATATAAACAAGTGTGTGATGGTGTCATTTACAACAGGTAGATATATTACAACATATGACTATAAAATAGAAGATGCAGTATTGAGTAGAAAGGCTAGTCATAAAGATCTTGGAATTATATATGATAGTAAATTACTATTTAATGAACATATTTCAGCTATAACAAGCGAAGCCTATAAGATACTAGGATTTGTTGTAAGAAATACAAAATATTTCAAAGACTCTTTAGCAATTACATCATTATATAATTCACTTGTTGTTCCTAAACTTGAGTATGCATCAGTAATTTGGAATCCACAGTATGGAGTAGGCATCATTGCTATTGAGAAAATACAAAGAAAATTTTTGAAGTATTTGCACTATAAAAAGCATGGACTATACCCACCAAGAGGATATGATCAGCAACTATACTTGAATCTAAAAGCTTAAGAAACAGAAGGAAATACTTAAATGCTATCTACATTATTAAACTTTTATTAGGCATGATAGACAATAATAACAATAACAAATACATATCGCAATAGTTCGTTATTAAGAACCTGTGCTAACATAAACAAAATTGACATAGACATATACTCCAGAGACTTGAAATCAATTGAAGAACACTTAAAAACAGTTGACTGGTGTTAACAAAATTAATTCTGTTATTAGTCGCTAGAACTTGTATGATAAATGTGTTTTATTGAATATTTATACCTGTAATTGGCTGATGCTGTTGGTATGAAATAAATAAATAAAGTAACAAATAAATAGTTTTTAAAGCATAAAAACGTAGTTTAGTATTGAAGGTCGTGCACGTGTGTAAGACAATTGCTACGTTATCGGTTTTTCTTTGAATCGCAAGTTGCTTTTTACTAACCAAAATAAAACAAAATGCGTTCTTTTTTGTTTGTATTATTCCTATTTTTGTCGGCGCTGTGTAACTTGATACTCATCATTAGGTCTTCAGTCCTGGAACTGGTTAGACGCATACCATCATTGTTTCCTATTCTGAACTAACCTACAGATTTCCCTGAAATTTGCACAGTCTGCATCTATCACTATCTGATCTAAGTCAACATCTACCTCTTTTTTCCTATCTCTGCTTGTAATATATCCCATACTATCGTACGATTTAAAAAACGATAAATCTTCCAATTAAAGAGTCGATAATTACAGTTAAAAAAGTTGATAAATATATCGCGCAAGTGCAATGAATAAGAAAGCGAGCAACACCCCTGGCGGATGGTAACGACAACCTTATTACAGATTCTGCGTTGCCACTGCCAATGACGTCACCAATGCACCAATTACGACGCAATTATCGGAAATTTATATAAATATAAGTCAATATATTCTAATGCAATTACTTACATGAATATGTCTCTGGGTTAAAGTTGGCTCTATTCCCAGTCCATCAGGGCGGCTTGCTGGCTCTTTTTAGGCGGTTAAAGATGGTACTGCCCGATGCTCTTCCAAAGCGTTCAGACCAGCTCCGGCAATGAGTTCGTCGTCCAGGGTCGTGGAGTATGGTTTGTCTACGGCTCCAGATTGTCCCCTACCTATGCAGGGAATGACGGGAATAGCAGGTATAAGGCAACAGACAAAGACAATTAAGCAAAGGAAATCTACATAGATAAGATAAGCACGATACTATACCTCAAAGCGTCTACTCCACTCGATAGTTCAGGCAAAAAATAGGCCACGTTTAAGAGCGTCACGGAAACCTCTCACCACTTTGTCCCCACTCTGTCTTTTTCACGTCGGCGCGAAGTTATTCGTCCAACCCTCTCGCGTCGCGCGATCTGTGCAAACGCACTGTGACATACCGGAAGTACGCGCCTAGTCTTTTAAAATTCCGCGCACCGCGTCTTTTGCAATTATGGCGCGAAACCTCCATACATCAAACTTAACCTAATACATGTTAAAGGGCCACTTTGGCACGTAACAACTATTACCCAAAATCCCTTAGAACGTATTCTGCCCTTCTATTTCTCTTATCTTTTTCACCAGATATCCTTGTTTCCCTATTATTTCTATAACCTATTTGTTATTATCTTTGTCTGTCCATGCTATCGTCCTCATACATCTGACGCACAGCATTTCCAAAGACTGCTACCGTTTTTCTGTCTGCGTTTCAGACTGCCCATATTTCATAGGCATACTGTGCTGTGCTCCACACATATGCTTTCAACAATTTTCTTCTTGTCCTATGTTTGTTGTCTTTTCTCATAGGCGCTGTTCTTTCTTGTTAGATGTCGTTCGGTCACCTTCTATTGTTTTACAATTATATACCCTATTTCTGCGATCTTCAGTGGTTGTGAAGGCAGGTAAGCAGCCTGTGGCTGACAAGTTCCCCCAACACTTAACCATTTACTGATTTACTATATTTTCCAATATATCTTTTCGCACATTCCATATTAGTTGCTGATATTTTGCAACCAACAACTAGTTTATACTAATCATCAGATTTATCTGCGCTTATTGTTTCGTCATTAGGTTTTCCGTCTCAAAACTGGTTGGATACGTACCTGCACTTATTTATATTCTGAGCTAGCCTACATAGTTCCCTGAAATTCTCACACAGCATGTGTATACAGCTCGTTTCCCTTCTATTGTTTTCTAATTTTATGCCCTATTTAACCGAGATTCAGTGAAGGGGGTTAAGCAACCTGTGGCTACCAAGATCCTCCAACACGTAGATATTTGCCGAAATAATGGTTTTCCAGTAAATCCTTTCACACACTTAACATTATTCGAGAATGTTGCCCAACCAATTCTTGTAGTTACTTATAGTAATCATCATGTTTAAGCACAGTTATTTTCTCGTCATTAGTTTATCCATCTTGGGATTGGTTGGATGCGTACCTCCATTGATTTCTATTCTGGGCTAGCCTACACATCTCCCTGAAATTCCTGCAGCCTACATCTTTTACTATCTGTGTGCAGTAGTCTAACCTAGGTCTGCCTCTTCTTCTCTTTTTTCGTATCTCTGCTTCTAATATATTCCGCACTATTCCCTCATGCCATAGTATGTGGCCTATCATCCTATCTCTTCTATTTTTTACCGTTTTCCACATATTTCTTTCTTCTCCTACCATTTTTAGTACCTCTTCGTTCTTAACTTTGTCTGTCCATGATATCTTCATCATACGCCTGTAGCACCACATTTCAAAGGCTTCTACCTTTTTCTTGTCCGCTTCTCCTACTGTCCAGGCTTCACAGCCGTACAGTGCTGTGCTCCACACATATGTTTTAAGCAATTTTTTCCTTGTTTTTATGTTTGTGGTCTTTGAGCACAGTAGTTGCTTTTTCTTGTTAAATGTAGCATGACCTTGTGCTAATCTTTGTTTTATATCTTTTGTGCTTTTCCCATCTTGCGTTATTTGGCTTCCTAGGTAGCAGAAATCCTTAACCTCTTGTAAGTTCGTGTTACATACTTGTATTCTTGTTTTTGATTTATTTTCCCCACCTTTGCATAGTAGAACTTTAGTTTTAGTTTTGTTAATTTTCATTCCGTATCTCTCTGTTAGAACCGTTTCCATTTCATTAAGAGCAGCTTCTAACTCTTCCTTGCTAGACGCTAATACCGCTATATCATCTGCAAATCTAAGCATATCAATTTGTTGTCCCTGCATAGTAATTCCAAATGTCTTCCTGCATTTGACAGTATTCATTGCCTCTTCTATGTACCAGTTAAAAATCAATGGGGATAGAGCACATCCCTGTCTCACCCCTTTCCTAATGTTTACTTCTCTATGTTCCTGCTCTAATTTTATTACTGCTGTTTGCTCTTTGTATAAGCTATGTACTATTCGTCTATCCCTATAACTCATTCCAATCTTTTTTAGTATTTCAAACATTTTTTTCCATTTTACATTGTCGAATGCTTTTTCCAGATCTACAAACCCTATATACACGCTTTCCCCCTTTTCTATTGTTTTCTCCATTATCACTCTCAGAGCTAAAATAGCCCCCCGTGTTCCCCTGTTTCGCCTAAACCCAAATTGGTCTTCTCTTAGTATTTCTTCCGCCCGTTTTTCCATTCGTCTTTGCACAATTCTAGTTAATATTTTTGACACGTGTGCTGTCAAACTTATTGTTCGAAAATTTTCACATCTATCCGCGCCTTTCTTTTTTGGTATAGTTACTATGATGCTACATTTGAAATCTTTGGGTATCTCGCCTGTCTCATTACATATAGCTTACAAGTTGTAAGAGACGTTCTGTTACTGCTTGTCCAGCGACTTTTAGAGTTTCTGCTTGCACCTTATCTGTACCCGGCGCCTTACCATTTTTCAGACTCTTTATTGCTAATTCAAACTCATCTCTAAGTATAGGATATCCCAAGTCGTCATTTTCAATGTCTGATTCCTGTTCTAATACAGTTAGTTCCTCTCCTGCATATAAGTTCCCTATATATTCTTGCCATCTCCCCAGTTTCTCTACGTTTTCTATGATGACGTTTCCTTGTGTGTCCCTTATATTTTTGCTATATGGTTTTGTATCCCTAAAATTCATTCTAATTAATTTGTATGCTTCGTCTGTCTTTCCTATTTCCATCTTCGTTTGTATCTCTTTGCACTTTTCATCAATCCGTTGTTCTTTAGCTTTCCTGCATTTTCGAATAATTTTCCATTTTATGGCTTTGTATCTCTATTTTCCTGTTTCGTCTGATTTATTTTTGTATTTTCGTCTTTCTTCTATTAAATTCAGGATATTCTTTGTTATCCATGGTTTCTTATTTTCTTTTTGTGTATACCCCAGAATATCTCTGGCCGCCATGTCTAGGCTGGATTTAATGTTATTCCATTCTGTTTCTACTTCCTTAGTATCAGATATTTTCCCGATATCTTTGAGCAATTCATTTGACTTTTTTTCGAATCTTTCTTAAATATCTTTATCTTTTAGTTTCTCTAAGTCCAAGTGCCTTTTTCCTTTTTCCGTTTATTTTTTTTCACATTCTTAAATTTAACTGCGGCAACTTGATACTATGATAAGTGATCAAAGTAGAGCTCCCGAAAAATTTAGTTTTGTGGGTAGTAACATAACAAACAATTGGAAACTGTGGGAACAGAAGTTTGAACTATATTTATTAGCTAGCGACAAAGCAAAAAAGTCTGACGAAATTAAAATAGAGATGTTGTTGAATTTTTTAGGCAATGAAGCTATACAAATTTACAACACTTGTGAATACTTTGAAACAGAAGATCAAACGAAGTTAGATACGATTCTAAATAAATTTAGTCAGTACTGTAGTTCGTTAAAAAACACCGTTTATGAGCCTTTTAAGTTTTTTAAACGTGATCAGTTTCAAGGTGAAACAATCGACCAGTTTGTTACAGCTTTAAAACAACTATCGGTATCATGTGAGTTCAAGGAAAAAGAAGTTTTAATTTGTGATAGAATTGTATTAGTAGTAAATGACCTGCGTATACAAGAGAAACTTCTCCAAAAAGGCAACTGGAAATTACAAGAGGCTATCGACATTTGTAGGGCCATGGAAAATAGTGAAACAACTCAAAGAAAAATTAACAAAGAATCTGTTACAGTTAGTGGAGTTAAAAACACTGAATTTCGTCCCAGGAGTGACAGGAGTAACCAAAATCAAAATAAATACACCACATATGCAGGAACGTCTGGCAGCAAGCAACAAACTTCACAAGGTAAATCAGAGTGTGGTAGTTTTGAATTGCATCACCTTGTCACAATATTCTCGTACCGTAACTAAAAGGATATGCCGATTAGGCTGCAGCCGAAGATTGGGGGGGGGGAGCTAAAACGGAAGTGACTCAACAAGGAGAAAATTAATCATTGAAATAAAATAAGGTTTGTACCTGCAAAAGAAAAGCAATAATTAATGACAGGACACTAGTCCGTCCAACTAAAACATATAGATAATAAACAAATAACTTTGTTAAAAAAATTCAGGTTAAAAATATACTTTATTTGCTTATCATTAGACTTGTAATCAATAATCATTTCAGTAATAAATATATGTGATTAGTAAAAGCACAAAATAAACTTTTAAGGAACGTTCACTAATCAATAAGTAGGTTTGTGCGTCTGTGACACTTGGCGTTATGATAAAATATTACAAGTACACCCCTGACGCAATCAGGATAAAGAAAATAATTTATAATTAATAACCCTAACGAGCTCGTGTAATTACATTCTAACACATTTATAGAAAGATGGAAAAAATGGAATATTTATTTTTATACAAAGGGGTCCATCCAAAACACTGATGTTAACTGTGTTCATAATGGAATATTAATGATGCATAAAGAATGTGAGAGCATCTCAAAAGTAACTACTACAGTAACTATAACGTATTCGTATTCGAAGATTGTAGATGATTCAAACTTATTAAACATTACAGTAAAATTTGTAACTATCAGAGCTATAGTAAAGCACTGCTGGCGAGGAACGTGTTACGCATTTATTAGCACATTTGTGGGAAATTATTTATTGTATGGACTACTAGTAAAATAGAACGTAAAAAAAGTAGTCTGCTTTCGTCTACGTACTTATAACGAGACAAAGAAATGTTTAACATACCAGTAACCAGCCAAGATCCGGAACAATGCATTCTCTTTTACAGTCACAATACCTGGTAGCTCGAGGATTCTGGTAGACCAAAAAGAGTTGTGAGTAATTAGAAATCCATGTGGTCCAACATCAAACCTGAACATACAATCAAATCCATACGATAAAATTCTACACGTACGGAAAAGTTTTAAACCTTGGGTACGAACAACTTTTAAGTCCTACGATAAGACCATACGATACGAGTTAGAAAGTAAACATGAAAGTCAGTAATTTATCAACCTTTTTATTCACTTACCAAATACACAAGAAGTAGAAACAGAAAGGAATGTGTGTGTATTTGCTCATTCAGATTTAAGAACTGTTCAAGAGGATCTGTTCAACGTGTAATAAAGTACAAAGTAAAAATGAATTAATTCCCAACAGAACAAATTAGAATCTCCACTCTGATAACATCATAAGGTAATATCAATAAAACAAGAAATTACCAGGCGTTGATAAAGACAATAATTTGTATACTAAATTGTAGTATAGGTGATAAGAAAATAATATTAATAGAGAAACCAAACTGCTTTATGAATAAACTGATAGGTTAATGTGCTTTATCTCTAAAAGGTATAACTTTGAAAATAGTCAAAAAAAGCAAATTAGGATATTTATTTAAACTGGTAATAATTTATCAATGAAGTGTATTGGAATGATGCAAATTTAGGAATTGAACGTAACAACCTGATAGGTAAGTGTCCTGCTAAGTTTACTACTTGTTCTTTTTGTAAAAAAAGGGAGCACTCTCGAAAAGTTGTTACGTGCCAAAGTGGTCCTGTAACATTGTATTTAGGTTAGTTTTGATGTACGAAAGTTTCGCGCCATATTTACAAAAGACGCGGTGCGCGGGAATTTTAAATAGACTAGGCGTGTACTTCCGCTACGTCAGAGTGCATTTGCGCAGATGGCACGACACTAGAGGGGTAGACGAATAACTTCGTGCGGATGTGAAAAAGACAAAGAGTGGGGACAAAGTGGTGAGAGGTTTTGGTGACGCTCTGAAACGTGGCTGTTTTGCCTGATTCTTCAAGGAGTGTGGTCGTGCGGGGTATCGTATCTTCATTTTTATTATGTAGATTTCCTTTGTTTATCTTTGTTTTGTCTTTCCTAATTAACCTTTCCTGTCGTTCCACTACATTTAGGAATCTGATACGACCCTGGAGCAGCCCGCGACCCGAGACGAGTTGGATGTCCCATGTTCCGCTGAAGCACCGGAGCTGTATTACCATCTGAAGTTACCGAAAAAGGGCTTTGGGTAGCCTGATGGACCTTAGCGAGGCCTACCTTAGCTCAACTCTGTCCGCAGCGCCGGATATCTTATGTGAGTATTCCTTTTGTTAAATTTATTCGCTGTATTATGTATTATCTTAAATTTATGTAAATTTCCGAGTATGGCGCAATATAATTTGGGGTAATGATGACGTCATGGTAGTTGGCAACGCGGAATCTGTAATAAGGTTCGCGCTTCCGGCCGCCAGGGGCGTTGCATTGCTTTCGAATTCATTGCGCTTGCGCGATGTATTTATGAACTCTTAAACTGTATTACCGACTCCGTAAACTGTTTTATCGACCATATAAATGTATCACCAATAAAATTGTAATAAAGTTTGCCGTAATAAAGTTGTGAATGGGGTTTCGGAAGAAAATCGCGATCTTGTTGCTGATGACTTGTGTGATAATTTTAATGAACATGTGGTATGGTCGGTTACACAGAACGAAATAAACTATGTCGATTCTATGGAATGGTTCGAAAATATCAAAATTATTGACAGTAATATTCGTATGAAAGTAGACACGGGAAGTGAAGTGAATATTCTAAATCCTACTGATTTTTCAAAATTAAAAATCAGTAGGATTTAGAATATTCACTTCACTTCCCGTGTCTACTTTCATACTACTCAATACTGTCAATAATTTTGAAATTAAATTGAAATTTCAAAATTTAAAATCAACACTAATCTCTTAAAACCTTCTAGTGCAGCTTTATTTAGCTATACGGGACATAAAGTGTCTATAAAAGGCGAGATTTTACTAAATTGTCAATTTAGGAATATTAATAAAACACTTTTGTTGTATGTGCCCGAGTCCGATCAATATAAGTCAATATTAGGGCTCACCGCAGTTAAAGTTTTTCGATTAATTGTTGAAAATGCATCTATCGACAACATTAATTACACTAATGAAGAGTTGCTGAAAATTTTAAAATTGCATGAATCGGTTTTTTCAGGCATCGGTGAAGTTAATCAAGAATGCAAAATAACTCTTCGCGAAGATGCGATACCCTGTATAAGCGGAACTCGCAAAATTTCTGTTGCACTACAAGATAAAGTTAAAAAGAAACTAGGTGAGATGGTTAAAGAAAAATTTTTTGTACCGGTTACAGAACCTACTGATTGGGTTAATCCAATAGTTGTTACATTTCAAATTTGGAGATTGTACAGTTTTAAATATGTGACTAAATTCCCGCCATTATTTCAAATAAACTTGTGCATTTCCGCCATCTCGGACAGTTGCGTCGACGCAAAAGAATGCACAGGCACGGAGTGGGTAAGTGCGCGGTTTGGACAGGACATGAGATGATTAGCCAACGAGATGTTGAACAGTGACGTTTACCTGTGTCGTTCCTTTGTTTTTTTCTCTTTCAGAATGTAGGTTTTCCTTTACCTCTACCGTCTATCGTTGCCTTCACCTTATTCCTTCGTTCTGCCTACAAACAGAAGAAGAGGGAAGACATTAAATCTGGATTCAACGATGGCATAACGTTAAGCCATGCCCAAACAACCCCAAACAACGCCCAAACGAGATACATGGAAATCAACTTGGCTCCTGCGCAAGGATGACCGCAAAATCGTGAAGAGTTCCACATTTTTGAGTGAGTACATTTTATCTTTTTAAGGTGCATCTTGTATCACTGTAAACATATTTGGTACGTGATACAATTTGGCAAATTATGTCGTAATATCTTTATTGCGCAATATTGTGAACGTGGAGCGTCCCAGTGTTGCCAACTGTGGAAGTGATTCTGAACACGCGCGCGGGGGGTTATAACAGTTGCGCCGGGAGTATAACATAGTGGTGGTACCAAAGAATGGAGGCTCCGACATTCGCATTTGTATGGACCAAGCAATTCATAAAATGCGAACATTTTAATATTCCCATTCAGGAAACGTTGTTCTCACAACTTGCTGGAGCAAAAATTTTCTCTAAATTAGATGCAAAATCGGCTTTTTTACAAATCTTGTTAACGCATGAAAGCTCATTGTTGTATAGTATCACCACGAGTTTTAGACGTTATAGATACCTGAGGCTTCCTTATGGATTATCCTGTTCACGCGAGATATTTCAACGATTTATTTCTGAACTGGAAGGTGTACTGGGTACTATTTCATATTTTATTGATGTTTTAGTTTTGGTTCTAACATTAAAGAACACAATAAAATCTCAGACTTGCCTTAATCAAAATCCAAAACAGTGGTTTAACGCTTAATTTCAAGAAGTCTGAATTTTGTATTAACAAAGTTAAATTTATTGGTCATATAATTTTTGATAATGGAATCACACCAGATAAAAATAAAACCGAAGTTATTTCCAAAATAAGTAGTCCACAAAATAAAGAGGAATTACAACGGTTTCTTGTTATGGTTGTATATTTATCTAAATTTATACCAAACTTATCTCAAGTTACGGCTCCATTAAGGAAACTATTAAGTGAAAAAAACGAATGGATTTGGACAAATACAGAGGGAAAATTTTTTAACGCTATTAAACAGCTCGTTTCTTTGGAAACAACATTATCATTTTTTAACTTCCAAAAGGAAACTACATTATCTGTAGATGCAAGTCCCTTTGGCATTGGGGCGGTAATCACACAAGATGGCAAACCCATTGAATTTGCATCAATTTCATTAACCTCAACCCAAAAAAGATACAATCATATAGAAAAGGAACTGTTAGGTTTAGTTTTCGGTTGTGAAAGATTTTTCTATTATCTATATGGTACCAATTTTAAGCTGAAACTGATCATAGACCTCTAATAGGTTTGCTGAAAAAACCTTTAGACGAATTGTCACCTCGTCTTCAGCGTTTGGCAATGGAACTTTTAAGGTTTCGTTTCAATTTAATATTTGTACCAGGCAAAAATTTAAAAATTCCGGATACCCTCAGTCGTAGTCCTTTATGTGAAACAATGAACACTGATTATTTAGAAACAAACCTCAAAGTTTTTTCAGTTGTAACAACCAGTAAAGAAAACGAACTAAGACTACAAACGGAAATTGAGGTACAGTCAGGATTTAGAATAAAACATAGTACAGCAACTGCACTGTGCAAAATAACTAACGATGCCATTCAGAACATTGATGCATTTAAAAGTACGTTAATTGTCTATTTAGATAACAGTAAGGCTTTTGATTGCATCAATCACACATTAATCCAAGCAAAATTTCACTATTATGGTTGGAGTTTGTCTGCTCAAAAATTGATGTTTAGTTACTCTACTGGGAGATCGCAACAAGTTTTGTTTGATGGTTTGATGTCTGATAAATTACCTATTTCTCAAGGCGTTCTCCAGGGAAGCATCCTTGGCCTTTTGTTATATGCCATTTTCATGGCTGATCTGCTTTCAGTAATTTCTAACAACTGTGAGATTCATTTGTACGCGGACGATACACAGATATATGTGCCTTGCGATCCTTACTATTCTAATCAGGCAATCACAGTGATCAATAATAACTTATCAGCAGTGCTAAATTGGAATTTGAATAATGGCCTAGTATTAAACCCAAAAAAACAGTTGTTCAATGCATAGGCACCCCTCACTATTGTGCAGTGTTTCGAAATCGCCGTTCGTTAGGTGTTGTTTTAAGCAATTCTAAAATCAGTTTTAGTGATAAACATAAAAATCTGGGTGTTATTTGCGACGCTAGTCTCTTATTAGGTAGCCACATCAATAAAATTTGCAGTACTGGCTATTACAAACTTAGGTCCCTCTATAAATATAAAATGTTGTCTTCTTCTACAAGATTAGCAATACTAACCAAACACATTCGGGTCAATATGATTTCATGTGAGCAAATTACTTATTACTCTACTACCTACTCAAGCAAACCGATTTTACTCATCTATCAACATATAGCAATGTCAATGAAGCCGTAAAAGCCTTTTATCAAGCTATACACCTTGCTCTTAAAAACTCAGTTTCAATAAGAAATATTAATAGTAAAATAAAAAGACTACCAAATATCCTCCATGGTTTAATAAACAATTGATTAGTCTGGTCAAAGAAAAAAATTATCATCATGGTCTAAAGAGTACATCTGAGTATCACCTAATAAAGTTTAAAACTCTGCATGTTCATACTAAAGTAAAAATTAGAGACGCATATAAAGATTACCTAAAAGGTAAATATTCAAAGAAATCCAGCAGCTTTCTGGAATTATATTTCAAACAATAAAAAAAAAACTGCGCAGTATCAACAACATACTCCTATAAAAATCGTGAATTGAAATCAATATATACAATAGTTAATGCTTTTGCGGAATATTTTTTATCGGTGTACAATAATCATTCAAATTATAGCACTAGCAATATAATCGCGATCTTAAATGAAAGTCCACATGACATATTTACTTTACACAGCATTACAATTGAAGATGTGGAGCAAGCATTACACCAGTTAAAACCAAAACGAGCTGCAGGACCTGACGGAATACCTCCATATGTGTTCAAGGGATTGTAACACCCAAGAACATTTTTAAATTAATCCAAATTTCAAATAATAATTTCGGCCAATCATAAACAATTCTATCTAAAATGTAACCTATCACTGACCTGAATTAAGATAGTTATCCAATCCTAGTTTGATTTTGGGTGACAATTGACACTCTAAATGAACATAACCTCTTAGCTGATATCAAACATCCTGTGAAATTGAGAAGATTTTAAATTTAGGCGCCAAAGGGAAATGCTAGTTTGTTCTAGAAAAGTCAAAACCAGAAGTACGTAATAAAATGTAATTTTTCGTGATATCTATAAAAATATTAACAGGAAATACTTCAGAATATTGCAGAATAACTTAAATTTAATTATAGGGTAATTTCAATTAGCAATGGCAATAATAAAAATGGATTTAAACCATTAACCTTAAAGCACATGTAGGGATGATATACAATTGTGAAATATGTAAGATTTTTGATTGGCTAGGCCTGTCACGTGATAAAAGGTATATAAATACAGTGATAGAGAAAATTCAAAAAGACGACACACAAAGACTCACCAAGACACACAAAGACAAAAAATAGATTTTAACTAGTCTGGAGCTAGGGCATGGTACGCGGCATGGTCTCATAGCAGTATGGGGTATATGCCCACGGTAAATTCAAGCAATGTTTAGTGAACAAATATAAGAATTAGTATGTTTATTGCGGAAAGAGTAGTGGGTAAAGGACACAGATAAGTTCGCCGCTTAAAAGAGAATTAAATAGTAATAAATTTAAGTGTAATTAGACGACGAAATGGTTAAGCTGTAAGGCGGTCAATGGTAGGAGGTGCAGGTTTATTAACTGCAAAAAACAGGATACTTAAACATACCTATATGGTTCATTATTGATTGATTGGGGAAGTTTGGATTTTGGAAGTCCGATTCCAAACCAAGTTAGTACAGGGATCTCAAGAGTTTCGAACACAAAGTTTATCAACACCCATGTTAAGCACTATCAACCCTGGTGAGGATAAATTACTTCAGAGGTATTGTAGAGCTTGGAACAACAGTGGGTATGGTATACCCGAACAGGTATTGAGTGAATCTTTACATACATGGTTCGAGAGAACGGACGTGTATTTGCATGCATGCACGGGGTTTGCAAGTATGAATTTTTATATAGTTATATATATATTGCTGTGATATACTCCTTTGACTGCGGGAACTGGGTCCTTTCAACAAAAAAATTCTAGTCCCACGGATTGGGCGTCATAAACTGCTGTGATCCTGGTTTCGCTTCAGCTGCTCACCTAATTTTATAAACCTCCTCATTCATAAAATTAAACAACACATTCCTACCACAAACATCAACGTTAACTCTATTTACATCAATATTCAGAATACATTAAATTTTCAAATTAAATTTCAGCATAAAATTCAGTTTTAAAAAGAATTTCAAGATTAATTTTATTATCATTTTAATGTGCATCCAAAATTAAAGTCCTTGTTGGATGCCTACTAATTAATATAACAATATAAGCAGACCGGAGTCTGAGTATAAAGGGAGCATCTACCACCCCTTTACGTTAATTAACCAGGTTCGTCTAATTGAGCTCAAAGACATACCCAAATTTTCATCATAATTCAGAACATCAATACTAAATACCCCTTTCTACTTAAACAAGCAAATTTCATCTTAAAATTAAAATTTTATGGTTAGTACAATTTCACTAATGTCCATTTAAAGTAAATCAATTATAAAGTTATTCAACACACACCAAAATGTCAAACAAAATAGTATAATTTACCTGAAGGTTCCTGCCCTCGTAGCTTCAAAGTACATCGTCCCTTTAGTTAATCACACCATTCCAACAGGATTATATTTACGGCTTCTAATTCTCAACGCTTTTAAAATTTTCTCCATCACCATTTATTTAAAGTTGTTTCTGGGCTTTTCCGGAACTCATCTGTGTATATCTGACCCTTGTTTCGTGGATCCAGACACGTATTTGAACCATTTAATTATTAACACCCCGAAAATAGCAGAGAAATTCATGCGTCTTTCACCAATATACGCCAAAACTGACTACTTTTGTGTATACATTTGTCGTTGTAAATTTTGCTAATTGGTACAGTGATACGAAATTTTATTACCTTGTATCTAAGTGCACTGAAGTACATTCATGTTAGCACGTAAATAACAAACTATTTTGAATCACTAAAATATACGAGCAAACTTTAAATTATTTTATCAAACTAAAATGCACTGTTTAACATCTTCAATCAAGTCGCGGATGTAAGAGCTTTTAACGCATCGAATAGTCAAAAGTCTAAGAGAGCTTGTTTATATTCACCTCGGTATATATAGCAAAAAGCCTGTCTGTCGGTCTGTTCCCCAAAACGGGTAATTCTAAAGAATTTCTCATGCCATGTTCCCAGTCCGTCGCTCGCGCGTCGGTTTTACGAATTTTCACTCGCCCCATTTAAAACTCAGAAATTCTCACAGCACGAAAACATGTCCGAGAAAAGCTAATTAATTTTGTACAGAAATCGTTGTTTCTACCTCTGATATTTGCATCCTATTTTCAACCAATTGTGACCCTCGTGACGTTGCTTAAATCACGCCTTTTACTATATGTGTCTTTGCTTGACGCATTTTCTCTTTCCTTTTCTAACCTGTTCGTATTGGTGCAAATTGATATTCTTTATTATCGATTATATTTTAGTCCATGTGGCCTATCTGGGTTTAATAACCCCGTATCGCACCTTCTCTTGAATATTAAGCCCCGGTTTCTTCAAGATTCTTTGAAACCATTTGTTATCTACACAATTTTCGCCGTACGTGATATTTAAACTACGCAGGTGTTCAAAATAATATTAATTCTCAGAGCTTTTTAAATAAACCCTGTTTTGTATTTCGTGCTAAAGCATCTGACCGTTTCCAATATCCTTAGAATCGACATGTTTATCTAAACAAATTAAACTGAAATTGCCTTTTAAAATACGCAGGTGTGTTCAAACATCCTACTTCTAACTAACACTTCTAGGATTTGCATTTTATTGGGTTTTTACAAGTTTCTATAGATATTATCTGTACGTTTTGTTCAATACCGGTTACTTGAAATAGAGTTAATTAAGATAAATTTTGCACGTAATTTCCATTTGTTTAGGAATAATTACATTACACGCAGAGCTTTTTAATACTGCTTCTTTTGATATAAAGCGTCTTGTACATAATTTAAATTTCTTATGTTTAATGAAACTAATAAATTTTTATGCTTCACGGTTTTAATAACGCGTATTATCTAATAATATTCATTATACACGGTGATTAAAATGATTTGATGTGATTATTTAATTTTCTACCCTGGTCTAAATATGAGTAATATATATATATATATATATATATATATATATATATATATATATATGCTTTTACATGAATATGTTAAGTTGCTAGATTAAGATTGGAATTTTTGGACAGTATTATTAACGTTAACCGTCATTGTCATGAGTCTTGTATAGAATATCAAGAGTTATTGGCTGTGTTTCAGTGGGTAGTTAAGTAAAACCGAGGGTCTTACAACCTATAACGAGCATATACCTCCAAAAGGGGTAGGCATGCAACTACACAGCAGTGCGCGGGAGAATAAGAATTCTCCAATAAGAAATTAAAGTTTCCATGTACGTAGCACCAGTCATTGGGTAACGGTAGAAATGTGGAACCTATAAAGACGATTATTAATTATGGTTTAGAAAAATAGTAGTTTTCGTGGACTAAATAAAATAGCTAAGACTGGTTAATGTATATGACTACATATTCTCGTACATATCCACAAACATCTGCTTACGTTCGTATACGAACATGGCGATGCCGGTAGTTTTTGTTTAACAAATAGTAGGAATGATACGTCAGGTGCGTGGAAGCCCATAGGATCGTTGGATTCAAAAAGAACGGTGCGGCGGGATGTATGGTGGTCTCCGTTAGAATAATGGAAAGTGGTTAATCAATTGTATTAGATGTTTAAATAAGCGAAAGTGTAAAGGCCTACATAAACAAAATTTAATTATCCGACAAAAAGTGCGCGATGTGCTACACTTATAAAGAAAGTATGGAATGGTGCTTTTTAGCGGCCCTACCCGTAAAAAGGGCGACTGACTTTTTCAAGCAACTACAAGAATAGCAGTAGCGCAGAGAAAGGGTATGCATGTATTATACAGTTGCTACAAAATATGTTAGTTTACGCGTAGCTCGGATGTGTAATTGATCACGACTTAAAGATCCCCGGAGGTTTAAAATTCTCGGCCCATTGTCGTTTGAAAAATGTTTGTAAATTATCAGAACAGGAGCGGGTCGAAGTTTAAGTTAGATGGATGATTGACTGAGTTTTTTCTACCTTTTACGAGGGAATTGGAAGTTGACAGACATCGAGCATCTAATTCTCTATTTGGACGATATCGAGTACTTACCGGTTCTAGAAATCATTACGTGCGGCCGACCGCTATGCGAAAGTGTAATAGCCTACAGAAGCATAATTATCAGACGAAAAAGTGCGCGATGTGCTATAGAAAGTATAAAATGGTGCTTTGCATCGGTCCTAACAGTAAAAGGAGAGTGACTTTTCTAGCAATTACAAGAATAGCAGCAGCGCGGCGAAAGGGGTATGCATGTATTATACAGCGCATTGTTAGTATACGGGAAGCTCGAACGTGAACAAATTAAATTTTAATCTATAATTAACCACGGTCGTAAAATGGGAAATTGATGGTTAATTTAAATACTGCTAAGCATATACTTTCGCTGGTGATTCATTTAGAAAATATTCAAGCCGTCCATTTCCTAAAATATGACGTAGAAGTTATTTAAAATTAAATTGCTTTATTAGTAAGTATTCTGTAGACAAGTTTGGTATTCCCTTAGCAAAGGTTTAAAGTGTTTTATTAAGTTTTTGGTTATAGTAGCACTGCATCTTCTACAGCACGACTTGCACACAATTTGTGTGCGTGTGCTATCACCCTTTTGGATTTTTAATATGCACGCGATCCGTATAACGTGGAAGACGTTTCCGATGCTTCTACTAACGGTATTCGCAGCATGGACAAAGCGAACCGGGCGCATACATTGGTGCTACATGTATTGGACGAGCTGCGAGGATTGGCACAAGATGACGTCATTTAGTTCCTCGCTGAATCCGAGACTTTGTTCGGGTGTCTTCGGAAACCTTCGGTTTGCATTCTATAGGGTACATAAAGCAGGTGCGCAAGAATAAACTCTTTAGTTATAAGTTAGTTCCTTACAAGTTTAACCAAAGTGCTTATAGTGCGGATTTTGTTTTGTACTAAAATGGTATCTGCAAACGTTTTTAAGTGCAACTCTTGCGGTGCTTCCTATACCTGGAAAAATGCTCTCAAACGGCACCAGAACAAATGTCGTGGTGCAACATCGTCCACGGTTAAGCTTATACATCCGCCCGCAGCAAAGTACTTAAACTGTGGGTCTTGCGGTTTCGCTTTTACGAGAATGGACAACTTACTGCGACACAAGGAAAAACAGCACGGTATGTCATTAAGCCTTAAACGTTCAGCTCCGCCAGCTGTTAAAGGGACTTGTACGAAACAACCACGAATTATGTGTAAAGTATGCGATTTCGAAATGGAAAAGACTACCTATGCTGCACATTTAAGGAGCAACAGACATAAAAATGCATCAGTTACCTCTACTAACGACGATGGTGTAGAAATGGTTAGTACAGAGTTTAACAACCGTATGGCTAGCTATCGCATAAAGAACGCCAGTGTCGACGATGGAGTGCCCGAGTTTCTTTGGAAGCAGAAAGAACGATTTATTCGATTAATAAATGAAAAAAGAATACAACATACAGCAATAAAAGTCTACTGCGAACTCTACGGCGTTTACACCAAAATGGGGAAGAGACTACCGATGTGAAATCCTTTAACACGAAAAATGTGGTTATAACGTCTTCTAGTAATCTGGAAAATATGTACGAGGTCTTAAGCGAAACCATAAGAACAAAATCAGAGGAATTTGAAACATGTGGGTCGGGTTGGTCTTTGGAAAAGGTGCTCTATTTAGAAATAAATATTAATAAGTATAAGCCGATATGAGAAGTTCTAGGTTAAAATAAAAATTGTAAATATGTATTTAGAAATGTGGTTTACAAAATTTAAACTGTATTAGTAAAATTGTCTGTAATAAAAAGTTTTAAGAATTGTTTTAGATTTTCTTTTATGTATGAGCCGCAGGAAATTTATAATTTAAAGGGTGTGTGTAAAATGGTAAGGGGTCGTTCGATTTTAAATCTATTTAGAGATTCGGATTGTGCATAAAATTCTAGACTAACAAGATGTTTAAAGAGATTTGGGTAGCTGAGAAAAATCTAATATTAATTGATACCAAACAAGATAGGTTTATCTCGTGGGTGGAAATGTGGAGAAAGATTTATCTCGCGGGTGGAAAGAATGCGGGTGTGATGTAATCAAAATGGTTGTGGGGGTGTCCGAGCAAGGAGGAGAGCAAGGAGGAGCCAGGAGGAGATTCTTAAAAAATAAGACTTTATAGTGCGAATTTACATGTAAATTTGGTCCAGATGTGGGAGCAAATGTGGGATTCTGGAGCAAATGTGGTGGTGATTAGCCTGTATTTCTACTACTTATGTCTGCTGTGATTACCTTATGTCTGATATTGGTTGTTGCCTCGCGTGTATCAGTAGACTTAAGTTTGTATAGATATTCGGCTTCTTTTAAATGTTGGGATTGCTGAAGTTCAATAGTTACACTTTCTGTATCATTTATAGTTGCCGTTAATTGAGCGATAAACAATTCACAGTTATCACAAGTATCAACTTCCGGTGGCTTGAAAGTTAAATTATATTTGGTGTTAAAGATCTTACAATTTTTGCAATATTATGGGGTTCTATATTATGTTCAGTACAAAAATAATATCGATAAAGTTCAAACATTTTCTCAATATTCAGTTCCGAACCTAAATATCCTTTTCTTAACTTTTCTCAATTATGGTGACTGTCGTGCACCGGAAAAGAAGATATATGTGATATAATAGAATCAATAATCTCTTGCTTAGTTTTATTTCCGGGTATATACTTTCCACGTTTATCTGCTTAAACTTTCCCCCCAGGCTTGTTTTTTCGCCAAAGCTGTTTTACAACGGATTGAGAGATACATAAGGTATTCAAGAACATGGTTTTGCAGATTACTATTTTTTACCATCTACTATAAACGAATGTTTTAAAGTATGTGTTCTATATATATATATATATATATATATATATATATATATATATATATATATATATATATATATATGCTTTTACATGAATATGTTAAGTTGCTAGATTAAGATTGGAATTTTTGGACAGTATTATTAACGTTAACCGTCATTGTCATGAGTCTTGTATAGAATATCAAGAGTTATTGGCTGTGTTTCAGTGGGAAGCCAATTTGTTTTAACTGTAGAATTTGCAGTGCTTAGTATAATATTTAACAACCCGGATTAAAGTAACTTTAATTAAGTAAGAGATATTTTTTTATTGCATTCAAGTATGTCAATATAGTAAATGTAAATAGTTATACCGCCATATTAAAGGTTATTAAATTCAGTACTTAATACAAATGTTGAGGTATATATACATAGTACAATTAAAAGGGGTTTGTTGAAATACATTTAGGTACAGATACTTTGTAAACTTTTGGGTAAGTTAACTCACCAGTATCGGTTTCAGAATTCTAGGCCTATCCACCCTGGGACATGTCCATGTACTCTCCGCTGTAGAGTAGCCGAGGCGTTTGAAGAAAGTAGAGTAAAGACTATTGGAATAGGTAAGTGGACCCTTGTATTGCAATTTTGAACCATAAAAAGATATAAAGTTGGGATTCGATTATACATGTATTAGGTAACTCGTTTCTTGTTTCTTTGACTGCTAGATAGGTCGGGGAAGTAGGGCGAAGCGTTACAGGATGTGCCGATATACTAAAATATCCGCTTAGTATATTTATATTGTTTAATTTATCATTAAAAACGAAAACTTTTCCCGAACAATGGAAACTTGCCAAAGTTACTCCAATTCATAAATCAGGTGCAACAAACTTAATTGGCAACTAAAGGCCTTTTTCTGTATTATCATGTACGGCAAAAATTTTTGAACAAATTATTTACAAACGAATATTTAGTCATGTTAATTCTTCAATTGACCTACACTAGTATGGTTTTATGCCAAAAAGATCAACCACCACAAATCTGTTAATTTTTACAGATTTTGTCAGTGAAGTGTTAGACAGGAAAGGGCAGGTTGATGTGATATATACAGATTATGCTAAGGCATTTGATAATGTGAATCATGACATACTATTAGCAAAATTGGCTTTTTACGGATTTTCACTACCAGTAATTGAATTACTTGCATCTTATCTATCTAATAGAAAATCATTTATGACATACCAAAGAACAGACTCTCAATGCTTCACTCCAACCTCAGGTGTACCACAAGGAAGTATTCTTGGTTCTCTTTTATTTCTTATCTTTGTTAATGATCTACCACAGTCCATTTGTAATAGTAAATATCTTTTATTTGCCGACGACTTGAAAATATACAAGGAAATAAAGAGTGACTCTGATTGTGATTTACTACAAGCAGATCTGGACAATATATATAGTTGGTGTGATGACAATAAATTATATTTCAATATTAATAAATGTGAGAAAATGTCATACTTAATTACTAAACATAAAATAGAGTTTAATTATTCAATAACAAAAAATAGACTAAAAGAGGTGAATTACAAAATGGACCTGGGAGTACAATTTAAAACAAACTTAAATTTTGATGGTCACACTAAATGGATAGCAGCAGATGCGTATAAAATGTTAGGTTTCTGTTATGTATGGTACGCCATTGGCTGCTTAAGAAAATGTAGTAACTATGCGCTAGTTGATAATTGTATATTTCTCCCACTAGTACGATGCCAGCCTTGGTAAGCAATAGACGTGTCTCAAAGTATTATGTTATCTACTGTCAATAAATCAACTGTGAATCTACGTGTCTAGTTATTTCGTAATTAATATTACTACTACCATAAATACACAGCATAATGGCGACGAGTAAAGTTGATTTTTAAAGTTATGTGCATTTAATTTTGTGCAAGATTAAACAAAAATTTGTTAGCACATGCACCTGCATTATTAAGTTGCAAATTTGTAGATAACGGTAATCGGATCAGTTCGTGTATAGTTCGTGTGCATCTGGCACATCGAGTAAGCATATTGTTGTGGTGTAAACAAACAGCTGTAAAATAAGGTTATAATAATTTTTTTTTGGGTAATAAATTATTATAATGGCATTAATTGGGAATATAGAGCCTTTTAGAGGAAATCAAGGGGAAGAAATTGAATCTTACTTGGAAAGACTAGAACACCTGTTTTTAGTAAATGTGGTGCAAGAGAAAAAAAAGGTTTCCTTATTTATAACACTAGCAGGTACAGAAATTTATCAAGTATTAAAGAATCTAGTGGCTCCGCAAAAACCTAAGGATTTTTCCTACAGTGAAATCAAAGGAAAATTGTTGAAGCACTACTCTCCCCCAGTGTCCGAAATTTATGAAAGGTTTGTTTTTAACCAATGTAACCAGAAATCCGATCAATCTATTGCTGAGTATATAGTGAAATTGCGTAAATTAGCAAGTAGTTGCAATTTTGGAGCATTCTTAGAAGAGGCGCTTAGAGATCGTTTCGTCTGTGGTATTAAAGCAGAAAATATTCAAAAAAAGCTTTTAGCAGAAGGTGGGTTAACATTTTCTAGTGCATGTCAAATAGCTCAAGCTGCGGAATTAGCTCAACGACAAGTGAAATCATTAACTGAAAATGGTAGTAGTATTCATGTCGTTAAAAGTAAATTTGCGAATAGGAATTATGTAGCTGCCCCACCAGTAAATGTAGGTCAATGTTCTAAACAGGTTAGGCAGATGACTGGTAATGCATGTAATAAATGTGGACGTAGACATTCCAAGTCGCAATGCCCAGCAGTAAAATGGAAATGTTACAAATGCCAGAAATTGGGTCATGTTAAATCAATGTGTCCTACTACAAGTAGAGATCGGTAGCAACCGTTGAGGAAAATTTAGATGATGTAAACGTTACTAGCGAGGACGTTAACGAGGATCTATTTCTGTTTAATATTGTAGGAGACACAGGTAACACGTATAAGGTCAAGCTATCAGTGAACAATGTAAGTATAATGTTTGAGGTAGATACAGGTGCGTGTAAGACTGTTATGTCAGAAGTAAGGTTTAAAGAGTTATTAAATATAAATCTTAGTCCTGTAACATACAAGTTAAATTCGGTTTGTGGACAAAATATTAAAGCTGTAGGCGAATGTCTGGTTGAAGTGCATGGTAATAACAAGTATTTTAATTTGCCTTTAACAATAATAGAATCGAACAAAAATTTTGTACCATTACTTGGACGAAATTGGTTAGATGTTTTGTTCCCAAGATGGCAACAGAAATTTTATTTAGGAAACGTTAAGGAATCAGGTTATGAGGAAGTAATTAATGATATTAAAGTCAAAAATAAAGTAGTTTTTGATGGGAACCTATGTAACACTATAAATAAATTGAATTGAAATTTAATGTGAAAGAGCACAGTGTTCCTGTAATTAAAAACCATATAGTATGCCATATTCATTAAAAGCTAAGGTGGAAAAGAAAATTGAACAAATGATTCAAGTAGGTATTCTAAAACCTGTTACTTTCAGTGAGTGGGCCTCACCTATAGTAGTTGTACCTAAAAAAGGGACAGATGATGTACGTATTTGTGCAGATTTTAAAGTCACTGTAAACAAAGTTTTAAATGTGGATCAATATCCTTTGCCAACCCCTGATGATATTTTTGCAAGTATGTCAGGAGGTACTATTTTTGTTTACTTGATCTGACAGGGGCGTATCAGCAAGTGCGTGTGCACCCTGATTATCAGAAATATTTAACCATAAATACACATATCGGTATGTTTCAATACACTCGTTTGACATATGGGCTCTCATGTGCTCCAGCCCTATTTTAATCAGTTATGGACCAAATTTTAAGTGGCATTGTGGGAGTCCACTGTTATTTAGATGATATTCTAATAGCCAGCAAAGATTTTGTCCAGGCCAAGAAACAGTTGGATATAGTGTTAAGTAGGTTAAATACTTATAATGTTAAGGTAAACCTACAAAATGTAAATTTTTGAAAATCAAGTCGAATATCTTGGACATAGATTAGATAGTGAGGGTATACACCCAACAGGCGAGAAATTGAGGGCAATTAATGAGGCACCTGAGCCTCTAAATATAACTCAACTTAGGTCATACTTGGGTTTATTAAATTATTACTGTAAATTTATTCCAATGTTATCGACACAATTATATCCTTGTATACTCTTTTAGAGAAAGGTGTAGAATTTAAATTGAATGCGGAAGCACGAAAAGCTTTTCAGCTTAGTAAACAATTAATTAACACACATAATGTGTTAGTACCCTATAATCCAAAGATAACGTTAGTAGTTTCTTGTGATGCAAGTAATTATGGAATAGGTGGTGTTCTAAGCCATAGATACCATGATGGCACAGAACGTCCTATATATTTTGTGTCTAGTACACTGTCAAAAGCCGAGAAAAATTACTCGCAACTAGAAAGAGAAGCGTTAGCGATTATTTTTAGCATAAAAAGGTTTCATAAATATATTTATGGAAGGTCTTTTATTTTGGTATCCGACCACGAACCATTAAAGGTTATTTTTAATCCAGACAGACAAATTTCGGTAATGTCAGCATCTAGAATTATTCGATGGAATGTAATTCTATCTGCGTATAAATATACCATTGAATATAGGAAAGGTAAACACATGTATGAAGCAGATATGTTATCACGATTACCTTTGCCAGACCTAACAGGTATAGATAGCACAATTAACTCGTTCAATTTAAGTAGTGAGTTACCGCTGTCATATGAAGATATTGCCAAAGTATCGTCTAAAGATAGTATCTTAATTAAAATAATAGATTTTGTTAAAACAGGGTGGCCTATTAAAATAGCCGATCCTAGTCTCAAACCCTATTTTGTAAAAAGAAACGATTTATCGGTAGAAGAAAATTGTTTAATGATGGGTACTAAAGTAGTAATTCCTGTCTTATTACAAAAAGAAGTTTTAAAGTTATTGCATGAAGATCATATCGGGATAGTAAGATCTAAAATGATGGCAAGATCAGTTATGTGGTGGCCAGGCATGCAACAAGATATAGAAACCTTGATTAGCACTTGTAACGTGTGTAAATTAACTCAAAATAATCAAGAAAAATGTTTAATATCGTGGCCTAAGACCAATAATGTTTTTGAAAGGATTCATATAGACTTCCATCACATTGATGATTGGACTATATTATTAATAGTAGACAGTAAATCTCGATGGGTTGATGCGCATGTTATGAAAAACAGTGGGTGTAGTACAAACAATAGAGAAACTTAAAAGTACATTTGCTTTTTTGGGTGTACCAAACACTCTGGTATCAGACAATGGACCCCCATTTAATTCTCATAGTTTTGTACAATTTTGTCAAGTGAATGGTATAAATGTTTTAAAAAGTCCTCCATACCATGCACAATCAAATGGACAAATTGAAAAGCAAGTACAAACAGTAAAAAAAGCTATTGAAAAGTATATGTTTGAATCAGATAAGTTTAAACTATCTATTGAACAGAAACTGGTGAACTTTCTATTTAGTTACAGAAATACTCCATGTGTAAGTACAGGTGTAACGCCGAATGAATTTATTTTTAAAATTAAGCCAAGGACCAGGTTAGACATGTTAAGACCAAAAAAAGGGGCTAAGGTATTATTTAGTTCAGATTTTGATTATGTAAAACCAGAAATTTTTACTGCAGGAGAAAAAGTGTTAGTAGGCAATTTAGGGCCTTACATTAAAGAAAAATGGAAGGAAGGTAGTATTGTAAAATTTGTTAGTACAGTAACATACCTTGTAAAGATAGGCGACAAAATTTTGTACAAGCATGTCAACAGCCTAAGAAAACTAAACAACGCTGTTGATATAGATTTAGAAAAATCTAAGTTTGAATCCTATTGTGAACCAATTGTTAAAAATACCATAGAGATAAGTTCACCTAAAGGAAATTGTTCTGTTAGTAAAAGCATACCTGTAAATGATATTAGTCCAGAGGTAACGTCACCTTCTAAGGTGATCCTCGATAATAAGGTGATTTCCCCTACAAAGTCAATATCGAATAAGTTAGATAATAAGCCCGTGAGTGATGAAGTTCCGGCTAAAGTGGAATGTGAATTGCGTCGTAGTTCATGAGTGCGTAAGCGCCAAAGCGTATGGACTTATAGCTTAGTAGTCGTATAAGGATTGTTCTTCTCTTTTCTTAAAAAATTATGTAAGAAGGAAATGTTATGTATGGTACGCCATTGGCTGCTTAAGAAAATGTAGTAACTATGCGCTAGTTGATAATTGTATATTTCTCCCACTAGTACGATGCCAGCCTTGGTAAGCAATAGACGTGTCTCAAAGTATTATGTTATCTACTGTCAATAAATCAACTGTGAATCTACGTGTCTAGTTATTTCGTAATTAATATTACTACTACCATAAATACACAGCAGTTTCATTATCAGAAACTCACAGTCATTTACTAATGTAGATTGCATCAAGCTGCTGTATAACTCTTTGGTTCGCTCCAAATTAGAATTTTCTATTATTGTTTGGGATCCTGGAACTGCAATTCAATCACAACTACTAGAAACTATTCAAAATATTATATCATACATTTACTACAAAATTTTTTAAATACACATATGGGATTCAACTCGTACAGTAATGCTCGGAAAATATTCGCGATTAATAAAATTTCCGAACGTCGAACAATAATAAGGTTTTTATTTCTACACAAAATTCTAAATAATCAAATTGATTGTCCTTATATATTAAGTAAAATAGGTTTTTCTGTCCCTGTACATTGTGGTCGTTTTAAAAACCTATTTTATATTCCGACAGTTAGAACAGAATTAAGGCGCAATTCACCAATACTAAAAGTACTAGCAGCATATAACTTTAACAATAACAACAAATTATTGTCATTATTCTCAAGTAATGAATATGAGTTTAAAAAGATATTGCAAAAATTAATTAAACATTAATATTCACAACCACACATACAAATGTGTGCACACACTACACATGCATACATAACAATAATTTAATATTCATCATTCATATTTTTTTGTATTACATTATTTTAGTATGTATATCACATTAAATTGAGTGAAATATGTAACTAGGGCTTGCCCTGTATATTTCAATTTCAATAAATAAATAAATAAAGATGGCGTCTCTATCAGTGCCTAGTTTTAAGACATGTCTATTATTGTAGTACTGTATATTTTAACTTCCTAACAGAATTTAATAAGAACAAACTACAAGTGCTTCATAATTCATGTCTTCGATTTTCATATAATATTAATTATAGAGAACATGTTACTCCGATTTACAATGAGTTAAAAATTTTAAAAATAAAATCTAGATGCGAAGTAATACTTGCAGTTTGTCTCTTTAATATCTATAAGTCTCGAGAACCTCGCTATTTGTTCAAAATATTTT
Organism: Platerodrilus igneus; assembly: GCA_036346225.1. NCBI lineage: Eukaryota > Metazoa > Arthropoda > Insecta > Coleoptera > Lycidae > Platerodrilus > Platerodrilus igneus. The sequence continues at coordinate 615,229 of JARFIW010001377.1, read as the reverse complement.
AATTTAGAAGTACTAGCCATAACCTTAATTTAAGAAACAACAACACATTAACTATACCTATACACCACACATCAAAATTTAAAAGTTCGTTTGAATATCAATGTGTTAAAGTTTTCAATAAACATGCAGATCTGTTTGTAAGTTTAGACTCCATGTGCATTTTTAAATCTAGACTATGTATTCGCTTACTAGGAAACTCATAGTTTTGGTATATGTGAAAACCAGCTTTGCTGACATATTACCAATTAAACAATCATGTAACTGTTTTAGAAATTTCCACATTATCTATGTAATGATTTGACATATCTAACATTTATAACTGAATTATTTTGTTACTAAATGTTTAATCCATTTCGAATGGACCTGCACCTTGCCGAAGTTCTAAATTACTAGAACAGGTGAAATGGCTTGCGTGTTCTAATGAGCTAAAGAGCCAAACTACAGGTCCAACCAAAGTAGTAGGGTCGTTAGTGAGGAACCAGACTAAGACAGGTCCCCGAAAGAGGGCAGCGGCTCTTTTGGTACTTAGATTGGCAGAGACCATAGGGGTCGGTATGGCAGTCTAAGACACACTACCGCGATGTGGAAGGCAACGGGAAACCACCACATTAATCTCCCAAGTACACAGCGTACTTAAATTGATACAAACATGATGGCATTCTCTGGGGTAAAAGATTCCGGAGTTAAAATAGTCCCCCATTCGGATCTCCGGGAGGGGACTACTTCGGAGGATGCGATCGGAAAGTTAAAAATAAGAGTAGGGAACATTCTGCGAGTCGGAGCGTGGAATGTTAGAAGTATGAAGCAAGTAGGTAAGCTAGAGAACCTAAAAATCGAAATGAATAGGTTATCACTAGACATAGTAGGGATCAGCGAAGTTCGGTGGCCAGAGGCAGGGATTTTTGGAGTGGAGACTTCAGGGTAATTCATACAGGAGCAGAGGAAGGAAATTTGGGTGTGGGGATAGTTATGCGGAAAAGATAGGATACTGTGTGAAAATTACTTACAAAAGAACGAAAGAGTACTCATGGTTCAATTAGAATCTAAACCGGTAAACACGGCAATAATACAAGTATACATGTCCACCTCCAGCTACAGTGACAAAGAGGTAGAAGCCATCTACAAAGATATCGAAGACATATTAAGATACGTAAAAGGACATGAAAATTTAATAATTACGGGGATTTTAATGCCGTGGTAGGTGAGGGTAGGGAAGGAGCGGTAGTAGGTTTATTTGGTTTAGGCACGAGAAACGACAGGGAAATAGGCTGGTAGAATTTTGCGACAAGAACAATTTAATCATCACAAACACATTATTTCAACATCATGCTAGAAGACGATATACGTGGAAGATGCCAGGAGATATAGGAAGATATCAAATAGATTACATTCTTGTTAGACAACGGTTTAGGAATCAAGTAAAAGACTGTAGAAGCTACCCATAAGCAGATATAGATACTGACCACAACATCGTAATTATGAAGGCCGCACTTAAATTTAAAAATCTGAAAAAGGAACGGAAAAAGGCACTTGGACTTAGAGAAACTAAAAGATAAAGATATTCAAGTAAGATTCGAAAAAGTCAAATGAATTGCTGAATGATATCGGGAAAATATCTGAAACTAAGGAAGTAGAAACAGAATGGAATAAAATTAAATCCAGCCTAGACATGGCGGCCAGAGATATTCTGGGGTATACACAAAAGAAAATAAGAAACCATGGATAACAAAGGATATCGTGAATTTAATAGAAGAAAGACGAAAATACAAAAATAAATCAGACGAAACAGGAAAACAAAGATACAAAGCCATAAAATGGGAAATTATTCGAAAATGCAGGAAAGCTAAAGAACAATGGATTGATGAAAAGTGCAAAGAGGTACAAACTAAGATGGAAATAGGAAAGACAGACGAAGCATACAAATTAATTAGAATGAATTTTAGGGATATAAAACCGTATAGTAAAAATATAAGGGACGCACAAGGAAACGTCATTATAGAAAACGTAGAAAGTGAGTAGATGGCAAGAATATATAGAGAATTTATATGCAGGAGAGGAACTAACTGCATTAGAACAGGAATCAGACATTGAAAATGATGACTTGGGATATCCTATACTTGAGACGAGTTTGAATTAGCATTAAAGAGTCTGAAAAATGGTAAGGCGCCGGGTACAGATAAGGTGCAAGCAGAAACTCTAAAGGCCGCTGGACAAGCAGTAACAGAACGTCTCTTCCAACTTGTAAGCTATATGTATGAGACAGGCGAGATACCCAAAGATTTCAAACGTAGCATCATAGTAACTATACCAAAAAAGAAAGGCGCGGATAGATGTGAAAATTTTCGAACAATAAGTTTGACAGCACACGTGTCAAAAATATTAACTAGAATTGTGCAAAGACGAATGGAAAACGAGCTGAAGAAATACTAGGAGAAGACCAATTTGGGTTTAGGCGAAACAGGGGAACACGGGAGGCTATTTTAGCTCTGAGAGTGATAATGGAGAAAACAATAGAAAAAGGGGAAAGCATGTATATAGGGTTTGTAGATCTGGAAAAAGCATTCGACAATGTAAATTGGAAAAAAATGTTTGAAATACTCAAAAGATTGGAATGAGTTATAGGGATAGACGAATAGTACATAGCTTATACAAAGAGCAAACAGCAGTAATAGAATTAGAGCAGGAACGTAGAGAAGTAAACATTAGGAAAGGGGTGAGACAGGGATGTGCCCTATCCCCATTGATCTTTAACTTGTACATAGAAGAGGCAATGAATACTGTCAAATGCAGGAAGACATTTGGAATTACTATGCAGGGACAAAAATTGATATGCTTAGATTTGCAGATGATATAGCGGTATTAGCGTCTAGCAAGGAAGAGTTAGAAGCTGCTCTTAATGAAATGGAAACGGTTCTGACAGAGAGATATGGTATGAAAATTAACAAAACTAAAACTAAAGTTCTAGTTTGCAAAGGTGGGGAAAATAAATCAAAAACAAGAATACAAGTATCTAACACGAACTTACAAGAGGTTAAGGATTTCTGCTACCTAGGAAGCCAAATAACGCAAGATGGGAAAAGCACAAAAGATATAAAACAAAGATTAGCACAAGGTCGTGCTACATTTAACAAGAAAAGCAACTACTGTGCTCAAAGACCACAAACATAGAAACAAGGAAAAGATTGCTTAAAACATATGTGTGGAGCACAGCACTGTACGGCTGTGAAGCCTGGACAATAGGAGAAGCGGACAAGAAAAAGGTAGAAGCCTTTGAAATGTGGTGCTACAGGCGTATGATGAAGATATCATGGACAGACAAAGTTAAGAACGAAGAGATACTAAAATGGTAGGGGAAGAAAGAAATATGTGGAAAACGGTAAAAAATAGGAGAGATAGGATGATAGGCCACATACTACGGCATGAGGGAATAGTGCGGAATATATTAGAAGCAGAGATAGGAAAAAAGAGAAGAAGAGGCAGACCTAGATTAGACTACTGCACACAGATAGTAAAAGATGTAGGCTGTAGAGGTTTCAGGGAGATGTGTAGGCTAGCCCAGAATAGAAATCAATGGAGGTACGCATCCAACCAATCCCAAGATGGATAAACTAATGACGAAAAGATAACTGTGCTTAAACATCATGATTATTATAAGTAACTACAAGAATTGGTTGGGCAATATTCTCGAATAATGTTAAGTGTGTGAAAGGATTTACTGGAAAACCATTATATCGGCAAATGTCTAAGTGTTGGGGATCTTGGTAGCCACAGGTTGCTTAACCTCCTTCACTGAATCTCGGTAAAATAGGGTATAAAATTAGAAAAGATAGAAAGGAACGAGCTGAATACACATGCTGTGTGAGAATTTTAGGAACTAGGTAGGCTAGCTCAGAATATAAATAAGTGCAGGTGCGTGTCCAACCAGTTTTGAGACGGAAAACCTAATGACGAAAAAATAAGCGCAGATAAATCTGATGATTAGTATAAACAACTAGTTGTTGGTTGCGAAATACCTGCAACTAATGTTGACTGTGCGAAAAGATAAATTGGAAAATATATTAAATCGCCAAATGGTTAAGTGTTGGGGAACTTGGCAGCCACAGGCTGCTTACCTCCTTCACAACCATTGAAGGTAGGAGAAATAGGGCATGTAACTGTAAAACAATAGAAAGTGATCGAACTGCATCTAACAAGAAAGAACGGCGCCTATGAGGAAAGACAACAAACATAGAATAAGAAGAAAATTGTTGAAATCATATGTGTGGAGCACAGCACAGTATGCCTAGGAAATACGGGCAGTCTGAAACGCAGACAGAAAAACGGTAGCAGCCTTTTGAAATGCTGTGCTTCAGATGTATGAGGACGATAGCATGGACAGACAAAGATAATAACAAATAAGTTACAGAAATAGTAGGGGAACAAGGATATCTGGGGAAAAAGAGAAATAGTAGGGCGGAATACGTTCTAAGGCATTTTTGGGGAATAGTATGTGATATATTACAAGCAGAGATAGGAAAAAGAGGTAGATGTAGACCTAGATCAGACAGTTATAGATGCAAACTGTGCATATTTCAGGGAAATCTGTAGGTTAGTTCAGAATAGGGAACAATGATGGTACGCGTCTAACCAGTTCTAGGACTGAAGACCTAATGATGATGAAATGTTTAATAAATAAATAAATAAATTATTGTGCTAACGGCTGGCCTAATCACAAAAAATCGGTGCCAAAGGTTGTCAAATTATACTGGCAATATAAAAGCGATATTTACTTATTTAAAAATGTACTATTTTACAAAAAAACGTTTAATAATTCTTGATTCACTAAAATCTGAATTTTTAAATATTTTACACCAAAGTCACCAGGGGATTGTTTCATGTCGAAATAAAGCGCACGAAGCGATATTTTATTCCGGATTAATGGCAGACATTGAAAAGTTAAGAACTCAGTGTAAAACGTGTCATTCATATTCTAAAAGCAACGTTAAAAAACCATTAATGACACATGACATACCAAATTTGCCATGGGAAAAAATAGGAGTCGACATGAGCAGGTGAATAACGAAAATTTTCTAGTAATTATAGATTATTTTACTAAGTTTGCGGTAGTCAATAAACTATATAGCAAAACGGCTTGCTCTGTTATAACCAGTCTAAAGAACATTTTTACGCTATATGGTCTTTCGGCTGTATTATTCTCTGATAACGGTCCCTCGTATACTAGTCAAGAATTTACTAATTTTGCAAAGACTTTAGCATCGATCTTAAGACCTCGAGTTCCATATATCCCCAAAGCAACGGAATGGTGGAACGTACCATTCAAACTATTATAGGCTTGTTTAGTAAAGCTTGTGATAATAAAGACCCATTCCTAACAATTTTAGATTATAACACTACCTCTAAAATCGATGCTCCTGCTCCTTGCATGTTGTTAATGGGAAGGAAACTGAGAACCACTTTTCTAGTTAAAACTCAGTTATTCTACTTATTCTACGAAAGGGATGAGAGTCAAATTGAAACAGCAACAAAGAATTCAGAAAATGCATTATGATCGGACAACGGAACCTTTGCCTGAACTGCAGGAAGGTCAACAGGTATTAATTCAACAAAACACTAGGCAATGGCTACCTGGTATCATTACATGAAAAAATGGAACTGGGGATTATACCATCAAGGTTAATGACGCCCAGTACAGGCGTAATAAGCATTTCTTCTTTCCTTATAAAACTCCTACCAAAAGTGTGCAAAATCAAAGTATTAGTGAACAACTAGCTCTTCCGGCACACGTTAATAGTCAAGTTGTTTGTGATAAAGTTCTAACCGAGTCGGAACCCGTCACTAATATTTAATTAAACTTAAACAAAAACCAAACATCACATCTAATATCAGTTTTCGATTCTATATTTATTTTCGATTAGTCTTCCTTAATACTGTTGTATACCTATCTGTCATAGTTTTCAAGATTTTCATTTTTCAGTTTGTTTTTTTTAATTAGGGACACGTAAATTCAATTAAACATTGATATACATATGCTTCTAAACTTTAAGAAACTCCAACTTGCATTGGGGTTGGTTAGGGCCCAAAGATATTGCATCCTGTATACAAATCCTAGAGAGTACATGCAGGGTGATCCAGCTACAATTGTTCGTTACATAATTAAAAAAATTGTTTTTTAAATGGAATGCCCAGTATATTATTTAACATCGGAAAGCTATTAAAATTTGCTATTTTTCTATGTATACTGTTCCTATACCTAACTCGACTAGTTATTTAATTAAATCAAATAAACTCAATTAAGTAACCATAAGAATACATTAATGCTAACGAAAAAACTATGTTTAAGATGATGGTAAAACCTTAATCAAATAACTAGTCTAATGCAATAATTGTTCAAAACGATGACTATTTTCCTTCAAACATTTTAAGGTTATTTATACACGCCTTCTGTTTTGCTTTTCTTAGTTAAGCACGTTTTAGGGATTGAAAAGTCTGATTCACCCTATTTTCCAACTCTTCTCTAGTATTTACTGGTGTTTTGTAAACAATATCTCTTAATGTACCCTAAAGATAAAAATCCAGTGCAGATCTCACAGGCCAATTCCAGAGTCCCAGGCTTCTAAACCATCGATCTTCAGAAATGTTGTAGAGTTTGGAGCTTACTTTATCTGTGCAATGTGCTGGGGCCTCGTCAAACCGATACTAACTGTTGCAACATTGTACCGATGAAGAGTATCTGTAAAATCTTCAATTACTATGGTTATAATTTCTAAATACTTTCGAGAAGTTAACGTTTCATTGTAAATTAAATACCAAATTTTATTGTCCATAATTAAAGAAAATACATTGAAACTGAACCTTTCTTGAAATGTAAAATCTCTCGTGAGGTGAGGATTTCCACTAACCTGTTACGTGCGGAAATCGGCACTAAACATTTTCAATTAAGTTTTAATTTGTAAGAATTTCGCCCCAAGGATTTAAAAAGACGTGTGCGTATTTCCGTCACTTTCGACAGTGCGTTTGTGCGAGATTGCGCCGACGCGGTGTGCCAAGAAGGAGGGGGGTGATTTCCGGCAGACGTGTCTGGACTGGTGATCGAGAGGCCAACAAATGTAGTTACCTTTGTGTCTGATCGTGTCTTTTTTTGTTATGTAGGTTCCTTGCTTTATCTCTGATTATCGTTCCTTATAAACCAGTTCCTTTATCGTACCTCTACATAAGAAAGAAGACAAATTGAATTTGGATTCGACCGGGCTCAACGATTACCCACGCCCGAAAGATCAACGGAGCCTGCCATCATGGAGTTCGCTCTGGAATCGCCCTACAATTTACGTGAGTTCCTCTTTGGGTTTTCTTTAAAATTAGTATAACTTTTTTATTATGTTGCAATAATACGAATATTGATATGACGTAATCTTTCATTTGCGCGTCATTTTTATAATTATTTAACATTGCTACCAACTGACTGTAGTGGCTCGCGTACCCGCAGCGGCAGGGTTTTAATAAACCCAAAAATGATTGTTTTATTCAATTGTAAATCCTTCACGAGAGAATTTTGATTCGTCAGTCCCAATAATTTTTCTTAAAAAATGTGGATCTTCTTGAATACGCATTAATAAACATTCACAGAACTCCACTCTTTGTGAATAATCTCCAGGTTTAGCACTTGTACTTTAATAAACTTGTAGTCATGCATGTTATTTTAGTCAATATTCTTTGTATAGAAGAGTACTTTAAATTCAATTTGTGTGATGTCAAACTTATTTAAGACTGGAATGGCATGCAAATATGCCAAAAAACATTAATTTTATTTTCTACTTTAAAAGTTACGGTTCTGAGAACCTATCTAAGAGCTTTTAAAGATTATAACACTTAACCCTTTCAATAAATCCCAGGTCAAATGAAATAAAGTTATTACAAACATGCTGAAATATTATGTGATGTTGGTGGTCTTAGGGGCGGTCCATTCTGCTTTGTCTTGTTGAGTTGTTGGAGATTGAAGTGCTTCCGCCTGTGTTCATGGGAAGATGAATTTCTTCTCATGCCAGAACCAGCATCCGCACTTACGATTGCAAAGATAAGCAACTGATGCAGAGATCCATGTGAACGTTACTAATCCCGGGGTTTCACAACATCGACAGAATTGCACTGATTAACGGCAATTTTTACAAATATTAAAATAAAGTCCTTAACTTTTAAATTAAATGAATCGAATTCCTGAAATCTTTAAAATAAAATGTAACAATCGCCATAAAGCTTCAATAAGGAGAGAAAAGGCTTATATGTACGAGGGCTTACATATTCACGGGGACCTAAAACTATTTGTCTATAGGCGCCACCTGGTTTTCTAAACCGTACCAGGAAACGGAATTAAGCAGCCACTCAATGTTAAGACTTACTCGAACTAAGTGCGCACGGATCTTGTTTGTTGCACCACCGACCACAAATTTCATCGGAGGCATGAGACTCACATACTTATTACTATACTATAAAGCTAATTACAGACGTTTTTCTTGCACCTTTATTTATGTATACGTGCAAATTATATGTCTCAATAAAGAGATTTTCAAAAGCTAAACAAATTTAACATAGCTTTAGTAAAATAAAGCAGGTATTAGTATGCGACGCCGCAATAATAGTATATGTGAAACAAGGACAAATAGCACGTCACGAGTAACTGAAACCAGATAATTAGGTAATAAAACGAAAATTTAGACGCTAATTGGTTTTCTAAGATAGTTTGCATCATAATGTTCCACATTTTTCTACTAGCTTCTGGAAACAGATAAATTTGAATATATAAGGTAGCGTTTATAGATTCGATTTTATTCATTGATTTGATTTAATTCATTCGAGCACGAAATGTTATTTTAAATCATGAGCAGTTGCTATGCGGAAACAGTATTTAAGTATGCAGTAAGCACATTGTAATTTAATAGTGGCGAGGTTGCAAAGAATAAAGAAGCAATGTTTTAAATGCAACTTACTACGAAAAATGAAAATTATTAATTACAAGAAGGAAGGTTCTTCAAGATAACGCTATTTTTAAAGATTTTATTAAATAATCGTTAACCAGAAATGTACTTTGGTAATTGCTATTTGAAATGAGAATTTGTATGGAGAATCTTGTAAGCTGATTTGACGTCAAAATAAAATAAGAATATATTTTATTACGAGGAATGGTGTACTGAGGTACACAATCAAAAATACATCTTCAATGTCCGACAAATGAGCCACACTATGTGGGCAGTAAACTACTCCAACTAAAATTTTGGTATTTTTAAACGAAATCTCTATAAATAAATAATCAGGTCGAGCGTGGTATTTTGATTGAGAAACCGCAACCACCTTCACTATCAAGTTGTCTCTGATGTATAAAGCTACACCGCCGTCACTCTGTCTAGTACGGTCATTTGTGTAGAGATTTCGGTACCTATGTAAATGGATTAAATTATCTGCAAGGGAAGGCTTCAACCAACTTTCAGAAATTGCGATACAATAGACACTACTATTTTTCAAATATATTGACAGTCATCAAATTTGCTTAATAATGATTCGACGTTTACATGACAACAATTAAAAGTTAGAGAATGTTTCTTAAGAGATTGTTGAAGCAGACTGGCAGCAGATGGTATGCTTGGTAGACATAAAAGAATATCTGACTCGTCATCTTTGTCAAAGTATTTGATATCAATTTTATAAAGATCTGAAAAGTAATCAGCCATAGTCAGTAGAAAGTAATAATTTAAAAGTTGAATTTACTGTCCATGGTAGGCAAGAAATACTAAGCGTCTCATTCACATTCACTCAAGTATCATGCATCCCATAAATTAGGCAAACTAAAACTAATACAGACTCAATAATGACTTTAAAGAAAAAGGTGTAAAAGATAATAACAGATTAACTAACTAGTTAAAAGGCAAACACTTACGGCTTTTGCAATAACTGACCTAGACTGAAACACTACGGTCATAGCCACTTCTGTCATCATAGCTTTAATTAAATATCAATACAATAAGGTGTATTAAGAAGGATAGATAAAGTTTAATACTTAATATAACATGAACACGAAGATAGTATATTATGATATATGCAATAATAGTGTTGGTTAAGTTAATGATATTAAGGCTTGTATACTATTACAAATATTAGGCAAGCATATATTCAAAACTATTCCCATTCATTAAGAGCCAAGGTGAATGCAATACAAATGCGAACGACCTACTTCCTAGGATACACCCTACTACGTAATTGGTTAAGAGGATGTTCAGTTGTACTTTCTACAGATTCCGGGAGGGTTTTGCTTAACTTTTTCCATTTCTGCTGTGTGGTAATACGACGTTTTTCACCTGTGTTCAATAATACAATTAAAGTCCCATCTGATGTCCAAACGTTTCTGGGTCCGCACCTAGACTTTACAGTTTGCAACAAACGATATCGCACGCTACTTAGGGATTCTGTTAAAATAAATTTTGATCCTTTTAACTTTTTCTTAAGTGATCAAACACGCTGATGGTATTTATAAAACATAATAATGTAATCGCGCTAACTTGGTGAAGATCCATAGTAATAATAAATAAATAAAAGAAGAATATTTTAATACTTTTATCTTCACAATAATAAAGTCGAAAGCGCTCGTCATATTTTAATTTTAAATTGACATTGTAATAACTTTATTATTGTGAAGATAAAAGTACTAAGATATTCTTTTTTATTTATTTATTTATTAGTATTTATAGGATGTTACATGCCAAAATTGGCAATGTACATTTTTAGATTTAGTTATAATTTATAAATTAAGTCCTGCGTATTTTTAAATAAATAACGCCAACTTCTGTCGTCACTGACAGTCGCGCCTGCGCAGAGTGAATGGAGGAGTGCGCGAGTGTCAAAAGCGGGACTAAGCTATGAGCCCTCGACGAAACAACAACTATCTTGAATGGTGTGTGTCTTTTATTTTTAGGAATAGGTATGTAGGTTCCTTGTACCTTACATTTTAGTGCACCTGGTACCTTACCATCCTTCCGACCCCCTACGAGTGCAGAAGTACGTGTAGTAATAATAATTACTGACGAACGAGCAGGCGAAGGTCTTCACGTGGCCATGGTCACAAATATGCTGGGAATTTTTCTATTCACACTCTTAAGCTTTTATATTGCTCATTAATAAGGTTAGTGCTATAATTTCGAGCCCGATTTATTTGATTTACATTAGCAGCTTTGAAAGAATTCAAAGGAAATATGAGACATTGTACTTATAAAATGCATATAAACAGAAGGGATTTTAGTTACTCTGATATTCTATCACTTTTAAATCTTCAAACTAGGCGTATACATATAGACTTGATATATTTACATTATCTCATATGAGGCGTATTGATTCAAGGACAATAACTACAGAATTTCACTGTATAAATTTTAATATGTGCTCTAAACCTTCGTTTGCAGTGGACATCCACAAATTATGGTAAATGTACTACTCTGTCGAGAATTTTAAATTATGGAAATACGATTCAATGAACAGCTACACTTTTTTAATTCTTTATCTACAAGTTTCAAGAAGTCATTGCGTTTACATGTAACCTCTTAAATTATTTACGCTTGTTGATAATATTTTTAAGTTCACTAAGATTTTAATACTTTTGTATAATGGGGTTATCCCATATATTATAAATGAATAAATAGATAAATTTAGGCAATAGAGTAGAATAACAATATTATGACCGTTTTATTCAATGCGCAACGATGAGTCACGGTTGAATTTTGATTTCAACTATAGCAAAATATAATTAATTGACTGTTTAATCACAAATTTGGTTGGTACAATCTAATACCCAATCTTTCATATTTTAGGTTGCAGTCCACAAGAAGTTCAAAAACTTACACCAAAATTAGACGAACGCAAAAGGTACACAAAACGTGTAATGCAAGAAGATTTACAACTTAATAGTAAGAAGGCACGCTTCGACACAGATGAAACTGTTGATGAACAAAGACAAAAAATTGCTACAGATGAAAATGAACTTTATGTTTTGACTCATTTGAATATAGATATAGTTTCACAGCTAGTTTTAAGTACTTTAACCAAACTACCCAATACGATGCCAAATCAGTTTAAAATTGATTATGGGGCATTTCTTAAAATGGGGCGTGTTGGTGATTTAAAAGTTTTGGGGAAAATGTTAGCAATTCAGTTATTGGAAGCTGGTCTAGGTCCAGGTGCAAATCTTTTGAAGGAAGCTCCAGTTATTAAAGAAAAAGTGGTGGAAGAAGTTATAGTTAGCAAAAAACCTGAAGTTGAAAAAGAGGAAGAAGACAAGGTAAGATGGTGTTTTTTAATTTTAGCTTTTATTAATGTACCAGCATTTACAGTACACTCATTTTTACTATTTAAATGTTAGGTGTACTGATTTTTCTATTTATGTCCATAAATGTTTAGTAATTATTTTTCCTCTTATTATCTCTAAACATTTCAACTAACAAGGAAAAATATGTTATTTTATGTAACATAATTTTACGCAGGTCAAATTATAGTTATTGGAACGCCATTCAATAATATATCTCAATTTAACAATACTATTATGTATTAAAGTATTTGTATTGGTGTCTATCTCTGTTGATTCTCATGTATATTATGTAATATCAGTTAGTTGAAACATGGCAAATGGGAGTGGTTGTTTATCAAGTGAAGTCGTGAGTTATATGTTTGTACAGCATAGGATAAAGTTGTAGTGGTTCTAGCTGAGATGTATTTTAAATATTTGAATTAGTAGGTTTGGCACATAGGCAGGTGTTGTTCTAAAGAAGTTGTTTTATCGGTTTTAACAGAATACTGATAATAGATAGGATGCTTGTTAAAACGAAAATCCTAACCACTTTCACTTTGTGGATGTCTGTTTAAAAAATGTAGCAGGCTTCTCAGTCATTATTCAGTCTGTGAATAATAAGAAATTAATAAGTTGGTGATTAGAAGAATAAAATTGTAAACGTTTTCTAGGACTACGGCTGTACTAGAAGAATAAAAATTTACAAGCATATTTTTATTTGTTTTACATTAAAATCGTACGAGGTTTGCGACCATTTTGTTGTATCGAGCATTACCTTATCGAAACTTAAAAATGACTTAAAACTTTTACATGAACGAGATGGAACCATAAAACCAGTTATGCTGACAGCTAACTTGGTCATTGCCCCAAGCGAGAGTATGTGAACGGTAGGGTTGAACTATTCTTTGCTGAACTGAAAGTAAAATTAAGTGAAGTTGGACGCCACTGTATCTAACAAGTATTAAAAGAATTATAATTTTAGGGTAGATATAGAAACCCTTTTGAAGTAGATAATTTAAAATTTCTAATTTAATCTTTTCGAAAATTGACCATACCGAAATCAGAATGCTTCTATTCTGTAATAAATAATTTGTATCCAATAAAAATATTTAACAAAAGAAATAAATAGTTGGACATATTTTACTCATATAAAAAATTATTAGTTGAACATTTCCTTACCTAATATTTAGCTGAACATCAGATCGAATAATCACGTACAATTTTAATCAAAAACAGTATTTCAAGTAACCTTGAAATAGTTATTAGAGTTTCAAATATAACAAAGTATGAAAAACGATATTACTCTCAAGAAAATATATGTTCTTAGTAAGAAAAAATTATCGATTCAGTTAGGCACTGAGTTTTACAGACTGGAACGGTGGAGGGTTTTGCGGCTCGAAACTTAACCGATTGTGGGAGGGGGTTGTAAAATAAATCGTTTCAGGATACAGCAAAAGTAAATCACCCTTAACCACTGGCTGCTGACTGCTACCCTTATGTTGGTGACAAGTGAACTCAAGGGTGATTGTCAGCTCATAGATGATTGGACATCAACGATGCTAGTAGGCTCAAGGCTACATACAGGCTAGGAGGTATTTTTTGGCTCGACGGTATATAGTGACTTTACCGAATTTTGTTGGCTTTGCGGAATTTTGTTGGCTCTACAGGATTTTGTTAGTACTACGGGATTTTGTTGACTATAGAATTTATGCTGAAATAAAAACAGATTAAGGCATTTAAATTTTTCACCACTAAATCTCACCATCTACGACTCCCTATCCTGCTTGACTCGAAGATGATGTGGAAGTGAGTGAATTGAGAATACGGCTTACACAGACAGTTCAGCCGGAGGAATGTTATCAGCACAAATGTTTAATGCCCACGTTCTGTGTGTATGAAACAAGTTGAAAACCGTTGGCTATATTGTGATCAATAAGGCGTTAAATGGACTTTTGAAAGATTATATTGCTATTTATGACTTTACAAACCAGGTTTCAAAACACTTGAATTGTGTTCTATATGATTATGGGTACAAAATGTTGTACTTAGCTTTACAATTAAACCAAACTAGAAAATAAAAAATCGCATGTTGTTTCCCATGTGGGACCAAGGACTTACTAAGAATTTGAAAATCCAAATAAATTTGCAAATAAATACACTTGGCCAAAAGCTGTGGGTGACTATTCGAAATATGTACATCAAATATTTAGTTTATAACCTACACTTTTTAATTGTCTACATGTAGCTTTATATGTTTCAATATAGCATTTAGATTTAGTTTCAATTGGTCATAAATGACAATTACACCACATTTTTAATTTTCTAATATTGTTTGAAGAGGAAAAAACCACTGATGATGACCATAAAATTCTATTCTATTCTATTTCTCCTATTTTTTTCCAAAGATATCCTTGTTCCCCTAATGTTTCTATAACCTTTTTGTTATTATATTTGTCTGTCCATGCTATCGTCCTCATACATCTGAAGCACAGCATTTCAAAAGGCTGCTATCGTTTTTCTGTCTGCGTTTCAGACTGCCCGTATTTCATAGGCATACTGTGCTGTGCTCCACATATATGCTTTCAACAATTTTCTTCTTGTTCTATGTTTGTTGTCTTTCCTCATAGGCGCTGTTCTTTCTTGTTAGATGCAGTTCGGTCACCTTCTATTGTTTTACAGTTATATACCCTATTTTTCCGACCTTCAGTGGTTGTGAAGGGAGGTAAGCAGCCTGTGGCTGCCAAGTTTTCCCAACAATTAACCATTTACCGATTTAATATATTTTCCAGTATATCTTTTCGCACAGTCAACATTAGTTGCAGATATTTCGCAACCAACTAGTTGTTTATACTAATCATCAGATTTATCTGCGCTTATGTTTTTGTCATTAGGTTTTCTGTCTCAAAACTGGTTGGACACGTACCTGCACTTATTTATATTCTGAGCTAGTCAACATAGTTCCCTGAAATTCTCACACAGCATGTGTATACAGGTCGTTCCCCTTCTATTGTTTTCTAATTTTATGCCCTATTTCACCGAGATTCAGTGAAGTGGGTTAAACAACCTGTGGCTACCAAGATCCCCCAACACTTAGACATTTGCCGAAGTAATGGTTTTCCAGTAAATCTTTTCACACACTTACATTATTCGAGAATATTGCCCAACCAATTCTTGTAGTTACTTATAATAATCATCATGTTTAAGCACAGTTACTTTTCGTCATTAGTTTATCCATCTTGGGATTGGTTGGATGCCTACCTCCATTGATTTCTATTCTGGACTAGCCTGCACATCTCCCTGAAACCCCTACAGCCTACATATTTTACTATCTGTGTGCAGTAGTCTAACCTAGGTCTGCCTCTTCTTCTTTTTTTTCCTATCTCTGCTTCTAATATATTTCGCACTATTCCCTCATGCCGTAGTATGTGGCCTATCATCCTATCTCTCCTATTTTTTACCGTTCTCCACATATTTCTTTCTTCCCCTGCCATTTTTAGTACCTCTTCGTTCTTAACTTTGTCTGTCCATGATATGTTCATCATACATCTGTAGCACCACATTTCAAAGACTTCTACCTTTTTCTTGTTTGCTGCTCCTACTGTCCAGGCTTCACAGCCGTATAGTGCTGTGCTCCACACATATGTTTTAAGCAACAAAATTTCCAGATAAAGAAAAACTTACTTTCTAGTTAATGTAGTACGTTTGGGTGGAGCATTGGAAAAATCAAATTTAGTGTAGTTGGAAGGTTATGTGGTGGTATCTCTTTGCCTTCCACATTGCAGCAATGAGTCTTCATGCTGTATCGACCCCTATGGTCTCTGCCACTCTAAGTACCAGGGACTTGTCTTTGTCCGGTTCCTCACTAAAGACCCCCACTAATTTGGTTAAACTTAAAGTTCCCCTCTTTAGCTCATTGGAACATGCAAGCCTTTTACATGTTGTAGTATTCTAGAACTTCTGCAAGGAGCGGGTCTGTTCAGAACGGGAAATAGTACTTTAATGAAAATTAACCTTTTGAAAATAATATTAATTGTTAGTCTGTTATTGCCAATTTATTTTATAAAAAAAGCAAGTTTTTGAATGGATACAATATTAATTAATAATTATATTAGTTAATACCTTCCTTAATTACCTTAAACTAATTTTTATCTTCGGTTCTAATATCTACATAAAACAAAATTAAGCAAAACAGCAAAAAAATTATATAGTTGATTGTTTCTAATCAAACTTGATGCAAAAATAATTAATACCCTCAGCTATCTCAAATTAATTTTTAACCTAACACAAGAATTAACAAAAAATACATTATATGTTTGCAGTCCCTTAGTTACTACAAGTTTTAAATCATTTATGTTCAAAATATTTATTAAAGAAAAATTATCTACTTAAACATACTTACTTAGTGTCCAAAAGCATTCCTTAAAAAGTAACTCCTACTAAATAAATATACAGGGTGGGAAAAATTCAATGTGCAGTATGGAGATTTTGGAAAGTATACGAGGTAGAAAGTTCATTAAATGGGAAATAACCTGTACAATTACAAGCTCAATTTAAAACTAAAAAGAATTTAAATATATCTCTACCCGTTCTAAAATATGGGGCAAATGTCTAAACTTACCAAATTCGAAAATTGTTAATAATTTTTATACCATTATAATTGTACATGTGAAACTCTGGTTATTTACATAAATCGTTTGTAGGAATACAGCGAAGCGATCAGAATTTTTCTAACTCTTCTGTATTTAGAGCTGCGACTGTCAACTTTTTTTATTTATTATGGACGCCATATTGAATTTTTGTAATGTCAAATGAAGGAGAAATTTACAAATTCATTGATGTACCACACTATATACTTCTTTTTAAAAATGGCCAAAATATTGTAAATGGTTCAGTTTTTATGAGAGTAGTCTTTGGAGTAGGAAAACAATTGAAGAATAAAGTTCTGTCATCAGTGAACAGTAGCTAAAGGGTTATTTTGTCATCATTAAATGTCCCGCTGCTTTAGTACATTTACTATTTTTAATGCTTTGGTGAAAATAGAAGTACATAGTAGTAGAAAAGTTAATTTAACTTTAGTTAATATTCATAGTACAATCTAGAATGGTAAGATATTCTGTAGGGCACAAATTTGATATGTACAATGTTTACTTGGAATGCCATCAAAATTCTATAACATCTGATCATAGATATTTAGAACTATACCCAGAACGACAACAGCCTTCCAGAATTGCTTTTGTAAGGGTATACAACATCTTAAAAACTCATGAATCTTAATAAGCAATGAGGAAAATATAATAAACATGCAGATCTTAATATCTTAGCACAGTTACATCTGAATCCACAAACGTCTAGTTGGGCTATGTTTTGTGAATGTGGTATTACTGATCGAGGTGTTCGTGCTATAATAAAACATCACAAGTACCACGATTATAAATTCATTCCAGTACAAAAATTGTATCCTGGAGACGATTAATGACTACTTGCTTTTTCTCAATGGATCCAAACGATATTGAATTTTGACCAAAATTTTAACAGAAAGAAATTGTGGTGTGACGAAACAAGTTTCACTAACTGTAACATTTTTAATAGAAAAAAATGTGCACTATTATGCTCAAGAAAATCATTACTTAATTAAAGATAAAAAACACAGGATGGATATTTTGTAAACGTTTGGTATGAAATTTTAGACGATAAGATTTTTGGACCATACCGCATTCCACATAGTTTATTGTTTGCCAGTAATTTGAATTTCTTACAAAATGATTTTGAAAATATGCTCGATGATTTACCACTTCAATATTTGCAGAATTTTGAATATTTTAACAAGACGGCTGTGCTTTTCACAATGCCATGGTGGTAATCTAATATTTATATAAACGCTTTCTGAATCAATGGATAGGTACCAACGGTCCAGTAAGATTGCCACCACAGTCTTCGTGCTTCGATACACTTGATTACTATTTATGGGGAGCCACGCAAGATCATGTTTATAGTAAAACTAGAAATGCCTTGTAGTCCCTACGGGACTACTTTGAGCGCCCCACACACTCTGCGCCCCACACACTCTGCGCCCCACACACTCTGTGCCCCACACACTCTGCGCCCCACACACTCTGCGACTCACACACTCTGCGCCCCACACACTCTGTGCCCCACACACTCTGTGCCCCACACACTCTGCGCCCCACACACTCTGTGCCCCACACACTCTGCGCCCCACACACTCTGCGCCAAAATCCCACTCTGGCCAAGACCCCATGTAACCTTTTACAGAACCACCTCACTGAGGTGGTCGCATTAAGACCACATGGGCCTAGTAGACTTTGTCTAAATCACTTCGAAGTGTCGATCGGATCAAGATCACTTCGCCCAAGTAGACTTTGTCAAAATCACCTCGAAGTGTCGATCGGATCAAAACCACTTCGCCCAAGTAAACTTTGTCAAAATCACTTGAAGTGTCGATCGGATTAAGACCACTTCACCCAAGTGGACTTTGTCAAAATCACTTTGGAGAATTGATCGGATCAAGACCACTTCGCTCTAGTAGACTTTTCAAAATCACTTCTGAGAATCGATACGATCAAGACCACTTCGCCAAGTAGAGTGTGTCGAAATCACTACGAAGTGTCGATCGGATCAAGAACACTTCGCCCAAGTAGACTTTGCGAAATCACTTCAAGTGTCGATCGGATTAAGACCACTTCGGGCAAGTGGACTTTGTCAAAATCACTTCGAAGAATTGATCGGATCAAGACCACTCCGCTGTAGTAGACATTTTCAAAATCACATCTGAGAATCGATAGGATCAAGACCACTTCGCCCTAGTAAACTGACGAAATCATTTCGGGGCGTTGACCGGATCAAGACCACTTCGCCCTAGCAAACTGCCGAAATTCTTTAGGAGAGCCGATGGAAGCAAGATCACTTCGTTCCAGAAGATTTTGTCGAAATCACCTCGGGAAATCGCCCGGAAAAAGACCACTCCGTCCTAGCAGATGCTGAAATCACTTCGGGGAAGTGATCTGATCAATATCGGATCAACATCGGATCAACATCGGATCAAGATCGGATCAAGATCGGATCAAGATCGGATCAAGACCGGATCAAGACCGGTTCAAGATCACTTTGTTATAGTAGACTATGTTAAAACGACCCTTAGAAATTGATCGTATAAAGACCACTACGGCCAAGGAGGCTTCATAGAATAAGTTGGAAAATGCAAAAAGCGCAGACACGGGTTTTTTTTTGAAATGTTTAAAAATATATATGTATCGTAGCAAGGAATTATGTTGATGGTGTACGGTAAGCGATATCGTTATAGTAACACCATTGAGATCGTTGTATACAATAATGTGTTGTGTATATACCAAGGCATCGCCAGTTTAAACCCAAGAAATCCAATCAAAACGTCAATTCCAAATTTGTTGTTAATTACTTTTAATTATTAGGCAGTACAATGAAAAACACAATAAGAAAAACACAATAAGAAAAACACAATAGCTGAATATGTAAGTTTTTTTTGTGTTAATAGCGATGTAGAACGATGTGAAACAATGTAGAACAACCTAGAACAATTTGTAACAATTTGAAACGATTCGAAACGATTCGATACGATTTGAAACGATTCGAAAGAATTCGAAATAATTTTGAATGTAGTAGAACAATTCATAAAAAATGCAAAATAGAAATTAATGTTGTTGATATAGAAGTAAGGTCAAGTTGTAGAAAACATGCATGCGTCATTAAGTGGAAAAGTTTCAAGCAATGTATGTAATCAAAGTAAAGCTTAAAATTATTTTACAGATATAGTATTCGAAGGGGTTTTTTAAATCAATGTGAGGAATATGAGTTGTATATTTTAGTTCATAGCAAGTGTGAAATTAGTAATGTAAATATAAAAACGCCAAATATATCAATCTGTGTAATTTAGTACGAAACGGAGCTATCATGTTTTATAGTTTGTGTTATTAGCGGGTAACGTGTATGATCCGTTCAAGTGAATCGGTCGTGCAGGCGTACGTTTGACATATTAGTAAGAAATGGTCATAATTAAACTTACATTGTTTAAAAATATTCTAATACATACGCGCAAATGGTGCCGGTGTCATGTTTTAGTTGATTAACTGATATGCCCGTGTATATTAGGTATTTTGTATAGGTGTATGAACAATTGAAACAGTCAACTATTAAATCAGGCAATGTGTATGAAGCGTTTATTGCAATAAATTAGATTGATTGTTACATATAAAATTAGGTAGTTATGTACGATTAAAATATAGTTTGATTCCTATGTACTTGGGGAGTATTACCTGAAAATGAAAAAATTGATAGTGTATGCAATGAAGTGATATAGGTACAAACCTTGTAGCATGTTATGGCAAATTTGTACTAAATGCTGGACGCATTTGTAAGTGATGAATTTTTCTCGCCATGCATAAGACATGGGTAGGACATCCATTCGCAAGATGCAAACGTTGATTGTATTTGTAGTAATTTGTTAAGGCATTTCACTTAGTCGGTTCCCAATGATGCAGAAATACTTCTCTAAAAGCTCTTGAAACAGCAGATCAATTTGACCTCAAAATTCCCTAACCAAAGTTATACCTATGTGCATAGAATAAAAATTAAAAAAATCATTTATGGAATAGCAGATAATTAATATGTATATACATAAATAATATGGCAAGTGACAAATATTTAACACACAACACATGCTGTTTAGAGCATATCAGTAAATGCAGTGAAATTTGAAAGTATGTCCTAGTGCCGAAATAGTTTGTGTTTCTCTTAGTGAATATTTAAAAAAAAAAACAAAAAAACAAAAATAGTACTGATGAGCATAATGATGTATTAGAGCTTTGGTGTAATTTGAAAGTCAATGGTAAAACTCACCTTTGCAATAACTTATAAGCAATAGTAGTAGATTGTCGAATGGTAATAGTTAAACCGCAGCACACATTAACACATTAATGTAGCATAATGAAAGTGTTAATGTAGTGTGATATCTTCCACGATTGAGTTATAGATCGTTGAATCTAAAAGGCCCGATAACGTGTAACTGAAAATTGCCAATTGTTAGTGATGTTATAGCAAAATGTATGTAATACTGACCTTAATTAATGTTATAAACGTTGTGACAGAAAAAAAGCGGAAATATGAACGATAATTTTTAAATTTTGTATTTGCTAGAAACCTCAAGTTGTACATATTCAATAGCTGAATGTGAACGTACAGTAAACAAAACAACGGGCAACGTTTTATCAAATGCTGGTATATATTTTGTAATGATTGTACGTACGTTTGTAACCATCCATGTGCCATTTTATGTTCAAAAGTAACGCATAAAAAGCTCCTGAAAAGTAAATTTAGTATGGACACACTTTAAGAAGAGAAAAACTAACCTCAATGGCATGACAGGCGCGTCCACTGAAATATGTAAATAGAAACCTGATGTTTATGACTTGGTATGTATTATCCAACTGTTGGAATGTAGCAAAGTTGGTAGAAGTCGTCTTTCTTGTATGTTTGCGCAACAACGCATTTCGTTTTTGTTAGAAAATATTGCAAATATTAACAATAATAATAATGTAATCAAGCCAGATTTTTTGTATTTGTTCGATAGGTACTTGTAATATTTGATAACTGAAAGTTATAAATATACGGTACTATGGAATGGTGTGACACTGTAGTTGTTTTGAATAGTAACATGATTGTCTAAATCGAGCGAAATCTAAATTGGGGCAACCTAAAAGAAAGATGCCGTCACTGCAATATAATCATTAATAAAGTAAGATAGTTTTACCTGTTTTCCCGATGCATATGGTTTATCTGGCGTAATGCAATTTTAATATATTTGCAACTGGATTGATCTGCAGTAAATGTAAGCAATAATATAAAAAAAGTTTCTAAGCGCGAACCGTCCTAAATTGCAATTTTAGTAAATATGGCGTATTTTAACAAATGACAGAACTAAACTCAAATCGACGCAGCCACGATATTTTTATTAAACGTTGTAGAACATTTATATCCGGGATTATTTCCGATGAGTAGAGGGAGTGATAGGTTGTTAAAAAATAAAATTAAGAAAGAAACTCGAGGATAGCATTGAATCTTGAACTATCTGAATGCTAGGTGGATTTTTTAGCCCGGCACTATTTGAAAACGCCGCAGGTACTGTATGTGTTGACCTGCGCATGAACGTAAATATAATAATTCATAATGTGTGCAATGTAGACGACCCGAAATACTTTAATGAACTGTGATCTGCCTACAAATGGCATGGGAAGTTACTTCTTAAAAATAGAACGCGGATATTTTTGTATAATAATAATGGTTAATTTTTAAACCTCCAAACGAAGAATAGGTAAACGTCAGTAATCGTATTTTAGTTAACATGGCTTATAATTTAAATGTAATATAGCTGAGTAAAGCGTATGAAAAAATGTTCTGGTACTTTTTATGCATATTGTTGAATTAAATAAATGCTGGTGTTGTTTATAAAGTTGACGAAAAAATAAAAAAAAGTAAATTGAACTGGGAATTGAACCATTAAACTTACGATTGGTAGCCAAACATCATAGCACCGCGCTATCGAGTTGCCAGTATTTGGGAATTGGTTAGTAGTATACTTCCAATCACGTTTAAGTACGCAGAATTACTTTCAATTTAGCGGCCCAAACACGAAATACACCGAATTCTGACCAAATCACGGTTTATTGAAAATGCTCGGTTATCATCGTGAAGAAACGCCAAAATGAAAAATTAATGTTTTTTGAAATAAATAGCCAGCGTATATTAAAAAGCGATGTTTTCCTATAATTTAAATCAATCAACGGTACTTCTAAATCGTATTAGATGAATTGTAATGGAAAATTAAAAAAATTTGAAATGAATTGTTACATAGTTTTGAAGGTCGCTTTTCCGTTGGTGATCGTTCCTGTTTGCGTTCCTGAATAAATATATTTATTGGTAATAAATTACCCACAGATTTTCAGCAGTTCTTTCGAAATTTTTAATAATAGAACCTTTTAACCCCAACACCTTTTCCCCCCACTCCTTCCCAATTTTAACCCTCAAACAACCTTTTAAAATTTCCTAATCTGCTAACCACATTTAAACCTCACCCCCACCAAATATCCCTTTAAAACCAAAACCATTTCCCAACACAGCTTTATTCCAACATAATCCCGACCTAACACTATCGCGTATTCAACACCACCTTTTTACAACCACAGCAACCTTACCCCCCAAACGAACCACCATACCACCAGCCCCGATTTATTTAAACCTTTTAAAAACGAACATTTTACCACCCTGATAACGCGCTGCCAAGTTCAACAGAAAACGCCCTTCCTCAATCCAAGCTGGCCCGGAACCCCTTTTCGCCGCACGCTGCGGGCCCACACAGCTCACCCCCTTTTTGGCCCGGCCCCATTTTCACGCCCGTTACCCGGGGCGACCGCACCGCACGCCAACCCGTTTTCCGGAACCCATTTGCCGATTTTCCAGCCGCAGCATTTTAAACCCGCACATTTGCCACCGGCCCAAATTACTTTCAACCACGACCACGGCACCGACGATCGCCTTCAATTCGACGGGTTAACCCCGCAATCGCCCCACGACCCTTGCGTGGGGCGATTCAGAGGCCCATTTCGCCAAATAAAACAGCCAATTTAACCACAAACAAACCTTTACACCTTTAACAACCAACCCCCCAATACAGGGTATTTAAAAACCCTTGCAAAACCCACCCCAGATTTAAACCAGCCCAATTAACCGCGAAACTAAACCGCACCCCCCCGCACGCATTACACTCCTTTTTTAACCCAACCTTTTCCAAAAGGAACCCTTTTTGAACCGTGCTGCCAGCGCGATGCTGTAACGCGCGTTTCTGCGGTCCGTCCATTTCGCAGCGACACCGCAAGACCAGAGTTTAGCGTGGACAGCCATGCTGACACCACGATTCCTGGTGCGCGAGCATTTTCCAGGCATCAGCACGGTTGCAACGTTTCGCATCAATCGTTTGCACATATCAAAACCGACCTAAGCACTTTGATTTGTTACGACCATGTACGATACCACGGCCCAGATGCGATTCCGAAGGTTTCGAACCGAACGCAGCGGGAACCAAGCGCATCGTCCGTCCGTCATTTACGGCACGAGCGGTTCCGTCGATGGTACGCCAAGAACACGAAAACGTCTTCCATAACAGGATCGCGTCAATTAACAGCAGTGCACGCATGTGTCGTGCATGTAAGATGCATGTTACACCAAAACACTTTAAACCAAACAGCATCAATTGTTCACAGGATATTACAACACATTACACTAATCACGTCATACTGAATAGGAATTTTTCAATGAATACCGAGCAGCACATTACACCACACCCTAGATCGGTTACATTAGATACACCAGTCACGTTCGAGCGTCAACACGATTTAGCAACGACGATGACCACGCATACCGCCACGCGCAGTTACTGTCAGCAACACTTTCAGTAGCGATCAGACCATATTTTTATACTTTGCAACTTTCGTCGACAGCACCATTTTGCTTTCAAACGCAATCGCACGCAGTTGATTTCAGAACCAGTATCACGTCGCACATCTGATGCCGACGTGTCATTCAGCTGTCAGCAGTCAATCACCAAACCGCCACTGATATTCAACAGCAGTATCAGGCCGAATTTTAACGCCGAGCATTCGATCACCACATCCGACACAGCGAACCACAGCATGACCGACTGACCGCTTGTACACACCGCTCGTAGCCCGGTTCGAGTGCCAGCGTCAGCACCAACGTTTCAATGACGCACATCGTTGTCAGACACATTAGCCGTTTACACCCTTTTTCAACATCACGATCATCACTGATTACGAACAGCCATACACCGCCACACACCGTTGACCAACGCGCACTACCACGACCACGCGCACAGTTCGTTAAACAAACCGCCACGCATGCACAGCAGATGCACATGATGTGCACGACACACCACACATTTCAAGTTGATTTATCCACGAAGACATATTCAAACCATCCATCAACTCCCAGGTCATTTGCACGTCACACGACGTGACACATGAAACTCCATCGCGGATTCAACCAATTGCACGATCCGCCGTTGCAGCCATCTCCAGCACATGCACCGTTAGCACAGAGACTGCGCTTTACCACTTCAACTTTATCGCTCGCCATCACAGTACGTGTCACCATACACATCACACACGTTCAGACTCGCCACTTGCACACACTGAGCTCCAGATAATCACTTTACTAGATACATTTTAGCATACACAATCATTACCTACATTCCACACAACAGATTCACCACATTCATTGCAATTTAAAGACACTTGCATCATTCATGAATCATACTAGACACCTGCGTTCAACAGCACAGCATCTCCCCGACAGCAAACCGTCAACACGGCAACACCGATTTCATTACTGCTCAGCGAATTGACCGAAGGTCGATAATTTAAAAATTTTAGACCATAACAGATTTAACACGCATACGCTTAAGTCACCAGACTTTTGTTACATTTGAACGATATGTCATCCTCGAAAACCACCTTACTTGCCGCACGATCAAGCACGACCAGCAGCAGCGATCAATCATAACAGAACGTTACAATACATCCGCATCGCTATCTGAGCACATCCGCTACCGTGAACCTGCACATTACCGCCAGGCGCACTCCAGTTGCCTCAACCCGCCTGCGCAGCACCTCAATCGCAGCCTTTATAGAGCAAATGCTCATACATCAATACGTTTATATAACGTACAATAAACTTATCCGACATAGTCAGGATCAACCATTTAAACAGAAGACAGTCCTTTCAGCAGTGGTTTTACATCTTTATTCGCAGCTTCAAACGACACTCGTCTCATCTCCTTTTCAATCGTGTTACAGAGATCGTCCAGTCATCTGCCCCATCTTTGCCGACGCCAATCCAGCGTTTCACACACATCCGGCACAGCATTTCATCTTTCCGTCGCTTTAACCTTCCAGTCGCAGCCATCCACCTTTGAACCATTCACAAGCGCTAACGCATCAGAACACACGCCTGCACGTCACGATCCGATTCTTTCTTGATCAGACAATTGATACGTTTTAACTCGTCACATTATCGACAAGAGTCATTATCTGACATCTCATTCATTTCAGTCAAAGCAGTGTTAGCATACCATTCTTTCGTCAACACCATTCAAGCGATGCACACATCACATTCACCGCACATTTATCGCACGCGCATTCAGTTGCAGACTTGCAGTACGCATTTCCGACAACGAACCCACGCGATCTTCCGTCACAGTCTGATTGCAACACCGCATCAGCTTCGCATACTTACTGACAATCGTTCCATCCCAACACGTACGTCAGACGCATGTAACCATATCTTACTCGTCTCAGCAGCCGTTGCACCCATCCAGCACAGCACACAGTTTCGAACATTCATATTCAGTTGCAACATCAACACCGCTGTATCGCTTCAACCATCACTTCGACATTCATTCAGCAGAGTCACGCAGTGTCATCGCAACATCACGCCTGTCAGACGCAGTCCAAGTACAAGCAAACCGCAGATGCCGTTCAACCAGACTCCATCTGTTGACCACTTCAATACACCCAGAGTTTCAGCCATTCATTTTCGTCAGCCCACACATCACTTCATGCGAATCTGTAATCGTCATGAACACCGACCGCCACGTTCTAATCAACTGTCACACATGACGGAACGACTGAATTCCACACGCCGTTTCGACACACACCGGTCAGATCCAGACTGCCGCACACACCCAGCACTGCACGCACATCAGTCATCCATGAACGCCCGCAGTGTCGCTCAGACCGTCAACCACTGACACACATGTCACATCCCACGAGCGCGGCACGCATTATCTCAAATTGTCCAGCAATCCACCAACTCATGCATCATACGCATTCCATGCCACACACCACATGACAGACACGTATCGACCACAGACCATGACCACCCGATCACATGACCACACATGACAGCGACATCGACATGACCATGATCACGACCATGACATCGACGCACAGCACGAGTTTTCATTCTGCCACACCACCAGCACGAGTTTTCCATTAAACAGCGTGACCAGGTTGATAGCGAAAAATAGGTTAGCCAGCGCGGCGCGGCCAACCTATTAATTTTCCTTTATCTAACCTAGGTCCACACTTGGTTTTTAATGGAAAACTCATTAAAAGCAATTAGTGTTAATGGGTTTTAATGAGAAAACTCATTAAAAGCAATTAGGTCATATGGTCATGGGTCATATGGTCATGTGGTCATGTGGTCATATGGTCATGTGGTCATGTGGTCATATGGTCATTGGTCATTGGTCATATGGTCATGTGGTCATGTGGTCATGTGGTCATATGGTCATATGGTCATGTGTGTATGTGAGCAGGGAGATTAAATTTGGTATATAAGGAAGTAGTTTTGTTGAGCTTAGTTATAGTAAGACATTTTAACAACATATTCGACTATTTTCGGTAATATACGCCCCACTCTGTAGGAATACATAAGGAACAAATTTTCGTATTCAATTTAGTATTTGACGTAGCTAGAACGGTAAACATGAGCGTCTCCAAGGTGATTAACGTTTCTCAACTTCTTGGGAATAAAGTGAAACCAACAAATGAGCGATTTGGATTATGGCTGTTGGCAGAAAATATGTGCAACAATAATCTGGTGACAGATATTGGTAATATTTGTTATGTCGAAGGCGAAAAGATGCTGACTGGCGGACTACACACACCAATTACAGAACCATTTTGTGATAATATAATGTTGGTTAAAATTTGCGACTTTTCTGACACCGAACAAGCATCTGCAAACAAACGGATGTTTATCCTAAAAAAAGAAATTTGTGGTGCATTTAACAGCTATCTACGAAGAAAGTTCGACCGATTTGTTTCCGCTAGGCATGGTGTTAAAGCTAAGCTTCCGTTTTCTCTGGAAAGCAGTAACAAGATAGGCCAGAGAGTAAAAGAAATTATCGGAAAAGAAGACCTCGAATGCATTAATAAATAATTCCAAAATCCTATATGTGTTCCATACAAAGTGGAACTAGCAGATGTTAAGTTGGAAACTTTATTGGAGGAACTACCAGATATATTAGACGAAGTCGAAAAGATTATTTCTATCTTTTGACATGGATGTAACCCAAGATTTTGCAGTCATATTTATCTAGATGGAGATGTGTAATTATTTATCTACAAAGCATAACTTTTGCTATAAGGGAGAATACGAAGAAAAGTGTAATATTATAGTTGACAACGATAAAACTGCGGGATTGATTGTTTAACATGGCTAACAACCAATGCAAGAATTAAGATTTACAACAAATTTGTGTGCCAGATAACAAGTCCTGGTGTTAATAAACAACTTGGCAATCATATACTAGATTTTTTACGTTGTCCAGATGTACGTTTAAGGGAAACATTTGCGTCTACTTTGGCCAAAGAACATGGTATTACGCGATTGGAAGCGACAATATACAACTGTGCAATTGAAGCTATGTCAGTGCGGAACGAGTCCCTTAAAAGACTGTTTAACCTTATTGGAAGATAGTAAGTTATACTTCCTAAAGGCGCCAATGTACTCGGTACCACTTACCAAAATGTGGAGTAAGCTATCGGACAAGCTACAAAATAGCTGCTGTTTAGTGTATAATAACCTGCTACAGTACGTGTATTGGGGAATGGCAATACAAAGAAATTGACAGGCTTGCAAATTAAGTTGTCCAAAAACCAGAGGAAAAGAAAAATTGATAAAGTATGTGCTGGCTTTTAGTTTTAACTATTTACCTGTAAATTATTTGGAGATAGTAGAGGAAGATGTCCAAGATAAAATAAAATCTTACACAAGTGCTACATTAAAGCAGGTAGTACATATTTTACACAATCTGCCACACCATATTCTACAATTCCAAAAGAAATAGTAATTTCGGACTTGGGATTGATAGATACGCCTAACATTCGTCCAGAGGTTGTACGACAACGCGTAAATATTGGTAGTAAACTCTATCCGTTTACGCTAAAGGAAATTGCCCCATTATGTATACCATACGCTGTAAGTGGAAGGAAAAGACAACTGGAATTAGAGGAAATGGATGCAAAAGGCGAAAATTGGACTACATGGAAAACACTGCGACAATACGCGATCAATACAAAGATGTGTTAGACAAAGAACATCTTATTAGAGAAAATGAGGAAGAATTAAAAGATTATTTTATGTGCCGATGGACTGACTTAGATACATCTGGTTTCTACAAGTTGTATGCATTTGTGGTTAGTAAAAAGACTCTTTAGTTATGTAGGCGTCCTTGCGGAAAAGGATGGTACTAAATCCGTATATTTTTAAAAGGTTATTCTAAAACGTATTTATCAAAATGGCAGATAACAAAGACGAACTAAGGAATGCGGGTTTCGTAATCTTGCGTACACCACACGCAAAGGGGGTCCGTTAAACATTGTATATTTGCCTAGTAAAGAACCTTGGATCATTTAAAACCGAGAGGTCTTACAACCTATAACAACCATATATTCCCAAAAGTGGTGGATATGCAACTACGCAACGGTGTGTGGGAGAAAAGGATTTCTCCAATACCGACAAGAAGAAGTCGATCAAGCTAACAAGATACGTATGCAGGATATAGTGGAAAGCTGCGATTAAAAGATTGTCACAAGCTGCAAGAATTACACGAAGGAATGGATCTAGTTGTCGGCGGAATCAAAGACTTTAAATATAGAGGCAAACTGGTACATTTTACAATTCGAAAACCTAGACGGTCTCTATGTATCAAACTATTGGTTAGAAAAGGAGATAGAGGACTTGGGTATCGATTTAAATTTTAAGCTGCGAATAAAATTAGATAAAATTAAAGCCACCCAAACAAACATAAAGAAAGGACTGTCTTCTGTGTATAACTTTGTATTAAAATTAAGTTTAAATGACTCCATGCTTGGCATTAAATATTTTTAAATTTTGTTATGTATAATGTCAGAATAAACATTTTATAATAGTATATAACATTGTTCTTTATTTATAAAAGGCTGTGACGTTACCCCGAAATAGCAGTCGCACAGAGAGGGTGCGCATGGGCAGCGCGCATGGGCAGGGTGCGCACGCGCAGGGGCGCGCATGGGCAGGGTGGCACGCGCAGGGTGCGCATGCAGGGTGTCGCGCATGGCAGGGATGTGTCTGGGCGTACACGAGGGAAGCGGATGTTAACAGTCACCAAGCATCCAAACCTTTATTTGGATGGTATCGAGTACTTGTCTGCGTATGTATCCGGAGTAAAAGAATACGATTTGCATACGCAGCTTATTAATAAAATTAGTTTATCGAGCGAAGATGACAAAAGGTATATCATTCCTAATAGTACAACAATCTACGCATGGGGGCGTAAAGATATAAGATAGTTGTATAGATTTTGTAAATCTATTGTATATATTAGCTTTTAAATTCCATAATTTTTAAGTTCCTCGCCCACCTTCCAAATCCTTCCGGCTTCTATCCTGGTTGACAGAGTATACGTGTTATCTCCACGTGGTATTCGCGAGACACGGTGGTTTTAGATTTCTCGGGAGATGGTTGGCTAAGGCATATGTCTTGGTTAGCGAAAAAAAGGTTCTAAAGATGGTGTTAAATAAAGATGAGCAAAAATTAATGATTTGGGTCTTTAAAACGCATAACTTTGTATGGGTGGTCCTATTTAAAATCTGTTTACAGATTTGGGGTCCCTAGAAAATTTAATATTAGTTGATACCTAGCAAAATATATTTATCTTAAAAGAGTGACTACCCTGCGTATAATAAATACAATATAACACTTGTCAACAAAAAGTTGTAGGAAAATTAAAGACGTATTTAATGGGGGTCCAGTATTAGAATTTGTTGGTAGTAATGTTAAGTCCTACTGTATTGTAGGCGAGAAAGATACGATTAAAAGATTAAAGTGATCTCACGAATTGTAGTTAAGTAAAACCGAGGGTCTTACAACCTATAACGAGCATATACCTCAAAAGGAATGGACATGCAACTACGCAGCAGTGCGGGAGAATAAGAATTCTCTAATAAGAAATTAAAGTTTCCATGTACGTAGCACCAGTCATTGGGTAACGGTAGAAATGTGAAACCTATAAAGACGATTATTAATTATGGTTTAGAAAAATAGTAGTTTTCGTGGACTAAATAAAATAGCTTAGACTGGTTAATGTATATGGTTATATACTCTCGTACACATCCACAAACATCTGTTTACGTCCACAATGGCGATACCGGTAGTTTTGTTTAACAAATAGTAGGAAAGATACGTCAGGTGTTAGTGCGGAAGCCCATAGGATCGTTGGATTCAAAAAGAACGGTGCGGCGGGATGTATGGTGGTCTCCGTTAGAATAATCGAAAGTGGTTAATCAATCGTATTAGATGTTTAAATAAGCGAAAGTGTAAAGGCCTACATAAACAAAAATTTAATTATCTGACAAAAGTGCGCGATGTGCTACACTTATAAAGAAAGTATGGAATGGTGCTTTTAGCGGCCCTACCAGTAAAAAGGGCGACTGACTTTTCCAAGCAACTACAAGAATAGCAGTAGCGCAGAGAAGGGGTATGCATGTATTATACAGTTGCTACAAAATATGTTAGTTTACGCGTAGCTCGGATGTGTAATTGATCACGACTTAAAGATCCTCGGAGGTTTAAAAATTCTCAGCCCATTGTCGTTCGAAAATGTTTGGAAATTATCAAAACGGTAGCGGGTCGAAGTTTAATGGATGATTGACCGAGTTTTTCTACCTTTACGAGGGAATCGGAAGTTGACAGACATCGAGCATCTAATTTCTATTTGGACGATATCGAGTACTTACCGGTTCTAGAAATCAATACGTGCGGCCGACCGCTATGCGAAAGTGTAAAAGCTTACAGAAGCAAAATTTAATTATCAGACGAAAAAGTGTGCGATGTGCTATAGAAAGTATAAAAAATGGTGCTTTGCATCGCTCCTAACAGTAAAAAGGAGAGTGACTTTTTCTAGCAATTACAAGAATAGCAGTAGCGCGGCGAAGGGGTATGCATGTATTATACAGCGCATTGTTGCTATAAAATATGTTAGTTTACGAGAAGCTCGAACGTGCACAAATTAAATTTTAATCTATAATTAACCACAGTCGTAAAAATGGGAAATTAATGGGTAATTTTAATAGTGCTAAGCATATACTTTCGCTTGGTGATTCATTTGAAAAATATTCAAGCCTATCATTTCCTAAAGTATGACGTAGAAGTTATTTAAAATTAAATTGTTGTAAGTATCCTGTAGACAACAAGTTGGTATTTTCTTAGTAATGGTTTAAAGTGTTTTTGGTTATAGTAGCACTGCATCTTCTACAGCACGACTTGCACACAATTTGTGTGCGTGTGCTATCACCCTTTTGGATTTTTAATATGCACACGATCCGTATAACATGGAAGACGTTTTCCGGTGTTTCTACTAACAGCATTCGCACCATCGACGAAGCGGACCAGGTGCATGCATTGGCGCTAAATGTATTGGACGAGCAGCGAGGATTATGACGTCATTTAGTTCCCGCCGAATCCTCAACTTCGTTCGGATGTCTTCGGAAACCTTCGGTTTGCATTCTATAAGGAGCATAAATCAGGTACGCTCGAGTAAGCTTTAGTTAGTTAGTTCGCTTACAAGTTTAACTAAAGTGCTATAGTGCGGGTTTTGTTTTGTACTAAAATGGTACCTGCAAACGTTTATAAGTGCAACCTTTGCGGTGCTTCCTATACCTGGAAAAATGCTCTCAAACGGCACCAGAACAAATGTCGTGGTGTAACATCGCCCAGGGTTAAGCCGTCCGCAGCAAAGTACTTAAACTGTGGGTCTTGCGGTATCGCTTTACGAGAATGGACAGCTTACAGCGACACAAGGAAAACAGCACGGTATGTCATTAAGCCGTAAACGTTCAACGCCGCCAGCTGTTAAAGGGTCTTGTACGAAACAACCACGAATTATGTGTACAGTATGCGATTTCGAAATGGAGAAACTACGTACGCCGCACACTTAAGGAGCAACAAACATAAAATGCATCAGTTACCGCTACTAACGAAGATGGCGTAGAAATGATTAGCACAGCGTTTAACAACTGTATGGCTAGCTATCGCATAAATAACGCCAGCGTCGACGATGGAGTGTCCGAGTTTCTTGGAAGCAGAAGGAACGATTTATTCGATTACTTAATAAAAAAAGAATACAACATATAATCCGGAAAATACGTACGAGGTCTTAAACATCATTCCTAATAGTACAGCAACCTAATTAAGGTAGGTCAGTAAGCAATATTTAATTGCTGTTAATTGACTAGCATTTAGCGTACTTTCCTATTTAAAACCCATTACATTGAATGTGTTTACTCCACGTGGTGTCGCTGGACGGTAAAACATATTGTTAGGTTAACGATAATATGTCTTATTAACCGAAAACACGTTTCCTCTTTTTTACATTAATCTCTTTTTATTACAGGTCTATTTAAACAACACATTAATCTTTTTTGTTACAGGTTAACCTGCTTGGATTCGGGTACACACCGGAAATAATGTTATACTTTGTAAAAATTGTAATTAGTTTATTAAACTGTAAATTGGATAAAATAAATTTTCGTATGCTTAATTTATGTTAATACTGCTACGTGTTTGGTTAAAGGATTGTAGATATTAAAAAGGAGGGGTGATTAGAAATTGATCTTGGTACAAAATCTTAAAATTGGGGTAGCTCCCTTAGGGATGATGCAATCTGAAAATTTAAAGAGATATGGGTAGCTGGAAAAAATCTAATATTAATTAATACCAAACAAGGTAGGTTTATCTCGTGGGTGGAAATGTGGAGAAAGATTTATCTCGCAGAGGGTATGTGTGTAATTTTGCAGGGCGTGGTCCTATATTAAATCTGTTTACAGATTCGGATTCTACATAAAATTCTAGACTAACAAGATGTATTGCATGTATAAAAAATTTTATAAGAACGCTCAAAAGTCGCTACAGGTAAGAAATCTTAAAATTCGGGTAGCTCCCTTGGGGATGGTGCAATCTGAAAAATTTAAAGAGATATGGGTAGCTGAGAAAATTCTAATATTAATTGATACCAAACAAGATAGGTTTATCTCGAAAGATGCAATGGCTAGACGAAGAAAACTATTTGTTAGGTTTGCTTATAGAGCAAAGAGCAAAATGTAGAGGTTTGAGAGCTTTAAAGGGTAACTTTGCAGGGCGTGGTCCGATTTCAAATCTGTTTACAGATTCGAATTTTGCGTAAAATTCTAGACTAAGAAGATGTATCGCATGACTAAAAAAATTTATAAGAACGCTCAAAAGTCGCTACAGGTAAGAAATCTTAAAATTGGGGTAGCTACCTTGGGGGTGATGCAATCTAAAAAATTCCTAGAAATTTGGGTAGCTGAGAAAATTCTAATATTAATTGATACCAAACAAGATAGGTTTATCTCGTGGGTGGAAATGTGGAGAAAGATTTATCTCGCGGGTGGAAAGAATGCGGGTGTGATGTAATCAAAATGGTTGTGGGGGTGTCCGAGCAAGGAGGAGAGCAAGGAGGAGTCAGGAGGAGATTCATCTCCCTCATTTGCTCCTTATGGGAATTTACATGTAAATTTGGTCCAGATGTGTGTGGAAATGTGGATGCTGGTGGAAATGTGGTCACAGAAGACCTGATTTTACCCTACTTGAGGGATCCAAGCTTTTTTAATACGTTAACGAATACGTCGCTTCAAATTAGTTTTTTCCCGGAAAATCCTTATTTCTCCGCAAGTTATCGGTTTTCCGCCATAAAAACCGGCCTATCCTACGCACGCAAAAATTATCCACCTAACCACCATCTGCACGCGCCCCCAACTCCGAAACCCTCGGACGCAAATCCCAAAAAGCGATCGATTCGCGCCTCTCAACTTTAACACAAAGACAGGCATACAAAACTTATAGTTATTAGATGCCAGAGGACGAATAAGAAATGGTAGACATAATAAATACATACATTCAATCAATAGATTCAAACAGATCAACGTGCAGTTCAAGATATAGGTAGAAGAACAGAATTGTGCATTCGCACTGGAGGGAACCAATTCGAACAATTTAATTAAATCTCTTAACCAAAATTTTTTTTTAATAGTTATTGATAATGTTTGTTGTGCATGTCATTTGTTGCAGTATAACAAATCACAAGCCGAAAACTAGTAAATTCCTCTGTATATAATTTATTAAAATGCTAGAAGCTACAACTGAAAATTCTTACATTTACGTATAACACATTTGTTACTGTGGACTAATGACAGAACTTTATTCTTAAATTGTTCTACTCCAAAGACTAATCTTATAAAAACGGAACAATTTACAATATTTTGGCAATTTTTAAAGAAAAGTATACAGTGTGGTACATCAATGAATTTGTAATTTTCTCCTTTAGTTGACATTGCAAAAATTCAATATGGCGTCCATGATAAATAAAAACGTTGACAGTCTGTTACGTTCACTTTCGACGGTAAGTTAAAAACCACACCCTTCTTGATTCGCAATTCATTTACGTGGATTCTGTTACTAATCCAACCACATCCTGTATATCTTACCGTTTTACAATAAGTACGCTTTCTAACGATTTTCATTTAAACCAATTTGCTGCGAATTTGAAAAGCTTATTCTATAAATTAAATAGTCAATACCTTGTTTTAGGTATCCGTGAACTTGCTACACGTTACGATAGCGTACAATTAAATTCTTATACTGTTACGACCAAAAGATTCGTCGAAATAATGGATCATACTATTATTTGATAAGCGTGTTTCAAATTTCTAATCACCTGTGTTGATAACACTGGTATTACTTTGAACTCTGGTTATTTCAAAACGAATATATGTGCATTTTCTTTTCTGAACATATCGTTATCGTTGTATTTTTCGTTTCTTTTTTATGGGATTTCGTGCACACAATATTGTGTGCTTCACCCGTTGGATTGCCGCCCCTTGTGATGGGAGGACACGGCCAAGGCGGGATCACGCGCCCCTCTGTATCGCCGCGTCATTAGAAACGGTAGGAGCCAGTCCTACGTTGTAAACTCGAGGGCGAGTGTTTATGCACTATTTACATCATTTGATAACTACACTTGGTAGTTATAAAATGATTATCGTTATGTGAGATAATATGAAATATTGCACTTATTGTGATCATTTTATCCACTTAATTGTATGTATGTAATCATAGCCGTACGATGATGATTTATAACTGTTGGTTTACCTTTTTTTGAAGTTATAAATTTTTGTTAGTTAAGACATTGTAGTGTCAATGTGGTATATGCAATTTTATATTTACAATGATTTAGAGCTGTGGTTTTTAGTGTTGCGTTTGAGTTTTTTTGTTGCTAATTAATGTAGAGGGTTGGTACCTAAAAACAACAGCTCGCCATTTTAAAAATGATTTCTTTTGATTTTGTTGATATGTGTAGTTTGATTGTTCATTTTTTTTTGGCACTACTGTGCTTTTGTACATTTTTTTTAATTAGAAGTTTTTAGTGTATGTTTAGTTGTGATGGAGTGAATATATTTTTATTTCAGACCTTGCTTTGTTTTTGTATGTGAAATACCCTGCCTACTCACCGATTCAACTCGGTCATTTTCTTTCCTTGGTTCTTTTTTTTAGGTTACGTCGTATTATACTCTAGGGTTCTATTCAAAGGTATACTGTCAAAGTCCCGGCGCGTAATTTATAAGAGCTACTACAACAGTTGGTAACATAATAAATACGTGCGTAATATTGCGCAATAAGGGGTTACGTCATTATTATGCCTCAAATTATTATCACATACAAAGAAAAGATAAATGTACTCACGTAAACTGTGGAACTCGTCACGGCATTGCAGCTATTTTGGCGGCAGTGGGGCGTGGGTCGTCCTTCGCCCCCGTTGATGTTAAATTGGGTTGTCTTCCCTCTTCTTGTGTAGCGGTACGGTAAAGGAATAAGGTATAGGTACGATAATATGGTACGAGACAGGAAACCTACATATCTGAAAGAGAAGACAAAGGCACCCCACAGATAACCACACGGTTTGACGTCTAGTTCATTAGTCCATGACATGACGGAAATCACCACTAACTTCCCCACTCCGCGTCTGCGCAATCTCGGTCGCCGACGCAACTGTCTGAAGTGACGGAAATGCACGCACAAGTTTTAAAATATTGGCGCGAATTCACTTACAAATTTAGAAACTTACAATGCCAATTTTGGCATGTAACAGTCGATATACATAGCAAGCCGTAACTCTGAATATAGAAGATCTAGAAAAATTCTGATCTCTTCGCTGTATTCCGATGATTTATATAAATAACCCGAGTTTCACAGTTATGGCTATAATGGTATAATACTTATTAAGAATTTTTGAAGTTGGTACGTTTTGACATTTACGCCATATTTTAAGAACGCGCAGAGATATATTTAAATTTTTTTTTAGTTTTAAATTGAGCTTGTAATTGTAGAAGTTTCTTTCTCATTTAACAAACTTTTTACCTTGTATAGTTTCCAAGATCTCCATATTGCAATTGAAATTTTTCCCACTCCGTATACAAAAAATAATGTAATAATAAGCAATAGTAATAAAGTAGAAATACCCGTCCATTGACTGAAATGCATTTTGCAACAGCTGTAACAGATAAAAAGTTAAGTAATACAGTGACACATTAACAATCATGTAACTCTAAATTTTCATATACAAAATTTTATTTTATACACATACCCAAAACGAACAGCTGACGGAGTACAGGTGCCAATTTTTAAGGGTCTGAACCATAAAAAAATTAGTGATGTCTGAAATAAAATTTTGGACGCTGAGTATTTGATGAAAAAAATAGTGGGGAAAAAGGAAAAGGCTGCATGCAGTCAAGTGTAATGATAACTGGTCTAGAGAAATCAAGAATGACCTGGTTACTAAATATAGACCAAAGAACACTTAATCTGTTATCGTGTGTCCTTCTGACATGGAGCTTTTCGTTTGCATAAAAGTACTTTGGTGGTATTTTATTAGTTTGCGTATAAGCAGAAACTAAATGATATCAGATTCAAAATATTTTGGAAACTTGAAACTTTTACATACAAGCAATATTAAAGAAGTTTTCCATTGTTCTAAATATACTGAAACAGTGTATAGACACAACTGAGTTGTGACTAGGTATCGGCAGAATCACTCCATGCCTTTCTTAAAGTTCTTCTTGATGCGTAATAATTTCCATTTTATTTTCAGTCGAAGAAAGAACGTGCAAAAGTACCTCGTATAAAAACTTTAAAATTAGCAGAAATTACTAAACCCATTGAAAGAGATACCAAAGAAATATTACTTTTGGGAGCTGTTCAAAGAATATTAATGTCTGATAAAGTTGGATGTCCTCAACTTCGTCAGAAGATTGTAGTAACAATGTCTGCATCATTTAGTGAAGTTGTCCGTTCGTCCATCATGGCGTATCTTGCAAATGATTTGCGTAGTAATATAGATATTGCTTTAGCTTGGTTATTTGAAGAGTACAGCATTATGCAGGTATGTCTTTGATAACTGTCAAAGTTTAAAATACTTGTATTTTTAGGGTTTTACAAGATTACCAGCATTACGCAGAGAAGGACGATTAGATCAAGGTTATAACTTGCTTTTAACAGCTTTCATGTCGGCATCATCTACAGATTCATTTGTTCTTACACGCTTATTACTAGAAGCGCCGATAATAACTGACAAAGCTTTGGAACATCTTCAATTATTATGCAAAAATGAACAAAAGTGCAGTTGGGCTCTGGGACTCCTAAAAGATCTTATTTCTCAAAGGCCTCCTAAACAGGCACAATTGCTTGCTATACTTTTACTTCATACTACTTATGAATTACCAGTAGTTAGTAATTGTGCTATTAAACATGTTGTGGATCTGTATTCTCGTCCAGGTTTAAAATCAAGTATTGAAAAGTTCGTCACTCTTCATTTAGATTTTTTACGTTTATTACGACCACCATTAAGTTTATTTGGCGATTTGCAAGGACGTATCTCTGGTGGAGATAATTGGAACGATGATCTTGTACGGGCATGTTTATTACCTTATGTTGCTCTCTTATCAATCAATCATGAACTGATTCATGAACTTGCCAAAGTGTATGTTCAAACTAATGCAGATATTAAACGTATTATATTGAGACTAGTTGAGGCGCCCATTCGTTCTATGGGAATGGAATCGGAGGAGCTTTTAAAATTAGTCGAAGATTGCCCTAAGGGTTCAGAGACACTTGTCACCCGAGTAATACATATTTTAACAGATAAAGGTCAACCTAGTCCACAATTGGTTAAAATTGTCAGGGATTTGTATGAAACTCGAGTATCAGATGTACGTTTCTTAATACCAGTTCTTAATGGCTTAACTAAAGCAGAAGTAATTATAATAGTTCTCACTGTCGATTTTGAAATTTAATGTTTTTGGTTACAGATAATTGCAGCTCTTCCAAAGTTAATAAAATTAAATCCAGTTGTGGTTCGGGAAGTATTTAATCGGTTACTTGGCTTACACGGAGAAAGTCCTATCGCCCCTACAGAATTATTGGTTGCTTTACATCTTATCGATACGGCATCAGCTGATTTGAAGACTACTATGAAGGCTACTTCAACGTGTCTTAATGAAAAACAGGTAACGCTTGTTTACACTTTTTATATTAATCACATAAAGATATCGTATAGTTGCTAGTAAATACTACTGACGCTGACCCATTGGCATATTTTTAGTTGGCGTTTTTAGTCTAACTATGGCTCATCGTGCACTGTTCTTACAGGATAATTTATAAGTTTAACATAAATTGGTGTTTGTTTTTGTATAATGATTCTAGTAACTAGATAGCTAATGTACATTAAGTATTACAACATTCCCAAATAAAGAGCAATTGATTTGGTTGGCAGCTGAAGTTGGAATATCAAAGATTGTGCTAATCGAAATTCTATATTAAATGAATAATAAGTAATTTAGCACCGTATGTACTCCTATCACCCCACAAAAAGAAGTCCATAGGATTGAGATCTGGCGATCGAGATGGCCAGTGGTTAGTACCACCTTGTCGTATTCATCGATTAGGATATTCGACGTTTAAATAGCGTCTTACTTGGCCAGCATTATGTGTGAGAGCACCATCGTGCTGTAACCACATCGCTTGTGTAGTTGCTAGAGGCACATCGTCGAGTAGATAGCTTAATTCGCCCTCAAGAAAGTGAAGATATTGTTGTGCATTTAGTCTACGTGGCAGTTCAAATGGACCAACTAATGCACCGTTAACTATACCTGCCCACAAATCAACACTAAAATAGTGTTGAAAATGTGATTGCCATACAACTCTAGGGTTATCAAGTGCCCAATAGTGGAGATTATGTATATTAAAAATTCCCACCCCCTGGAAGGATGACTCATCACCCCATAAAATTCTATCAAAGAAGTGTGTATCGTCTTAGTGTAGGCGAAGCATTTTGTGATAAAATGCTGACCTTTGCGTATAATCCTCAGGTACTAAGGCCTGCACACGCTGCACATGATAGGGATGCAAGTTATTTCTGCACAACATTCTTGCATAGTATGCTGCTTACTTGATGTTATAAAAAGAGTAATAGCACGACGAAGTATAAGAACTACTTCGGCACAGCTTGCATCGACCTTTAAGGTTGCGGAGGCTGCATGAGACTTGAAATCACAGGGTAAGAGGAATGTTTAGAGAATATCGAATGTTAAAATTTAAATATCAAGACACTTGTTTACACAACTGTAACTGTAGCTGATAGTGAATATGATTTAATTGCCTTTACGGAAACTTGGCTAAATGGAGATGAAGCGAATTCAGAATATTTCCCGTCACAAACCTATACAGTTTATAGATGTGACAGAAATTCCGATAGGACTAATTTGATGCGTGGAGGAGGAGTATTAATTGCTATTAAAAATCATATTTTGGTGGAAACACTGAATTTATCCGACTTGTTAAATAATCTCATTTTTGTTGATCTTGTAGGCTGCAAATGTACCATGAATGCCATGGTTTTCTATGTGTTTGTAGTCTACATACCACATACTCCCACTGTTACTTGTTTACAATTACTAGTGGACTATTTTATTCAATTTCATTTATGTACCAAAAAGCTATTAATACTTGGGGATTTTAACATACCTAAGTTTACCGATTCAAAAACTGATGAATTAAATCATATTTTAAGCAATTTTGAAAATATACTTAATGTAGTACAGCAAAACCACATACGTAACAACAAAGGTAGATTACTCGATCTAGTATTTACCAACTTTGATTGTGCCCTTGAGAGAGATATTTGGCCACTAATTGCTGAAGATGCTTATCACCCTGCATTGAAAATTACATTTGATTTTAAAAAGAATCCCAAAATAAACTTCTCCACAAACACACATAATAAAGCATATAACTTTTATAAAGCCGATTACTGTTCACTATACAAAGAATTATCTGTAGCAGACTGGCGTCCGTTAGAACAATGTAATAATGTAGATGAAGCATGTTGCACTTTTTATATATTACTTTACTCTCTGTTGGATAGATATGTACCTGTGTATACGTCCAGGAACAGGTCTAAAACATATCCTAAATGGTTTTCTCGTGAGCTAATTAATATCATCAAGCAGAAATAAAAATCTCACAAGAAATATATTTCTACGCATTCACGCGTTCACTACATTACATTCAAACGGCTCAGATCTCAATCCAAATCAAAAATCAAGGAGGCTTATATCAGCTACTTGACTCATGCAGAAAACTCTATTAATGCAGATTCTAAAAGTTTTTGGTCATTTATAAGAGGCAGAAAAGGCTTTAGCAGAATACCAGGTGTACTCAATGTTGGAAATATCATTTATGACACACCGCAACAGATTGTAAATGGATTCAAAGACTATTTTTGCTGTGTCTACCATAACCCGGAAGATATCAGAGGTATACAATGCAATGAAGAAGCTGTCTCATTGGGTATTAACATGCCGCACAATAATCTGGACAGTGTCACTGAAGATGACATCATGGCTGCTATTCGTAAATTAAAAAATAAGCCCACAGCCGGTATGGACCAGGTTCCGAGCTTTTTAATTAAAGATCGTGCAGTGGTTTTAGCTCAACCGCTACTATTTATAATTAATTTAGGTCTAAAGACTAGTACTTTCCCCGGTGTATGGAAAATAGCACGAGTTAATCCTGTGTACAAAGCTGGTGATGCTTCTAGTATAATTAATTATCGGCCAATAGCCATTTTATCAAACTTTGCAAAAGTATTTGAATTGGTCTTATTACAACATATCTATAGTCATATCAAAACTTATATTTCACTCAGTCAGCATGGTTTTATTGAAAGGCGATCTTTATTAATGTTGGTGATAAAAGTGATAAAAGTGTGTTAATATTGCTCTTCAAGTTTCTGGTTTATTTCAGTAAAAAGGTGTAAATAAATTTTGATTTTTGTACTCAACAACAATTAAACATTTATTAATTCAGTGGTGTTACAGTGGCTGTGCTGATTACATCAAAAGTTCCTTTTTCACTAAAAGTAGGTGAACAGATTTCATTTTAACAACAACTATACAAATAAACTTATTGCTTGTGGCATGATAAGATAGTAGCATATGGCTTGTATGATTACAAAGTTCAACTTTACTAACATTATCTATAAACAAAACAAATGCCATTAACCTGTGTATAAACAGTGTTACAAAATGCCATGCTGCTTTATATGTAATGAATCAGACAAAGTTTTCAGCTGTGATAAATGCCAACATCCCATATGTGATTCCTGCAGTGGTCTTACATCCTCCGAGATACGCTGTCTTGAATTAAAACGAAGAACCCTTCTTTTCCACTGTAAATCTTGTCTTTCATCTACTGATAGTAATCAGACATTAGAATATGTTATGCAATCTAAATTTGAAAAGGTCATAAATGATATAAACAATATGTTCGAAAAATTTAAAGCAGAACTAGTGGAAGTGACTTATAAAACAATTCCCACTGCCACCAGTCACCTCAGTGTGTCCAATAAAGCACTGACTGCGACTTATGCAAGTGTAATCAAGGCTCAACCAGTGCTAATTATCAAACCAGTTACCACTCAGGAAAGTAAGGACACTAAGTCCGAGATCAAAGATGTTATTAACCCTGCAGATATTGGAGTAAATGTTTCAAAAATTCGTGAAGCATCAAAGGGTGGCATCATCATCGGTTGCATAAATCAATCAGACCGTAATTTATTACAAAAAAATATTGTTGACAAGCTAGGCAGCAAGTACAATGTTCAAGCACCTAGTTTCAGAAAACCAAAAGTGCGAATTGTCAACATAAGCAGTGATTATATAAATGCAGATAATAAAAAAATTACTGAAAAGTTAATTAAGCAAAATAAGCTTAACACTGAAATAAACAATTTCCATCTGATAATCATAAAGGTAATTAAAAACACAAAACATAATAATTCAGTAGTAATTGTTGAAGCTGATCCACAAACACATGACCACTTATTAAAAATTGAAAAGTTGCAATTGGATGGTCTATGGGAATATCTATAATCATGTAAATGTTATTCAATATTATAACTGCCTAAAATATAACCATGTAGCACAAGACTGTAAGTCTAATGTAACTTGTTCATTATGCTCTGGAACACACAATTATAGGAATTGCAGTGCAAAAGTTATGAAATGCTCCAACTGTTTATATGCGAAAGCCAAGCTCAACTTGGAAGTTGATGATACACATACAGCGGTAGATAAAAAATGGCCTTGCTACCTCCAGGTACTAAAGAAGGAAACTGCTAAAATTGAATATTATCAACAGATTTAGCAATCACAGATAATTCATACAATCAATAACCCCCGAATGTCCCAATGTAATGTTAAACAAAGTCATGGATTTTAAGTCTCTGCCTTATAAATATTAGATCTCTTATTCCATGCTTTGATGAATTTGAAGCTTTTATACACACTCATGATTATGATATAATTGGTATCACAGAGTCCTGGCTTCCTACTGAATTTCCATCCTCATTAGTGCATATTCAAGGATATAACTTAAATAGAAAGGATCGTCCAACTAGAGGTGGTGGTTTATGTTGGTATATTAGATGTAGTTTGCCTCATAAAACAGTAACAATCGACTACATTGAACATCCTACTCGAACAACTATGGATCAACTTCAAATCGAATAAACTCAATGTTGCAGCGGGTCTTATATACAGATCCCCAACTACAAGTTTGGCCTGCCTTAGTGAACTTGAAGTAGTTCTGTCTCACATTTGCACTAAATTTGACAATG
This sequence comes from Platerodrilus igneus, assembly GCA_036346225.1. NCBI lineage: Eukaryota > Metazoa > Arthropoda > Insecta > Coleoptera > Lycidae > Platerodrilus > Platerodrilus igneus. Next base: position 570,494 of record JARFIW010001377.1, on the reverse strand, counting down.
TTATTTTAATAGGGGATGTTAATATTGATTTTACCAGTACAAACTTTAGCTTCAACAAATTAAGCTCTCTACTCAGTACTTTCAAACTAAAACAAAATGTAAAGGAACCCACTCGTGTCACAGATACTTCAACAACCTTAATTGATATTATATGTACCAGTCCTAACATGAATGTTACTTTATGCGAAACACTTGACCTTCACAATATAACAGACCACAGAGCTGTTGCTTGTCACTTTGATTTAACTATACCTAAAAGATCTATGCATAACAATATATATAGAGATTTTCAGTGTTTTGATATAGACAAATTTGAACACGATGCTAATCAAATTGCATGGGACACCGTTGAATTAATAACTTCATTAGATGAAAAAGTAGGTTTCATTAATGAAGCTATTACATCGCTATTTGACATTCATGCACCCATACGCACGATTCATAGTCAAAAAAGGCCCACCCTTATATTACTGCTACTATTAGACAGATGATACAATTAAGAAATGCCGCATACAGAAGATACCTCAAATCCAAAAATAAAATAAAATTTCAGTACTACAAGGAGCTAAGGAATTACACCACGCAAGCTATTAAAAATGAAAAGAAAGCTTACTTTGAGTATCAATGTAAATCTAATATAAACAATCCTAAGAAACTATGGCAGATGTTTGACAGATGTCAAATTCACTCCAGATAACGAAATCAAATCTCACCTGATATTCAAAATGCAACTGATGTAAACCATTTCCTTGTTAATTCCATTCCACAACAGACAGTACCTGCAGAACAACTCAAATACTATTGGACAAATTTTTACCCAAAAGCAACTGATTTTTTAAGTTTTAATCAGGTAACTACAGAATCAGTGGTTAAATCTGTAAGAAGAATCAAAACTAATGCTCATGGTATTGACGGTATTAACCGTAAAATGCTGTTACTAATAATGCCTTTCTGTGTCAAGACAATCACTCACATTATCAACTTTTCACTACAGTCTGGTACTTTTCCTGCTGCATGGAAGCTTTCGGTTATAACCCCTATTGCTAAAAAAGCACTAGCTATGAGCTACTCTGACCTACGGCCGATCAGCATATTGCCTATCCTATCAAAAGTTATTGAACATTTGGTATATGTTCAAATAATGGAACATATCAAGCGATGTAGTATATTACCATCACTTCAGTCAGGCTTCCGAACAAGATACAGTACTGCTACAGCACTAACCAAAGTTGTCACCGATTTAACAACCTCAATTCACGAATCAAAGGTTACGTACTTAGTTTTCATAGATTTCAGTAAGGCTTTTGATGTTATCAATCATGATCTTATGATAGCAAAGCTTCACTACTATGGATGCTGTCCTTGATTGGTTTACAAATTACCTATTGGACAGGTATCAATCTGTTAAACTAATTCAACATCAATCCCAGTTTCTTCGTATACCTCAGGGTGTACCACAGGGAAGTATTCTGGGACCTCTCCTGTTTGCCATCTATACAGCAGACCTTCCTTCAGTGTTATCTTCAGCATGCAAATACCATATGTATGCAGATGATGTACAGTTATACATATCGAGTGACATACTATCCGTCAATAACACCATTATCCAATTGAACAGAGAACTTTTTGCAGTCTGCAAGTGGGTACAAAATAATGGTCTAATCCTGAATACAACAAAAACTGAGACCTTGCGTGTTGGTTCAAAAACAAGCTGTAAACGGGCAGGCATGCTACAAAAAATAAATCTGAAAGTGAACAATACTGTGATTAATATCAGTGGTAGTGTTAAATATTTAGGGATAACTTTGGACACTGAACTCAATTTTGAAAGTCATGTCAATAAAAAAATAGCAGTATGTTACTATAAAATGCGTACTCTATACAGATACAAGCACTTACTAAATTCTTATATTAAGTGGAGACTTTGTAACAGTTTGGTTATTTGTCATCTAGATTATTGCAGCGTTGTATATTATAAACATCTGACATCTTATCTTAAGAACAGAATACAAGTGTTGCAAAATGTATGCTTTAGATTCTCGTTTGATATACAACGCAGGATACATGTAACACCCTATTACAACTCAAAAGCGATACTTAAATTTGATAGAAGAACAGATTTATTACTGGCCACTCTCATATATGTAATCATAGTCACCAAAGAACCAAATTACCTTCATGAAATATTACAACCACGATCTAGCTTACATCGCCTAAATCTGAGAAACAATACTAGTCTTACGATACCTGCACATGTTACTGCTAAATTTAAATCTTGTTTTGCTTATGTTGCTCCACTGATATTTAATAAATACGAAGAATTATTTGATATCAAAACTAAACAAGTTGAAAATGCAAGGCATTGTCGCAACGAACTTCCAAATGTAGACTTACTTTAAAACAATTTAAAGAAATTAAAATTATTATGTTGTAATAATTATAAGTATTCAGATAAAATAAAAATTAATTCCCCGGGGGGGTCGGGTATCCGTGGTCAGATTTTGTGGGGGGTACCATATTTCGACTCAGCTATGTTAGGGGAGTCCAAATATGTATCGCAGATTAATTTTGGACCTATTTGAAATTTTAATTTTCCCGACGGAATATCGCGGGGGCACGGCGTCCCCGTGGCCCGATTTCAACTGACATCAAAACTTAAGCTCAGGACACCGAGCTGAATCGATTGATGTATCACACATTGATGTCCGACCATTAGAAAGGCCTCGGACGGACAGACAGACGGACGACAAATCGATTTCATAAACGAACGAAGTTCGTTGAAAAACATTTCGTACAAAGTTTCATAATAGTCTATGGGACGAACAGAAAAGAACTTGATATTAGAATATACATATACCTACCTACTTGTTTATTATATTTAATATTAATAGTTATTTTATATTTTATACTGTAGGGAAGGAATTGAAAACCAGATTTGCTGAATTCCTCGCCCGTTGGTGTAATTTCTTCACCAATAAACGTTATTCTATTCTATTCTATCTACCTTTACCAATTTGTGTTGTTTTACCCAATTCACCGCAGAAGCCTTAGATGATCTATTATAGTCCCGTCGACGCGGTACACGCGTCACAAAAAACAGTTGGTAATGATATTACATAATGTGGAGCTTGATGCGCAAATTTCGATGACGTCACACAATATGCAAATTAGGGCGACGCAATTTACCAATTACACAAATTTTACAAGACCCCTAAGGGGTACTTACGTGAACATTTATTTATTTATTTAGATTAGATTCTAACAGGTCAGAGACCCAATTATAAAAATCCTTACATACTAATTACATTTGTGACAATAGGTAGTATCAAAGTGAATATTCATAATTATGTATAGGTAACATTAAATAAATCATATTTTATATGTGTTCATAATATAAAGGTATAAAACGAAACAGACAGTAAAGACGCATATAACAATAATTATTCTAAGGCTGCTGACAAGATATGCCGAAAAACGCCCAAGGAAGGAATGGAGAGATCAAGATCAGGAGCGGAATCTAATAAAGAAATGGAATTAAAGGAACTAGTCATGCTAAAGATTGGAGAACTCTTGTAAGTGTTAATCCTAGCAAAATTAAAGTGAAAAAGAGAGGTGTTTCGACTAGGTCTAGGAGGCACGTGCAAACTGACAAAAGAAAGGCATACTGGGTCATCTAGAAGAGAATTTAAAAGTTTGTATAAGTGGATAATATCAAACATTGTTCTGCGTTTATCTAAAGATTGAAAATCAAATTCACAGAGAAGATCAGCATAAGGATATCCACGAGGTGGGTAAAAATTATGCTTTTTGAAATATAGAAATTTTAGGAATTTACGTTGAACATTTTCGATTCTAAGAGAGTTATATTTGTAGTAGGGGGACCAGATGAGAGAACCATATTCCAGAATACTACGAATTAGAGCATAGTATAAAGTTTTAAGGCAGTCAAGGTCAGTAAAAAGTGAGGTATTATGGAAGAGGAAGCCTAACATCTGGATAGAGCATTTAACCAAAAGATCCATATGGTAGTTAAATGTTAGGTGCGGGTCAAATGATATACCCAAATCATTAATAGAAAAAACCCGTGAAATACTACTGTTATGAAGTGAGTAATCAAATATTATTTGGGAGTTGTTATTGCTAAAAGACATTACCATACATTTGTCAATATTGAGGAGTAATTTGTTAGAAGCACACCACCTAGCTAGAAGTGATATGTCAGTTTGTATAGATTTACAATCAATAGCGGAGTCAATTTTAGCAAAGATTTTTAAGTCATCAGCAAAAAGTAACTTATGATTGGTAATAATTTGAGTGACGTCATTAATATAGAGGAGAAATAGCAATGGCCCAAGTACAGATCCCTGCGGCACACCACTATGTAAAAGATAAGGTTGTGACGTGAATCCATCTAATTCGACATAGTAAAGCTTCCTTCGGGATCACTCCATGATAGCGGCGGCTTTCTTCAGAATTACTCCATGCTAGCGGCTGCGGGGCTCCGTGGATTCGCTAATATTTCTCGGGTCGTGGATCTTGAACCAGGTTGCATCCAAATTCGCTGGTCTTCTTCCTATGTAGAGGTACGATAAGGAACGGGTTTGAGGAACGATACTCAAAAAAAAAAGGCAAAAGGGAATCTACATAATAAAAAGATACGATAAGATACCAGACCAACTACTCTTGTTCGCGTTTCGAAGGTAAGTTCCAACGCGTCTTTCGGAAATTTCCCACTACTCTTTCGTCACACGCGTCGGCGCGAAATTCGCGCAACGCACTTCTGAAGTGACGAAAATACGCGCAACAAGTCTTTTAAATTTATGGCGCGAAATTCTCACATATTAAAACTTAGTTAAAAATGTCTAGTGCCGAAATTTTTGGGCACGTAACAATCGCGACAAAGCCATAAAAGAAAAAACTTAAAAATAGAAAATGACTGTTAGCACAGTAACATCTTAAAATCTAAATCCTAACTACCCTACATAAATCCTAACTTAAATCCTACAAAATGGGTATTTGAGGCGCCACCTGGTTTTTTCGACCAATAACACGTCTTCCGGATTACCAGGAAAAGGAAAAGTGCACACACGAGTCCTTGGTGTGGCGCAGTTATAATCGACAGCACAAATTTGTCGGGGAGCATGAAACACTACTTAAACTAAAACAAATGCGTCGCCTAACCTATATACTAAAACTAAAACTAACATTACCGTTTCTTAAGTGCAGACACACATGAGCGTTGCATCTAGACTGTTTCTTTGTTGGCAAAAAAGTGCCCAAATTTAAAAATGTTCACCAGAGTGAGTTACTCTACACTCTAGCAAATTTTTAGTTACTGGTACTCTGGTTTAATAAACAATACACATCAAAACTTGTCCATGACATGATTGTGAATCAACAAATTTACCAAAAGTACCACCTTACTAAATCCTTACATTGCTAACCTAACAAATTACATTACATCAAGTTAGCTTTTTCACTTAATCTTCAAGAAAAATAATTCCCACGTCTGGTCATAAATACCAAACGTTAGGAAGATAAAAAGATAAAGCAAAATCTCAAGTTATTATCGAAAATAATAGATAAGATAACGATATTGAGCTTAAGTTATTATCAAAGGTAATAGGTAAGATAACGATATTAACCTAAGTTATTATCAAAGGTAATAGGTAAGATAACGATATTAACCTAAGTTATTATCAAAGATAATATAAGATAACGATAGAGTGGCTCCGTGGAGCCGTTATATGGGAATTTCCCGTACCCCCTAAAAAGAGCAACCTGTGAAGCAGGCCCGTTTGCAGTAAACGGTACGAGGGACCGGCAAAGGCATTTGGGTGCATCCCTGCAGCCGGCGTTAATTGATATCGGTGATATGATCACCCGATATCCACACGATATATCAATACATAGATATAATCATTCACTCACACATTCACTCACACATTCACACACCCATACATACCTTCACTGTCAGCGCCCATATGCGCTGACAGCGGCACCGCATGACCTCACGAAAGATTCCCAGAGACGTGGTCCAGGTGTCTGTGAAAACCCTCCGCGCAACCACACAGTGACTGACGGAAATGAAAAGACATTAGAAATAGGAACGGTAGAAAGAGGGAGGTAGGTATTTGGAATGCATAAGAGGCACTTCCAGGTAGGAAAAAAAATAGAGGAATGGCTCGCATTGAGCTAAAGAGACAGAAAAGGTGGATAGCAAAGCACTACTCAACCAGCCAATGTAGTCAGTAGCCCGGAGTAAGGGAAAAATCACTCTTATGTGGTAGACGGGTGTTCCGAGACGAGAACAGGTCTACCGAAGGAAAGATAAGGCAGAAACGGAGACAGCAGGATACGAAAAAGTAGAGTTTTTGGACAAGCGTCCGAGAGAAGGTAGAGAATTGTCCCTATTAAAACACAGGTCGGTCTGGAGGACCACCTGCGATATTAATCCGACAAGTTAAGGTATATCATAAGTTAAAAAATTCACTAGACTCTTAAGAGAACTAGTACGATCATTTTCCTAACGAGTGCATCCACTACGATAAGAAAATCAGACAAAAGTTGAATCAACAACTTAAAAGTATCCCTACATATACCTTCACACAAAAACCAACTATTGCAAGGTAATTTTTTAAAAACGGTAACGCCATAAACACAAAAATGCCTAACCATAGCAGTTAAATACTGACACATTGTCCCAATATACTAAAACAACTGAGAATTCGATAAGATATCAATAAAAAGCGATAGCACCTCACCACGAAGTTCAATAAAAAACAACGAAAAAATGTTGATATGTTATGGTAACTTAGTAGAAAAAGAAAACAAATAATGATAAAAGATAGAGTGGGCAACTGTAATAATTCAGAGAAAAAACACATGGAATAGAAAGTCCTAGTTTTTGCATCTGCGAATATGAACTATTTCTTACAATGGCATAGGCCGCGGCTCCTATGTGAGCCCAAAGAAGAAAGCATCCGCTCTAACATCAGCTCAAACCAATCATAAAAATTCAATGAATTATTACAACCAAAGTTACGACAATTACCACACAATTAAACGATGTAAGATAAATACTAAAAACCAAATAATATGTTGTAGGAAAAGTTCGAGGCTTAATTAAATGAAGCGCGAGAGTTATACTGGGGAATCTAGAGAATAAAGCGATATATAAGTAACGGTTAATTCAGGGGAAAAGTCAACAAGAAGCAAAAGGTTTAAGGTAAGTAAGTTAAACATATAAAAGGTATATGGTGTATACGAGGAGGAATAAGTAATTAAAGTTAACTAATTGATAGTGGGGACTAAAAACATTGTTAAGGAAATAAAACGTGAAAAACTTTTAGATGTACGTAGGGTTGAACGATTTTAAAGATAATTTTATGCCATCTAGTGTGGTTTAAATCGATATGTGAAGAGATAACAGTAATCCAAACTTGATTCACTGATAAAATTGTTGAAGGGCAGAAAGATATCTTGTAACACATATATTTACTAGGATGAGAAGCTCTCGTTCGAGTTCCACCCAAACTAATGAAGAAAAATTTCAACATAATTCTTAAAAAAATGATTTACAAATTAAAACGACAACTTACCAACCAAATTCTCGTCTAGGGTTACGTAAAGCTGAGCGACTGGTTCTTGGGGTCTCGTCTAGACTTATATACAGCCGGTTGACCAAATTCGACAGTAAATTTCGCTTAATAGATCTTTAAATGCTGCGTTGAAATATTGATACATCTAAAAAATATGCAATCAAGACAAAATCATGCTCACCACACAAAAGAAATATTCTACGATACATGTATAAAGAGAACAGTATTCCAAATTATTAAAATATTCTTTTGATATCGCGGAAATTATCAACAACTATCGTAAATAAGCTTAAATATAAAACGTTAACGACAATTTCAATGTTTAAAGGAGTAGATATAAAGAGATCCAGTTTATTACAACGTTTTGAAAGGTAAAAGATATGGTTAGATAATTTTGTTAACTGTATTTGAAGAAAATTTTTTTAAAAGGTATTTGTAGGTTATAACTATTTAAATTACTAAGGAAACACTTTTAGAACGGTATCAGGGCAAGATAGTGTTTAAGGGGACAAATATAACACATTACGTTACTATACGTTTTAGAACATATACTAAAAAACTTAGTTAATTACAACTTTTATATTTGGAGATGCAATTTTTTTATTTATGCAGGTAATTGTAATTTACAATTGATTATTTAGGTTATAAAAAGACACTCAAAATTATAGAAAGATACATTATATGTGCTATTTAAACGGAAGCTTTAAAAATTGATCTGAAGGTCAAGTTAAGATAGACTAAAAAAATGTCAGAAGTAAAGGGATTATTCTAACTACATTTGACGGCAGTTTTTAAAAGATTTTTCTTCTTTTTCATAGTGGATAGAAAATAAGCTGTTATAATTAAAAATACTTCCAATCAAAATTATATGATACAAACATGTATGTAAGTGAGGTTATATTATACTATATACACTGCTGAAAGAAGAACACTTTTAATTCCATTTCAAAACAAACCAAGCACTCATTTAGAAATCTGAATGAGAGAACACGTCGCCGTAACATCGGTAACCAAAACACAGGTAATCGGAACATAGGTAACCGGAGCACCCTAGAAAATTCAGTTGTGTTACAAAAGTGAAAATTTAACACGAGGTGCAAAGGAAAATTAATCCATTAATAATTTACCATCTGTATAATTATTTGATGGGTTAAACGAATAAACAACTTCTTTATCCTTTATACAACAAATCTAGAATTATATTTAAATGTTAATTTAGGATTTATGATTAGAAAATTTACATATCAGGTAAGCACATGAGGCAAGGTAGAAGTTCGAATCAAAAATGGCCGACTGTGCCAGATAAGCAATCAGATATCAAAACAGAAATGAAAATTTGACACTTCAAATAAATTATTTTCGGCCATCTTCGGGATGAACGATCTCTAGCGATTATTCTCAATAACACAGAATTAGAACCACACCAGTTGTAATTTTGGAATAAACACTTCAGAAATAACCAATAGGAAAATTTCATATAGATATAATTATTTGTACTATGTAACAAATTAGGAACGTGTGGATTAAAACTAATAATCCAGGATTGTGCGAGATAAATTCTTATAGAAAATATATTATATAATAGAGTAATTTTATATTTAAATGTAGATATTAGCATTTATATGCTAATAGTGCCAAGCACAAATGTAACATGCTAAAATATAGGCATGTTACAAGTAGTCTGACTGATGCCAGTTTCCCTGGCAAGTCCCTAACACTGGTTGTTGGAGCATCCAATGCCATTGCTATGACTTCTTCTTCACCTACAACTCTAGGTCTTCCTCCCCTTAGTCATAAAACACCAGGTCTTACGTCTTCAAGATAAGCCTGTTGTACTCTTTGAAACACCCTATATAATCGGGAAAGTTAGTTCGATTAGGATAACGTCTCCTAAACTCTCTTGCAGCTTGCAGAGCATTGCCATTGCAAAGTCCATACACGAAATGCATTTCTGCATATTCTCGAGCAGTGTAGAGCATTTCAAAATGTAACATTTATGAAGCAATATGTACAATAACAACTAAACAATCACAAAACAACACAACGTGCACAATGGAAACTAGTAACTTAAGAATGTCTAGGACAAATCAACTAACATTTAAAAACACTTGTAACTGCAACCATCAACAAGACATACTAAATACATAAATTGTTAAGTACCAAGAAATTATGGTGCAGAATGCAGACAATACATAAAATGTAATTAAGGTACATTACTGCTAAAAAATTTCTTTGACTGTAAGTGATTTCACGCTTCAATATAGATAACTCGTGCATACCCCAGGAATGTAATCAGTGCTCATGTCATAAATAAATTCGCAGACAGTTAATTATTTGAATTTTTCAATAAAAGTGTTGTTCTTAGGATTACACTAAAATGTTTTATTAGTTAATAAACTGACATCCACAAGTTATACCTCTAAAGAAAGGGGATGAACCAAAAAAGTTTTTATGATCGGTGTGCACTTTTAATTGGTAATCCTTTTTTTGAGTAATTTGCATTTGAAAAGCACGTGAAATTTTCCATACTACATACATGTTGCAAAAATTCTTGATCTCTTTTTAAGACGATGGATAATGTTTGGGGAAAGTTGTCATTTATGACAGCTTTCACTTTTGCCTATACAACAAAAAAAGAATTACATTGAAAAAGTTTGCACCTTTTTATTAAGAATTATTAGACTCGATTTCTACATGATTTCTACAAAAAATATTGAAATTGCAATAACTTTGAAACCATGAACAATTTCACCACAACATATATGGTTATTCTTGTAGGAAATTGTCCCTCCTACCGCCCCTACAATTTTATCCACGAGTTTCGGAACACCCTGTATATTAATGCTTGCTTGCAACTAAACAATTGTGTATATTATTATTTCTATAGTTTGAATATATTTCCTTTAAATTTTCAGGTGTTTACACAAGAAGTGCTTGCTGTAGTCTTACAGCAATTAATGGAACAAACACCATTACCAACTCTTTTAATGCGCACTGTTATTCAAGCACTTGGATCATATCCACGATTGTCAGGATTTGTAATGAACATTCTTCAAAGATTAATTTTAAAACAGGTAAATAATTGATGTTAAATAATTATATGTAATTTTAATACTTTGCCCAATTAGGTTTGGAAACAAAAAGTTGTATGGGATGGTTTTATAAAATGTTGTCAACGTACAAAACCTCAAAGTTTTTCTGTACTTATGCAATTACCTACTCAACAGTTAACAGAAGCTTTAAGTGTATGTCCTGATTTGCGAGAGCCTTTAAAACAATATCTGGCAAATTTCTCAGATGGTCAGCGAACTCATATTCCTTCTTCTGTTCAAGAAATGTTGATGGGAAGCATCGAACCAGTCATACATAAACCTCCAGAAATGGTTCCAGTAAGTATTGCTTTTTTTTCTATAGGTAAGGCAAATAGGAAAATTATTAATAGAATACTATTTAAATTATGCTATTAATAACTAACAAAAACTCCAGAGAACTACAGTTAGGAATGATGAAATTGTATATCCAGTAACTGGCTATTCCATGGGCCGTTGATTCTGTTTCCAGCACAATGAAAATGTAATTATTACAGGTTTCTTCGTCAGCAACAGTCGAAATCAAATTTATCGTCACCAGCCCATCACATTCTACTGAATTGATCCTCTTTAGTATGGTTTTGTCTTTGAAATTAGTTCTGCTACCTTCTTATTACGCATGCTTATATTAAAGTTGCTTGCTACTACTGCATCTTTATTGTTCGGTTCCTTCGCTGTAGTCACCTCTCACAGATTAGTTCAAATTCTTCAATTGAACTATTTGGATTTAGAATATATCCACACCAAACTCGTTTCTGTGCCTAAATCGTATTTTCTTTGGACGTTGTTAATGCGGCGGTTACCTTCGATAACCACAGATGGTGAGATAAGTGGACATGTATACGAAAACAATAAGAATAGCGGAAACCTTCTTACCTGAGTTATTAGAGTTATCGGTGTTTGAAGAACTAGTAGTAATAAACATCGAATTTTAATAGGAGGTCGTATCTGTCTTACAAAAAACCATTGCGAAGCACAGCACTCTTTTAATTAACTTTTAGCGGTATATCAATAACACAGAGTAGCTTGAAGGATGAATCGCGACAAATCTAATGACATTTAATGTCCACACGGCGGATGCGAGTTTACCTGTGAGCTAACATTGAACTGCACGTGCAAATTCGGATTAATGAAACACGTAACAAAATCAATTATCATAGGTTAGATAAGGTTATTTCAAAGCACATTGTGCATTTTTATCAATTATTCATATGCTATAATTATGTTATAACTAACAGTAAATTAACTATAAATACAAACGGAACATACCACCCACCAAAATGCGAGGCATTTTTGAAAGGAAAATAATTACCAAGGGTGTGACAGAAATGTCGAAAACGCGAACAAAAAGAAAAAATTAGATTAATGCGAAGAAAAAACAGAGAAACTATTAATGTGAACAGAACACAAATTACAAACAAGGTAAAGGACAAAGCTTAGAGACAGGGCACTTCAGCTCGCCTTGAGCAGTCTTGATGATGACAACGCGAACAACACCATCAGTTCTCGGATGTATTTCTACGACACGTCCAAGGGACCAACAAAGAGGTGGAACGTTCTCGGCATTAATTAGCACTAAGAACTTGAGGAGGCGTTTTGTGCCATTTGGACCGTTGCTGGAGTGCATGCAAATACTCCTTAGACCAACGAGACCAAAGAACTTGATGAATTGGTTGGAGCAATTGACAACGAGAAAGGCGATCGAGCGGAATGTCGGAAAGGGCGGGTTCCGGAATAGCGGTTAAAGGTGCCAAAGTCAGAAAGTGACCTGGTGTAAGGCAAGTCAAGTCATTGAGGTCACTGCTCATGAGTGTGAGACGACGCGAGTTTAAAATGGACTCAATTTGAACAAAGACAGTGGCCACTTCGTCGTAAGTCAATACTTGTTCACCTATGGTACGAAGAAACAAGGTTTTAACGGATTTCACTCCCGCCTTCTATAAGCCACCAAAATGGGGTGAAGCTGACGGTATAAAATGCCACGAAATATGGTCCTTAGAAGTAAGTAAGTAAGTAGATTTATTGCATAACTCAATATAGGTTATTAAAGTATAAAACAAAATATTATACTATAAAGCAAATTATTAAAATACAGTTAATAATATAATTAGTTTTCATTTCTACAACTTAAAATATATTTTTTTAAATTATTCTTGAATTTTCTTTGAGAAGGCTGGTTTGTAACTGATTTTGGTAATGTATTATATATCTTAACGCCATAATGAAATACATTTTTTGTGGTTATCGTTTTATTCTTCTTGTATATATAGTAATTGTCTGCTTGTCTTGTGCTGTAGTTATGTATATCTGACACTTTAATTAAGTTGCTAACCAAGTACGAAGGCAGCAAACTATTTATAATTTTATATATAAAAACCATACTATTATATTTCATTTGTTCCTGAACATTTAATAAATTAAGGCATTCTAACATTTTACGGACTTTGGCAAATCTGCTACATTTTAATAAACATCTCATTGCACGATATCTTTTGCAATCTTTCCAAATCACCTTGGTTTGAGACAAATAAAATGGTGCTGCAATATGTTAGGTGTGGATAAACTATTGCTCTATATAAAGTTATTCGAGCAAAACTTGATAACTTTGCACTAATTCTTCTCAGAAATCCAACCTTTTTGCTTACTTTATTTATAACCATCTGTAGATGCATTTTAAAAGTTAATTTTCGGTCGATTATTACGCCAAGATATTTAATGTTCTCTACCAGTTCAATATCAGACCCATCTATTTGTACATTCCTATTTTCTGTTTTTATCATTTGATAACTTCTATCATTCGTTAACAACATCCATTTTGTTTTATCAACATTTATCTTCAGCTTATTTCCAACTAAATATTTACTAATTCTTATTAAGTCACTATTTACAGATTGAATCAGGTTTATTACATTTGCACCTTCAGCATATATTAAAGTGTCATCAGCAAACATATGCATCTTTGTTACCTTCACTACATTCACTATATCGTTTATGTAAATTATAAAAAGCAATGGTCCCTAGATACTTCCTTGTGGAACACCCCACTCAATTTCTGCTTTATTAGATGTTTCCCGTTGCCATCTCGTTTCTTGCTCCCTGTTTTGTAGGTAGTCTTTAAACCACTCTAGCGCATTGTTTTTAACCCCATATTTTTCCAATTTTTGAATGAGAATATTTCTACTTATAGTCTCAAATGCTCTTTTGTAATCTATAAAGACTGCACACACTGCCTTTCCTTTATCCATTGATTCTTTCCAGTCATTTATAATTAGCTGAATCGCTGCTTCACACGAGTGTTTCGTTCGAAAACCTGACTGATAGGTGGTTAATATATTAGTCTCATCCAAGAATTGCTTCAGTTGTTTATTATATTACTGTTTCTAATACCTTTTCAATTGTGGCCAACATATTTATAGGCCTGTACTCTTCGCATTTCTTTGTTGATACTACTTTTTGAATTGGTGTAATTGTTGATATCTTTAAGTCCTTGGGCACAATACCATGCATAAGAGACATATTTATTATGTTTAGTAGCGGATAACCAATAATATCAAAAAGTTCTTTAAGAACTCTACTGTTTACACCATCCGGGCTGCTTTTATTTGCTTGCTTATATACCAATTCTTTTAGTTAATGTATTTTAATAATTTAAAAGTACTTAATTCCTTCAGGCTTGTACGTATTGGATCGTGAAACTCAAACTTTTCAATACCAATTGATGATGTAATTTCTGTTATACTATTTATGAAGTAAGTATTGAAGTTTTCAGCAATAGTTTTGTCATTAGTTTCTAGTGTATTCTCAAATATAATGTGCTTACTAGCAAGCAGCAAGCTTGACGAGATGAATTAACTGTTTATGAGCACCCTCAAAATTTGTACCACAATCACTATTGAGGTGATCACAATGGCCATTCCTTTTATTTTGAAATCGATTTCCTCGTACATACTTGGAATCCACAACTTTTACCATTTAAACTGCTTATGATCTATAAATATCTATTATTAAACAATTCTTCGTCACTAGCATAGCCCACTGCTATTGTCCCAATCCCAATGTGTAACTGCCATGAGTGGAGCCTTCTGCCATCCATGTTAACTCCAAAACCTCTCAGCTTTTTTTAAAAGCACTTGTTTATTGACTACATGCCACAACAAGAATAATCCTTTCCTATTCTGCTCGATGCGCATGAACATCTGGACCACGGCTGCATGGATTTTCAAATACGTTGGCTAAGCTTCTCTCGCCCCAATTCCGGCAACCCACATAACATTAAGTGCATTATATATTGGTCTACATTATAATTTATTTAAGGGCCGCTATGCTTGCCACGCACTAATGCTCCACCCGAAGGTACTACTACATTGAGTTTAAACGCGAAAATATAAATGTGCTCCTAATTATTCTAACTTCAAAATTAACATCTTAAATAAAAATCTAACAACTGAAACAGAAACTAAAAATAGGGTTTCATTGATGGTATCTCTAGCGTTGATTTGGAGTGTGCACGATCAACAAGACACAAACAAAATGAATGAGGAGGGATCCGTAATGCCGGATAGCAGCTGCCAGCTCTGTTTACCGGTGCGACCTGAAGGGCCGACTTAAAACTATCCAAATTTAGCTAGCTAATTTAAAATGGATTCAAATTTTCTAAGAATACGCCAAATATATTAATAGTGAATCCAGCTACGTTACCTGCTCTATATTCGTCTTCCCTGGTCTAAGTAATTTGTTAGCCTAAATCCGTCCCTAGCTTTCCCTATCATTCCTAACTTATTTATATTGTAATTACAATCTTCTCAAACAATCTTCCTTTCTATATATATAAGCTGTCACCAAAAATGACGGCAGAACGTCAAACAAATAATATCAAGCCACAAACAATAAAAGCAGGCAAAAATATAAATATAAAAATAAATATAAATATTTATGTAAATACATAAATAAACATCTATAAGCATTAAGCGTTGAGCAGTGCATAAAATTGCAAAAAGCATAACCCAAATTATCAGGTGAACTCGCATAAGCATTATTCCGGCTAGCGCCATGACATTGATTAATATCTTATATTCGCGGTAACTTTGATTGTATGCATTCTATTCTCCGTTGTTCTCTTATATTTTCCGAGGCGCGTCGATAGCGGCGCCTTTAGGTTACACGCTTTCGCCCGCTTGGTGGTTAGTTCCCGGTCCACCAGGGTACGCTCTGTTTAAATGTTTTCTTTCGCTGCATGTAGTACGACGACGCGTCTACTAGCGCGTCGTTTAAATTTTCCGCGAGTGTTTCTATTTCGTCTGCCTCTCGGCAGTTAAATAGTTCGTTTTCGAGCGCAGGGATACTTTTGCCAAATTTTTGTTTAAACCGCTCTCAATTTGCTTTTTTATTACAGAACCGCGGAAATATAGTTAGCTGCTCGTTTGCGCTTGTTTTGGTCTCAACGTCCCATGTTATTAATTTATAATAAGAGATCGGTTCCTCGTGCGACCTCAATTTCCAATTACAAATGATTTCTAACATCTTGTGCGAGGCTGCAGTAATATCTATAAAACTGCTGCCTCTATGCGTCTCAAACGTAGGTGAATCATTAGTGTTTATCACACTAAGATCCCATTCAGTTAAAAGATCAGCAACCTGTGAACCTCTATCGTCTTCTATAGGGCTACCCCATAGTGGCGACTTGGCATTAAAATCTCCCCGATAATTAGATTTTTATTCCTACCGATTTTACGAAGAATTCCTTCAATTTGATTTATTAAGTCCTCTGTTTGAGGATTTTCCAGCCGGGAGTCGACCTGTGGAAGGTACGCGCTAATCACGTAAAACGTTTTAATTTGGTTTTGATTTCGGCCGTTGTTAGAAATTCGTTTGATAAATTATTTAATATAATTCCAGCACACACCCCATTATTTATTATTATTCCGCTGCGCAGTCGTCGCTGTTCGCGTTTAAGACGGTAACCCCTCCCAAAACCTGTTATTTTATGGCTATACAGGTGCGGTTCCCATATGAGCCCGATGTCAATTTTGTTTTCGTTCATTAATTTAACGAAATTATTTGTGGCCCTTTGCCCTTGCCTAAATTAATTTACGCACATTTAATTTTTGAGCTTCTCGAATATCGTCTAATGGCCTAGGATCCATAGTCGATGTTCCTGGTGATGACTGTCTTCAAACGCTGCATCGTTGGGCACTGGCTGGACTTGGCGTCATAACGAGTGTCGACCCTGATGCTACCAACCCTATCGTTCGACCTGCACAAACAACACAATAAGGAACTGCCCGCCTACAGTTCTTGAACTCATGCCCCACTTCGGTGCAGTTACCGCATAACTGCACCGCTCCTTACACTTCGCTGACCTATGACCGAACTAGTAACAGCGATAACAATATAGTAATTGTCTGCTTGTCTTGTGCTGTAGTTATGTATATCTGACACTTTAATTAAGTTGCTAACCAAGTACGAAGGCAGCAAACTATTTATAATTTTATATATAAAACCATACTATTATATTTCATTTGTTCCTGAACATTTAATAAATTAAGGCATTCTAACATTTTACGGACTTTGGCAAATCTGCTACATTTTAATAAACATCTCATTGCACGATATCTTTTGCAATCTTTCCAAATCACCTTGGTTTGAGACAAATAAAATGGTGCTGCAATATGTTAGGTGTGGATAAACTATTGCTCTATATAAAGTTATTCGAGCAAAACTTGATAACTTTGCACTAATTCTTCTCAGAAATCCAACCTTTTTGCTTACTTTATTTATAACCATCTGTAGATGCATTTTAAAAGTTAATTTTCGGTCGATTATTACGCCAAGATATTTAATGTTCTCTATCAGTTCAATATCAGACCCATCTATTTGTACATTCCTATTTTCTGTTTTTATCATTTGATAACTTCTATCATTCGTTAACAACATCCATTTTGTTTTATCAACATTTATCTTCAGCTTATTTCCAACTAAATATTTACTAATTCTTATTAAGTCACTATTTACAGATTGAATCAGGTTTATTACATTTGCACCTTCAGCATATATTAAAGTGTCATCAGCAAACATATGCATCTTTGTTACCTTCACTACATTCACTATATCGTTTATGTAAATTATAAAAAGCAATGGTCCCTAGATACTTCCTTGTGGAACACCCCACTCAATTTCTGCTTTATTAGATGTTTCCGTTGCCATCTCGTTTCTTGCTCCTGTTTTGTAGGTAGTCTTTAAACCACTCTAGCGCATTGTTTTTAACCCCATATTTTTCCAATTTTTGAATGAGAATATTTCTACTTATAGTCTCAAATGCTCTTTTGTAATCTATAAAGACTGCACACACTGCCTTTCCTTTATCCATTGATTCTTTCCAGTCATTTATAATTAGCTGAATCGCTGCTTCACACGAGTGTTTCGCTCGAAAACCTGACTGATAGGTGGTTAATATATTAGTCTCATCCAAGAATTGCTTCAGTTGTTTATTATATTACTGTTTCTAATACCTTTTCAATTGTGGCCAACATATTTATAGGCCTGTACTCTTCGCATTTCTTTGTTGATACTACTTTTGAATTGGTGTAATTGTTGATATCTTTAAGTCCTTGGGCACAATACCATGCATAAGAGACATATTTATTATGTTTAGTAGCGGATAACCAATAATATCAAAAAGTTCTTTAAGAACTCTACTGTTTACACCATCCGGGCTGCTTTTATTTGCTTGCTTATATACCAATTCTTTTAGTTAATGTATTTTTAATAATTTAAAAGTACTTAATTCCTTCAGGCTTGTACGTATTGGATCGTGAAACTCAAACTTTTCAATACCAATTGATGATGTAATTTCTGTTATACTATTTATGAAGTAAGTATTGAAGTTTTCAGCAATAGTTTTGTCATTAGTTTCTAGTGTATTCTCAAATATAATGTGCTTACTAGCAAGCAGCAAGCTTGACGAGATGAATTAACTGTTTATGAGCACCCTCAAAATTTGTACCACAATCACTATTGAGGTGATCACAATGGCCATTCCTTTTTATTTTGAAATCGATTTCCTCGTACATACTTGGAATCCACAACTTTTACCATTTAAACTGCTTGCGATCTATAAATATCTATTATTAAACAATTCTTCGTCACTAGCATAGCCCACTGCTATTGTCCCAATCCCAATGTGTAACTGCCATGAGTGGAGCCTTCTGCCATCCATGTTAACTCCAAAACCTCTCAGCTTTTTTTAAAAGCACTTGTTTATTGACTACATGCCACAACAAGAATAATCCTTTCCTATTCTGCTCGATGCGCATGAACATCTGGACCACGGCTGCATGGATTTTCAAATACGTTGGCTAAGCTTCTCTCGCCCCAATTCCGGCAACCCACATAACATTAAGTGCATTATATATTGGTCTACATTATAATTTATTTAAGGGCCGCTATGCTTGCGGCCACGTACCCAATGCTCCACCCGAAGGTACTACTACATTGAGTTTAAACGCGAAAATATAAATGTGCTCCTAATTATTCTAACTTCAAAATTAACATCTTAAATAAAAATCTAACAACTGAAACAGAAACTAAAAATAGGGTTTCATTGATGGTATCTCTAGCGTTGATTTGGAGTGTGCACGATCAACAAGACACAAACAAAATGAATGAGGAGGGATCCGTAATGCCGGATAGCAGCTGCCAGCTCTGTTTACCGGTGCGACCTGAAGGGCCGACTTAAAACTATCCAAATTTAGCTAGCTAATTTAAAATGGATTCAAATTTTCTAAGAATACGCCAAATATATTAATAGTGAATCCAGCTACGTTACCTGCTCTATATTCGTCTTCCCTGGTCTAAGTAATTTGTTAGCCTAAATCCGTCCCTAGCTTTCCCTATCATTCTTAACTTATTTATATTGTAATTACAATCTTCTCAAACAATCTTCCTTTCTATATATATAAGCTGTCACCAAAAATGACGGCAGAACGTCAAACAAATAATATCAAGCCACAAACAATAAAAGCAGGCAAAAATATAAATATAAAAATAAATATAAATATTTATGTAAATACATAAATAAACATCTATAAGCATTAAGCGTTGAGCAGTGCATAAAATTGCAAAAAGCATAACCCAAATTATCAGGTGAACTCGCATAAGCATTATTCCGGCTAGCGCCATGACATTGATTAATATCTTATATTCGCGGTAACTTTGATTGTATGCATTCTATTCTCCGTTGTTCTCTTATATTTTCCGAGGCGCGTCGATAGCGGCGCCTTAGGTTACACGTTTCTGCCCGTTTGGTGGTTAGTTCCCGGGTCCACCAGGGTACGCTCTGTTTAAATGTTTTCTTTCGCTGCATGTAGTACGACGACGCGTCTACTAGCGCGTCGTTTAAATTTTCCGCGAGTGTTTCTATTTCATCTGCCTCTCGGCAGTTAAATAGTTCGTTTTCGAGCGCAGGGATACTTTCGCCAAATTTTTGTTTAAACCGCTCTCAATTTTTTTTTATTACAGAACCGCGGAAATATAGTTAGCTGCTCGTTTGCGTTTGTTTTGGTCTCAACGTCCCATGTTATTAATTTATGGTCAGAGAGCGGTTTCTCGTCCAACCTCAATTTCCAATTACAAATGATTTCTAACATCTCGTGCGAGGCTGCAGTAATATCTATAAAACTGCTGCCTCTATGCCCCTCAAACGTAGGTGAATCATTAGTGTTTACCACACTAAGATCCCATTCCGTTAAAAGATCAGCAACCTGTGAACCCCTATCGTCTTCTATAGGGCTACCCCATAGTGGCGACTTGGCATTAAAATCTCCCCCGATAATTAGATTTTTATTCCTACCGATTTTACGAAGAATTCCTTCAATTTGATTTATTAAGTCCTCTGTTTGAGGATTTTCCAGCCGGGAGTCGACCTGTGGAAGGTACGCGCTAATCACGTAAAACGTTTTTAATTTGGTTTTGATTTCGGCCGTTGTTAGAAATTCGTTTGATAAATTATTTAATATAATTCCAGCACACACCCCATTATTTATTATTATTCCGCTGCGCAGTCGTTCGCTGTTCGCGTTTAAGACGGTAACCCCCTCCCAAAACCTGTTATTTTATGGCTATACAGGTGCGGTTCCCATATGAGCCCGATGTCAATTTTGTTTTCGTTCATTAATTTAACGAAATTATTTGTGGCTCCTTTGCCCTTGCCTAAATTAATTTACGCACATTTAATTTTTGAGCTTCTCGGAATATCGTCTAATGGCCTAGGATCCATAGTCGATGTTCCTGGTGATGACTGTCTTCAAACGCTGCATCGTTGGGCACTGGCTGGACTTGGCGTCATAACGAGTGTCGACCCTGATGCTACCAACCCTATCGTTCGACCTTGCACAAACAACACAATAAGGAACTGCCCGCCTACAGTTCTTGAACTCATGCCCCACTTCGGTGCAGTTACCGCATAACTGCACCCGCTCCTTACACTTCGCTGACCTATGACCGAACTAGTAACAGCGATAACAATGCACCATCGAGAAGTGATCACGAGCCCAGACCTTACGCCAACCCAGACTGACTGAATCCACCAAGAAACACCTCCTAGTCTCCGGCGACACCTCGAAAAGAACGCTGGCCAACGGATCTCTGGGTCCCTTGCCGCCAAACCGAAACTTCTCCTTGACCTCCTCCTCGAACCTAAGCCCCTGAAGCGGGGTTCTTTAATAAGGAGGCCTATAAAGTATTAATTTTCGTTTTTCTCTTTTCTTTAAGTACCTCATAGTCATTCACTGAAAAATTTTATTTATAATTCTAATTCTAAATTATTGTTGGGTTTATATAAACTGTGACACTTCCAAATATCTAAGTTGTGGTGCATATAAGCAAATTCACCTACACAAAAACATATCGCAAATTAGCAGATAGTTATTGTTCAACATCTTACGTTAGGCTTAGTCTATTAATAAGAAATTTATACGTTATGCGTTTATATACACTTTTAATTACATTAGTATTAAATAATTGCAAAAATGGACCCATACATTCGGAAGTGAACTATAACCAGATTAACACTGCCGAATATACTAATATCTTGGATCACAACAATTACTGGAATAGTAAAAGCCATAATAAATACTTTAAAATATTTCACCAAAATATTCGTAGCCTAGGACGAAACATTAATGAATTAAAAATCACGTTGAGTCAACTGCCGTTTGAATACGATTGTCTTGTTCTTACGGAAATATACCAAATTTTAGATAACACACCGTTTTTACTACATGGTTATTCAATGCTGTATAGCGGTGGAGCACTTAATAAAAACGATGGTGTAGTCATTTACCTAAAAAATAAAATTGATTTTAGACAGAGTATAGTCACTATTGGGTCCAGTACAGCCATACAGATTTTATTAAAAAAGACAAAGCACGATACATATCTCATAACCGCAATTTATAGATCTCCATCCGAACCTGATGAAAATTTTATATTTAATTTACAATTATACTTACAACAAACAGATACGCTACATTGTCATACCCACATAATAGTCGGAGACATCAATATAAACATAAATAGTGAAAAGAAACTACAAATAACTATCTGGATACTTTAAGCGAACACGGTTTCCTTTCTTTGATTAACAAAACACTCTGTATATCTGGTAACACTGAAAGCTGCATAGACCATATATTTATGAAAACAAGAAATAAAGATCACTACCTAAATTGTATTCCGACAGTTATAGATACTTACATTACAGATCATAGGGCCACAGCTTTATATATACCGTGGGAACAGTGTAGTCAAACCAAAAACAAATTAAAGGAAATTATTTACATAAATTACTCAAAATAAAAGATGCCGTACAAACTCATGATTGGACTACTTACTATGATGAATCTGATGTTAATAAGTTAACAGATAACCTGTAACATACGTTACACATTATAGAACTATAAAAAGTAAAAGGAATAATTTATCACGTAAAGAGTGGATAACGCCAGGATTAATAAATTCCATAAACAAGAAATTTATTATACAGGAATACAAAAGCGACCCAAGTAACAATCTAAAAGGCATCTTACACACAATACAGAAATTTTGTGAACAAGGTAATAAAAAACAAAATACAATTATTATGTCAATCAAATTTATGCTAATAAAGACTCTGCGAAAGTTATGGACCATCGTAAGTAATACAAATCGTACTGTACAAAATAAGGAGGTCAAGGAGATTTTTGTAAACAACAACATGATATCAGATCCAACACAGATAGCAAACGCGTTTAATGATTTCTTTTGTAAGATAGGGAAGCACTTGCTAGTAAAATTAAACCAACTACTCCAGTACCATATACAAAAAATGTGATAAAACCTTCTTCTTGAGACCGGTTCAAGAAAATGAAATTTTAGAAATAATAAAATTACTAAAAGGTAAAAAAGCTGTTGGAAGCGATGGTATAAAATCAGAGTTATTAAAAGAAATAAGCCATTCAATTGTTTCACCACTTACATTTCTAATAAATAAAATATATGAGACAAACATTGTTTCGGATTCGTTTAAAAATGCGGTTGTAATACCGATTCATAAAAAGGGAGATAACGGCAAACTACCGACCTATATCTATTATTACATCTATTGCGAAAATATTTGAATTAACTTTGAAAACCCGCATCATACATTTTTTTAATCAAAATAATACTATAGCATATAACCAGTTTGGTTTTAGGAAAGGATATTCTACTAGTGATGCTATAAATTCCTTAGTTGAAAATATTACAAATAGTCTTGAAGAAAGTAAGCCAACTCTTGCTGTTTTCCTAGATCTAGCCAAAGCATTTGATACTGTTAGTCATATGCAACTATTGGAAGCTTTGGATTATTCAGGAATAAGAGGAGCTTCAATAAGCTTTTCAGAGTTATCTGGAGCAAAGGACACAAGTTGTCAAAATAGGAAATACGCAGTAGTGCTCTAAATATAAAATATGGGGTACCTCAAGGGACTGTTCTAGGGCCAATTCTATTTTCAATATATATAAATAATATACTTACCACTCCTTTAAATGGTAAAATAATTAGTTTTGCTGATGATACGGCAATTACATACATGGGAAATACTTGGATAGAGATGGAAAAATGGTTGAAGATGATTTAAAATACTATTTAACATATATAGTCATAAATTATTAACAGTGAATTATGAAAATCATGCTTTATTCCATTCTCTAATAACATAGTCGGATTACCAAAATTTAATACTCTTAAAATTCAACTATCCCATGAAACTGTGAAAATTAAATCGCAAGAAAGTACAAAATACTTAGGTGTATATTTAGACTCTCATTTACAATGGAATATTCATTTAAATAACGTTGCTAAAGTTTTAAGAACCTTATTATACAAATTCAAATGCTTAAAAGAAAATCGATATTACCCACCTAAGAATTATTTATTATGCATTAGTTGAATCTAGACTTAACTATAATATCTTAAGTTGGGGAGGAGCATCCTCTTGTTATCTTCATCAAGTTGACGTCTTACAAAAGAGAATTTTAAAAATAATATACAATAAGCCCTTAATTTATCCGTCACACCTGCTATTCCTTGAAACGGTCATAATGGATATCAAGCAATTGTTTATGTACAATATTATTTTATATTTATATAAAAATAAACAACAGGAAACATATCCACCATAAATACGACACCGGTATAAACTAAATGATAACATTGAAAGACCTCCTTATATTCAAGCATCGCTATACGTAGCTTTATGAACCTGATGAGCAAGATTTATAACCAGTTACCTAACATATATAAAAACTACATTACAATTTGCAATTCATTACCATTAGTAAAGAAAATGTTTAAATATTACATTATAGCGTTGGGACGTGCACAAGTACATATTCGTTTTAGTTTATTAGCTGAAACCTAAACCTTTATATTTGGAAGTGGGTCAAACCCTTAATACACATTTTGTTTTCACTATAATTAGAAACTATCAATACTTATTATGTATGCAAAGTACAAAGATTTAAAACAGTTTATTAATAAAACGCACTTACTTAATGTCAATTTATATAGATGATAGTCCATGCACAGTCGAATAGACTCAATGGACTTTTTACATTGTTTATTTATATTGTTTATTTATATAATTTTGTTCTTATATTATTACTTTGAATAAACTTATATTATTATTATTATTATTATCTTCAAGTGTGTTACATTACTAATTATACTCAAAGATCGACTTTAAGGAATCTTAAAGTACACGTGTACTTAAAAATGGGATATTTATTTTCAAATTATTTTAAAATTTACGGTTTTTAGTTATTTGTTTGATTCAAAAGGGCCTAGATTTTGATTTTTAAATTGTTATTTTATTACACGCACGTTATATAATTTTTCCAAATTTATTTGCTGATTTTACGCTTTTTAACCCGCTTTACTCGTTTTTTTCAATAAATTTATTAAAGCGCCTTTTTAAATTATTTTGAATTTATTTTTGATGATTTATTTAGTAGATTTTTGATTTATTACCCCGAAATTTAATTTGGTTTATTTTAAAACGCGGATTTTAGTTAAATTTTAAGTTAAAACGCGATTTATTTATTATTTATTCGGTTTAAATTTTTGTTTTTATTTACTGCCCTATGTATTAAAAATAACGTCACGCAATAATAAAAGTATAATACACTAAATATAAACGCTTAAAATATAATAATAAATCCTACATAAAAACTTACATGTAGCCTTGTTGTCAGGAGCTCTGCAAAATACGTCCGCTCACTTCAAGCGCTAACTAGAAACTTATGTTTGTCTACAACTAAAGTGTTACAAAGTATTAGTATGTAAAGGAGGTGAGAATATGTCAAAAACCTGAATACAAATGGAGAACAAGAATTTACACGAGGTTTAGGATTTCTGCATCTAGGAAGCCAAATAACTCAAAATTGGAAAAGTGCAAAAGATATAAAACAAAGATTAGCACAAGGCCGTGCTGCAATTAACAAGAAAAAACAACTAGCGTGTTTGAAGACAACAAACATGGAAACAAAGAAAAGATTGTTGAAAGCATATGTGTCATGCACAGCATGTACGGCTATGAACAGGAAAAAGTTAGAAACCTTTGAAATGTGGTGCTATGTATGATGAAGATAATCATGAACAGACAAAGTTAAAGAGAATGAAGTACTACTAATAGTGGAGGAACAAAGAAATATGTGGAAAGCAATAAAAATAGGTGGAATAGAAGGATAGGACACGTTCTAAGGCATTTGATGAATAGTGCGCAATATATTAGAAGCAGAGAAAAGTAAAGTAAGTGGTAAAGGTAGACCTAGATTAGACTAATGCACACAGATAGTGAAATATGAAGTGTGAGAATTTAAGAATAATGTGTAGATTTGCTTAGAATGGAAAGCAATGGAGGTAGGCATACAACCTATTCCAGAACTGAAAACCTAATGATGATAGATTGATAAGGATACAATTTTTCTGTATCAAGAATTCGCAACACAGTTATTTTACCTATTGTATTAGCAGTTCCAAACGTCCTGATACTTAGAAAGGGATCATCCGTTAATACAAACTTAAATCTCTTCTTGTGTTATCATTATGGCTGTGCCTGCTATGAGTCTTGTCATAAAATCGCTCTCTGGGCTAAATTAATGCGTTGAAATATTTTTCTATCTAGTTGAAGTCTGTGCAGATATAGTCTTAAATATCTTCTAGTAGTAACACGACTATTATAATTTTATTTAGCATGCCTCCAAGTCATTATTAAATTGAGAATGCTGTACATCTTCCATTTAAAAATAGCAGCTTTTAAAATTTTTACTGATTCATTTTTAACAGAAATAATTTTGTTGCTCTAACAAAAATAATATTTCATTATTTGCATTATTTTTGTGCCCTATAGCTTACTAAGGGTGGCAGTCTATTATTTTATGGTTTACTTTCCAAAATGCATTTTCATTTTGAATACTCTTTTTAAACTAGGGACGTCTCCAAAAGGCGGATAAGAATAAATTGACTATTATGATGCTTAATATATTCAATGGTCCATTATTTATGGGACACTATTTACTTTTTAAAGTTTGACAAAAATTTACTGTGGCATTTTCTGAAAGTTGTCTTTGAATTTATCTCGCTTGATAGCCATTACATTTCTGTTTCTTGTGCTTTTAAGAAGCTTTTGGTGCAAGGTTTATCATGGGGCGCTTCAAATAATTTATTTAGAATAAGAAGACGGCACCCCTAATATTTTGAAATCGCTCAGTTTACAGATAAGAATGGGTTAGTATTGCTGTTGTTTTCATATTGTTCCAGATGAGTTATATTTGGGTTTAGTTAAAAGTGGTAGTAATTCAACTATACTGAAATTTAGTATGTAACGTTATTTTGCTTATATAAAATTGTAACAATTTTTTTGACGCTCATAAATGCGCATATCTGTTAGTTATTTTATACACTGCAATACTTAATCAATTCCCTAACAATAACAATTATTCAGATATGTACTGTCGTGCCTAATTACGAGTCGTATACTATTTAGAAATAATAATATAGACTCATTCTTTAAATCATGGTTATTTGAACTATGCTTCGGATGAGGGACGATATTTGTTCGTCGTGTTAATTTTGTCGACTCGATGGCATTTGCTCTCCGGTTTTCGCTTTAATAACAGCATGCAAATTGCAAAATGTCAACAGATCTGAATATGAAATGGGCAAATTTATGGTTGTTTAGATAATTACCGTACTTTCATTTAAAATTTCTATATTCACATATTGATGTCTAAAATATTAGACTATCCCCTTTATTGTACATTTTTGTAAATAAATTTTAGAACAAAAGAGAATAATTTAATTAAAGGACAATCATTGGAGTTAAAAAATTCACTTTTATTTTGGGCAAGTGCGTCTAAATATAGGGAAACTAATTAATTTACAAATCTATTTTATCACAAAGAGTAAGACTATTAGCTGTGATTCAGTAACGAATTACTTGAACAGCGTTTCCAAGAAGCTTGACATTTAAGCCTCATTTTAATGCTTATATTTAAAGTTCAGATATTAATAATAATAATCTTTTTTCTTTACAATATAAGGTAACAAGAGTGCATCTCTTGTGTCCTTCGTTTGTTCTAACAATACTATTTTCTTCCAGATCCTGCGTTGTCGTAGTTAAAACGATGTTTTCGTCCTGAGGATTTCCAAGTTCTCCCTTAGGGTACCCCTTGCTTTCATTAAGTCTAGGAGTTAGTGGCGCCCCCCTGCACCCCTTGTTACGGGCCAATTCGGCACTATGAGACCACGGAATTTCCAGCAAACTAGCTCCAGCGGCGAGGGGTGGGTTTAGCAAATGTCCTAGATTGGGGTTGCTAATTGCAGTAGGGTTTAAATTATAGTGGGACGAAAATTCGATATTATATCAAAATCGGGTGGGCACCACCAGTAACATCAAACGCTAGATGAAAAGAAAGGATTTCGTCACTGGTCGAAACCTCTCCACAAGCTTTATACTCAAAATGCAAAGCAGACTGATCCTCCCTAACACTTTAAATTTACAAATAAGGCACGTCAAAAATGTTCAACTTAACTCTATTCACAACTCTGTAGCTGAAAGAAATACATATGTACATTAATGGAAATATGAAATTAAACAAGGCATACTTTAGTACGCCACCAAACAATCGGCATAATAATTCGAAATAATAAGCAGCAAAAATACTTATTCTACTTTAAATAATAATGTTTTCGTACTGGTCAGTGTCAATGTAATTTCATAAATGTAAAATCTATATATATTTAAGGGGTAGGGTTGAGTGCACATGGGACCCACGCCGGTCCTGACTCACTATACTAGAGGCAAAATACATGAACTATAACGCAAAATTTTAATACCATGCGTGATACACCTTGTGCATACAGCACCTACTTTAATAGTTTGAACAGCAACTGTAAATTTTATCTAAACAAATCTAAACAAATGCCTTGGTACAATTTTTAATCAGAACAACATGTCTTAAATATAATAGTAATTTGGATAATTATTGCTACGTTAATATTTAAAAACGACAGTGTAGTTCATGCAGCTGGTTGCGGCACAAGTTGAATGAATGTAAAACAGAACGCACTGATTTAATTTTTATAACACTGACGCAGGTGCGAGAAATATCTAATGGTTCTGAGGTGCACGTGTACTTAATAGTAACGTACGGAACTGGTTTTGTCGCTCAGTAAATTCTAATATAATAACTTCGCTTACCTTACGAGGTGGATCAGGTCACTAAATAATGCAAAGGGGTGACGGCTTTACCAACTTCAAACCTACTTCAAGATGTGTGATAACTATGCTTTTTATATTCCCAAATAAATTGGATTATTACGGCTCGCGGCACACGTAATAATTGGGGTCTCCTCTAACCATCCAAACTGCTATTTTCCAAGTATGATTGGCATAAATATTCTTTATAAACAGACAAACGAAATTGAATGATTGTGACCTACAACAGATTAGATAATCACACCCGGACCATATTACGACAAACATTCGAAAGTTTGGCACTTTGCATGAGATCTGTAAAACTTGCTAATCTGCCATAAAAGAGTTAAAACTTAGGAAACGAAAAATGTACGACCCTTTTGACCAGATACTATTACAGTCCCGTAAACGAGGTACATGCGCCACAAATGACAGTTGGTAGCGATATTACATAATGTGAAAATTGACGCGCAAATTGTCAATGATGTCACACAATATGCAAATTAATGCAACATAATTTACCAATTACACAAATTATATAGAAAACCCCCACGGGGTACTTACGTAAACCTGTAGGGCTTCTTACAGGATTACTCCATGCTAGCGGCAGCGGGGCTCCGAGGATCTTTTTCGGGCATCGGCTGCCTTGACTAATCTTTCTCGGGTCGTGGGTACTCTTGAGCCAGGTTGTACCCAAATTTGATGGTCTTCTTCCTATGTAGCGCGAACGACGGGAACTGGTTATAAGGAACGATAAGGGCAAAAGGGACCTACATAACCAAAAAGATACGATAAGATACCAGACCAACTACTCTTTTTCGCGTTTCGGAGGCAAGTTCTCACGCGTCCCCTGGAAATCCCCCACTATCCTCCTTCGTCCACACGCGTTGGCGCGAATCTCGCGCAACACACTATCTGAAGTAATGGAAATACGCACTCCACAAGTCTTTTTAAATTTATGGTGCGAAATTCTCACATATTAAAACTTAGTTAAGAATGTCTAGTGCCGATTTCGGCACGTAACAAGACTACATCGCGAATACCTTGCGTGCTTTCCGGCACCTGTAACGACATAACAAAATTAAGGAAGGGGTGCGCGTCGCGCTCTTTCTATTACGATCTGAATATCTACTCGCTAATATTAAATACCAAATAAGTACAGGGGCTTATGTAGGGAATTTTATACATACTAAACTATTAAATTACACTAAAACCAAACGGAACGTTACACCCTCTATTTATTGTGGTTATGCGTCAGTTACAAAAAGTCATTTAAAACCCATGGCCATTCTTCATAAGCTCTACCCAAGCCCTAGCCTAGTCGCAAGACTGTCAATTTCCCTTTTTTTGTTAAGGGGATTGAGTAAAGAGAAAAATAATAATTATAACATATTCAAATTTATTGGGATTCAATTCCCCTGGGACATCACAGCCTCTCAAATTTTAATGCAAAAACTTACACCGTGGAAATCATATGGTTGGTTCATATTGCCTCTCAGGGTATGTCTAGATGTTCGGCGTTTGGTTGTCGATAACTCTTTTGCCGACAAATCGCTGGTATTTTTTCTATCGGTAATGGGATAGATAACAAAAGGAAAGTGGATCACTTCGCCGACTCTCGTAACCCTACACTAACACACTCGATGAAGACCGGTAGTAAAGTGCCATTCGATGCTTGGCTTGCACGAACTGTCGTTTTCCTCCAAGATAATTTAATGTCCTCATACTCAATTGTTAGATGCAACTGCACTTTTAAGACATGGAAAATGCAATCTTTGCGGTTCCTTTACATCATAAAATATGTGAGAATGAAATCTTTACATGGTTTACACATAAAGCTTAAGTTAAACAAAATAATAATGCAATAATTTTCCCATGTGGAGCTAAAAATTCCCTGAAATTAAATAATACTTTTAAAAAGGCACAACTAATACGAACATAGTGCAATTCACGCAATGAAGCAAAGAATAGGCAATACATATTTGTATAAATTACTGTTTTAAAATTTTTATATATATCGTGTGTTTTAAAGCATTGTCTTTGTCATTTTAAAATAGACAACTGATTACACTTCTTTTACAGCCACCAGTTGTGTCAGACACCTTACTCGCTCCACTAACTACATTGGAACCTCTTCCTCCTGGAATGGAATAGCTCTGCATGCACCTCGAGTAACAAATTTTAATATAAGATGAACCGATAATTATTGAAGTGAAAGTGTATTATTTATAGTATAAATGCAATAATTTTATTACATAGTGTTTTTTTACTGTTTGACACTTAAATATAAAAAAAAGTAATTATGTATGTAAAATTCTTGGTAGGTTCTTAGCTTAAAGCACATGAGACAAGCAAGGACTTTGCAGCAACGAAGGAAGATATTTGGAATAATATGTAACATGTTTAAGTTAAATATAATAGGTGGTATTTTAAGAAAAATTTTTGGTAGACTGAAGTAGTTGAAAAACGTAAATATGTAAAAATTGTATGAGGTAGTCAATACATTTCAAAGAACTTAGAGTATTTTGTGAAAAGTAAAAAAAGTTGCTTGTGAAATGTTTTTTAATTATCATACAGTTGCAACAGCTTACATTATGGTTTTTGACGTATTCATATATTGAATCTTAAGGGTTTGATCGTGAGTTTAAAGTTGCTACATATGACTTCAATCTAGAAAATCATGTGGCTATTTTACTGATACGTTCGGTGAAGTACCTTGCCAAAAATTCTGTCGTCCAGAAAATACAGTTCACGTCATCTGTAACAAACAATGTGAATGCTGCTAACTAACTGAGCAAGAGAGTAGGAAAATGTTTGCATAATGCTCCAGAACTAATGTCAGGTAATACCTGTCTGTCTGTAAATTTGTTGGATGCCATCTAATTTCAACTAGGTTTAGGACTTCTAAAGAATGAACCATCTGAAAATTCTAAAGGTTACCAGAACCAATCCAAAACTGAGAAAATTGAATTTTCAAATATTTAATTTTTACCCTGTATAATATTCTACTAAGATAGCTTAATATAGTATTTTCTAGTAAATAAATTCCTTAATAAATCCAATTTTCTAATACATATCAGTTAAAAACAGTTTTATTGCATTTATGCAGACTGAAAAGACCGTAAGCAAATTCTAATGTGCTGATTCAATAATCCATTTCGAATGGACCTGAACCTTGCCGAAGTTCTAGATTACCAGAACAGGTGAAATGGCTTGTGTGTTCTAAAGAGTCAAACTACAGGTCCAACCAAAGTAGTAGGGTTTGCTACGTGCATAGCCGTAGCCTAAAAAAAAAAGAAAGACTGTCTGGGCCAGTGAGTGGGCGGGGTTTTAGAAATACCCAAACAAAAGAACGGAGGACCTGAAATAAAAATAAACCAAACACACACACTCATTCAATAAATTAACCACCGACATCTGAATACTGTACTTTTTGGAAGCTGTAAGATGTCGGAAATAAACACAAATAACGCTAAGAAATCTTTTATTATGTACTATGTGTTGACCAAACATTCTTAAACGTGACGTTTCCATAATGACATCCCGACAGCGACTGACTCTACATAACAAAAATGGACGTCACATGCTAGATTAATATACGTGGAATGGATGCGTGATGATGAGGTAAATAAAACGATTGCTGTGAATTTAAACTACTCAAAGACATGTGACCCTGATTTACATAATCTTGAATGCATTTTGTATAAAGTGTTTTTAATGCTTGGTCGCCTTGAAATCGTCTTTCAAGTGACTAAAATTTTTTTACTGCTACTTCATACTAATCACCTAGCTCATGTAGGTTTTCTTTAAGCGGGAGTTTAACAATAAATTTGCCGTCGACATTTTGTTTAGTGGTTTGTTCAAAAAATGATTCAACGTCTGTTCATCTGGAGTTAAAAATTTATCTTTTGTCTGCACTTCATCAATTTTCCAGAATGATTGTAAATTTTCATGCAACTGTGTAAATGTCAAAAATGATAAAACTATGTGGTGATTTCTACCTCGTATTGTGCCTGCTACTACCCAACCTAGCTTGGTTTTTTGGAAAATGCTACGGTTTTCATTCTTAATTTGACCAATGCATATAAGTTCCCAGAATATTGAAATACCTATTAACATATCTACACTACTTGTTACATTGAATGTAGGGTCGGCTAGTTTAATATTTGAGGGTATTTTGAAATCATTAACATCAATTGTGGTGATAGGTATTGCATTAGTAATTAGTGGTAGTACGAAACACTTTATTTTCGCTTGAAAATTATTAATCTTTGAATAAATGGTTACATCAGTTTCATATTTAATTTGAGTATTACCTTGATTTATTCCCGTTACTGATAAATTTGTGGGAAACACCTGTAGCTTCAATGCTTTGCATGCTTTTTCTGAAATAAAATTAGAATGAGATGCAGAATCTAATATTACTCTAATGGTTATGAATTCCATTTCGAATGGACCTGCACCTTGCCGAAGTTCTAAATTACTAGAACAGGTGAAATGGCTTGCGTGTTCTAATGAGCTAAAGAGCCAAACTACAGGTCCAACCAAAGTAGTAGGGTCGTTAGTGAGGAACCAGACTAAGACAGGTCCCCGAAAGAGGGCAGCGGCTCTTCGGTACTTAGATTGGCAGAGACCATAGGGGTCGGTATGGCAGTCTAAGACACAGTACCGCTGATGTGGAAGGCAACGGAAACCACCACATTATCTCCCAAGTACACAGCGTACCTAAATTATAATAAAATGATGGCATTCTCTGGGGTAAAATATTCCGGAGTTAAAATAGTCCCCAGTCGGATCTCCGGGAGGGACTACTTCGGAGGATGCGATCGGAAAGTTAAAATAAGAGTCGGGAACATTCTGCGAGTCGGAGCGTGGAATGTTAGAAGTATGAAGCAAGTAGGTAAGCTAGAGAACCTAAAAATCGAAATGAATAGGTTATCACTAGATATAGTAGGGATCAGCGAAGTTCGGTGGCCAGAGGCGGGAGATTTTTGGAGTGGAAACTTCAGGGTAATTCATACAGGAGCAGAGGAAGGAAATTTGGGCGTGGGGATAGTTATGCGGAAAAAGATAGGATACTGTGTAGAAAATTACTTACAAAAGAACGAAAGAGTACTTATGGTTAGATTAAAATCTAAACCGGTAAACACAGTAATAATACAAGTATACATGCCCACCTCTAGCTACAGTGACGAAGAGGTAGAAGCCATCTACAAAGATATCGAAGACATATTAAGATATGTAAAAGGACAGGAAAATTTAATAATTACGGGGGATTTTAATGCCGTGGTAGGTGAGGGTAGGGAAGGAGCAGTAGTAGGTTTATTTGGTTTAGGCACGAGAAATGACAGGGGAAATAGGCTGGTAGAATTTTGTGACAAGAACAATTTAATCATCACAAACACATTATTTCAACATCATGCTATAAGACGATACACGTGGAAGATGCCAGGAGATGTAGGAGAATATTAAATAGATTTCATTCTTGTACGACAACGGTTTAGGGATCAAGTGAAAGACTGCAGAAGCTACCCAGAAGCACCTATAAATACTGACCACACCACCTTAATTATGAAGGCCGCACTTAAATTTAAGAATGTGAAAAAAAGAAACGGAAAAAGGCACTTAGACTTAGAGAAACTAAAAGATAAAGATATTCAAGAAAGATTCGAAAAAAAGTCAAATGAATTGCTCAAAGATATCGAGAAAATATCGGATACTAAGGAAGTAGAAACAGAATGGAATAACATTAAATCCAGCCTAGACATGGCGGCCAGAGATATTCTGGGGTATACACAAAAAGAAAATAAGAAACCATGGATAACAAAGGATATCCTGAATTTAATAGAAGAAAGACGAAAATACAAAAATAAATCAGACCAAACAGGAAAACAGAGATACAAAGCCATAAAATGGGAAATTATTCGAAAATGCAGGAAAGCTAAAGAACAATGGATTGATGAATAGTGCAAAGAGATACAAACGAAGATGGAAATAGGAAAGACAGACGAAGCATACAAATTAATTAGAATGAATTTTAGGGATATAAAACCGTATAGCAAAAATATAAGGACGCACAAGGAAACGTCATCATAGAAAACGAGAGAAAGTGGGTAGATGGCAAGAATATATAGGGAATTTATATGCAGGAGAGGAACTAACTGCATTAGAACAGAAATCAGACATTGAAAATGACGACTTGGGATATCCTATACTTAGAGATGAGTTTGAATTAGCATTAAAGAGTCTGAAAATGGTAAGGCGCGGGTACAGATAAGATGCAAGCAGAAACTCTAAAAGCCGCTGGACAAGCAGTAACAGAACGTCTCTTCCAACTTGTAAGCTATATGTATGAGACAGGCGAGATACCCAAAGATTTCAAACGTAGCATCATAGTAACTATACCAAAAAAAAAAGGCGCGGATAGATGTGAAAATTTTCGAACAATAAGTTTGACAGCACACGTGTCAAAAATATTAACTAGAATTGTGCAAAGACGAATGGAAAAACGGGCGGAAGAAATACTAGGAGAAGACCAATTTGTGTTTAGGCGAAACAGGGGAACACGGGAGGCTATTTTAGCTCTGAGAGTGATAATGGAGAAAACAATAGAAAAAGGGGAAAGCGTGTATATAGGGTTTGTAGATCTGGAAAATGCATTCGACAATGTAAAATGGAAAAAAATGTTTGAAATACTAAAAGAGATTGGAATGAGTTATAGGGATAGACGAATGGTACATAGCTTATCCAAAGATCAAACAGCAGTAATAGAATTAGAGCAGGAACGTAGAGAAGTAAACATTAGGAAAGGGGTGAGACAGGGATGTGCCCTATCCCCATTGATTTTTAACTTGTACATAGAAGAGGCAATGAATACTGTCAAATGCAGGAAGACATTTGGAATTACTATGCAGGGACAAAAAATTGATATGCTTAGATTTGCAGATGATATAGCGGTATTAGCGTCTAGCAAGGAAGAGTTAGAAGCTGCTCTTAATGAAATGGAAACGGTTCTAACAGAGACATACGGTATGAAAATTAACAAAACTAAAACTAAAGTTTTAGTTTGCAAAGGTAGGGAAAATAAATCAAAAACAAGAATACAAGTATTTAACACGAACTTACAAGAGGTTAAGGAATTCTGCTACCTAGGAAGCCAAATAACGCAAGATGGGAAAAGCACAAAAGATATAAAACAAAGATTAGCACAAGGTCGTGCTACATTTAACAAGAAACAAGCAACTACTGTGCTCAAAGACCACAAACATAGAAACAAGGAAAAGATTGCTTAAAACATATGTGTGGAGCACAGCACTGTATGGCTGTGAAGCCTGGACAGTAGGAGAAGTGGACAAGAAAAAGCTAGAAGCCTTTGAAATGTGGTGCTACAGACGTATGATGAAGATATCATGGACAGACAAAGTTAAGAACGAAGAGGTACTAAAAATGGTAGGGGAAGAAAGAAATATGTGGAAAACGGTAAAAAATAGGAGAGACAGGATGATAGGCCACATACTACGGCATGAGGGAATAGGAAATATATTAGAAGCAGAGATAGGAAAAAAGAGAAGAAGAGGCAGACCTAGGCTAGACTACTGCACACAGATAGTAAAAGATGTAGGCTGCAGGAATTTCAGGGAGATGTGTAGGCTAGCCCAGAATAGAAATCAATGGAGGTACGCATCCAACCAATCCCAAGGTGGATAAACTAATGACGAGAAAATAACTGTGCTTAAACATGATGATTACTATAAGTAACTACAAGAATTGGTTGGACAACATTCTCAAATAATGTTAAGTGTGTGAAAGGATTTACTGGAAAACCATTATTTCGGCAAATATCAAAGTGTTGGGGGATCTTGGTAGCCACAGGTTGCTTACCCCTTCACTGAATCTCGGTGAAATAGGGCATAAAATTAGAAAACAATAGAAGGGGAACGAGCTGTATACACAGTCTTTTGAAATGCTGTGCTTCAGATGTATGAGGACGATAGCATGGACAGACAAAGATAATAACAAATAGGTTATAGAAATAGTAGGAAACAAGGATATCTGGGGAAAAGATAAGAGAAATAGAAGGGCAGAATACGTTCTAAGGGATTTTTGGGTAATAGTATGGGATATATTACAAGCAGAGATAGGAAAAAAGAGGTAGATGTTGACCTAGATCAGATAGTGATAGGTGCAGACTGTGCAAATTTCAGGGAAATCTGTAGGTTAGTTCAGAATAGGAAACAATGATGGTACGCGTCTAACCAGTTCCAGGACTGAAGACCTAATGATGATGGTTATGAATTCGTTCCTGGTGTTTTTTACATTAATTTGTGCGGTAGACAATAGAATAGTACTTGTAGGTTCGGTTACCGTGGAAAGAGTAACACTTTGAGAATTATCTTCACTAATAGGTTGCTCATAGAATTGAGCTTGAGATTGTAAATTATTATTTGAAATTCCAGAAGGCGGATTTCTAACTATGTTGCTCTTCTGAGAATTTTTGTCATAAATATGGAGAGTGGTATTATGCCTTTTATGGCAAATACGGCACTTACTTGAATTGCATTCACTTACAAAATGTCCTTTACGTAAACAATTGATACATAGTTTAAGAGCTTTTACTCTTTCATTACGTTCAGTGGCGTTTAGTTGCAAAAATGATTGACAACCTTGAATTAAATGCTGATCATTGCAGTTGTAGCAAATCGTGTTGACTACAGTAAAGGCTTTTGATTTTACGGGATTTGATCGACTAAAATGACGCTTTTTAGACGTATTGGGTACTACAGACATATTTCTAGTATTAACCGCTTCGCGTACACCTTGCCTGGTATTTAGGAATTTAATGAACTCCTCGTAAGTCGGTATTTCTTCATTTGTTGGAACAGAATTCAATTTACCTTGCCATTCGCAAGCGGTGTAAACATCAAGCTTAATTAAAACAATTGGTATAATTAACGCGTTCCAATTTTCAACTGGTTGACCTAGTGATTTTAAACACTGAATGTGATTTTGTAGCTTGTCAATTAACGCGCGCATACCCGCGTGACTATCTTTACAAGTGGTTCAAGATTCAATATTTCTTGTATGTGTGTATCAATAATTTTGCGTTTCTTGTTATAACTCTGATTGAGACGTTCCCATGCAATTTTATAGCTAGCATTACTTGCATCCAGTGCTGATATCATATTATTTGATTCGCCCGAAGGATGCTCGCAAATAGAATAGTTTTTGACAATCAGAAAGCTCAGGATTGCTATCGACCATAGCCAAAAAGGCATCTGAGAATGGTTTCCAGTTTGTAAATGATGAATCAAAAATAGGTAAATCTAATTTCGGTAATTTTACATTAATCTTAGGACTTGCCGCACGCCTTGGAGAGTCTACGGAATCGCCATTGGAACGGCTTTTTGACTTACAATTACTAGCAGATTTTAATTCAAGAGTATCAAATTTACTAATAATAGATTGAGCTTGACTTGTTAAATCAAAATGATCTTGAAAACCTTCACGTTCTTTAAGATTTTTCTCTAAATCATCATCTAGTAAATCAATTTCTAACTGTACTTCATTAAATAACTCAAAAATAGGCTGTATTTTATAAAGCCGTTGCTGTAAATTAAGTACATTAGCA
Organism: Platerodrilus igneus; assembly: GCA_036346225.1. Classification (NCBI taxonomy): domain Eukaryota; kingdom Metazoa; phylum Arthropoda; class Insecta; order Coleoptera; family Lycidae; genus Platerodrilus; species Platerodrilus igneus. The sequence goes on along the minus strand of JARFIW010001377.1, from coordinate 531,901 downwards.
TCAGAAATTTCATCTAATACTTGTAAAGAGTGTAAACATTTTTCAAACAAGGTAAGCTGTGCTTTAAAAACACCTCTTTTGTGTATTAAACGTTTGAGATTATCAGAATCCATTATAAATAAATATTGAGGCTACAAAAATTGATAATGTAAATAAGATCAGATTCCAACTTCAATAATTAAGAAAAGGATTGACTTACAGTACTTAGCGATGCTCAGATTGTTTCTTATCTAAGGTCAAAACAATACCTGCACCTGTTCGTTCGTTTTGCACCTTGTAAAATCTAATAAAATGAGACGATTGACCCATTGTAGTATTCCTTGTTTGGATAAACTTCGTATTTGATATACACTGATGCGCGCGATTTTACTGGATGACTGTAATTACCATACAAACGACACTTTGAATATTCGTTTTTAATTGATTAACTGCACTGATTACACTTGCAAGAAGGACCACTATGAATACTGTACTCTTTGGAAGCTGTAAGATGTCGGAAATAAACACAAATAACGCTAAGAAATCTTTTATTATGTACTATGTGTTGACCAAACATTCTTAAACGTGACGTTTCCATAATGACATCCCGACAGCGACTTATTCTATATAACAAAAATGGGCGTCACATGCTAGATTAATAAACGTGGAAGGGATGCGTGATTGTTTATAGTCTTAACAACATCTAGAAAACCTTATAATTAACATCAAAGCAAAATACAAAATGTATATACAGGAGTTCATTAGTACTCCGAACACAGTACAAACAAAGCCAATGGTTGTCACGGTAATTTCATGAAAGCTTAAAGGTGGGTTCTTTATGGTAGATACGGTGACTTTTTGCACCTCGGCTAATAAAGACTCTTCTGCAGGGGTGGATCTTGATTCCTGCAAGTAGGTCGTTAAGAACCCGAACAGACCTACAAGTAAATACAGTATAAAAGGCGCCAGAGACTTGATTAAAATGCCGAAAGAACTACAAAACCCCAAGTCCCAATGGTTTCGGATAATATCACACCTAAAGAGCAAAATAAGTATAACAACGGTAACCTACAATTATATTACTATATTTCAAAATAACTGAATTACAAGCACAAGCAATTTATCTGGAATTAAATACACACCACAGTGGCAATGCAAATATAAACGTATTTTAATAACACACATAAAGGGTAATATATAAACCGGTATCCCACTAAAAGCAATGAATTTAAGGTATCTTTCGCCTGTTGGCGATTACAAATTGACATTAAACTAGCCGCAAAATGTTTCTCGCTAGTAAGTAAGTTTCAAAAACACAGGAGAAAGGCCTTACAAAAATATTCACAAATGGCTTTTCACCTACAGGTTAGCAATAAATATTAATTAATGTAAATGATTACTCACCAGAAAGCGGCATAAATTGAGCATACCTGGACGATGCAATCACTAGCTAGTGAATTGCTGTGCTCCAGTGCTGACCTGTAACATGAGTAAACACACGAACAGCTGGTGGTAGGATACCAATTGTTTGATATAGTTTACCAATAACAATGCAATAATATAACCAGCATATGGCTAATTACACGGATTCAATCAACAATAAACAATAATTACACCAATACTTGCGTAACGCAACACACAATAAATACAGCAATAGGTATCACTAACTTCTAAGTATACAACCTGGAGTCTGGATCATAAATCAATGCTTTCCGCTTCCAACGAGTCTTCAGTACATACGCCACAGAATGAAGTAATATTTAATATTGAATTTAAACGGAAATCCAAACGGATGATTAGTACAGAATTGAAGTGAGCTCACAAGGAGCATCCAAGGACTGATATAAGGATCTGTTTACATGAAACAAGATTAATACAAAGATTATAACCAAGATTCAGGACCAGGCTTAATACCAATATTAAGGACCCTGAAATAAATAATGTTAGTGCTGAAATTTCAGGAGGATATACTTTACCACAGAAGTGGGTTTCAATATATTAATAGCTAACAAAGAGCAACTTTGATATTCGTACAATACAAGATTCTGAAAGATAAATAATTAATATCAGAAACACAAAACAGGAAAAAGGTGGCTCACCTAATATAAGTAAAAGCAGGAAATATCCGCAAGGCGGTATTGTGAGTAGAAAATAAACGTATAAACCAATGTAATACCAAAATCTACTCCACAAATATATTATTTAATACATCCAAAACCGCTATAAGGTGAGATGAAGATGGATGCATTAAAAGACTACTTGTCAAAGCGGCGTTCGTTGAAAGAAGAACAATGGCTTCGTCGACAGGTTCTTATCAACCACCTCCAAATTGAAGTTATCAATTTAGCCAACATAAAAGGTATTACAGACCATGAAGATCTGAGCACGGAAATAAAATTAAATTACATAAATAATGGCAAATGTAGACATTTACAAAACCAACCGTTTCATAGTTTACATGGCGAGCTGTCGTTTTTAGGGCCCTACCCCCTAAATTAATTAACCAACCAAAGCAAAAAGAAAGTTTCCTCGCTAAAAACAACAGCTTTAAAGCATTATTGTAAGCATAAAAAATCTAATACATAAAATATCAGAACACTGTAGTTTACATTTATTATTACTAAAATTTGGTATTTCAAGAAAAGTTACACCGAATAGTTGGTCTAAATAATAATTTAATCCGCACACAAAGAGGAGGAAGCGAAGTAGTTTATCAAATTCCAAAAATGTGTATTTAAATTTGGTTGTGCTAAAACTGGGGTTTACCACAATTTTAACTCGCAAATAATTTTAGTCACATAGTTGTTGAAACGAGACAAAACCAGGTAGGAAAGGAAATGTGTACATGACCTTAGGGATCCACTTGTCTTCTAACAAACAGGGGCAGTAGTCCCACAGGGCCCATACATCACGTACATAGTGTTAGCACTGAGCAGTCTACCGTTGTATTGTATAAGGATTATATTCACTCAGTTAATGAAATCTTAGGAAACATTAAATCCTCTTCTGTATATTTATGTGGTGATTTTAATCTTCCTAACATCTATTACGAAGATGCAGAGTTAGATTCTAGTGTTTCAGGATTAATCAAATGACAAGGTTATTTGTATTGCCAATGCTCTAGCATTTCATAATCTATTTAAGATTAATAAGATAGCAAACTGTAACGGATACTTCTTAGATTTAATTTTTTCCAGCTGCAACGCTGTTGTTAATAAGATAAACGATCCCTTGTTAACTCGTGATCTACATCATCCGGCACTAGAATTTAACATTTCTGTATCAAAGGATTTTGACAAATTACAATATGATTTCTACTTTAGAGATTTTAAATCCGCTAATTATGAATTAATTTTAACGAATATCTTGGAAATATTAACTGGTCTTTACTGTTTAGCACTAGTAATGATATTAACCATATTGTAAATGTTTTCTATAATTATCTGCATGCTTGCATCGATCAATTTGTACCTAGATCCAGAAGTAAGAATGTTAAATTTCCGAAATGGTTCACTTCTGAATTAAAACAAGCAATTGTGCACAAAAAACGCGCTCACATAACTTTTAAGCAGTCAAAATGTATTGAGGACTATATAATATTTTCAAACTTACGTAGGAATTGCAAGCTTTTATACAAAACTACTCATCAAAAGTATTTACTAGACCTACAAAGCTCAGTGAATTGTAAAAAAAACTTTCTAGAATTTCATCAATTCTAAAAGAAATAATTATTTATTACCCAATACCATGTCTTTTAAAGATACAATATCTGATAATCCTACACAAATTGTCAATCAATTTGTGGATCATTTTGGTTCAGTTTATAACTCACCTGACACCACTGTTCCTAACATAGTCATTAACAATGCTATATCCATTAACAATTGTTATTTTTCACCTACTAAGATTCTATTGCAAATAACTAAACTTAAATTACGTTCAGGGCATGGGCCATACTTTGTTTTTCAGTGTAGATTTGTGTTATCTACAGTACTGCATAAAATTTTTGAGAAATCATTATTTGATGGGGTCTTTCCAGAGAAGTGGAAACATAGTTATGTTATACCAATCTTTAAAAATGGCGATAGAGAGAAAGTGGAAAACTATCGACCTATTTCGATAATATCAGTTTTCGCAAAACTTTTTGAAATCATTGTTAGTTCTCAGATTTCTCCTGTTCTTAATAAAGTTATTATTCCTGAACAACATAGATTTTTTCCAGGCAGGTCAACAGATACAAATCTTTTGGTCTTTGAAGAATTTGTTTTTGATGCCATGGAAAAGCGGTACCAAGTTGACGTGATTTACACTGACTTTTCTAAGCGTTTGACTCGCTCATAGTAAAAATTTTATTATTCAAACTCGAAATTGGGTGTTCATGATAACTTGCTTGCCTGGTTAGATAGTTATCTCTCTCAGAGGAAACAATTTGTTAAAATAAACAACGTACTTTCTTTAGAAATTAATGTAACTTCTGGAGTACCTCTGGGTGGTCATCTTTTGACTGTATTGTTCAATTGCTTCATTAATGGCATTGCTTGTTGTTTTCATCATTGTAAATTTCTGCTTTATGCAGACAATTTAAAAATATTTAAGATGGTAACATGTGTGAGTGACTGCTCGCTTATTCAAGATGACTATCCCTAAATATTAGTAAATGCAAAGTAATGCGCTATTATAGAATCAGAGATCCTGTTTTGTTTAATTACAACATCAACTCCGAAGTTTTACAATGTGTCACTACATTTAAGGACCTGGGTATACTCTTTGATCATAAGCTAAAATTTTCTGAAATCTTCAATTTTTAACGCATAGAGCATACAAGCTTCTTGGATTTATGAATAGAAGTCTCTCAGACTTTAGTAATATACAGAGTCTTTCTGGGGTTTATTGTTCCTTAGTTCGCTCTTTACTAGAATATGCAAGTATTGTCTGGTCACCTTTTTACTCTATTCATATAAAACGCCTGGAAAAATGTCAGAAAAAGTTGATTCGTGTAATTGCTTATAAGTTAGGCATCCCTTATGGGAAAATTAAATATTAAATATTTTACGCTACTTGGATCTCCCAACATTAGAAATTCTTCGTAATTATTTTGACATTTTAATGCTCTTTAAAATTGTTAATGGGCTGATAGATTGTTTAGATTTGTTACACAGGGTTCAGTTCCATGTGCCACCGAGAAATACTTGATCATATATATTTTTTAATGTCTGTTTACATCAAACCAAATTATGGAATGCAAAGACCTTTATAAAGATGCTGTAAAAATGCCAACTTTTTGAGTGAAACTGACTTTTTTCTTGAAACACTAAACTCCTTCAAAAATTCAGTCAAACGTTATTTGTTTTCCAATATGTAATATTATCTTGTAATCTAATTAGTTAAGACATATTTTTATGCATTTGTTTATGGTAACTGTAACTTTGTTGCATACCGTTAATAAACAATATTATTATAATTATTATTATTACACCCACAACAGTACATAGCAGCAGTAGGACCAAAGAAAATCCGACACTTCTAGCCGCCAGGAAACCTCACATTCCATGTGCAACCTTAGAATAACCAAACCATATCAAATAAACTTGCGATAACAACCAGAAATAATTCTTAAGACAGCATTATCGTCCACAACAGAATGCTTTCAAATACACCAGTTCGTTCTATATCTCGTGTATCTCTGAACAGGTTGTTCAGAGCGTTGCTATCCAACCTTGCGTTGTATAGCGCAGAGCTTCGTCTATAGACGTAATACAGGGAATAACCACAAATAACAGGCGACCTTGTCCTAACGAAGCATAGTCTTTAAACGCAAATAGAATTTTTTATTGCAATATTATTGCCAATTAGCGAAATATTTGAACAGGATTTTAATTAAACGGAATTTATCTAGATGAACAACTAAATTTGGAACGAAATCATTTTTCGTATTATTATTAAATAGGTGAAAATTTTTAGAACGCGGTTTTGATTAAAACGGACTTTATATATTAGGAACGAATATAGTTTGGCTGATTTTTATTAGAATTCAACGTAACAGGTTGTTAGTGAGGAACCAGACTAAGACAGGTCTACGAAAGAGGGCAGCGGTTCTTTCAGTACTTAGATTGGCAGAGACCATAAATGTCAGTATGGCAGTTTAAGACATACTACCGCGATATGGATGGCAATGGGAAACCACCACATTATCTCCCAAGTACACAGCGTACCTAAATTATAATAAAATGATGGCATTCTCTGGGGTAAAAGATTCTGGAGTTAAAACAGTCCCCCATTTAGATCTCTGGGAGGGGACTACTTCGGAGAATGTGATTGGAAAGTTCAGAATGAGTCGGGAACATTTTGCGAGTCGGAGCGTGGAATGTTAAAAGTATGAAACAAGTAGGTAAGCTAGAGAACCTGAAAATTGAAATCAATAGGTTAGCACTAGACAAAGTAGAGATCAGCAAAGTTCGTTGGCCAGAGGCGGGGGATGTTTGGAGTGGAGACTTCATGGTAATTCATACAGGAGCAGAGGAAGGGTGTGGGGATAGTTATTTGAAAAAGGACATTGTGTGGAAAATTACTTACAAAAGAACGAAAGAGTACTCGTAGTTAGATTAGAATCTAAACTGGTAAACACAGTAATAATACAAGTATACACGCCCACCTCTAGCTACAGTGATAAAGAGGTAGAAGTGACCTACAAAGACACTAAAATATGTAAAAGGACATGAAAATTGAATAATTATGGGGGATTTTAATGCAGTGGTAGGTGAAGGTAGGGAAGAAGCGGTATTAGGTTTATTTGGTTTAGACACGAGAAAAGACCGGGGAATTAGGTTGGTAGAATTTTGCAACAAGAACAATTTCATCATCGCAAACACATTATTTCATCATCATGCGATATACGTGGAAGATGCTAGGTGATATAGGAAGATATCAAATAGATTACATTATTGTTAGACAGCGGTTTAGAAATCAAGTAAAAGACTGTAGAAGCTACCCAGAAACAGATATAGACACTGACCACAACATCGTAATTATAAAGGGCGCACTTAAATTTAAAAATGACGGCCAGCGATATACACATAATATATACACAAAAAGAAAATAAGAAACCATGGATAACAAGGGATAACCTGAATTTAATAAAAGAAAGGCGAAACTACAAAAATAAATCAGACGAAACAGGAAAACAGATAAAAAGCCACAACATGGGAAATTACTGGCAAATGCAGGAAGGCTGAAGAACAATGGATTGATGAAAAGCGCAAAAAGGTACAAACTAAGATCGAAATAGGAAAGACAGATGAAGCATACAAACTAATTAGAATCAATTTTAAGGGATATAAAACCATATAGCAAAAATATAAAGCATGCGGGAGGAAACATCATTATAGAAAATATAGGGAAAATGGATAGATGGCAAGAATATATGGGAATTTATATGCAGGAGAGGAGCTAACAGCATTAGAACAGGAATCGGACATTGAAAATGATGACGTGGGATATCCTATACTTAGAGATGAGTTTGAATTAGCATTAAAGGGTCTGGAAAATGGTAAGACACCTGGTACAGATAAGGTGCAAGCAGAAATTCTAAAAGCCGCCGGACAAGCAGCAACAGAACGTCTCTTCCAACTTGTAAGCTGTATGTATAAGACAGACGAGATACCCAAAGATTTCAAATGTAACATCATAGTAACCACACCAAAAAAGAAAGGTGCAGATAGATGTGAAAATTTTCGAACAATAAGTTTGTCAGCACACATGTCAAAAATATTAACTAGAATTGTACAAAGACGAATGAAAAAACTAGCTGAAGAAATACTAAGAGAAGATCAATTTGGGTTTAGGCGAAACAGGGGAACATGGGAGGCTATTTTAACTCTGAGAGTGATAATGGAGAAAACAACAGAAAAGGGGAAAGCGTGTATATATGGTTTGTAGATCTGGAAAAAGCATTCAACAATGTAAAATGATAAAAAATGTTCGAAATACTCATAAAGATGGGAATGAGTTATAGAGATAGATGAATAGTACATAGCTTATACAAAGAGCAAACAACAGTAATAGAATTAGAGCAGGAAAGGGGTGAGACAGGCATGTGCCCTATCCCCATTAATTTTTAACTTATACATTGAATAGACAATGAATACTGTCAAAGACAGGAAGACATTTGGAATTGCTATGCAGGGACAAAAGATTGATATGCTTCGATCTGCAGATGATATAGTGGTATTATCATCTAGCAAAGAAGAATTAGAAAATGCTCTTAATGAAATGGAAACGATTGTAGCAGAGATACGGTATGAAAATTAACAAAAATAAAACTAAAGTACTGGTATGCAAAGGAGGGGAAAATAAATAAAAAAAAAGAATACAAATAGGTAACAAGAACTTACAAGAGGTTAAGGATTTCAGCTACCTAGGAAGCCAAATAACGCAAGAATCGAAAAGCGCAAAAGATATAAAACAAAGATTAGCACAAGGTCGTGCTACATTTAACAAAAAAAAGCAACTACTGTGTTCAAAGACAACAAACAGAAACGAGGAAAAGATTGCTTAAAACATATGTTGAGCACAGCATTGTACGGCTGTGAAGCCTGGACAGTAGAAGCGGACAAGAAAAAGGTAAGTCTTTGAAATGTGGTGCTACAGACAGATGATGAAGATATCATGGGCAGACAAAGTTAAGAATAAAGAGGTACTAAAAATGGTAGGGGAAGAAAGAAATATGTGGAAAACGGTAAAAAATGGGAGAGATAGGATGATATCTCACATACCTCGGCATGAGGGAATAGTGCGGAATACATTTGAAGCAGAGATAGGGAAAAGAAGAGAGGTAGAGGTAGACCTAAGTTAGACTATTGCACACAGGTAGTGATAGATGTAGGATGTGGGAATTTCAGGGAAATGTGAAGGCTAGCTCAGAATATAAATAAGTGGAGGTACGTGTCCAACCAGTATTGAGATGGAAAACTTAATGACGAAAAAATAAGCGCAGATAAATCTGATGATTATTATAAACAACTACAGGTGTTGGTTGTGAAATATTTGCAACTAATGTGGACTGTGCAAAAAGATATATTGGAAAAAATATTAAATCGGCAAATGTTCAAGTGCTGGGGGAACTTGGCAGCCTCAGGCTGCTTACCCCCCTTCGCAACCACTGAATGTCGGAGAAATAGGGTATATAATTGTAAAACAATAGAAGGAGACTGAACTGCATCTAACAAGAAAGAACAGCGTCTATGATCAAAAGCAACAAACGGAAACAAGAAGAAAATTGTTGAAAGCATATGCGTGGAGCACAGCACAGTATGCCTATGAAATACGGGCAGCAAGAAAAGCAGACAGAGCAATACTACTAATGTCATAAAAATGTGGCCTAGAATCTTTCGATTTAGCTCACTCACATTATTTTGAAACTGGATATCTTTCAATGTTCTTGATATGGCTAAACTTTAGTCCTAAATGGTTAAGTATTAATAACGTCTAACTTATTTTCGTTATCTGTAGCAATTCTTGACTCTCTCACTTCACCAATTCAGAATATTTCTTCTTTAATAACAACTCTACTTCATTCTTAACTTTACTTGGACATTTAACAACAATTCTTACTTCTTCCTCTAATTCTCTTTCAAATATTTACATTTATGCTCCCCTTTACACTTCACCAATCCCTGTCTTTTTCCTAGTCTTCTAATTACTTCTTACGTCTGTATAATTAAATAAGTGTTTCAATAAATCAAACGTCTTTCTTCCATATCTACACATCACCACTTCACACAAAGATTTGATTCTTTAATCAAAATGATCCCAAACGAATTATTAAACTCGACTTTCCAAATTATTTCATTATTATTTAAAATATTACTAACTTTATTCAATTTATTTTCAAAAGTTCCTTTTCAACTCCTGCAATTATGCTATTTTCATCCGTTTCATCTATTATTTCCATCTCTTCAACACTATCTTCTGCACTTTCCAATAATTCTGACCTCCCTTGAAACGATACAACTCCTCTCTAACTTCACCAGGGCACTTAATACTTAAACTCTTATCCTCTGTACCTTTCATCTCCTCAAATTGATTCAAATTCATCCAATCACCTTCAATTTCTATATGGACTTCCTCAACCCATTTAATCCTTTCATCCCCCATAATCATTACTTTATGCTCTGTACCTATTGTCCCCTTCATCTTACTAATATAATCCATTAGCAGAATGGCACCAACTCTTAACCATGTCACTATTAAAAGTTCTTATTTAATCTCAATCCTTCCCCGCTTAACTTAAATCCTGCCTACTTGATGTTTCAGGTTGATTCACTATCTCTGCGTATGTCCTCCTATTATCATTGTTATTGTTCGTGCCATCTCTTTGTAAATTTGTAACATTTTCCCCTCCTTGGGTTACGGTTCTATTCTGAATGGTACGGGATTCATTGTTCTCCCTTCCCTCGTCTCTCCTGATGGTTTTTCCTCGATTCCAATTACTTCTCTGGAAATTCCCTCTTTCAAATATCGTGCCTGGATACCTTTCCTGTCTATTATTCCTTTGAAACCAAAATGCATTCAGGGGCTGGCTCCTTGGTCTGGTCTCCATCTTCTATGGTTGACCAATCTCACCATACCGTTGAAGATGCTCAAAAAACACATCTCTATCTACAGTATTTTGTAAGGCAATGCATTGCCTTACCACTGTCTCGAAGTGATCTGCTAAATACTTGATAATCTATGTGTCTCCTAAAGGAAGATCAACTTGTTTAGCAACACTAAATTCCTTTATGGTATACAACTCCCTTGTCATGCCTGAATCACTACTATACTTGCCCATAAGTAAATTATGTCTAACCTTAAATTGCTGGTTATCCTGCTAGAAATGTTTTAAAAATTTAATCTTGAAATCTAAAAGAACTCGACACTTTGAATCAGTCCAAACCAAATCTCTGCACTCCCTTTCAACATGGATTTCACAATATTTAACTTTGTTTGTTCATCCCAGTTCACTTGTATTAAAATTTTTACGTTATTTAAAAATATTTTAGAGTTAAGTTTATTATCCCCAAAAATGTTGATCATTGTTCGTGTTGTCGGTCACGCACCCTTTGAAACATTAATATTCAAGTACCAGAGATGCTAAGGGTTGCTGGGGTAACATGCTAGATAGTTGTCATTTAGTGACATATTTATAATTTGGACAAGGAAAACATCCAAAATTGTATTCCTACCCTTCTATTATAATTATTTGTTGTTAAACGCCACATCTTGTTAAAAGGACTAAAAGTAAGTGTTTCTGTTATAGTTAGGTAGTTTATTATATGTATTTCCTTGTAGGAAATTTGTAGTACTTTACTGTACTTTCAAGTTACTTTTGCATTCAGTTTAATAAATAGTAAATACTCCATCTAATAGGTACTCCAACATGAATATTTTGTAAATTTTCAAACTTATTTTCAAAATCTCCTAAGTCCTTTTTGAATGTTTTAAACCTAGTTTGACTACTTTCCTCGATTTTGTTTACCTTTTGATCTAAAATTTTAATTTTTCCATTAGTTACTTTCTAGCTTGCATCCTGATTCGCTTTTATTTGAACAATTTCCTTTTTAAAGCCATCCATAACCTCTAAAATCTGTAACTTTACCTCTAATTTCAAATTTCATTTCCTCTATGGTTTATTAGTTTCTTTTAAGCCTGACACTATTTTTTCACTCATCTTGTTACGTTCAATTTTATGCTTCTAAATATTTTCGTTTGAGTCAAAGTACCTTAATCTATTTCTACTGTTGGTATAACATCGCAAATGTATTTGGTTATCAACAATATTTCCTTTCTGAAAGGATATACTCGCTTTATTAAAAGTAGTACCATAAGCTTGTATAAGATAGGTTTTCTACATGTGAGATTAGGGAAGGCAATTAAATTTGAATTTGCCAGTTTCCTTATAGAAATATGCATTACAAATACTCTAGAAGTGTCCTTTGACATGTATCCAAATATTTTAATAATTATATTGTTTCATAAACTGGGTACAATTTTATTCTGCATTTCGTTCTGACATGTATTTTCTACGTTACTGATTCTATTAATTTTAGCGCGATACACGTCTCCTTGAAAAAGTATATATTCTCTGTGCATTACTCTTTTACATAGACCCACTGGTTTAGCTATATTTGCAACATTAACGAGTCTTGCTACTGTTGTGACGATTTATCATTGAACAAGATCAAGATGTTTAGTTGTTTCATCTCATCTAAGTTAGGTTACAAAATAAGTATTTCGACACATGGAGGTATGTTACAATGTTTTTGCATATCAAGAGAAGAGAAAACATTTGATGTTTGTGCATAACAAATGAACCACAAATAAACTCGTCACATTACTCTGATGGACAGAGCAAGTTTACAAAACCTGCTTCGAAATTAGCTTCTCTGGCGTTTCTTGTTACTTTTTAAAATGCTTACTAGAAATAATTCTAAATTTAATATTTTTAACTTAAAACGCTTGTTTATAAGAATGTATAAGCATTACCTTTTTTTTACTCCAATCAGTTGTATGCATTACAAAACAAAATGCGCACTTTGTATATCAATTGTTAAAAATTGTCCATAGAATATAATTTTTTCAAATAGAACTTTTTTTGTTCATTGTAAATAAAAATTCGATGGAGATGTCCTTTCGTTGTCTTTAGGAACCCCCCGCTTTTGTAGTTGGCACGACATTTGTAGGTTTTTTTTTATATGTTATCGCGATTCGTGCGGGTCCTTAATTTACTTTCGATTTCTGCTTGATCTGTGCGTTTTACTGTAACACATATTTCAGGGTTGAACGTTAAGTAGATATAGAGGTTCCATGAATCTAGTCATACGTTAAGAAAAGGAAGGATTTAAAAAATCGGGGCCAATATTAAGTGAAAGAAAGGTTTCCAGAGACAAATCGTACCCACCATTAAGTAGAAGAACAAATTTCCAAGAAATTTAGGCAACGTTATGTAAAAAGAACGATTTAGAAAATTGAGGATCAACATTGGGAAAAAGAACGGTTTTGAAAATCGTTCTTATACATAACGTTGGTAACACTTTTTTATGCGGTTTACCCACTATTTCGACTGACTAACATAAATTTTTTTACAACTAAATTCAATCTGATAAATAACATCACTACAAAGATTCATCCGTACTATCTTTTAGTTTAGTAAATAAATTACCGATCAATTTTTCATAGTAACATGCTATAAAAATGTCATTGTTTCAATATCTTAACCAGTTGAGGTGTTAAATTTTGAACGAACGGGAAGTTTCCTAAGTTTGGCAACTTGATCTATCCTGAACTGACATATATAGATTATTCGAGCATTATAACTTTATACCAGAAATTTAGGGTATGATTTATTGAGCGGTAAATTCAACATTAATATCTTAAATAGAACAAACTCCACTTGCAATACATCGTTTTAAAGCTCATTCCATAAACATTACAATAGTTCTTGAATTTTTTGAAATTGGTTAAGGTTTAAAAAAGTTATTAAAATAAGTCATCTAACAACCTACGAAAACAATCAGAATTACAAAATTAATTATAAGGTAAATAATAGTATACTATTCAACGAGCGAGTTATGATAACTATTACTCATTCGGAAGTCTTGCGCGGTGAGCCCGTTAGGGCGAGCGGTGTAATCCGAATGAGTAATGGCCACAACTCGCGAGTAGAATACAATAATTTTTCCACGACTACACAAATCTTTATTTTATCAGATATTTTCTAAACGTTTTAAATAATATCGCAAACATTTATTTGTCAAAGTGTAATAGCCTACTTTGCATGGTGCGAAAATTATACTTTGTGGATTATGAAGAATGAAGATTTGTACTGATTAGTCAGAGGTGTTGAATTATGATCATAATCCACGACCTGGATGTTCCTGACTGGTTAGAGGAGTTGGATTATGAATTCATATATATCTACGGAACAATGTGTACTATTATTGACCCATTCTTAAATGTGTAAGAAATGCATTACTGAATAGTCGTGGGAAAATAAATTAGTTTGTCATAATGTTTGTGCTATTTTTTTTTACGTAGCTGACAAACGGAAATAGCTTTTCTGTATGGTAAAATGATGAATATGCTAAACAAACTGTGTGTGAATTCAATTTAAAACATCCTGACATAAATGTTGTTCATCCGTGGTGACTTCCACATTTTCCAAATTTAGAAAAACGTGAAGCGTTGAAAATAAAAATCGGACGCATCTAGACTGTTAGATCAGCCTACAGAAATGGAAATTCTTGGTAATTTTGCGATGAACCAAAACTCTTCGAGAGGTTTCCTCTTTAACCAATGTTCCTGAAAGTTCCGTGCACAACACTTTATAGATGTACATATTTCATTCGTATAAAATGATTCGAGTTCAACAATTATCAGAAGATGATTACAATTGGCAAGTGGAATTCTGTGAAATCGTGACAAAGAATAAACAACGAAATTTGTGTGAAAATATGTTTTAGCGATGAGTGTATCTTTTATTTAAATGGGACTAATAGACAAAATGCTAGATATTGGAGTACTGAAAACTGGCATTTATTGCACGAGACCCACTAATGCAGAAAATAAATGTATAGGCAGGTGTTTTAAGAAATTCTGTAATTGGTCTTATTTTTATTGATGATAACATGATGGGAGAATTTGTTGCGTTTATTTTGAACATCCCGTACATTTTTTCTGTTAATAATAAATACGCGGTCTAATAATTTTCAATTCAAATTCCTTTGGCGTTAAAAACGAAAATTAATTCAGTAAATTAAAATAACCCTTTCACGTGTTAATTCATTTATCTATTTGTATAAATTCGATTCCTATTGTTACATCCTAGAGCTTAATTAATAATAAATACTCCTTCTAAGAATTCCTCAATGTAAAGTTTATGCTAAAATTAAACAGGCGATAACTGTATTACTATAGCTTCTTCCGGTGGCCCTTAAAGCCACAATAAATGGTCACCCCTTGTTGTGATGGGAGGCCACCCCAAAGCGGGATCGCGTGCACTGCACCTTTGTTTCGCACCGTTTTTACAGACGGTAAGAACCAACCCGATGGTGGTGATTCGAGGGCGAGTGTTTATACACTAATTTTCTTATGTAGGTACACAGTAGTTGTTGGAAACAACATATGTACACAGGTCTACGGATGCATCACCTTGTTGGTGGTAAAATGACTGGTTGTTTGTATGTGCCAAGATATTATGATGTTTACTGATTTCTTTATTAGGATAATTTTATGTATAGAATTCTGTACTTACAATGCTGATTTCGAGCTGTGATTTTTAGTGGGGTGATTTTGTTCCTTTTTCTTGTTTGAAGATTAATATAGGGGATGACCTAAAAATTGCAGCTCGCCATCTTAAAAATGATTCTTTTCTTAATGCGTAAATATGTATATTGTGTACCTACGAATTGTTCCTTTTTTGGTACTATTGTGTTTTATATATAATTTTGTTTTTTAAATTAGAGGTTTTTAGTTTGTAAATGTTTGATTGTGTGTGAGTATATTTTTATTTCAGGCCTCCCTTAAATTTTTTTTGTATGTATAATACCCCGCCCACTCGCCGATTGAGCCCAATCAATTCCTTCTTTTTCTTCCTAGTTTTTATTTTCTTTTTTTTTGTCATCACCGAACGCAGCAAGTTATAGCTGGAAATTTTAAAAAACAATTGATGCTCTAATTACACAGCATTGAAAATTAAGTAATTGCAGATGGCAATGAAGTATTTAATGAAAATGATATGACCATATTCTTATCTGCTGCATTCAAGGAAGTTTAATTTTTTGAAGTAGTTGTTTTGGGTAAAACTGGTGTTACGAATTAATTTTGAATTGCCTATAAGGGACAAGAACCCTGTAACAATTTTAAAGGTGCACTGGCTAATTATTTGCGGTATGGGAGTGGGTTCCTATGTAAAACACAATTAAAAAATAATAAAAATCTAAGAAGGTGAAATAGCCGAAATATTCAACTGCTTTAAAAAATATTACTTACCGTGAAAGGCTTTACTAACTGTCAAAATCAAAGGATGCCATTTTACAAAAATCATAGCTCTAAATAAGAATAAAAATTTTATTTGTATAATACGTTCATATAGTAATTGTAAATAAAATTTATACAAATTTCTTAACCACTATAGACTAAGTTTTCTTTCTTCTTGTGCCAATTTCAGTATCGAGATTAAATACAATAGATAAATTTGATACATGAGGAGGTTCTTGATAATATTTTGAAGATCTAGAGCTACCTGAGCTGCTACAACTACTACTTGGGGATAATGGAGAACCAATTCCTGGTAACTGTAAACCATTATCTCCTACATATCGGTAGATGTTAACACTCATATCGGTATATTTTGATGCTATTTCAGCCAACTGTTCAAGTGCTCTCTTGTGTGCTTCTTGCAGTTGTCGTATCAGGATATTTTTCTAAAAATTATACAACTACATTAAAGTATAGGATGCTGTTTTTATGTCAGAAGTGAGGATTAGGTTTGAAAAAATGCAAAATGAATCAAATACAAACATCATAATTTTTTAATGGTTGTGTTGATTTATATCATTTCAAAAGATGCAAGGAGTGGATCAAATTAAACACAAATAAATATATCGATTTCTCTAAAGAGTTGAAAATACAACTACCACTTACAAGGCTCGCCTTTGTGTGCAACTCAATTCTGCAAACTGCAAGCATTTTTTATTTGCCTGCAATAACCATGAAGATCTACATTATTTTTTTAATAATTAAAATTCTGTAAAACTACATAAAGTCGGTTTACAGAATATATTCAAATAAATAGCTTTTTAGAGGGTGTTTAATTATCTATGCCCAAGGAACAACGTCTATTTTGTAATGATGTACAATATATATATACAGGGTGAGTTTTTAGTGTGGCAACGGTCGATAACTCCGTTATTATAAAAGCTACGTGGACCAAATTTGGAGGCATATTACGCATGCCTAAAGTGCACATTTTAAAAATATTTGGAAGCATACAGGGTGTTTCATAATTCCAGGGCATATTAAACTTATATTTTTTTTAAATGGAATACCCTATATATTATTACATTTTTGGAAAGCTCATGAAAAGAGCTTTAATTTGATATCATATTGTATCTGTTTATTCCTTTTAGTTTTTGAGATATTCAACTGTTTTTAGAAAAAATGACCCTGATTAGATACATTGCCACTGCACTAATACACAACTTATGTTAATTTTCAAGATGCAGAAAATTTTACCATATTCCATAGTATATTTGTAAATATAACTTTTTTTGAAATTTCTTCCCAGTATACAGGGTGTGTCAGGTTTCGCAAAATGCAATTTTTAAATTTTTTTTTAAATGGCACCCTACCAATTTTATTGCTACAACGGATAGTTCATTAAGTGTCCTTTCATTTTTGTTAAGCATTCCCTATATCTAAATCCATTACTTTCTGAGATATTTTTGATTTTCTTCAAATTTTAAGAATGTTTTTAATTTACATAACTAAAAATAACGTACTATTAGAAAATATTATAAAACAATTAATACATGTTGATTAACAATTAACTACACTTATTCAATAACAATTTTCACTAAAGATATAACAACCTACAATAATACGCTATCAACAGAATTCTGCCAGATTAACAATATGCATTTTATAGAAAATGTTCAAGCAGGCTTTGAAAATAATAACAATTACAATTAAAATGTCATATTAATTGTAGTGTGTTGTCATTTAACACATTATCAGTTCTGTTTTAAATGTAATCTTTGAAAAAGTTTTCAAAATGAATTTTACAGTGGAAGAACAAATAAATATGATTTGGGTATTGGGAGCAAGTTTAAGAAATTTCCTACTTGCATCAAGAATATACCAACAGAGATATCCTGTTAAATGACAACAAACTACAATTAATAAACCTAAATGACATTTTGATTGTAATTGTTATATTTTTCAAAGCCTGCCTGATTTCCTGTTTGAACATTTTCTATAAAATGCATATTGTTGATCTGGCAGAATTCTGTTGATAGCGTATTATTGTAGTTTGTTATATCTTTAGTGAAAATTGTTATTGGATAAGTGTAGTTAATTGTTAATCAAAATGTATCAATTGTTTTATAATATTCTTCAATAGTAAGTTATTTTTTGTTATGTAAATTAAAAACATTCTTACAATTTGAAGAAAATCAAAAATATCTCAGAAAGTAATGGATTTAGGTATAGGGAATGCTTAACAAAAATGAAAGGACACTTAATGTACTATCCATTGTAGCAATAAAATTGGTAGGGTGCCATTTAAAAAAAAATTTAAAAATTGCATTTTGCGAAACCTGACACACCCTGTATACTGGGAAGAAATTTCAAAAAAGTTATATTTACAAATATACTATGGAATATGGTAAAATTTTCTGCATCTTGAAAATTAACATAAGTTGTGTATTAGTGCAGTGGCAATGTATCTAATCAGGGTCATTTTTTCTAAAAACAGTTGAATATCTCAAAAACTAAAAGGAATAGACAGATACAATTTGATATCAAATTAAAGCTCTTTTCATGGGCTTTCCAAAAATGTAATAATATATAGGGTGTTCTATTTAAAAAAATACAAGTTTAATATGCCCTGGAATTATGAAACACCCTGTATGCTTCCAAATATTTTTAAAATGTGCACTTTAGGCATGCCTAATATGCCTCCAAATTTGGTTCACGTAGCTTTTATAATAACGGAGTTATCGACCGTTGCCACACTAAAAACTCACCCTGTATATATATATATATATATATATATCTTAATAATTTAAAAATTGTAACATCCTGTATAAAATTTGTTACGTTTACCTTCCGACAATGTATTAAACCGTACCCTTTTTATTTCATTCCTCATTCACATAGATTCTGCTTTCAATACTCAAACAACACCCTGTGTATTAGACCTTCCTACAATAAGTGCACTTTATTATAATTTGATTTAAACCCATTTGCTGCGAATTAGAAAGTTTACGCTATAAGTTATATAATCGGTACCTTGTTTTAAGTATCTGTCGACTTGATACATATTCCTCTAGAGCATAATTACTTTTTATACTACTCCAACCTAAAGACTCGTTGCAATAATGGATCATACTTCACTGATAAAACTTGTTTCGAGTTTCTAATCACATTTGTATGGTTGATAATGCGGGGATTGAATTTAGAATTCTGGTTATTAAACGAATTTTAATTTGATTCTGTAGCTTGTGCTTTGAGGTATTTTTTTATATTACTCGTCCTAGTATTTCAAGAGCGATGCACGTTTTTTTATTCGACAAGTAGTGGATATCTTGGATGCATCGGTAAGTTCTTCGCACTTGCTCATCCTAATAAGATTCTCTTTTCAGCTCTTAGCTGTGGGTACATAACATTGTATTCACTAAAGGCTAAATACAAATAATTAAGTTTTCTTAATTGTCCGACAGTTACATTCTTGCAATATGTGATTGATAGTTGTTTTGAGATTTTATTCAGAATTTTTAATTTGTAACATTTTTCTAGTTTCTGACTTAATTAATAAATAAATTTGCAATTTAAATAAAACTATAAAGTGTGTGAGGCTCTTGTATGTTTTCCATTTTTAATTATTTCCTTAGTATTTTCACTGTTGTTAGCCTTTACAGTTCAATCAATAGTCAAATAAATGCAAGATCCGATAATGTTGTTACTGAATGTTAACGAAAATATGTTAATAATTTTAAATCACTAACGTTCTAACGCTAAACCTAAGCAAAATTTAAAACATTTTAGCTTTAGAAATTGTACATTTGTACAGGTGAAATGTATCATTGAAAAATGATCCTTTTTAATTCAACGTTAGGGAAACTTAGCTGTCAGCCAAAAAAACTGGTTGCAGAGAAAAATCCATTTGTTCAAAATTTTGTTATAATTCCTTAACCTTATCATTCAGTCAGAGCAAAACATTTTTAATCCAAACTGTTCCTTCTATATTTAATAATATTAGGGACTAAATACCTTGTACTTATCAATGTTGGGCATTTTAATGTTCTTTACAGATGCACAAATCAGTCTATCTGCACGTTTAATTTTCTCATCTAATTGTTCTCCATTTCTTTCTAAATCTCTTAATTCATCTTTAATTGTTTGAAATACTTCTATGGAGCTACCTTTTTCTTTTTCAGTATTCTCGACTTTTTGTTGCAAATCTTTAAAAAATTGATATAAAATATGTCAATTAACTTAATTAATATTTGTTACCCTTAATTTGTATTTTTTTATTTATATTTTCACGCTTTTTCTTTTGTAACACTGTTTTAACTCTGCACAATTCGGCTTCTAATTTCTTCATTTCTTCCATTTCTTGATCTGGAATAATGATTAGTTAAATATGTACTTTAATAATATTACTTTTAACAATGTACATTTCATGGTAAGTAATAATCTAAAAATAAATATGAAAAATGCAAATGTTAAAATTATACTGTACTTAGATCTCATTTATTTCACATAACAAAACTCAACAAAGTGTAATACACATAAACGCATGTTTGAAAGAAAGGACAATGTTGGAAATGGTGCAAGAAATCATTCTGAGCATGACCAAAATATAATTTAACAAAAAATAGTGTGCAATAGTATATTGTGTCACAAGGGCAGAAAGGGCAGCTGATAGCTAAGGGCTGCTAATGCATTTTTGCCTGTGTGACACACAACTGTTTTTCGCCTAGCATTAAACAAAAAAAAAATAGGAAAAATAACACAAAATAAAGAAGGTTAATAACATTTGACGTATTTATTTATTATAGTAATTGATATTAATTATCCCTTAAGCATTATTATGGATAGTAATACCAGAATTTATAGGCACTTGGTAACTATTTGAGGTGCTGGTAGCATGGTGACTTATTTTTATCGATGATAGTCATAGGTGTCTAGATTGTGCAAAACCTACAAAATCATGCTGTTATGAGTTTAGCGGCCCTAGGGCCGCAAAGGTTTACTTTCAGTCACATTTTTAGGGCAAATATGATTCATTTTCATATACGCTAGGCGAAAAAGTATATTTGTTTTTATACTGAAATACTAAAAATTATCTTGATCAAGGGTAGCATGAAATAGAAGGCTTTTCTAAGACCTTTAACATTCTCTTACAATTTTAGCAATGTGACATTCAACTTCATTGAATTTCCATAATTAGCTTTAAGGTAATGAAACTTCTCAGATTAATAATGTTTGAATTAATAAATATCCGAATTAAAGTAAATGTGGATATGCCACTCACCTTCCTAATTTCCCAAATTTATCCTTTTGAACTGCCAAAACAATTTTGCAGCATTTCTACAAACACAAACTTCAAGAATTCCTTGTTAAAATTATTGTAAATTACTTATGGGGGTTCTGAATTTTCTATATTTTTCTATATTTTTATTTTAGGGCGGATTCCACAAAATAGTCCGCAATATGGCAATCAAGGCATTTTCAATGTAAACACGACTGTATATGCGAATAGTCATGTGTAGTATCATCACCTGGTGTAATTGTTGAACAAATTTATTTAAACTTAGTTTTGGTACTACTCTGCATTGACAATGAAATTGAAAGAAAACCTGACTATTTGTCCATCACAAGTATGTAGTAGAGATACAACAAAAATATGCAAATTATGTGCTACACAAATGTATATTCTATGAATTTATGTGCTCCCAAATATAAGTTAAGCATTACATGTCACTGTATTCTAATTTGTTACAACTGTTTATAATGAGAAGAGATCTTGCTGCAAAACTTTATTATTTATCTTTTTTTCTGGTTGAGTTTGCATTTTCTTCGTCTTATTTTTGCATGCTTATAATTTCATAATCATCTGTAACTTTTTTATGCTTTTTGACATAACAAACTTTATTTTAATAAAAACGTATACGATATTTTTCAATCCGAAATTGAAAGCATTATTTCCCCATTATCATCATTAGGTCTTCAGTCCTGGAACTCGTTAGACGCGTACCCTCATTGTTTCTTATTCCGAACTAGCCTACACATTTCCCTGAAATTTGCACAGTCTGCATCTATCACTATCTTAGTACAAAAGTCTGATCTTGGTTTATCTCTACTTCTTTTTTCATATCTCTGCTTGTGATATATCCTGTACTATTTCCCAAAAATGCCTTAGAACGTATCCTACCATCTATTTCTTCAACTTTTTTTCCACACGTATATTTCTTCCTCTACTATTTTTACAACCTATTTTTTATTAACCTTGTCTGTTCATGCTACCATCCTCATACATCAGAAGCACAACAGTCCAGAAGGCTTCTATATCTTTCTGTCTGCTTTTCCTACTACCCCTATGTCATAAACGCACTATGATGTGCTCCACACATACGCCTTAAACAATTTTCTTCTTGTTTCTATGTTTGTTGTCTTTGAGCATATCTGCTGTTCTTTCTTGTTTTACAGTTATATACCCTATTTTCCCAATATTCAGTGGTATGTGTGAGGGGGTAAGCAGCGGCAGCTACCAAGTACCCTCAGCACTTGAACATTTGTAGAATTAATAGTTTTCCAGTAAATACTTTCGTACAATTAACAATAGTTGAGAATATTGCAAGACCAATACCTGTAATTGTTTATAATAATCCTCATATTTAAGTACATTTATTTTTATCGTCATTAGTTTTTCCATCTTGAGACTGGTTGGATGCGTACCTACATCGATTTCTATTCTGAGCTAGAGTACTCATTTCCCTGAAATTCCCACATCCTACATCTTTCACTATCTGTATGCAATAGTTTAACCTAGGTCTACCTCTACTTCTCTTTTTTCCTATTTCTGCTTCTAATATAATCCGCACTATTCTCTCATGTCTTAGTATGTGACCTATCATCCTATCTCTCTCCTATTTTTTATTGTTTCTTTCTTCCCCTACCATTTCTAGTACCTCTTGTTCTTAACTTTGTCTGTCCATGATATCTTCATCATACATCTGTAGCACCACATTTCAAAGGCTTCTATCTTTTTTGTTGTACACTTCTCCTACTGTCCAGACTTCACAGCCGTACAGTGCTGTGCTCCACACATATGTTTTAAGCAATATTTTCCTTATTTCTATGTTTGTTGTCTTTGAACACAGTAGTTGCTTTTTCTTGTTTAATGTGGCACGACCTTCTGCTAATCTTTGTTTTATATCTTTTGTGCTTTTGCAATGTTGCGTTATTTGGCTTCCTAGGTAGCAGAAATCCTTAACCTCTTAAGTTCTCATTACCTATTTGGATTCTTGTTTTTGGTTTATTTTCCCCTCCTTTTCATACCAGAACTTTTAGTTTTATTTTTGTTAATTTTCATACCGTATCTCTCTGTTAGAACTGTCTCCATTTCATTAAGAGCAGCTTCTAACTCTTCTTTGCTAGATGCTAATATCGCTATATCATCTGCAAATCTAAACATATCAATCTTTTGTCCCTGCATATTAATTTCAAATGTCTTCCTGTATTTGACAGTATTCATTGCCTCTTCTATGTACAAGTTAAAAATTAATGGGGATAAGGCACATCCCTGTCTCACCCCTTTCCTAATATTTATTTCTCTACGCTTCTGCTTTATTTCTATTACCGCTGTTTGCTCTTTGTATAAGCTTCGTACTATCCGTCTATCACTAAAACTTATTCCAATCTTTTTGAGTACTTCGAACACTTTTTTCCATTTTACATTGTAGAATGATTTTTCCACATCTACAAACCCTATATACACGTTTTCCCCCTTTTCTATTGTTCTCTCCATTATCACCCTCAAAGCTAAAATAGCCTGTTGTGTTCCCCTGTTTCGCCTAAAACCAAATTGATCTTCTCCTAGTATTCCTTCAGCTCGTTTTCCCATTCGTCTTTGTAAAATTCTAGTTAATATTTTGGAACCTGTGCTGTCAGACTTATTGTTCGAAAATTTTCACATTTGGTTAGACAGGATAGAAATGATAGCTAGTGGTGTTTTTATATAAAGTAATTAGTATTAGTTAAATAAAGTTAATTACTTGAAGGACCACCTCGATATTTATGGTTTCGAGGAACACCTTGTTATACATGAATACAAGCTTGATTAATTATAATTGTAATAATATAAATGCAAGACATAATAAAAGATAAATACCTCGTTTTAACATGATGCCATTGTTGATTGGAAAACACGTTTCTCGCATGCACGTCCACAGTTCACAACGTTCCGAGAGTGAATGTCAATGTTAATAGATAACTTCGATTTTAGATTCGCACTGCACTGTTGCCGCATCGCGCACAATACACTTAAAGTTACAAACAAAGTCTTTGCACAATTTATTTACGGGAAAACATAATTTACAGTCTTGTATGACGGAACATTCCGCCCACCAAATTCAAGGAATTTAAGAAAATAAGGGATAAAGGAAGTAATGCAGATATGAAAGGAGAGAAGAAAAAATAAAAGAATAGAGGAAAAAATACAGACATTATTAACATAAAGGTAAAGGGCACAGTGTGACCATGGATCGTTGAAAAGTGCCATTATTGGTTCGAATATCTGCAACACGGGCAATACCATCGTGGTCGTGATATAAACGGGTGATACACCCGAGCTTCCATTGTAATGGGGGTAACCGGTCATCCTTAATTAAAACTAAGGTTTTTACAGTGAGTGGATCACCTTGATTATGCCATTTTGACTTCTGGCAGAGCGTATTTAAGTATTCTAGGCTCCAACGCAACCAGAAATCCTTATGCATTTTTTGTAATAATCTCCAGCAATCACATGGAGGTATTTTAATTGGAGATAGAACTTCATCTGGAGGAGCCGTTAAAGGTTCCATTGTAAAAAAATGGCCAGGTGAAAGACACTGCAGGT
This sequence comes from Platerodrilus igneus, assembly GCA_036346225.1. NCBI lineage: Eukaryota > Metazoa > Arthropoda > Insecta > Coleoptera > Lycidae > Platerodrilus > Platerodrilus igneus. The sequence goes on along the minus strand of JARFIW010001377.1, from coordinate 507,042 downwards.
CATTTGGGTCGGCACTTAAGGCACAGAGGGGTCTAGAGTTTAATAACGCCTCTATTTGGGTAAGAACAGTGTAAAGTTCCTTAAACATGAGTACCTGTTCCCCGATTACACGAAAAAGATGGTGTTTTGATATTTTTAACGCCGCTTTCCCAGAGACCGCCGAAGTGGGGTGCACTAGGGGGGTTAAAAGACCAAGTGATACCTTCTTGTTTAGTACCATCTTGCATATAAGCAAGCAGTTGATTGTTAGTTCCTACGAAATTCGTACCTGCAAAATCTACACTCACACGACTGAATGGCTTAACTTGGTTCACATGAGCTGGGGACAAGTCACCCATAAAAGGTGTCATCGGAACCGGCATGGTACGGAAACATTTAATACACGACGAAAGATAAAATCGAATTGATTGTTTGATCGAAATGATCCAAAAGATGTACCGAATTAAGTAAGCTATGGTTAAAATGCCAGCATGGCAATATTTATGAGTGGACAAAATTGCGAGCTTTGTCAATCAGTGACAACGAGGCAATAATGTCAGATATTTTGCTGTGTAAGGTAACTTAGAATGTACCAAACGACCACCAACACGTAAAATTCCTCGAATGTCAAGAAAGGGTGTTAGTCGACGTAAATATTTTGGTAACTTTGTCTTAGTTTTGATCCAGGAAATTTCCTTGACAAAGACTGTAGCTTGAACACGTTGAAGAATGATCATAAGGGAATTAAATAATTCATCAGCAGTAAGGGGTCCCGTAGGACACTGTACTTTAGGTTGTAAAAACCGGTAGACGTAGGCCAAAATACCTTGAATTTTGCGTAATGACGAAAAACCTTTTAGTAAATTGTCAACTATGTTGGACTCGACTTCAATAGTTTGAGCAACAAACGTCAATACCCTTTGTTCGGTAGTAATCTCCGGGGTTGAAGTTGAAACAGTAATTGAAGGAGGCCAGAACTACTGTGCAGAACGAAGCCACCGTGGCCTGGTCCACCAAAGGGAACATGCTAGAACCTCCTTTGGCAAGAGACCTGTAGAAGCTGGGTCTGCAGGATTGTCAGAAGATTTTATGTGAAACCATCTGCTAGGTGAGATGATTTGCTGAATATGGCTAACACGATTAGCAACAAAGGTTTTCCATTGAAACGGAGGAGCGCGAATCCAGCTGAGAGCCACTGTGGAATCGCTCCAAGCAAATATTTCAGAAATTGTGATAGGTCCTTGATAGGCGTCTAACACAAAAACAAGTAGATCAGACAACAAAGCAGCAGCACATAACTCCAGACGTGGAATTGAGATGCGTTTTATTGATGCAAGTTTAGTTTTAGCTGCAGCTAGAATGACAGTTATTTTACCAGAAATTAGATTTTGTTACGTGCCAAAATGGCCCTTAAACATGTTTTAGGTTAAGTTTGATGTGCGGAGGTTTTGCGCCATAATTTCAAAAGACGCGGCGCGCGGGATTTTAAAAGACTAGGCGCGTACTTCCGTTACGTCCCGGTGCGTTTGCGCAGATCGCGCGACGCTAGAGGGTTGGACGAATAACTTCGCGCCGACGTGTAAAAGACAAAAGAGTGGGGACTAGTTTCCGTGACGCTCTTAAACGTGGCCTTTTTGCCAGTGCCTTCGAGTAGAGTGGACGTTTTTGTGGTAACGTATCGTTAGCTTTACCTATGTAGTTTCCTTGCTTGCTTATCTTTTGTTTGTCGTCCTTTACCTGGTTTTTCCCGTCATTCCCTGCATAGGTAGGTGCCAATCTGAAGCCACCTAGGCGAACCGTACTGCACAACCCTAGACGAGTCGGATGTCCATGTTCCGCCGAAGCACCGGAGCCGTACCATCTTTAATTACCGAAAAAGGGCCTTGAGTAGCCTGATGGACTTGCAAAGAAGTCAACTTTAACGCAGGGACATATCCATGTGAGTAATTATTGCACTATCTTTTGTTTGAAATTTATGTATTTTTTTCCGATAATTGCGTCGTAATTCGTGCATTGGTGACGTCATTGGCAGTTGGCTGCGCAAAATCTGTAATAAGATTGGCGTTGCTAACAGCCCGCGAAGTTGCTTTTTCATCACGCTTGCGTGATGTAATTATCGACTTTTTAATTGTGAGAATTATCGTATCGTATTATATATTTTTAAATTGTAACAATTTACAAATCGAAGATATATAATAGCAGCATATCCAACCTCACTGGAATCGAAAAAACCATGAACTTCACAGCTATATGGATCAATGGGAGGTAGACAGCGAGATATTTTTAGAGTAGAAATAAATGGCAACTCCTCTTGATATTGTTGCCACTGGGATAGCAAATCGACTGGGGGACTTTCGTTCCAGTCTAATCCTAACATCCATAAATGTAGGATGAGACGTTTAGCGACAAGAGTAAGTGGAGCTAGAAAACCTAAGGCATCATAGATTCTAGCTACTTGGGAAAGAATATTGCGTTTCGTACAAGTTGGGTTACCAATTTGAACTTGAAAAGTTAAATAAAGTTAATTACTTGAAGGACCACCTCCATATTTATGGTTTTGAGGAACACCTTGTTATGCATAAATACGAGCTTGATTAATCACAATTGTAATAATATAAATGCAAGACATAATAAAGGATAAATACCTTGTTTTAACATGATGTGAAGGCACTTGCCATTGTTGATTGGAACACATGTTTCTCGCGTGCACGTCCACAGCTCACAACGTTCTGATAGTGAATGTCACTGTTAATAGATAACTTTGACTTTAGATTCGCACTGCACTGTTGCTGCATCGCGCACAATACACTTAAAGTTACGAATAAGGTCTTTGCACAATTTATTTACAGGAAAACATAATTTATAGTCTTGCATGACGGAACAACATCTATCCGCGCCTCTCTTTTTTCTATAGTTACTATGATGTTACATTTGAAATCTTTGGATATCTCGCCTGTCTCATATAAATAGATTACAAGTTTGAAGAGACGTTATGCTACTGCTTGCACCTTATCTGTACCCGGCGCCTTACTATTTTTCAGACCCTTTAATGCTAATTCAAACTCATCTCGCAGTATAGGATATCCCAAGTCATCATTTTCAATGTAGGATTCCTGTTATAATGCTGTTAGTTCTTCTCCTGGATATAAATTCCCCCTATATCCCTGCCATCTAACCACTTTTTCTACGTTTTCTATATTGACGTTTCCTTTCGCTTCCCTTATTTTTTTTCTATACGGTTTTATATCCCTAAAATTCATTATAATTAGTTTGTATGTTTCGTCTGTCTTTCCTATTTCCATCTTAGTTTGTACCTCTTTGCACTTTTCATCAATCCATTGTTTTTTAGCTTTCCTGCATTTGCTAATAATTTCCCATTTTATTGCTTTGTATCTGTTTTCCCGTTTCATCTGATCTATATTTGTATTTATGTCTTTTTTCTATTAAATTCAGGATATCTTTTGTTATCTATGGTTTCTTATTTTCTTTTTGTGTATACCCCAGAATATCTCTGGCCGCTATGTCTAAGCTAGATTTGATGTTATTCCATTCTGTTTGTACTTCCTTAGTGTCAGAAATTTTCTGGATATCATTCACCAATTCATTTGATTTTTTTCAAATTTTTCGTAGATATCTTTATCTTTTAGTTTCTCAAAGCCAGTGTCTTTTTTCATTCCTTTTTTCAAATTTTTAAATTTAAGAGCGTCCTTCATAATTACGGTGTTGTGGACAATGTCGGTATCTGCAGCTGGATAGCTTCTACAGTCTTTTACTCGACTCCTAAACCTTTGTCTAATAAGAATGTAATCTATTAGATACTTTTCTATATCCCCTGGCATTTTCCATGTGTATCGTCTTCTAGCATGATATTGAAATAATGTGTTTGTGATGGTTAAATTATTTTTGTCGCAAAATTCTACCAACCTATTTCCCCTGTTGTTTCTCGTGCCTAAACCAAACAAACCTACTATCGCTCCTTCCCTACCCTCACCTATCACTGCATTAAAATCACCCGTAATTATTAAATTTTCATGTCATTTTACATATCTTAGTATGTCTTCGATATCTTTGTAGATCGCTTCCCCCTCTTCCTTACTGTGGCTGGAAGTGGGTATGTATACCTGTATTATTATTGTATTTACCGGTTTAGATTCTAATCTAACCATGAGTACTCTATCGTTCGATTGTAGGTAGTTTCCTACATAGTGCATAACTATCCCCACACCAGACTTTCCTTCCTCTGATCCTGTATGAATTACCCTAAAGTTTCCACTCCAAAAATCCCCCGCCTCTGGCCACTCAACTTCACTGAACCCTACTATGTCTAGTGCTAACCTATTTAAGTTCTCTAACTTACCTACTTGCTTCATACTCCTGACGTTCCACGCTCCGACTCGCAGAAGGTTTCTGAGTCATTTTCTAAGTTTTCCGATCGCATCCTCCGAACTAATCCCCCTCCTGGAGATCGGAATGGGGACTATTTTACCTCCGGAATCTTTTACTTCAGAGAATGCCATCATTTTAAATACAATTTAAGCACGCTTTGTACTTGGGAGGTGATATGGTGGTTTCCAGTTGCCTTGCACATCGCGACCCCTATGGTCTCTGCCAATCTAAGTACCAAAAGAGCCGCTGCCCTCTTTCGGAAACCTGTCGTAGTCTGGTTCCTCACTAAAGACCATACTAATTTGGTTGAACCTGTAGTTTGGTTCTAGATCACTAGAACGTGCAAACCATTCCACCTGTACTAGTAATCCCGAGCTTCGTCAAGGTAAAGGTTCATTCGGAATGGCATTATTTCCCCATCATTAATTTAAGTAGTATAAAGTAGATTATGATGCATTATAAATGTGTGCTTTGAGATCTCTGTACTGTAGGGGAAGAACCTACCATTTATTACATATATTTTGTCGAATACACGTTTTCTCATGCACGAAGTAATGTGCGTCATTGCCTCAACCAATGAGAACCTTAGACGATTGATGGGATTTTGACAAGTTCATGGGAAGGAACGCAATTATTGGGGATTTTATGTTAGGTTACATTCGTGAACAGACATGTGGCAGTTAGTGCATGAAATATGCAATGAAGTACCCACAAATTCCTTCCTTTCTCACACCTCTATCTTAATATTGTTTGCTCGAAAATGTTATACATATCAGTAATAACTTTACTGCAAATTTGCAGAAATACGTCGCCGACCCCAACAAGGACCTTAAGATTACGTTTAGAAGAGCATCATAAGAATACGAGAAGGCTGTAACCAGCTTATCTACCGTAAACATCTATATTAATAAAAATAAGCTATTTCAGATGGATGATTATTATTCATTCTTGTATTAAAAATCTGTGCAATGTTACACCCTCTGTAAAATTACACCTGGTACAAAAGTTCGTTTATCTGTAACTGCAATTACCCGTAATAATTACTACTAATTCTAATGTAGTTAATTTTAGGTTTGCGGCCATATTAAAATTTTATACAATCTGGTAAATTCGCCAGATCAGATTCGAAATCAGAAATAACAAAATGTTTCTCAAAGTGTTAAACATGTTACAATATCTGTAATCCTGAGAGTAGTGTACTAAGAGTCAATATTCTAAACAGCAGTAGTAGATGAATGGGAGCTTTAGCTGTCAAGTAACTAGGCTAATTGGCTCCTAGTCTTCAGCATTCCATTCATCTACATATTTCCTGCTTTGCTCTACCGACTCTAACAAAAATTGGCAAGAGTGCAAGAGAAGGGAGAAGAAAAATCAACTCCTCTTTGCATACAATACTCTTACTCAGGAGCCGATGCTTTAACTTCACTTCACAACGTTCTAAGTAGATTCTGTTTTCAATGTTTAGGAAACCCATCTACGTATACATGCAATTGTGCATATGATAAAAAGGTAAGACTGCTGATCCCCTCCCGAATTAGTGCAAAAATACTTCAAATTTTTCTTAGGTAAGTGCAAATTGATTTTTCTCATATTTTTTACATGAGCTCTCTTCTAGAATCGATTCTGTAGCTTTGATAATTTCAATTGTCCCTGCATAAACTCTTGTTTTAAACCAATAATTTCTATTTTGAGATACTGTTGTATTATATTCTATTTTGCCGTACAGTAATATGAAAAATGCAAGCACAAATATTAAAGTCTCATGAAATTAATTCTTAGGGAGATGAATAAGTACATTATTTAGTAATTTGGAAACAAACAAAAAACCTATCTAAATACTTGTAAGCTACAAACTAAATACAAGCAACAAAAATATTCCACAACGTACCTTCTTGTCCGATTTCTTCTAAACTCTGTTTAAAATTTTGATTTGCACCATTAACAACAGCTAATGTATTTTCCATTGCTACAATTTCTTTCTCAGCTTTTTTAATTTTACCATCTAGTTGGTCGCCTTCTGTCTGCAAAAAAAATTTCTCCTGCGCACTTCTTACTTTAAAATGATTAATTGTTAAAGGTTGTCCATCACTATCTTTGCCTAGTGCCATAACTGCAATATGTAAGCGTTTTTTAAGCTGTTCTATTTTTATTCGCCTTGATCCTAAATCGCGTTTTAGACGACCCTTCTCTTCATCCAAGTTTCTTCGTTTGACACACAAAATTTCCTTATTAGCATTGATTTCTATTTCACGTTCTCTCATTGCCTAAATTAGTAAAGCAAAATGTTAAATTATTTCAATTTCTATCTACAAAGTTCAGAAGTTGTACAAGTTACAAAGTAGCAAAGATTATTTTACACGTCCATTGTATTTCATAAACTATATTATTTTTGTGTTGTCAAGTCACATTATGTAGCGACAGTGAAACATTAAATTTTTTACTATATAAGACTTAGGGGATACCTAGGCAGCGTGCAAAAGATGTTAATTTATCCATATTAACACAACTGACTTTTGTAGACTTCCGGACTAACTCTGAACTCTATCTTCAGCGGTTTTTAGAGACTATCAGGGGGGTCGTTAAATAAATACAGATGGGTCAGGCACCACTGTACTTATGCAATATATAAGAACAAGGAATATCACCAAGAAAAATACAGCAACCTCAACGAATATATTCTGTTTTTGGAATACAAGATTTTGTATTCATAGATGGTACAAACGTTTATTCTGAAATAAAATAAAGCACATAAAAATACATTGGAGACAGCAGTTTGCGTCTCAAAATAATAAAATCAATAAATCAGACAATTTATATGCACTTATTACTACTTATTGAATTTATACTCTCTTGGTTCATATAAAATTTAGAGAATCCAAAAACACGAATGAAGTTGCATAAATTCACCTTCTTAAATATTTCTTAAAGTGTGATCAACCATTTCTAAATTTATAAAAAGATTAGACTTTTAGATATCAACACCTATATTAACTGAATATAATTCTATTTCAAACTCACAGGTATTTACAATGAATTTAGTAAGTGTTTAATTAACCATTTCTATTTCTGTAATAAACTTGATTATATCAGAGCCTTTACGTAAATAGGCATTATATATTTCATTAACAAAATTATTAGCTTTTATCATTTTTCCAGTACTGATCAAACAACGTACAATTTTATTAAATTACTTATGTAATAGGATCTTTTAATTAGTAATTTTAAGCCTTGTTAAAAAAATATGTATAAGAAAGTACTCAACTGTATGATAAATAATCAACGCGAATATGCAAATTCTAGTAATAAAATCTATTCAGTATGATTCATAATCTAAGTTCTTGAACAGATCGTTTTGGTAAACAATCCTATAAAGCAAGAATTTAATTTAGTGTAAAGTTCAAAGATCTTAGTTTTTAAATATAATTATTAACATATTAGTTTTCAATAGTTTAAACTACAAAGATTACAGCTTAACCTTGGATATCTTCTAATTGGAGAAAAATAACCACTAAACTTTGTACGTCAAACAGATGATTTTCATAACAAAGGAAAATCGACTTACCGACCTCGAATGTAGAGTGCAAATTGTTACAAACCATTTAGTAGAAAACCTCGAAGCATATGTGCGCCTCTAATACTGCATAATGACAGCAAAAATTTTGTTACGGCAATGTCCTGAAAACCAGAACCACTGTTGGGGAGAGCTATCGTCGAAATCTTTAACCAAGAAGAGTATACCACATTAATCAGTAGCTTAAACTGTAAATCCCATTACTGCTGTAGGTTTCTAAACGTATACATTTTATACACTATAAGTTAGCTGTTACTCATAGCCATTATTAAATCAAAACTTCAGTGTTGCGCATGATGAACTTTCTAACACATTCGTATCGATTTACTGCATAATTGAAATGCCAGTCTCAAGTCGCCCTTTAATATAAACCTCTCCATCTTATTACTAGTACAGTAAAGGGTCGGCTCTCGTAGTCTGTGAACAATCGAGGCCTCAACACTTGAGTACTCAAAACAACAGCTGCGCATAATCGCTCTAAATTACATTACCTTGAAGATAATTTATGATAATTCTAACTAACATGTACGACTTTTAACATGATGTTAAACACAAAACTGGAGTACTTATAACAATGAATTTATTTACCAGATAAATAGAATAAAAGGACAATAAATAGTGTTTCAAAATTATGATAACTTTCTTTTAATTATGTATAAGTTCTAGATATACGAATTGTATTGAATCAAAAAGAGAATTTACAATTTTTGTAACACAATACAGAATTTATATGCGTTACTGCTTGAGAGGAAAAACAGAACACTACAGTATATATGAAACTTTTAAATGTTAAATAAAGCCTTCAATATTGTATAGGTATTTCCTAAAGTGAATAGCAATGGATTAACAATTGAACTACCTTAAAAAGAATATTTATTTTACCTCGACCAATCACACCATGTGTGTGTGTTTGTGTGTGTGTGTGTGTGTGTGTGTGTGATGTGTGTGATGTGTGTGTGTGTATGTGTGTGTATGTGTGTGTGTGTGTGTGTATGTGCGCGTCTGTGTGTATGTGTGTGTATTCATGTGTGTGTGTTTGTTTGTGTGTGTGTGTTGTGTGTGGTGTGAGTGTATGTGTGTGTGTGTATGTGTGTGTGCATCTGTGTGTGAGTATGTGTGTGTGTATGCATGTGTGTGTTTGTTTCTGTGTTGTGTGTGTGGTGTGAATATTAATAATTACATACTGGAAAAAGACAACAACGAGCAGATCTGCAATGGTAAAATAATTATATAGTGTTTGAATTTCTAAAAGGACATATCTATGGATTAATTAAGTTGTATGATGAGATTTTTCTGTATGCAAGTCTTTTGAATTTAAGGTAGAATGTGTGTAAAATTCAAGATAATTTAATTTTAAAAAGAAGATTTAATCATGGAGTTGTTCATGAATGATGAATATGATATTAGGATTTGTATAGAACAAATGAACAATCATTCTACTTTTAAAGAGAGATTTTGGACTCTAATTTTAGTATATAAGATTTGTGTTGAGAAAAAGTTAGATTTTTTTATATCGATGTTGTACTCAAGATATTGTTCGTAAGACAAAGCTGTTGTGAATGTATTAACTGTTTGTAAAAGGATATTTTGTATTATTATAAATCCAATGTATGATTCTAGTAGTTTTATTAATCAAAGAGCTATCAAAAATAATTAGACAACGGCCAAAGTCAAAAATAGTATCATATTAATTTTTCCCGTACCCAACAATATAAAGATGTCAATTTTCAAAAATCGATAACCCAAAATTTTTCATAATAATGCCAAAAGATGGAAATCTGGTCACCTATATACTTATTGTATAAGAATATGTTAGAAGCAGTACAAAGAAAATTTTTAAAATACTTAAGCTTTAAACAAACTGGTGTTTATCCTATAAGAGGTTGCAATCAAATTGAATTACTTGACAATTTTAAATTGCTGTCATTAGAAACAAGAAGAATAAATTCTGATCTGTGTTTTTTATATAAATTGTTACACAATCAAATAGATTGTGCAGTTTTGTTATCGCAAATACCATTTAACGTACCTAGGCTAGAAGCAAGATATATAGAAACATTTAAGATTGCTACTAGTAGAACTAATATAGACAAAAAAGCACCCACAAATGTAATGTGTAAAAATTTTAACAGATTAAGTCCTCAAATCGATATAAATAACACTGCTTTGGATTCTGTTATATATAAAGATAATGTTGATGTACGTTTGTATATTTAAACTTTAGTCTGTAGGTCACATGTGTATAAAATTTGTTTGTTCTATATTTTTGTCCTGTAAATGGTTATTACTGTTGGGCAATAAAACAATAAAATAAAAAAAAATAAAAAAAATATTAAAAAAAAAAAATTATAACCTTCAAAACTCTGTACTCCTTAAACTATCAACATTCGGGTAAAAAAGTTTGACTCAATGGTGATTATTTGATGCGTAGTTCCAGTTAACCGTTGTCCCAATGTTAAATAGTAAGGGTTCAAGCTTTTGTGTTTGTTAATAAATTTAATTTCATAAATATAACTATAATATAATTGTTCCAAGCTTTCGTCGTCTGTTGGACAACTTCACCAGGGATATGTGCAAATTAATTTAAATTAAGAACAATATTTCAAAAATCATCACAGCACTAGTTTATAGTTGTAATTTTTAAAGTTACATATCACAGAGTATCGCCTTTGACAAAACATTTTTATTTCATAACTATTAATAATCTTCGAAGTTGATGTCGTGCTGATTTGGATTGAAAAGGATATTTAATATAATGCAATATCAAAAATTATGCATTATGCCATTATACATAAATCCATACTTTGCTAGAATAAAAATCAATAATACAATAGAAGTTATTTATTGAAAACGCAATACGCTGCATTTACTGAAAGGTAAATTGCTTAAAATAATATCAATTGAACGCATTTATAAAGCAAACCATATTTTCCATGTGTAAATATTCAATAGAATGCCTTTGATTTACCGTAAAAACAAATCTTATTGCATTTACAAAGCATAAGAACAAAACCCTCGTTAATCAGTAAAGTAATTAAATTTAAAACAAAAATAAAATATTCATTTCCTAATTTTCAAAGAACTTAAATACAGAGGGTTCAAACATTTACGTTATTAATATGGCATTTAGTTGGAGAGAATTCGATAAAATCATAAACCATCTGTAAATATGCTAGGAATGGCTAATTATTTCCCATAAATGAATAAACGTCCAATATAAAGAACACGCCACTATCAGAAAAAGCTATAAAATAGGCAATGCGTTTTAATAGTTCTAAGAAAGAGAGGATAACTATGCTTTGATGCACCAACAAAGAAACGACGACATTTTACGATAAACCTAAATTATAATGACCGCAATAATCATACCTAATTAGATTATTAAAACTCGACATTCTCATAATTATTACAGCTTCCAGTGACTAATGCTTCGAAATAAATCGAGAATGGAATGGAAAAAATGATGTATTTAGAATTTCTGTATATAAAGAGGAAGTGATCAAGATTTGGTCATTCTTTCTTAAGTCAAACAACATGTAAGATTCGAGCAGTCTCATTCTTTAATTTATTTTATGACATGAAGCAGGTGCGTTTCGAATAATTTGTAATCTATTTCATCGACGTTCCACAAGTAACATAGAAGTTATCACACGTAATTATTGAATGGAGTATAATGAAGATTTATCACAATAATATGAATAATCTTGGTACAAGATCACAACTGCTGATTTTAATCGATTAAAAATAAATGCACCTTGCAAACTGATATTTTAACATCAAGTGGAAGTTTGAAATGTAACCAAAGTGTATTTAATGCCGTTAATTACGATGGATATGAGATTTTGATAAGCACTATTTGACAATAACAACAGCAAGTATAATTTTGTTTTTGTAACTTATAAGGATACTTAAATATTAGTAACTTAAGCTAGAATAAGTTCGTAATTTTATTTGTCGAGGGGATAATTTCCAGCAATTTTTGAGGTTAGAGTTCTAAGCATTTTGATCTTTACTAAATTATCTGTTTGGCATCATTGGCCATTTACACTAACAAACCTGGTATTAAAGGATAGGTAAACTATCCACACCAAAAACAAAAAGGATTTTTTACCTCACAAAAGAGATATTTGGGTTCTGTACTTGTTAACGAGGATTAGGCGTACATTATTTTAATGATTAAGCAATCATTAAGTAAAATGTTCTGTCTAAGCTTAAGCTGTAAATAGTTTGTTTTGTAAGCATTATTTACATTTGTTGAATGTAAGAGATTCTTTAAGTAATGCGTATAAAAGAAAAATGTTTTTGAATGCATGTTTCATGAGATTTCTGTGTCATTTCATTTTCGTAAATTCCACACTATAATTATTGTTGAGCTAGCCAGGCAAGGAACAGGAGACGGTAAGATGATAATTTCATATTTGCATTCACATTAATACAATTCGCTGTACCCAAGTCACAGCATTAATTTGTGGCTCACCACCCATAGGCGAGTTACAGCAACTAGCGACGCCCAACGCGAGGCGGCCTAGTAACAGCAATATATATATATATATATATATATATATATATATATATACATATATATATATATATATATTTAATGTATTTAATAAATGTATAATCTGGGAGGAAAAACAACAATAAAATCAAAATTACAGTAAACACTGTGTTCAAAATTGGTTGTAATATTTTTAAAGAAAATTTCAATTTGCATTCACACATACTCGCCACGCCATCTAGCTGTTAAGTTCATATTTGCCAGAGCCTCTCTGCTGTGTGACGCTCTGTTGCTCGCCGCAGTTGTATTCAAGCTCTTGTGTCAAGTAGTATAAAATGTAGCTTAACACTATATACGTTTAAGTTTTAAGTACATTGTCGTACAGTTATAGAATGCAGTCTTTCAATTTAATATAAACAGTTCAATTACCGAAACGAAGTGCTTTTATTTATTTTAGCAATACCACCAGCCTCGAGTTTATTTGGTACAGTCCCCAAGTAAATCCGCATACAAATAAGAAGAATAATCAGCCAAGAGATTATTGTCAATTAATATTTTCGAATAATGGCCTTATTCAAGCTTATAAACACACTGGTTATAAGTAATAGTTTAAGTTAAAAATACTTACGAAATAGAAGTATAGATAATTTAAATATATAATATTTAGTTTAAAAATTCTTTTAAGGTCTTTAAAATTTTTATTTTTTGATTTTTGAAATATAATATTCCAATGTCAATTTTAAAAACTGGTCAAAGTCTATTAGAATATTATAGCTTTTTAAAACTAAACCTTCCTTAATGGAAATTTTAAACCTTTTTTGATTGGAATTTTTCTTATGCTATTTAGTTTCTTATGGTAAATATATAAATGTTTATATATACATACAAAAATTATGATTTTTGAAATGTTTTAACGTTTGATATTTTGTCTATTTCTAGAAGATATGCATAGATGCAACTAAGGTTGTTAATGTTGTTTTTTTAATGCATCTGGTTTTTGTGAAATTCTCACCATTTCGATAAATTTTCTTTTGGTTGTGGTTTTTTCAAAGTTTAGAATTATAGCATTGTCATAATCTATGTTATAGCCTGTTTCTAAAATGTGACTTGACAAAGCTGATGCATTAACCTTTCTTCTTGTGTCTCTTTTGTGTGAAATAATTCTTTGGTGAAGTGTCCTTGATGTTTCTCCAATATATGTCTACAGTTATAACTGTAGTGTTCTCTTGGGGGCTTCAGTAGAGGTGATTAAAACAAAGTCGAAGACCATTTCACATACTTAATTTAATTATCACTTTAAGGTGCAGTACAACTGTTACATCTGAGGGTTAGACTTATAATGCTCTTATTCTATATTAATTCTTAACTGCTAACAATGATTTTGCAATTATGCTTATTTACTAATTCCAATTACACCTAGTCTATAGTTCGTTGCACGTGTACTTCCTATCGATTGTCTTCCTGTACAATTCCACACTTTGCACTTCCTATAACAAGTCACTCACCTTTTAAATGCATAAAACTTAATTCAATGTAATAACTATAAATTATTATGATATTCGGCTATTACACCATCACATAACAAGAGATTTTGTGTATTACGTTTGACCTAATTTATTTTTGGTGTTGACGAAAGCGAATGGTTTAAGAACTTAACTGATATAGTCATACCCGGTGATATAAAGTCATTTATAGCATTTGGCTCAAAATTCGGACTAAAACCTATCAATCAAGAAATCTCCATCCACACAACTACTAGTAGAAGTGGAACTAGCAAAGAATTCATTAAATGAAAAAAAAACTTAGGTAAAACTAAAATTACAAACATCATCACCAACTTTTTTCATCAAAATAAAAATACAAGAGATTACTTTAACAATTTATATATCGAATCTAAGAAATTTCTTAAAAAGCATCCTGAAGTCATTCTTATCCAATCAGATAAAGGCAACATAACAGTTCTAATGCAAAAGGCAAAATATATTGAACTAGCTATGGACCTTCTATCATACAAAAATATGGATTCAACAAGTACAATCCAACAAAAAGCTAATAAATAGTTAAACTTAAAACAACCAAAATTTTTGAAAATGCTTAAACAACCAATAAATTAATAATATATAATAATGCATGTCTAAAATTCTATAGATTGCCAAAAATCTATAAACTCGAACTAACTCTAAGACCAATAATTTCTTCAATCGACTCTCCTACCAGTAAGATTGCACAATTTATCACTAATTTATTAACTTTTGCATATGATGTTGAAAATTCATACTACATTAAAGCTTTATTCTAATTTGCATCATCTATCAACAACTTTCAAATACCAAATACATACGTTCTCATCACTTTTCACGAATGTAACAGAAAATCTTGCAATTTCAAGCATAAGAAACAAATGGACAACCATCAAATCATTGCAATATACCACTGTCAGAATTTATACAACTAATTCAGTTCACTTTTAGTTCGAACTATTTTTCATTTCAAGGAAGGTTTTGTAAACAAATCACAGGAACACTTATGGGCTCAGTTATTTCATCAATAATTGCACAATATGTCACTGATGAACTTTTAGGTACATGCATACCCAAAATACCTTTTGAAATATCTTTTTGCAAAAAGTTTGTAGACAATTTGATTTGCACTTGTACTACTAATATTTAATTCATATGATAAAAACATTCAATTTACAATAGAAAATCAAACATGATGCAATTCCATTTCTAGATATGAAGGTAATAAGAAATGATACTATTATCAAAACCAATTGGTACAAGAAACCAATAGCTTCCAAAAGATACCTAAACTATTTCTCTCATCATCTCATGTACACGAAAATAAATACCATCTTAAATTTAAAAACAAGAATATTCAAGCCTTCAAATCCAATCTACATCGATAAGAACTTAAAAACAATCTATAACACTTACACAAAATAACTATCCTCCTACCTTTTTAAAAAAAACTTATATATAACACACCTAACAAGAAACCTACCACATCCGAACAAGAACAAAGACAAACCGAAGCACGTCAAGAATTACAGGATATATAAAATTTTGCAACTTTACCTTACCCAAAAAGCCTGACTAGAAAAATATCTTCCACCATAAAAAATCTACTATTAAAATAGCAATTAGAAACATAAAACTCATCAAAAAACTTTACACAGAGGACAAGGTTACAACACCAAAAAAAAAATAGATCAAACTTAATATACAAAATCCCTTGTTATAACTACAGATAAAATAATATTGGAGAAACATCAAGGACAATTCACCAAAAAATTATTTCACACAAAAGCGACACAAGAATAAAGATTAATGCGTCAGTTGTATCAATTTACGATTTAGAAACTGGCCATAACATGAGATGATGACAAGGCTATAATAATTCTATGTTTTGAAAAAAATACAACCAAAAGAAAATTTATCGAAATGGTGAGAATTTCACAAGAACGATACATTTAACCTTAAAAAAACATTAACAACCTTAATTGCATGTATGTATATCTCATAGAAATTAACAAAAATATTGAACGCTAAAACATTTCAAAAATCAAAATTTTTGTCATCATCATTGGGTATTCAGTCCTAAAACTGGTTAGACGCGTACCATCATTGTTTCCTATTCTAAAGTAACCTACAGAATTCCCCGAAATTTGCACAGTCTGCATCTATCACTATTTGATCTAGGTCTACATTCACCTCTTTTTTTCTATCTCTGCTTGTCATATATCCCATACTATTCCTCAAAAATGCTTTAGAACGTATTCTATCCTTCTATTTCTCATATTTTTTCCCAACTGTTTTTCCCCTACTGTTTCTATAACCTACTTGTTATTACCTTTGTCTGTCCATCCTCATACATCTGAAGCACGGCATTTCAAAGGCTGCTACTGTTCTTCTGTCTGCTTTTCAAACTGCCCGTATTTCGTAGGCATACTGTCTGTGCTGTGCTCCACACATACGCTTTCAACAACTTTTTGTTCTATGTTTGTTGTCTTTCATCATAGGCGCCGTTCTTTCTTGTTAGATGCAGTTCGGTCCCCTTCTATTATTTTACAATTATATACCCTATTTCTCCGACATTCAGTGGTTGCAAAGGGGTAAGACTACGGATCCCAAGGTCCCGGGTTCAAATCCCGACACGGCCGACTGCTTGAAAAATGGCAGGTGAGCATTTTTCACAAAAATTACGCTCTCGTTCAAATGAGAGGTGAAATGGAGTTCCCGTGTGTGAGTGTTGTCACGCACGTTAAAGATCCCTACCTTGCCTGGAACGGCAAGGGTTTGGCAAAATTCTAAATTTCCAGGCAACAAAAAACTCGCCTCCTGGCCAATGTAGTACCTACGGGTGGAGCATTGGAAATGTAAATGAACGGTTGCAAAGGGGGGTAAGCAGCCTGTGGCTGCCAAGTTCCCCCAGCACTTGAACATTTACTGATTTAATATTTTTTCCAATATATCTTTTCGCACAGTCAACATTAGTTGCAGATATTTCATAACCAACACCTGTAGTTGTTTATAATAATCATCAGATTTATCTGCGCTTATTTTTTCGACATTGGGTTTTCTGTCTCAAAACTGGTTGGACATGTACCTGCACTTATTTATTTTCTAAACTAACCTACATAGTTCCCTGAAATTCTCACACAGCAATACAGCTCGGTTCCCCTTCTATTGTTTTCTAATATTATGCCCTATTTCACTGAGATTTATAGCAGGGGGTTAAGCAACCTGTGGCTGCCAAGATTCTCCAACACTTAGACATTTGCCGAAATAATAGTGTTCCAGTAAATGCTTTCACGCAATTACCATTATTCGAGAATATTTCCCAACCAATACTTGTAGTTGCTTATAATAATCATCATGTTTAAGTACAGTTACTTTTTTCGTCATTAATTTATCCATCTTGGAACTGGTTGGATGCGTACCTCCGTTGATTTCCAATCTGAGCTAGCCTACACATTTCCCTGAAATTCCTACAGCCTACATCTTTCACTATCTGTGTGCAGTAATCTAACCTACGTCTACCTCTACTTCTCTTTTTTCCTATCTCTGCTTCTAATATATTCTGCACTATTCCCTCATGCCGTAGTATGTGGCCTATCATCATATCTCTCCTATTTGTTACCGTTTTCCACATATTTCTTCTTTCCCCTACCATTTTTAGTACCTCTTAATTCTTAACTTTGTCTGTCCATGATATCTTCATCAATCGTCTGTAGCACCACATTTCAAAGACCTCTATCTTTTTCTTGTCTGCTTCTCCTACTGTCCAGGCTTCACAGCCGCATACATATGTTTTAAGCAATCTTTTCCTTGTTTCTATGTTTGTTGTCTTTGAACACAGTAGTTGCTTTTTTTTGTTAAATGTAGCACGACCTTGTGCTAATCTTTGTTTTGTATCTTTTGTGCTTTTCCCATCTTGCGTTATTTGGCTTCCTAGGTAGTAGAAATCCTTAACCTCTTGTAAGTTCGTGTTACATATTTGTATTCTTGTTTTTGATTTATTTTTGCCTCGTTTGCATACTAGTACTTTGGTTTTACTTTTGTTAATTTTCATACCGTATCTCTCTGTTAGAACCGTTTCCATTTCATTGAGAGCAGCTTCTAACTCTTCCTTGCTAGATGCTAATACCACTATATCATCTGCAAATCTAAGCATATCAATTTTTTTTTGGTCCCTGCATAGTAATTCCAAATGTCTTCCTGCATTTGACAGTATTCATTGCCTCTTCAATGTACAAGTTAAAAATTAATGGGGATAGGGAACATCCCTGTATCGCCCCTTTCCTGACGTTTACTTCTCTACATTCCTGCTCTAATTCTGTTACTGCTGTTTGCTCTTTGTATAAGCTATGTACTATCCGTCTATCCCTATAACTCATTCCAATCTTTTTGAACTAACAATGTTGTTGTATTTGTATGCTCCTCGGATACTTTCTTCTCTTAACACTTTTCCAATTGTGTTAGATAATCCTGTAAGTTGTGGACATAATATGTATTTGGTTTCTTGCTGGTTTTCGATCGGGTGTTCTAATCTTATGCGATTTTCTTGCAATAACTTTTGAATTATTGTGTTGGGATAACCGTTTTCCAGCATTTTCCTTTTCAGCTGTTTGATATTTTTGTTATGGTAATCCGGATGTAAAATCTTTAAAATTCTATTTTGCATCTGTTTTATCAAGTTGATTTTCATTCTGCTGGTATGCTCTGAATCGTAGTTGAAAGTTTTTGATACCAATCTAACTAATTGTGTTATGCTGCCTTATTACTAGTGTGTCTAGAAACGGTACACTATTATTGTTTTTCTCCTCAATTGTGAACTGAAGATGCTGATCGTAACTTTTCATAATTGTTAATTTTTTTTTCTTCCTTGTTCATAGGGTTCTACTAGTATTAGATCATCTATATACTTTTTAATAAACGGTACCTGAAAACTCAGTTTAGGTAGACTTCTATCCAACAAGTCGTCCATAATATACTGGGCTAAAATTGGACTTAATTTTGACCCCATTGCACAACCGAATACCTGTATAAAAAATTCGTCGTTGATGACGAAGAAATTATTGTCGTTAATAAATTTAATAATGTCCATAAACAATATTTTACTTCACTTAAAACCCTTTTTTATGGAATCCCAATTTTTTTTTGCACTTTAGTTACTACTTCCTTCGAAATGTTCCCAAATAAATTTACCACAACTAAAGAAATCACTTTAAAACCCTCGGGTATTGTAAAATTGTTCATAAGTTCCGCAAATTCAAAAGAGTCTTTAATGTAATATCAATTGTCTTTATTATAAGCACTTTTTAATGCATCAACCATAATTTTTGCAATATTATTTGGTCTTTGTACGTCCATAACAATAGGTCTCATAGGAAACCCTCACTTGTGAATTTTTTTATTACCGTACAACTTCGGTGCTTCCGAATTATATTGCCTAGCTTGTTTAGATTCTCCTTTGGTTCAATGTACAAATTTTTCTAAGGATTTAATTATAAGTGTTACTCTTTTTCTCTATTATTTGGGTTGGATCCCTATTAAGTTTTTTGGAGTTGTTAGTATCCTGTCACTAATTTTACCCCATACACAGAATAACTATTAATTGAAATTAGGCTTGATTCTAACTTTTCTAATGGAATGTTACAAACTTTTGTTTATAATTTATAATACCTACTGTTTCAAGTTCTAATTTAAATTTCTGCAGGTTAATGATGCTAGAATGCTCTTTCTTCATCATATTTTCAAGCTGATTCAAGCGTAGTTGCAGCATATTCTCCTCTACTTGCTTTTGCTGGGCAACCTGTTTGGCAACATTTACTTGCTTAGTTCCTCCTTCGAAAGATAATACTTCAGTTTGAAGTTTGTTTTTTAATGTTTCCAACTGAATATTATCAGATTCTATTGCAACATGTAAGCGGCGCATTTCATCTTCAATTTGACTAATTTGATTTTGAAGTATCATTTTTAGCTGCAACAAAATAAATAAGTTAATTTTCGTTGTTGCAATTTTATCAAATTCCATAATATGATTGAATTATTTAATACTTTGGTAATTAAAATCAAATAAATTAAAAAATTTCGGGCAATAATTACACATTTCTAACTTCTTTCTAAATATTAGGTTTAAATAGGGGCATGCGTTTAATGGAAGTTACAAGAAGTGCTTCTTTCATTATCAAAAAACTACAAAATAATTTACATGGTTGTAATTTTCACAGCCAATGAGTTCAAAATGTTCGATATGCTAAATGGCACAAGAATGTTTCATAAAAATAATTACATTCAATTAGTATATGTAACAAGTGCAGGACATAATACTAAAACGAAGGATAGCTCTAGCTGTTAGGAAAAACACTAGAAAGCTTATGGTTTGAGTGTGGCACTATAACAGCCGTGAAACATAAACAAAGATCAAGTTAGAAGCTTAGGCGATGTCATGCTATAGAACAGATAAATTTAGTACCGATAGGGTACTTGAAATGGTCTGGGAACACAGAAGTGTAATTAAAAGAAAGTACAACAGAATGATCGGTTATATTTTGGGGCATGGTGGGGTGATTAGAATAGTCACAGAGAGCAGAGCAGAAGGTACAGTCTCCTAGAGAAAGGCAAATGCTTGAGATATAGACAAAACTACAAAGGTAAATATAATTACAGGATAGAGAAAGAATTAGCTAAGGATCGGAAACAGTGGAGAGCTGCATCAATTCAACATTAATGATATGCCTAAAAAAGAAACCTAACAATTATCCCAATTCTCAACCCGATTCCATTCTAAATTTCTACTAATTTTTAATTTCATAAAATGATTGCTGTGAAATTCTGGGATAGAAAAAGATAAACATTTAGAATACAAAATTACTTTACTGCATTTTAAAATATTTTCCTTACAATCTATATGTTTTCAAGTAGTAAGTATAAGTACATTTGGGAAAGTACCCTAAAAATCGCAGAATATTTAAAACTACCCGAATAATAAAGGTGTCTCAGATCACTTTTCAAATTTCAAAAATTTTCATAGGTTACTAGATATAGGCAAAAAATACAAAATTGTCGATTTCTTTATTTGCACATAACTATACTGCTAATTACAATAGAATGCTCAAATTTTCCACATCATGGTAATTTACCATTGCGCTTCACATTGGGAAGTTAGATTTTTGTCTAAGGCACATGGATTTTCCGTGACGATGTTCAAAATTTTATTTTCTAATAGCTACCTATTGGATTTTACATTTTTAAAATGCTTTCAAGAAATTGTTATGGGTAAAACAATTTAAATTTTGATTTACCCTGCAGGGGCGGCACCCTAGTAGCATTAAAATGGGTGCGTCGACTAAAAGCAGTGATACGCAAGTGAATTCCTATGGATAAATGCAAAAAGAAAATAAATAGACAATAAAAAATTACAAAATGATAACTAATAAGGTTTTCAACTAAAATTCGGCATTATATTGACACTTACTCCGAAAGGTCTTTTCTTTGTCAATATCGAGGTGCGCCAAACAGTCTGTCGTTGCAAGCTTCGTACGGGCCTTGTCTACGTAAAAAACTGTTATTTCGCATAAACTCTCTTGCTCTAGTATTCTAACAGTTCGATCGTCAAGTTTCTTTGTTCAATATAGATTACTCCTTACAGATATGACTAGCACTGGGGCAGCTGGACCATCACAAATTACTAATTATACCTCTATTTCCCTAAATAATTAAAATAAAAATTCACCTAAGGCTTAACCTCTATTAACGCAAAAACAATTTCAATACATATACACATATAAATATACTTTTCAAAACTAAATCCGCAATCTGGTAAGGTGTTATTGAACTAAACACTAAAAAAAATTGTAAAGCAAACTTAACCTAATCCAGCAACAAAATCATAGACTTCCACAGTTTCCTACTTTCCTATCTAATTGTTACATTTATGAATCTCAAATTAATGGAATATTGTTCCTCAAAGAAGAAAATAGTTTACTGCTAATAAATTTATCTTTCGATTAACGTTCTATATCGAAAAAATGTCAAAACTTATTTACGTCCACATTCAGATATAAACTATAACGAATCCTACAAAAGTTGATGCTATTACTTACAGTTTACTTCCTCAAATTAAGGTAATATCCAGACTATACCAGTTTTTCTTATCTTTCAAAACAACATCTACAACATTACCTCAAAATTCCCAAATTAATGATGAATGAACAAATCCAGTTTCACTCGCTACACACGGTCAAGACAATCAAATTCCGTCTGCAGGAGTTTCGAACTCTACCTTACACTAGGTGTAAAAGCAAAAACTTTCCGTTTGCCATGTATTGTCTACGGTTTAGCTGTTTCATTTCACTTTCTCACATACCCAAATCTGACAACATTTTCAAAATTTTAGACTGATATCCCTTCCACTAAGTCAATCACTTACATTAATTTCAAATCCCCCTTAAATTAACCCCAATTGGGATCTAGCATTAGGACCCCCTTCCGACCCTATTATATTTCTACATTTTCGACGTTTTTAGAGGACTGGTTGTTATATGACTGTTACTGATTCAATCTTAATTGGCTTTTCATTCTCTTAATTCCACTCTTCTAATCATATATTGTCCGGAGTTTTTTCTATTATTGCACAATATTGCTATTAATTTTTAGGTCAAATGACACGTAAGAAGTCTCTGTTATACTATACTTTACATAGGTGTATCTGTAATTTTTTTGATCTGAAACACTATAATTGCACATATAGTAGTCTAATGTATAAAAGATAACATCATATTTGGTAACCCTATAAGTGTGTATTTTCATGACAGCGTCTACAGATTACATTGTAATAAAGTGTATCTGTGGTTTACTTTATAATAGCTACAACGACGTTTATTAAAAGTACATTGTATTGTCTAGAATTTATTCAATTAAAACTTTCTAAAGCTCCTATTTGAGGCGCATATTAATGAATTTCACCACAACTCTGCAAGCTGTTTTTTAAAAGAGCTTGAAATGCTTCTACTATAAAATTTTATAATTAAAATATAATTGGTTTATTTATATTCTTGTGGTTTTAAAATAATTGAAATCAAAATATGGATTTAATTATGTCTTGGTTATTTTTAAACGCTATTTTATATGAAATTAAAGATTCTACAGGGCGTTCCATCTCATCTAAGTTCTGCGTAACGTATTACAATTTTTTTTGGAAAAAGTACAACATGGCTATGTTTGATTGAATAAAAACATTAAAAATCATGAAACTATATTTTGTTTGTAGTATACCTTAATTTCGATCATGATAAAAAGAAACAATTGCTCTAAAAACTAATTCAATTTGCAGTGGTAATGAAAGCAATTACAAGTTAACAACAATGAAGGAAATAACAATAGACAGACACACACGAGTTCATGGATTAATTCAAATGTTCAAATAATTTTCCATTTTATTGAACACACAACTGACACTTTCTATAAACAGCTTTATAAGACTGTCTCATCATAGTTGAAGTTATTTCACTTATGGTGTCTTGGAGTGCTTGTCGTAATAGGACTACATTTTCGTACGTTTTTGAGTACACACAATTTTTTTAATGGACCCATATAAAGAAATCAAGAGTCAAGTCTGGTGATCTCGCCGGCCACTTGATTGCACCCCGATTTCCAATCCAATTTTAATTATGCTCAGAATTTTAAAAATTTGCAATATCTGAGCATTGTATGGTGGAGCACCATCATTCTGAAAGAACATATTTTGCAATGTAGCAATTGGTAGCTCTATTGGTTTATCTGACAGGTTTCCCTGCAATAAACCTAGCTATCTCACATACCTATAATATACCTTCCAATAATACCAATCCAGATGCTAAATCCCAATTTGACATGATATCTAACTTGACAGTTCAAATGTGGATTTTGATTTGACTAAAAAACTGTGTTTTTTGATTGAACATACCACAATTTGTAAATCGACCTTCGTCAAACCATAAAATTTTATAGTTAAACATTAGATTTTCGTTGAGCTCTCTGATATACAAATCGCAAAATTTCATCCTTCAAATTTGATCTTCATTACGTAATCTCTGACGTGGGCATTCATGGTATTGATGGGACTTGAAATGTTGTAAAATAGTGCTGGCCATAGAGTGAGCAACATCTGTTGCATTCTGAATTTGTATATGAGAAGTACGAGAATTTTCAATGACTGTTTGTAAAACGACGTTTTCCTTATCTTCTTTAGTATGACTATTTCTTTTAAACACGACAAATCTTCTGTAATTTATTAAATTATTCTGTAATCGTCGAAACATCTGTTTGGTTGGTGTCAATATGTATTTAAATAAATTCCTTCCAAAAAGAATAAAACATTCTCATCATCATTATGTCTTCAGTCCTGGAACTGGTTTGACACGTTTCCCTGAAATTACCACAGCCCACATCTTTTACTATCTGCATGCAATAGTCTGATCTAGGTCTATCTTTACCTCTCTTTTTTCCTATCTCTGCATCCTAGCATTTCATATTTATCACTGTTAAAAAAGCAATCCATTCAAACGCAAATGTTTTGTTCAAATTTTTAAGTAAATTTACACTACGAACTTAAACATAAGAAAGAGGACTAATTTTGACCTTTCTAATGCATTCTTTTTGTTATAATGGAAATTAAAGCCTACTACGATCCAAATCTATTTTTGTGATTTTTAATGTTATGATTCAATCAAACATAGCTATGTTATACTTCTTTGGACAGGATTTTTTGTCAACATTTCAAAAAATGTAAAAAATTCAATATGACAGATATAAGAATATAAAAAGTTGAACATCATCGTGCAAAATCTACGTACCTTAGACAAATTCTAAGTTCACAGTGTGAAGCGCAGTGGTAAACTACCATGATGTGCAAAATTTGAGCATTCTATTTTAATTAGCAGCCTAGCTACGAGCAAATAAAGAAATCTGCAATTTTGTATTTTTTGCCTATATCTAGTAACCTATAAAAAATTTTTGAAGTTTGAAAACTGATCTGATACACATTATTGTGCTACTTTCGTCCCATTTAACCAGGATCGTATTTCCTACAGGTTTCAAGAACCCCAAGTACTGCATTTTAAACTGTACATACTGTATAGGTTATTTCTTCCACACAAGTACTGTGACCATTCTTATTAATTCTAGTGCTGATATATCCGCATTGTAACAACTAGTACAGTAGTGAAAGTACAGTCCATGCATACTACAATTTAAAATTTGAAAAAAATGACTGATAGTGTAAACAATCCATGATTTAATTTCAACATCAGTTGGTAAAGCTTGCTTTAAAATAAACGTCAACTTTTGCTTAAATTATTCTAAACTGTCACTGGGCATACAAGTTTCCTGTATTTTGCAAATTTAATTTTTAAGTAGCTGTTTTCATTCAACAAATTTAAAACTACTGAATAAAAAATACTTGAAACCCTCAGTTCTGGTAATCAGTATCGACTAAAAATCTCCATATTGGTAAATCATTACTCAAACCTTTTTGAAAGTGCATTTTGATAGAGGGTGATATAATTTTGCAACGTTGTAGATCTAAAATGTATGATTTTAAATAAAACAATTTAAAGTTGTGTAATCTTCCATTGTAAATGTGAATGAATGAATATGTACATAGACAAAACACAGCGAATAATTTTCTACTATCTAGTTGACAATCAATTTAAGTCAACAAAAACAAAGTGTGTTGACACAACAACAAAAATTCACGGTTTGCTTTGAACAAGGAAATGGGTATGCCTATCGTAGCAAACTGCACTCGTGCTAATCAAGATGACTAAATATAGTGTGGTTATCAAATAGCTAAGACAATAATTTCTAGCATTTCTTAAGTTAACATTAAAACTTCCAGTCGACTTGCTATGGGATTTTATTTTGTGATTTTTTTTTAAATTTTGGTTTTATGTAGTGCTATACTCACACTAATTTACTTGAATTTTAGTATCGGGTTTTATTACAATAAACTCGCTAGGCTTAATCAGTTTCTAGTTGTAAGGTACTGTATATTTGAAATTTTAATTCAATTCTATTTTAACTTCGCAGTTGTACATTTGTTTTTGTTATACATTTCCCAGGGTTAAGTGTAGCTAGCTAATAAAAATAATTTATTAGTAATCGTTAATTATTTTCACATTTTCTGCTCAGATTGTATTGTATGATCATCATATTTTAGGCTCGTATTACAGCAAATGCTGTTTGTACATGTGTATTTTACTGGCGATATTTGGGTAACCTGAACATTTCGATTAGCGGGGAGCTTGCGTTTGAATAACTCACAGTCTTCCCTTTTTAAAATTAGTATTTTTATATGCTACTGTTTAGCTCCCATTAGACTAACGTATGTATACTGCACTCAACATAAAAATAGAAAAAAATGTAGACGGTCAAATCAAGATTGTACAAACCTCTGTTTCAGAAGCCAATTCTTTTTCAAGCTCCATAATTTTGTCTTCCATACGTTGTTTTTCTTCTTGGCTCGCAGCTGCGCCTTCTAGTTTGAAAAGTTTACCCTCCAGTTGATTTATTACAAATTCCTGGAAAACATACAAAACAGTAAAGTTTTAATTATTCGGTAACTAGATTTTAGATGTTACTAAATATAGATCATACTATGGATCGTCTGAAAGTATCTCCTAATTTAACATTTTGTTAAAATTGAGATAGCAATAAAATTAATACAATCTAGCAAAAATTTTCATCCATGAAAAATCTTTAGTATTGTGACGTCGCTTGCTTTGTCTGTGATTACATTAGAACGCAAACGAAGGGTTACATACAAAAAATGAATTAATACGCACATGCGGCTTTACATCTTTCGAATAAATTTTGATTGACAGGTACAACATTGCATTCAAAGATAACAATAGAGATGTTATTTAGAGTTATAGTAGGGAATTTCGAGATGGTGATTTGCATAATTCGTGTAGGTACTAAAGTCTTTGAGAACAATTAAAATGTATATAAATTTGTGGGCATAGTTATGGCAAATCAGTTCTAATTGCAGCTTTTATCACAATGTTAGTTGAAATTAAGCTCTAATATAAAGGTTCTATTACGATATGCTTTAGTTTAGAGATTTAAAAGATGTGACAAATATCTGTGTATTGTCAACATAAATTAGTGTTGATATAAATGATTGTAGTGATCTTATAAATTAATATAAATAATCATAATGCATTGGTATAAGTTGATTAAGAAGATATAACACTAGTTTAAGAAGATTATACTTGTACTGTTAGTGACTAGTTGTAAGTAAATTATTGTGCGAGCTTTAAGAAATTTAATTTTAGCTGAGACTTATTAAGCAGATAGTAATTCTAGGTTGTGCGTTCCCACCAAGTATTCAAATAAGTTCGTTGCGTCTGTACAATGATTCACATGGATACACGAAGTATGCCACATCTTAAGTGGCAATGGGAGACATTGTAATGAATACAATTACCTGCTTCATAAATGTACACTTTTGTTCTAAATATCCTTTATTAAACAGAAAATATTAAATTCCTATTGTAGCAATATATTACTAATTCGTTACTTAGAACTCCACCTATATCTAAGGACTTGAAGTAGAATTTAAGTTTTCTTTTATCTGTGTATGTGTTGATACCACAATCCAATTCTGCGCGTGCTTGAATAATAAAATTGCCTCGTGGTCAAGGTTCATCATTTAACGTCCGAATGTAATCAGATAAGCAAGTGTAGAAACGTGGGCCAGCAGGTTTTATAAAACATGCAGTCCCAAAGGCAGGTGAAATAGTATCGACGTATACCATTGCATCAGTTAGTAGTTTTGATTGACCTATTGTTGCTGTGAAGTAAACATCTAAGGTAGGTGAATAATTTTCAATTTTGCATCCAAATCATTTTCTCGATTCTTTTCAGCGCAAGTAAAATGTAGATACATCATTGAAACAAATTTAATGTGGTTACAGTATCGAAGCAAATTTTAGGTCCAATTTTGAAACGCAAATTTTATGTAGGTCCAGTATCAAAACAAGTTTTATGTTATACGGTATTGAAACGCAAACACGTAATGTATAAAGTATTGGAGCGCTAAATTTTATGTATATAATCGTTATGGAACACTGAAGCACAATTTTTTGTTATGCAGTATTAAAAGTTCAGTCTCAAATGTTGCTATGGAGTATGATGGAATTTTCCGTAAATTTAGTTTCGTATAGAAGTTAAGTCCGTGCACGTGCCAGCCGCGCGCACCTGTTGTCGTAAGTACTCAAGATGGTTGACGAAATCTGAGGTCTAGCAGATTATTTGTGGTGAGTCATCTCCAATTTTAATTCAATTTTGTTTCACAGAACCATTACTGGAAATGTACTAATAATTGTTGTAAATTTTATATGGTCATTTAAATTAGTACACGTAATTTTTGTTCAAAATTTAATAGTTGGATATTGCATAAATGTTCTTATAAACACAAAGAAATTTCTATAAGATAATTTTTGAATTTACAAGGTTATACTAAAATGTATCCGTAACTAAGCACGTGACACGTTGATATTTGTTTGACACATTATAAAATACAATTTTTTTTGACAGTACACTTGAAGTACAGATTAAGTCAAACAATAAGTATTTTTGACCTTTGAATCCATCAATTAAATTAATTAAAAATGTAGTTCTGCAATTTAAGGAAAGTCAAAGTTTTTAATCAATTAAATGTAAACCCAAACAGGATCCTATTTAGGTATCAAATACAAATTGTAGAATAATAACGAAAACACTATTTTTATTCTAGAGAACTATAATAAATTTACAATTATAAAATTCATACAAGTAATCAGAGACTAATTCTAGACTTTAATAAAAGTAGATATCTAAAGAGTTTCGAAACGTATAAAATTGTACAAATGATGTATATATTTTCTTGTAAATCAATAGAAAGTGCAATAAGTTGTTTTAAAGCTTTCTTTCATTGAAGTCGACAATAATTGTTCTATAAAAGCAAGCAACGATATTTATAAAATTTTTGTAGTAAAGGATAGATTATTGGTATTGTGTTTAAAAAAAATTTTTTGAGGTATAATCTTGACTAGTTAATCTTTTTGGAATTAATTTTTTTGTGATAAAGTGATTAGACTCTAATGTAGCCCTAGTTCAAAAATGTATAGAAGTGATTAAATTTTCAGATAGCACGAGATCGTCGTTCCAATTCCAGTTTGCAGAGTCATAAGTAAGTATTATATTTCTATGTTTTGCTCGTTAAGGATATATTTTTTTCGAAGATTTCCGTATCTTATCTTCGGATTGTTTTTCTTTATAGCTATTATTAAGATACGGTGGCGTCCATTAAAAATTCTTTTATTATCGTATACCATCCTACGACTGTAGCTCATAGCTCTGCCCTAAGTTGAAGAAGCTTAGTTGGCTGGAAGATCTCTTTAGAGGGCCCTTTTATACTCTGAGCTATTTTCCATCCTCTTTACCCTGGGCTTAAATCTTAGACAGGAACCCCTCATAATTTATTGAGGCTCTGCCGCATATAAGGTAGAATATATATCTATATAGAAAATATATTGTAACAACTTCGTGATTGGTATATGGTACCGCAAGAGGTTGAATCCGGAATTAAACTGTGGGTCACTGTACTGTTACACACCTACCTGATAACTTTGAATGGCATAAGAAACTAGATCAGAAACCAGATTGCAAATACAAGCAAAAGCTTAATTATAATTAATGCTAAACAAGTGAGCATGTTCTACCATTATTAACTAGTGTGGGATAAATTTAATCAACATTGCACACATACGAACTTTTATATGAAAACATTCAATACATGTTTAGCTTGATAAATTTGTACTCTGTAGAAATATTTTTAATTATTGTGTTTTGTCTTTATGTGTAACGACTTTGGGGCCGTTGAGGGCACAATATTATTGTCATACTTAATGTAAGGTTTAACATGATTAATAGAAGCATCTTTTGGATAAAGCTTTATTGACTCCTAATTTTTACTGCCAATGAACCTCCATGGCTCTAAGATAAAAGAGAACAAAAACTCATATACAAAACATTTGAAAACCACTTCAAGCAGGCCTGTAAAGAAGTGTTGTTATTGCAAATAGAGTATACATTACAGTATCTTTATAATAACGTGTAAATCAACACTTAAAATTATGCTGCAAAACCTTTAAAGAACGACAAAATGTACATGTTATGATTATAAAAAGTAATTTTGGCTAATTCACAAGAAATTAAGTGTACATGGAGTAAAGTCACAGAAGATAAATCAAATCGAAAACAAACCCAAAAGATGCAATAAGCTTATGGAAAAACTGTTATTTAAAGTTATGTTATATTTTGTATACTGTTAGCCTGTTAAATATGTTTGATATTTTGTTACGTTGAAAAGAGAGGAAACGTATATAAAAAAGAACAAGTAAAGAAATATAGATAAACCGGGTTAGCTGCAAACACAGAGTGTGGGAGAGTCAGGGTGTACTAAATTTACTTACCTAAGAAAAGCAGGTGGCATCCAGGTATAAATTTTATTTACAAACTGTTTTTTTTGTATAAGAGAAACAGATGGTATAAACAAATAAAATAATGAAAATCAAATTCAACCTGCCATGAAAATATTAATTTATATAGGACAAATTATCCCGAAGGATTTCTTTGTCAGTATTATGCACAATAAAAAAGGAATTAGAACCGTTTATGAGTAATTGTAAAATAAATTCCTTACTTGACTTTCCTGATCGCTAGCAGATGACCGTTGGAATGCACTCCGTCCGTCAGCATGCATAATAGTAGTGGGTCTGAAACAGGTCGCATAAGAAACAAAAAAATAAACTCATAAGCGGTAACAGTTACTTAATTAGTACAATTACAACAAAAGAAAAACTTGAAGGAGACTTTCAACCGCTTTAAGATTTGCTTCTTTTCCAACAGCAGTAGACTAAGACAACAGCAGATATACGAATAGGAACAGGCAAAATCTTCACAGCAATTTTCTTTCAGCATTACATATTGCCGTCATTTTAGTTATATTTATCGTGTCAGACACGTCAATTTCTTTGGTGATTACGGTGAAGATCGAAAGGGGTCTATGACTAGGACAAATCAAACTATACAGAAGAGCTAAAAAGAAAAGCTCCCTAGTATGAATCTATGCTTTAGAACTTACCAATGCATCCAGCAATATTTATTTGTTCGTGAAACCAAAAAATGGGTGCATTGCTCCCGAAGACAAGAAAGTCGTTAACCCTTTAAAGGACGTGTATTGCAGCACTGAGAGCAGGATTAAAAATGAATGAAATTCCGAACAACGAAAAGATAAGTAATCCCCATATTTTATTAAGATGTGTTGTTGAAACACTTTCAAACGTCGTTGTTAGATAACCAAATAAGCAAATTTGATTACAAGTGCTTTCTTTCCCTACCATTTTTAGTACCACATTATTCTTAACTTTGTCCATGATATCTTCATCATATCTCTGTAGCACCACATTCCAAATGCTTTCATCCTTTTCCTATCCACTTCTTCTACTGTCCACGTTTCACAGCTGTACAGTGCTGTGCTCCACACATGCTTTCAACAATCTTTTCCTTGTTTCTATGTTTGTTGTCTTTAAAGGCAGGATGGACTTGTGCTAATCTTTGTTTACCCACCACATAACCACTCATAGTCCCACAATTTTTTAAAGTTTCAAGTATATTCTTTGTCCTTAACTTAACCTTTACAATTTTATTTACACTTAAAACGGGCACAGATCTTTTATTACTAAAAAACTTTTTTGTTGTCGTTTTTCTATGTAGAAAAAGACAATTCTGGTAAAATACACTGTATCATTTGGAGAATACATTGCTAAACAAAACCCAGTCACAGATTAGCTAACCAACAAATGCAACTTACATAACTACCACAGAATTCTCAAATGAGACAACGTGAATTCCAATATTGTGCATACCATAGTCATAGTAACCATTCTATATAGTGCGCTGCCTACAATAAATATAGAGTGTGCCCAAGATAAGGATGTACAGCACGGGGATCTCGGAAACCATAAAAGTTACAAAAGCGGTTAAATTACAAAGAGTTGTGCAATTAGGGGATCAATAATATGCTGTTGAGAAAGTTTCAAAATTCGGCTTACTTCCAAAAATATCCTAAATATCGCAATTTTATTTTCATTTTTTTTAAGTTATTTGAAAAGGTATACAAAAACAAAAGGTACTTTATCATTATCACTATTTTAGATGTACATGACAGCGTTTACAAATTTTCTATAGAACGTTTCATTTTGAAGAAATCATTTTCAACCTTACTTTTTTATGTGGCCCGTAAAAAAATACGCTCTCTATTAAATAGTATTTTCCAGTACAAATTCAATGATGTATGGCATGGTATGGCTGCCACGTGTTGTTTTTTTTTTAAAAAAGGTTATTAATAAATGTTCAAGGTTTTGGTGTTATTTTAGTAATTTAATTATTTTAATGTAACCAATCATGTTTCGAAGCAATTTGGAATAACTATAAAACAGTTTTACAACAAATCATCGTCTTCATCGCCCTCCAATACATCCTCTTCTTCACTATCTAATTCCTCGTACCATTACAGCCACATATTTAAATCTCGACTTGTCTCAGTACGACGTTTTTTTGAGTCAGACATGCCTGTGTCTAAAATAATTAAAATATAGTACATGCACTAAAGATTGGGAATCAATATTATTTACAAAAATTATTATAATAAAATATCGAAGCACAACAGAGAGAGGAGTGAGTTTAGGTGCATAAACTACAATCGTAGACCAGGCGTGTTTATTTCGAAAGTACGGACACAACCACCGTCACAAGTCTATTGACGTACTGACAGTATAGAAGGGAGTATTATCAACAGTTACTGAAAAGCGCATATGCATAAATGACTCACAATTTCAATTGTAATAATTTTAATTAGGCTGGTCTATGACTGTAGACCTTGAGACTAAAGGAGAGTTAACAAATGTATAGCTCTGAATATTAGGACTCATTAAAAAATGCAATTCCTTGATGACTTCATTATACGAAAGAATTCGTGCAGTGATAGTTATAATCATCATCATCATTAGGTCTTCAGTCCTAGAACTGGTTAGACGTGTACCATCATTGTTCCCTATTCTGAACTAACCTACAGATTTCCCTGAAATATGCACAGTTTGCATCTATAACTGTCTGATCTAGGTCTACATCTACCTCTTTTTTCCTATCTCTGCTTGTAATATATCACATACTATTCCCCAAAAATGCCTTAGAACATATTCCGCCCTACTATTTCACTTTTTCCCCAGATATCCTTGTTCCCCTACTATTTCTGTAACTTATTTGTTATTATCTTTGTCTGTCCATGCTATCGTCCTCATACATCTGAAGCACAGCATTTCAAAAGGCTGCTACCGTTTTTCTGTCTGCGTTTCAGACTGCCCGTATTTCTTAGGCATACTGTGATGTGCTCCACACATATGCTTTCAACAATTTTCTTCTTATTCTATGTTTGTTGTCTTTCCTCATAGGCGCTGTTCTTTCTTGTTAGATGCGGTTCGATCACTTTCTATTGTTTTACAGTTACATGCCCTATTTCTCCGACCTTCAATGGTTGTGAAGGGAGGTAAGCAGCCTGTGGCTGCCAAGTTCCCCCAACACTTAACCATTTGGCGATTTAATATATTTTCCAATTTAACTTTTCGCACAGTCAACATTAGTTGCAGGTATTTCGCAACCAACAACTAGTTGTTTATACTAATCATCAGATTTATCTGCGCTTATTTTTTCGTCATTACGTTTTCCGTCTCAAAACTGGTTGGACACGCACCTGCACTTATTTATATTCTGAGCTAGCCTACATAGTTCCCTGAAATTCTCACACAGCATGTGTATTCAGCTCGTTCCTTTCTATTGTTTTCTAATTTTATACCCTATTTCACCGAGATTCAGTGAAGGAGGTTAAGCAACCTGTGGCTACCAAGATCCCCCAACACTTAGACATTTGCCGAAATAATGGTTTTCCAGTAAATCCTTTCACACACTTCACATTATTCGAGAATATTGCCCAACCAATTCTTGTAGTTACTTATAATAATCATCATGTTTAAGCACAGTTATCTTTTCGTCATTAGTTTATCCATCTTGGGATTGGTTGGATGCGTACCTCCATTGATTTCTATTCTGGGCTAGCCTACACATCTCCCTGAAACCTCTACAGCCTACATCTTTTACTATCTGTGTGCAGTAGTCTAATCTAGGTCTGCCTCTTCTTCTCTTTTCCTATCTCTGCTTCTAATATATTCCGCACTATTCCCTCATGCCGTAGTATGTGGCCTATCATCCTATCTCTCCTATTTTTACCGTTTTCCACATATTTCTTTCTTCCCCTACCATTTTAGTACCTCTTCGTTCTTAACTTTGTCTGTCCATGATATCTTCATCATACGCCTGTAGCACCACATTTCAAAGGTTTCTACCTTTTCTTGTCCGCTTCTCCTACTGTCCAGGCTTCACAGCCGTACAGTGCTGTGCTCCACACATATGTTTTAAGCAATCTTTTCCTTGTTTCTATGTTTGTGGTCTTTGAGCACAGTAGTTGCTTTTCTTGTTAAATGTAGCACGACCTTGTGCTAATCTTTGTTTTATATCTTTTGTGCTTTTCCCATCTTGCGTTATTTGGCTTCCTAGGTAGCAGAAATCCTTAACCTCTTGTAAGTTCGTGTTAGATACTTGTATTCTTGTTTTTGATTTATTTTCCCCACCTTTGCAAACTAGAACTTTAGTTTTAGTTTTGTTAATTTTCATACCGTATCTCTCTGTCAGAACCGTTTCCATTTCATTAAGAGCAGCTTCTAACT
The DNA here is from genome assembly GCA_036346225.1 of Platerodrilus igneus. Classification (NCBI taxonomy): domain Eukaryota; kingdom Metazoa; phylum Arthropoda; class Insecta; order Coleoptera; family Lycidae; genus Platerodrilus; species Platerodrilus igneus. The sequence goes on along the minus strand of JARFIW010001377.1, from coordinate 472,236 downwards.
CTTCCTTGCTAGACGCTAATACCGCTATATCATCTGCAAATCTAAGCATATCAATTTTTTGTCCCTGCATAATAATTCCAAATGTCTTCCTGCATTTGACAGTATTCATTGCCTCTTCTATGTACAAGTTAAAGATCAATGGGGATAGGGCACATCCCTGTCTCACCCCTTTCCTAATGTTTACTTCTCTACGTTCCTGCTCTAATTCTATTACTGCTGTTTGCTCTTTGTATAATCTATGTACTATTCGTCTATCCCTATAACTCATTCCAATCTTTTTGAGTATTTCAAACATTTTCTTCCAATTTACATTGTCGAATGCTTTTTCCAGATCTACAAACCCTATATACATGCTTTCCCTTTTCTATTGTTTTCTCCATTATCACTCTCAGAGCTAAAATAGCCTCCGCGTTCCCCTGTTTCGCCTAAACCCAAATTGGTCTTCTCCTAGTATTTCTTCAGCTCGTTTTCCATTCGTCTTTGCACAATTCTAGTTAATATTTTTGACACGTGTGCTGTCAAACTTATTGTTCGAAAATTTTCACATCTATCCGCGCCTTTCTTTTTGGTATAGTTACTATGATGCTACGTTTGAAATCTTTGGGTATCTCGCCTGTCTCATACATATAGCTTACAAGTTGGAAGAGACGTTCTGTTACTGCTTGTCCAGCGGCCTTTAGAGTTTCTGCTTGCACCTTATCTGTACCCGGCGCCTTACCATTTTCAGACTCTTTAATGCTAATTCAAACTCGTCTCGAAGTATAGGATATCCCAAGTCATCATTTTCAATGTCTGATTCCTGTTCTAATGCAGTTAGTTCCTCTCCTGCATATAAATTCTCTATATATTCTTGCCATCTACTCACTTTCTCTACGTTTTCTATAATGACGTTTCCTTGTGCGTCCCTTATATTTTTACTATACGGTTTTATATCCTAAAATTCATTCTAATTAATTTGTATGCTTCGTCTGTCTTTCCTATTTCCATCTTCGTTTGTACCTCTTTGCACTTTTCATCAATCCATTGTTCTTTAGCTTTCCTGCATTTTCGAATAATTTCCCATTTTATGGCTTTGTATCTCTGTTTTCCTGTTTCGTCTGATTTATTTTTGTATTTTCGTCTTTCTTCTATTAAATTCACGATATCCTTTGTTATCCAGGGTTTCTTATTTTCTTTTTGTGTATACCCCAGAATATCTCTGGCCGCCATGTCTAGGCTGGATTTAATGTAATTCCATTCTGTTTCTACTTCCTTAGTTTCAGATATTTTCCCGATATCATTCAGCAATTCATTTGACTTTTTTTCGAATCTTACTTGAATATCTTTATCTTTTAGTTTCTCTAAGTCCAAGTGCCTTTTTCCGTTCCTTTTTTTCAGATTTTCAAATTTAAGTGCGGCCTTCATAATTACGATGTTGTGGTCAGTATCTATATCTGCTTCTGGGTAGCTTCTACAGTCTTTTACTTGATTCCTAAACCGTTGTCTAACAAGAATGTAATCTATTTGATATCTTCCTATATCTCCAGGCATCTTCCACGTATATCGTCTTCTAGCATGATGTTGAAATAATGTGTTTGTGATGATTAAATTGTTCTTGTCGCAAAATTCTACCAGCCTATTTCCCCTGTCGTTTCTCGTGCCTAAACCAAATAAACCTACTACCGCTCCTTCCCTACCCTCACCTACCACGGCATTAAAATCCCCCGTAATTATTAAATTTTCATGTCCTTTTACGTATCTTAATATGTCTTCGATATCTTTGTAGATGGCTTCTACCTCTTCGTCACTGTAGCTAGAGGTGGGCATGTATACTTGTATTATTACTGTGTTTACCGGTTTAGATTCTAATCTAACCATGAGTACTCTTTCGTTCTTTTGTAAGTAATTTTCTACACAGTATCCTATCTATTTCCGCATAACTATCCCCACACCCAAATTTCCTTCCTCTGCTCCTGTATGAATTACCCTGAAGTCTCCACTCCAAAATCCCCGCCTCTGGCCACCGAACTTCGCTGATCCCTACTATGTCTAGTGATAACCAATTCATTTCGATTTTTAGGTTCTCTAGCTTACCTACTTGCTTCATACTTCTAACATTCCACGCTCCGACTCGCAGAATATTCCCTACTCTTATTTTTAACTTTCCGATCACATCCTCCGAAGTAGTCCCCTCCCGGAGATCCGAATGGGGGACTATTTTAACTCCGGAATCTTTTACCCCAGAGAATGCCATCATGTTTGTATCAATTTAAGTACGCTGTGTACTTGGCAGATTAATGTGGTGGTTTCCCGTTGCCTTCCACATCGCGGTAGTGTGTCTTAGACTGCCATACCGACCCCTATGGTCTCTGCCAATCTAAGTACCGTAAGAGCCGCTACCCTCTTTCGGGGACCTGTCTTAGTCTGGTTCCTCACTAACGACCCTACTACTTTGGTTGGACCTGTAGTTTGGCTCTTTAGCTCATTAGAACACGCAAGCCATTTCACCTGTTCTAGTAATTTAGAACTTCGGCAAGGTGCAGGTCCATTCGAAATGGATAGTTATAATAATCATAATTTTTTATCTATAAAAGAAAAAATCAATTTAGTAAGTCACTTTTTCTGTTTTAAGTTTTCGAACTAATGTGAAGCTACACTTCACCTGCTTCACCCGACAAGCCGCCACTAATACAGAATAACTTTAAATGTGTTAATTATGGTTAAATCTATCAATAATCGTGACTACATATTAATAACATCATTGTTTTATTATCAGGTTGCTAGAGCAATTGAGAAACCTTGAGAGTATAAAACAATCATGTAATAGGATTTTGTAAATCACAGAAGTACTCCTCTAATAGTCATAAATGATAATTTTAATTTAACACATTTTTCAATTTGTTACGTGCCAAAATCGGCCGAAACATTCCTGTAAGGTTTTAATTTGTAAGGGATTTCGCGCCAATAATTAAAAAGACTTGTGCGCGTATTTCCGTCACTTCAGACAGTGCGTTTGCGCGAGATTGCGCCGACGCGGAGTGCAAAGAAAAGTGGGTGAATTTCCGGACACGTCGAGACTAGCCAGTGAGACGTCGCGGAATGTAGTTATCTTATGCCGTTTTCTTGTCTTCTTTTTTTAGCTATGCAGGTTTCCTGCCTTCTACCTAATTATCGTCCATCACCCTATTCCTGTGTTCCGCTACAAGGAAGAGAAGGAAGACAATTTAAATTTGGATTCAACCGGGGGCCCAACGAATACCCACGCCCAAACTGCTCAGCGAAGCCCAGCTGCCGCCATAATGGAGTAATGCTGTGAGAAGCCCTACAGTTTACGTGAGTATCTTTCTCGTTTTATTTGTTTGTGATAATAATTTGAACATTTGTATGATGTAATACCCTATTTGCGCATCATTTTTGCAATTATTTATCACTGTTACCAACTGACTGTAGTGGCTCGCGTACCTCACCGACGGGGGTATAATAAATTTCACATTTATTTAAAGGTAACAAATTACATACATTCGTTTATATAATCTTTAGGATATATTTTATTGTTTCACTAAACTAAAGCTGCTCTATTTTATAATAATAAATTATGACAATATGCATGAGTATTTTGAGCAAATCCATTTTTTCTTTGTAGAAGGGAAAATGAATTTGTTAAAAATACTCGTGCTTATTGAATGTAGATCCAATTGAATGCCAAGAGTGCATGATTTTGATTGATTTCTCTGCAAATAGTTAATTATAAATAAAGAATGTCATTCAAATGCAGAAGAGTCAAGAAAGGATCTATATGTTGTGGTGTTGTTTTTTAAAAGAAACTATTAGTGGCAGGGAAATATAACAACAACGCACCTTGCCGGCTAACTGCTAGGGTTCGTTGGAGAGCACTATAGGCGTGGGTTTATGTATGAATAAAGTTAGGGCCACTTCAGAGCAGAAAATTTAATAGAATATAAATCTCAAACGAATAACTTGACAAAATCGGAAATATTTTGGGCACCACCTGTTTCGGTAATAAACGCAGTGACACATTCAACTGGAAACAGGAAAATTGAGTGTCAATCAAGCGTATGTAAAAGATATCGATTATTATAAATAAAGTAGTCGAGAGATTAATTTTTAGCGTATCGCATATAATGTCATTTCAAATAATATTGAATACAAGCTTTCATCCTCGAGTAATTCAAATAAACAAATATGTAAATCTTAAAATGTGATTATTTCAAAATTCAACAGTATGCGACAATCAACGTAGTTACCATGGTTACCTCGTTGTTACAAACAAACATAAATGTTTACGCATGTGAGGATTTCAGTTGTTAAAAAATTATGGTAACAATAATTTAAGCAATAGAGTAGATTAATGCATTTCCAGTTGATAATAATATTAGGTACGCTATTTTAATCTTGTCAATATTTAAATGTAACATCAAAGAATTTCAATAAGATTACTAGCAACGTTATACACACAAATACATGTTATAGGAATCTACCAACACCTGATTCTTTTGACAGGCTGATAGTAGCATCAAAATAAATTAAATAAGATACGAAAAGAGATATACGACCTTGTTATCCGTTAGCCTGGTATGCTGAACACGACCCTCGACAGTGTATAACAGATGTGCATCTGGGCGTGTTGTTTTACAATACAGATGACCAGGGTTTCCAAGATCGACGGTAAATGTTTGAAAATGGATTCAGAACTTGTTGTGTGGTATCAAATCTCCTGTCCAGTTTTATCTGGGCTTTCAAACTTCTAAGTTCCAAACTACAATTTCAAACTCCCGAAAGTTTCCTAAGATAACCAATACAAGAGAATTACAATAGAGCAAGATAAACGTATAATAAGACATTATAACTAAATACTTACCCCTGTATTAGGGGAACACGATAAATAAGTACCCGCAGGTACTTGATGAGATAAATGTGGTTTATTAACCACGAGTGCTCACGGCACCATCAAATGCAAAATGAATATTAATTCGCCTTAAGTGAACTAGTTTGAAAGATAGCGCGTCCGCTCTTATCAAACCTTCATGTGTTTAACAACTATACAAATGTTAATCAATATTCAAAATTAAATTTATACTGAGCGATACGGAATTGTAGACCGATATAATGAAATATTAAGGAATTAAATAAAATGAGCATTTGTAAATGCTACAATGTATAATTAATATAACTACAATAGAATCCTGAAAAATCAAAATTTGCAACTATACAGTCGTTCTGGTCAAAATCTAGATGAAAGCGCTTATGGAAATAATATTTACCACTAAAAGTAAGTTTGACACTGATGCTGCCATTACCGAACAAAATGGACTTATGGATGGTAAACTAAGTTTTAACATGACTTTAACGGATATCTAAAAATTAATAAAAATTGAAATAGGACTTTGTTATACTTTCAGGCATTTGTTAAACTATTGCACAACTATTATAGTTTTATGCGATATAATTTCCGTCATATTGTATAACTTATACCGACCACGCCTTAAGAGTGATGCAACCGCTTTTTAAGTCAATTTGCAAGCACAATTTAAATCGAAACAAATTACTTACGTGGTGGCATCTCGGAAATACGTCTCAGGGTCCCACGATGTTTTGCAGGTTGGGTTCAATTACCCATGTTAAATCAAATTACCATCCGTCCTTCCTGTAACTTCTGTACTCCTAGGGGAATGACAGGAATTAAGGTACCAGGCACAATAAAAGATAAAGGTAGAAGGATCCTACATACGTAAAAAGAAAAGACACCCCACCCCAAGATAGTTGTTGCTTCGTCGAGGGCTCGTAACTTAATGGCGTCTTTTTACACCACGCGCGCATTCCGCATCACTTTTGCGCAGACGCGACTGTCCGGGACGACGGAAGTTGGCGTATTCATTTAAAAATACGCGGCAATTTATTTACATATTAAATCTAACGTGATACATGCCAGTTGGCATGTAACAACTGTTACGTGTCAAAGTGGCCCTTAAACATTGTTATTAGGTTAAATTTGATGTGCGGGAGTTTCGCGCCATAAATTTCAAAAGACTAGGCGCAGTAGACCATTTTCAAGAAACATAGCACCTCATTTCCTCCAGAATCCTCATTTCCTCACTCATCTGGACCAATTTACATGTAAATTCCATAGGAGCAAATGAGGAGATGAATCTCCTCCTGACTCCGCCTTGCTCTCCGCCTTGCTCGGACACCCCCAACCATTTTCTACGTCACACCCCATTCTTTCCACCCGCGAGATAAATCTTTTCCACACTTCCACCCGAGATAAACCTACCTTGTTTGGTATTAATTAATATTAGATTTTCTCAGCTACCCGAATCTTTAGAATTTTAGATAGCATCACCCCCAGGAGCTACCCTAATTTTAAGATTTCTTACCTGTAGCGACTTTTGAGCGTTCTTATAAATTTTTTAGTCATGCGATACATTAAATTAGCTTAGAATTTTACGCAGAATTCGAATCTGCAAACAGATTTGAAATCGGACCACGCCCTGCAAAGTTATACCCTTTAAAGTCCTGATCTTCTAAATTTTGCTCTTTGCTCTATAAGCAAACTAACAAATAGTTTTTTCGTCTATCCATTACATCTTTCGAGATAAACCTATCTTGTTTGGTATCAATTAATATTAGAATTTTCTCAGCTACCCGAATTTCTAGGAATTTTTAGATTGCACCATCCCCAAGGAGCTACCCTAATTTTAAGATTTCTTACCAGTTGCGATTTCCGATCGTCGTTAAACATTTTTAGTCATGCGATACATCTTCTTAGTCTAAATTTTACGCACATCCCGAATCTGTAAACAGATTTGAAATCGAACCACGCCCTGCAAAGTTACACATATACCCTCTGCGAGATAAATCTTTCTCCACATTTCCACCCACGAGATAAACCTACCTTGTTTGGTATCAATTAATATTAGAATTTTCTCAGCTACCCAAATCTCTTTAAATTTTCTAGATAGCTCCATCCCCAGAGAGCTACCCCATTTAAGATTTTTTTTTTTGCTGGTAGCGATTTCTGACGTTCTTATAAATTTTTATACATGCAATACATCTTGTTAGTCTAGAATTTTATGTAGAATCCGAATCTGTAAACAGATTTAAAACAGGACCACCCTTACCATTTTACACACCCTCTAAATTATAACTTTCCTGCGGCTCATATCTAAAGAAAATCTAAAACCATTCTTAAAACTTTTATTACAGACAATTTTACTAATACAGTTTAAATTTTGTAAACCACATTTCTAAATACATATTCACAATTTTTATTTTCAACCTAGAACTTCTCATATCGGCTCATACTTATTAATATTTATTTCTAAATAGAGCACTTTTCCAAAGACCAACCGGACCCACATGTTTCAAATTCCTCTGATTTTGTTCTTATGGTTTCGCTTAAGACCTCGTACATATTTTCCAGATTACTAGAAGACGTTATAACCACATTTTTGTGTTAAAGGATTGCACATCGGTCGTCTCTTCCCCCCCTGGGGGTGTAAACGCCGTAGAGTTCGCAGTAGACTTTTATTGCTGTATGTTGTATTCTTTTTCATTAATTAATCGAATAAATCGCTCTTTCTGCGTCCAAAGAAACTCGGCACTCCATCGTCGACACTGGTGTTCTTTATGCGATAGCTAGCCATACGGTTGTTAAACGCTGTACTAACCATTTCTACGCCATCGTCGCCAGTAGCGGTAACTGATGCATTTTTATGTCTGTTGCTCCTTAAATGTGCGGCATAGGTAGTCTTTCCATTTCGAAATCGCATACTTTACACATAATTCGTTGGTTGTTTCGTACAAGGTCCTTTAACAGCTGGCGGAGTTGAACGTTTACGGCTTAATGACATACCGTGCTGTTTTCCTTGTGTCGCTGTAAGTTGTCCATTCTCGTAAAAGCGAAACCGCAAGTCCCACAGTTTAAGTACTTTGCTGCTGACGGATGTATAAAGCAACCGTGGACGATGTTACACCACGACATTTGTTCTGGTGCCGTTTGAGAGCATTTTCCAGGTATAGGAAGCACCGCAAGAGTTGCACTTAAAAACGTTTGCAGATACCATTTTAGTACAAAACAAAATCCGCACTATAAGACTTGACTTGTAAGCGAACTAACTTATAACTAAAGAGTTTACTCTTGCGCACCGGCTTTATGTACCCTATAGAATGCAAACCGAAGGTTTCGAAGACACCGAACGAAGTTGAGGATTCGGCGGGGAACTAAATGACGTCATAATCCCTGCTCGTCCAATACATTTAGCGCCAATGCATGCACCTGGTTCGCTTCGTCGATGGTGCGAATGCCGTTAGTAGAAACACCGGAAAACGTCTTCCATGTTATACGGATCGTGCATATTAAAAATCCAAAAGGGTGCAACGCACACAAATTGTGTGCAAGTCGTGATGAAGATGCAGTGCTACTATAACCAAAAACACTTTAAACCATTACTAAGAAAATACCAACTTGTGTCTACAGGATACTTACAACAATTTAATTTTAAATAACTTCTACGTCATATTTTAGGAGGCTTGAATATTTTCCAAATGAATCACCAAGCGAAAGTATATGCTTAGCAGTATTCAAATTAACCCATTAATTTCCCATTTTACGACCATAAGTTAATTATAGATTAAAATTTAATTTGTGTACGTTCGAGCTTCTCGTAAACCAACATATTTTATAGCAACAATGCGCTGTATAATACATGCATACCCTTCTGCGCTACTACTATTCTTGTAATTGCTAGAAAAGTCACTCTCCTTTTACTGTTAGGACGATGCAAAGCACCATTTTTATACTTTCTATAGCACATCGCACTTTTCGTCTGATAATTAAATTTTGCTTCTGTAGGCTTTTACACTTTCGCATAGCGGTCGGCCGCACGTATTGATTTCTAGAACCGGTAAGTACTGATATCGTCCAAATAGAGAATTAGATGCTCGATGTCTGTCAATTTCCGATTCCCTCGTAAAGGTAGAAAAACTCAGTCAATCATCCATTATACTTCGACCCGCTCCTGTTCTGATAATTTACAAACATTTTTCAAACGACAATGGGCCGAGAATTTTAAACCTCCGAGGATCTTTAAGTCGTGATCAATTACACATCCGAGCTACGCGTAAACTAACATATTTTGCAGCAACTGTATAATACATGCATACCCTTCTCTGCGCTACTGCTATTCTTGTAGTTGCTTGGAAAAGTCAGTCGCCCTTTTACTGTAGGACCGATGCAAAGCACCATTCCATACTTTCTTTATAAGTGTAGCACATCGCGCACTTTTTGTCGGATAATTAAATTTTGTTTATGTAGGCCTTTACACTTTCGCTTATTTAAACATCTAATACGATCAATTAACCACTTTCGATTATTCTAACGGAGACAACCATACATTCCGCCATATCGTTCTTTTGAATCCAACGATCCTATGGGCTTCCAGCACTAACACCTGACGTATCTTTCCTACTATTTGTTAAACAAAAACTACCGGTATCGATATTGTGGACGTAAACAGATGTTTGTGGATGTGTACGAGTATGTAACCATATACATTAACCAGTCTAAGCTATTTTATTTATCCACGAAAACTACTATTTTTCTAAACCACAATTAATAATCGCCTTTATAGGTTCCACATTTCTACCATTACCCAATGACTGGTGCTACGTACATGGAAACTTTAATTTCTTATTGAGAGAATTCTTATTCTCCACGCACTGCGCGTAGTTGCATGCCTACCCCTTTTGAGGTATATGCTCGTTATAGGTTGTAAGACCCTCGGTTTTACTAACTACAATTCGTGAGACCCCTTTAATCTTTTAATCGTATCTTTCTCGCCTACATACAGTAGGACTTAACATTACTACCAACAAATTCTAATACTGGACACCCATTAAATACGTCTTTAAATTTCCTACAACTTTTTGTTCACAAGGGATATTGTATTTATTATACTCGAGGGTAGTCACTAGATAAATATTTTGTTATGCACTAATATTAAATTTTCTAGGGACCCCAAATCTGTAAACAGATTTTAAATAGGACCACCCATACAAAGTTATGCGTTTTAAAGACTAATTTTTGCTCATCTTTATTTAACACCATCTTAAACCTTTTTGCTATGCAAGACATATGCTTTAACCAACCTTTCCTAGAAATCTAAAACCGCAGTGTCCCGCAAATACCACGTGGAGATAACACGTATACTCTGTCAACCAGGATAGAAGCCGGAAGGATTTGAAGGTGGAGAAGAACTTAAAATTATGGAATCTTAAAACTAATATATACAAATTAAACAACTATCTTATATCTTTACACCCCATGCGTAGATTGTTGTACTATTAGGAATGATGTAACCTTTGTCATCTTCCTCGATAAACTAATTTTATTAATAAGCTGCGTATGCAAATCGTATTCTTTACTCGGATACATACGCAACAAGTACTCACACCAAATAAAGAATTGGATGCTTGGTGACTGTTAACATCCGCTTCCCTCGTGTACGCCCAGACACATCCCAGCCCATGAGCACCCTGCGCATGCACACCTGCCCATGCGCCCCTGCGCGTGCACCCTGCCCATGCGCCTGCCCATGCGCACCCCTCTCTGTGCGACTGCTATTTCGTGGTAACGTCAGCCTTTTATAAATAAAGAACAATGTTATATACTATTATAAAATGTTTATTCTGACATTATACATAACAAATTTAAAAATATTAATGCCAAGCATGGATCATTTAAACTTAATTTTAATACAAAGTTATACACAGAAGACAGTCCTTTCTTTATGTTTGTTTGCAGTGGTTTTAATTTTATCTAATTTTATTCGCAGCTTAAAATTTAAATCGATACCCAAGTCCTCTATCTCCTTTTCTAACCAATAGTTTGATACATAGAGACCGTCTAGGTTTTCGAATTGTAAAATGTACCGAAGTTTGCCTCTATATTTAAAGTCTTTGATTCGCCGACAACCAGATCCATTCCTTCGTGTAATTCTTCAGCTTGTGACAATCTTTTAATCGCAGCTTTCCACAATATCCTGCATACGTATCTTGTTAGCTTGATCGACTTCTTCTTGTCGGTATTGGAGGAAATCCTTTTTCTCCCACACCGTTGCGTAGTTGCATATCCACCACTTTTGGGAATATATGGTTGTTATAGGTTGTAAGACCTCGGTTTTAAATGATCCAAGGTTCTTTACTAGGCAAATATACAATGTTTAGCGGAACCCCTTTGCGTGTGGTGTACGCCAAGATTACGAAACCCGCATTCCTTAGTTCGTCTTTGTTATCTGCCATTTTGATAAATACGTTTTAGAATAACCTTTTAAAAAGTATACGGATTTAGTACCATCCTTTTCTGCAAGAACGCTACATAACTAAAAGAGTCTTTCTTATAACCGCAAATGCATACAGCTTGTACAACCCGGATGTATCTAAGTCAGTCCATCGACACATAAAATAATCTTTTAATTCTTCCTCATTTTCTCTAATAAGATGTTCTTTGTCTAACACATCTTTGTATTGTTCGCGTATTGTCGCAGTGTTTTCCATGTAGTCCAATTTCGCCTTTTTGCATCCATTTCCTCAATTCCAGTTGTCTTTTCCTTCCACTACAGCGTATGGCATACATAATGGGGCAATTTCCTTTAACGTAAACGAATAGAGTTTACTACCAATATTTGCGCGTTGTCTACAACCTCTGGGCGAATGTTAGGTGTATTTATCAATCCCAATTCCGAAATGACTATTTCTTTTGGAATTGTAGAATATGGTGTTGCAGATTGTGTAAAATATGTACTACCTGCTTTAATGTAGCACTTGTGTAAGATTTTATTTTATCTTGGCTGTCTTCTCCTCTACTATCTCCAAATAATTTACGGGTAAATAGTTAAAACTAAAAGCCGAAAGCACATACTTTATCAATGTTTTCCCTTTCTTTTGATTTTCGGACAACTTAATTTGCAAGCCCGTCAATTTCTTTGTATTACCATTCCCCAATACACGTACTGTAGCAGGTTATTATTCACTAAACAGCAGCTATTTTGTAGCTTGTCCGATAGCTTACTCCACATTTTGGCAAGTGGTACCGAGTACATTGGCGCCTTTAGGAAGTATAACTTACTATCTTCCAATAACGTTAAACAGTCTTTTAAGGGATTATACACTCGTTCCGCACGACATGCTTCCAATTGCACAGTTGTCATATTGTCGCTTCCAATCGCGTAATACCATGTTCTTTAGCCAAAGTAGACGCAAATGTTTCCTTAAAACGTACATCTGGACAACGTAAAAATCTAGTATATGATTGCCAAGTTGTTTATTAACACAAGGACTTGTTATCTGACACACAAATTTGTTGTATATCTTAATTCTTGCATTGTGTACCATGTTAAACAATCACATCCCTACAGTTTTATCGTTGTCAACATAATATTACATTTTCTTGTATTACGCTTAGCAAAAGTTATGTTTGTAGTACACTACTAGATTAAACTCATCTTGCTAAATATCCGCAAAATCATTGGGTTAACATCATTCAAATCGAGAGTAAATAATCTTTATCGAGGTTCGTCTAAATTATCTGGTAATTCCTCCAATAAAGTTTCCAACTAATCTAGTTCCACTTTGTATGGAACACATATAGGATTTTGGAATTTATTAACATTCGGTTTCTTTCCGATAATTTCTTTTACTCTCTGACCTTTTTAGTGCATTTCCAGTAGAAAACGGAAAAGCTATTTAGCTTTAACACCATGCCTAGCGGCAACAAATTCGGTCAAACTTTCTTCGTAGATAGCTGTCTAAATGCACCACAAATTTCTTTTATAGGTATAAACATCCTTTTGCTTGCAGATGTTCTGTTCGGCGTCAGAAAGGTCGCAAATTTTAACCAACATTATATTGTCACAAAATGGTTCTGTAATACATGGTTGTGTAGTACCACCAGTCAGCATCTGTTCGCCTTCGACATAACAAATATTACCAATATCTGTTACCAGATTATTGTATGACATATATGTTACTGTCAACACATTATGACCATTATCCAAATGCTCATTTGATCGGTTATAATCACAGTTTATATCCCAAGAATTAGAAACGTTAATCACTTCTACGAAGACGCTCATGATTTACCGTCTAGCTTACGTAATCGAATACTAAATCTTATTCGAATACCGAACCAAATTGTTCTCTTATGTAATGTCTAAGAGTTATCGGATAGTATATTCTCGAATGATGTCGAATAATTGTTATTCCGACCTAAGCCGACATGTGATGTCGCATCGACATATATCCGGATACTATTAGGATGTAATTGTGAAACTTCCATAGGAGTGAATTACCCACGATATGGTGAAATCTTGTCCCATACGTGGTAATTGCTTCCCATGACCATGACTTGTAACCATGATTTTGACATCATTACCACATGACCACATGTACATTATTACCTACATGACCATTTTGACTCACTAATTGCTGTTACAGAAGTTTTCATCATTAAAACCCCATTACACTGATTGTTTTTGATTGTTTTATACAGCTTATAAACCAAGTGTAACTTAGTTTTACATTTAAATTTGGTCAGTCACGCTCGCAAGCGTAAACTTATTGTTCTTTTAACTAAACAACTTTGGCAATCATATACTAGATTTTTACGTTGTCCAGATGTGCGTTTAAGAAACATTTGCGTCTACTTTGCTAAAGAACATGGTATTACGCGATTGGAAGCGACAATATCAATTGTGCAATTGGAAGCAATGTCAGTGCGGAACGAGTGTATAATCCTTAAAAGACTGTTTAACGTTATTGGAAGATAGTAAGTTATACTTCCTAAAGGCGCCAATGTACTCGGTACCACTTGCCAAAATGTGGAGTAGTCTATCGGACAAGCTACAAAATAGCTGCTGTTTAGCGAATAATAACCTGCTACAGTACGTGATTGGGGAATGGTAATACAAAGAAATTGACGGCTTGCAAATTAAGTTGTCCGAAAAATCAAAAGAAAGGAAAACATTGATAAAGTATGTGCTTGGCTTTTAGTTTTAACTATTTACCCGTAAATTATTTGGAGATAGTAGAGGAGCAAGACAGCCAAGATAAAATAAAAATCTTACACAAGTGCTACATTAAAGCAGGTAGTACATATTTTACACAATCTGCAACACCCTATTCTACAATTCCAAAAGAAATAGTCATTTCGGAATTGGGATTGATAAATACACCTAACATTCGCCCAGAGGTTGTATGACAACGCGCAAATATTGGTAGTAAACTCTATTCGTTTACGTTAAAGGAAATTGCCCCATTATGTATGCCTTATGCTGTGAGTGGAAGGAAAAGACAACTGGAATTAGAGGAAATGGATGCAAAAGGCGAAAATTGGACTACATGGAAAACACTGCGACAATACGCGAACAATACAAAGATGTGTTAGACAAAGAACATCTTATTAGAGAAAATGAGGAAGAATTAAAAGATTATTTTATGTGTCGATGGACTGACTTAGATACATCCGGGTTGTACAAGCTGTATGCATTTGCGGTTAGTAAGAAAGACTCTTTTAGTTATGTAGACGTTCTTGCAGAAAAGGATGGTACTAAATCCGTATACTTTTTAAAAGGTTATTCTAAAAACGTATTTATCAAAATGGCAGATAACAAAGACGAACTAAGGAATGCGGGTTTCGTAATCTTTGCGTACACCACACGCAAAGGGGTTCCGCTAAACATTGTATATTTGCCTAGTAAAGAACCTTTCGGATCATTTAAAACCGAGGGTCTTACAACCTATAACAACCATATATTCCCAAAAGTGGTGGATATGCAACTACGCAACGGTGTGTGGGAGAAAAGATTTCCTCAATACCGACAAGAAGAAGTCGATCAAGCTAACAAGATATGTATGCAGGATATTGTGGGAAAGCTGCGATTAAAAGATTGTCACAAGCTGGAAGAATTACACGAAGGAATGGATCTGGTTGTCGGCGGAATCAAAGACTTTAAATATAGAGGCAAACTTCGGTACATTTACAATTCGAAAACCTAGACGGTCTCTATGTATCAAACTATTGGTTAGAAAAGGAGATAGAGGACTTGGGTATCGATTTAAATTTTAAGCTGCGAATAAAATTAGATAAAATTAAAACCACTCAAACAAGCATAAAGAAAGGACTGTCTTCTGTGTATAACTTTGTATTAAAATTAAGTTTAAATGGATCCATGCTTGGCATATTAAATTTTTTAAATTTGTTATGTATAATGTCAGAATAAACATTTTATAATAGTATATAACATTGTTCTTTATTTATAAAAGGCTGTGACGTTACCACGAAATAGCAGTCGCACAGAGAGGGGTGCGCATGGGCAGCGCGCATGCGGCAGGGTGCTACCGCATGGGCGCGCATGGGCAGTGTGCATGCGCAGGGGTGCTCATGGGCTGGGATGCGTCTGGGCGTACACGAGGGAAGCGGATGTTAACAGTCACCAAGCATCCAATTCTTTATTTGGTGTGAGTACTTGTCTGCGTATGTATCCAGAGTAAAAGAATACGATTTGCATACGCGGCTTATTAATAAAATTAGTTTATCGAGGAAGATGACAAAGGTTACGTCATCCTAATAGTACAACAATCTACGCATGGGGGTGTAAAGATATAAGATAGTTGTTTATGATTCTGTATCATCATATATCGTTTTAAGATTCCATAATTTTAAGTTCTTCTCCACCTTCCAAATCCTTCCGGCTTCTATCCTGGTTGACAGAGTATACGTGTTATCTCCACGTGGTATTTGCGGGACACTGCGGTTTTAGAATTTCTAGGAAAGGTTGGTTAAAGCATATGTCTTGCATAGCAAAAAGGGTTCTCAAGATGGTGTTAAATAAAGATGAGCAAAATTAGTCTTTAAAACGCATAACTTTGTATGGGTGGTCCTATTTAAAATCTGTTTACAGATTTGGGGTCCCTAGAAAATTTAATATTAGTGCAAACATTACTATTTCGAATAGTGACTACCCTCGAGACAACAAATACAATATGCCTCTTGCCAACAAAAAGTTGTAGGAAATTTAAAGACGTATTTAATGGGTGTCCGGTATTAGAATTTGTTGGTAGTAATGTTAAGTCCTACTGTATTGTTAGGCGAAAAGATACGATTAAAGATTAAAGGGTCTCACGAATTGTAGTTAAGTAAAACCGAGGGTCTTACAACCTATAACGAGCATATACCTCAAAGGTAGGCATGCAACTACGCATAGTGTGTGGGAGAATAAGAATTCTTCCAATAAGAAATTAATTTCCATGTACGTAGCACCAGTCATTGGGTAATGGTAGAAATGTTAAACCTATAAAGGCGATTATTAATTGTGGTTTAGAAAATAGAGTTTTCGTGGACTAAATAAAATAGCTTAGACTGGTTAATGTATATGGTTACAACTTCGTACAATCCACAAACATCTGTTTACGTCCACAATTTCGATACCGGTAGTTTTCGTTTAACAAATAGTAGGAAAATACGTCAGGTGTTAGTGCGTGAAGCCCATAGGATCGTTGGATTCAAAAGAACGATATGGCGGAATGTATGGTTGTCTCCGTTAGAATAATCAAAAGTGGTTAATTGATCGTATTAGATGTTTAAATAAGCGAAAGTGTAAAGGCCTACATAAACAAAATTTAATTATCCGACAAAAAGTGTGCGATGTGCTACACTTATAAAGAAAGTATGGAATGGTGCTTTGCATCGGCCTAACATAAAAAGGGCGACTGACTTTTCCAAGCAACTACAAGAATAGCAGTAGCGCAGAGAAGGGTATGCATGTATTATACAGTTGCTGCAAAATATGTTAGTTTACGCGTAGCTCGGATGTGTAATTGATCACAACTTAAAGATCCTCGGAGGTTTAAATTCTCGGCCCATTGTCGTTTGAAAACTGTTTGTAAATTATCAGAACAGGAGCGGGTCGAAGTATAATGGATATTGACTGAGTTTTTCTACCTTTTACGAGGGAATTGGAATTGACAGACATCGAGCATCTAATTTCTATTTGGACGATATCGAGTACTTACCGGTTCTAGAAATCAATAACGTGCGGCCGACCGCTATGCGAAAGTGTAAATGCCTACAGAAGCAAAATTTAATTATCAGACGAATAAGTGCGATGTGCTATAGAAAGTATAAAAATGGTGCTTTGCATCAGTCTTAACAGTAAAAGGAGAGTGACTTTCTAGCAATTACAAGAATAGGGAAGAAGTTAAGGGGTATGCATGTATTATACAGCGCATTGTTGCTATAAAATATGTTAGTTTACGAGAAGCTCGAACGTCACAAAATTAAATTTTAATCTATAATTAACTATGGTCGTAAAATGGGAAATTAATGGGTAATTTGAATACGCTAGTTATACTTTCGCTTGGTGATTCATTTGGAAAATATTCAAGCCTACCTAAAATATGACGTAGAAGTTATTTAAAATTAAATTGTTGTAAGTATCCTGTAGACAACAAGTTGGTATTTTCTTAGTAATGGTTTAAAGTGTTTTTGGTTATAGTAGCACTGCATCTTTAACTTACAAATTGCACACAATTTGTGTGCGTGTGCTATCCGCTTTAGGATTTTTAATATGCAACGATCCGTATAACATGGAAGACGTTTTCCGGTGTTTCTACTAACGGCATTCGCACCATCGACGAAGCGAACCAGGTGCATGCATTGGCGCTAAATGTATTGGACGAGCAGTAAGGATTATGACGTCATTTAGTTCCCCGAATCCTCAACTTCGTTCGGTGTCTTCGGAAACCTTCGGTTTGCATTCTATAGGGTACATAAAGCCGGTGCGCAAGAGTAAACTCTTTAGTTATGTTAGTTCGTTACAAGTTAAAGTCTTATAGTGCGGATTTTGTTTTGTACTAAAATGGTATCTGCAAACGTTTTAAGTGCAACTTGCGGTGCTTCCTATACCTGGAAAATGCTCTCAAACGGCACCAGAACAAATGTCGTGGTGTAACATCGTCCACGGTTAGCTTTATACTCGTACAAAGTACTTAAACTGTGGGACTTGCGGTTTCGCTTTTACGAGAATGGACGTTACAGCGACACAAGGAAAAACAGCACGGTATGTCATTAAGCCGTAAACGTTCACTCCGCCAGCTGTTAAAGGACCTTATACGAAACAACCACGATTATGTGTAAAGTATGCGATTTCGAAATGGAAAGACTACCTATGCCGCACATTTAAGGAGCAACAGACATAAAATGCATCAGTTACCGCTACGGCAAGATGGGTAGAAATGGTTAGTACAGCGTTTAACAACCGTATGGCTAGCTATCGCATAAAGAACGCCAGTGTCGACGATGGAGTGCCCGGTTTCTTTGGAAGCAAAGAGCGATTTATTCGATTAATTAATGAAAAAGAATACAACATACAGCAATAAAAGTCTACTGCGAACTCTACGGCGTTTACACCAAAATGGGGAAGAGACTACCGATGTGAAATCCTTTAACACAAAAAATGTGGTTATAACGTCTTCTAGTAATCTGGAAAATATGTACGAGGTCTTAAGCGAAACCATAAGAACAAAATCAGAGAATTTGAAACATGTGGGTCCGGTTGGTCTTTGGAAAAGTGCTCTTTAGAAATAAATATTAATAAGTATGAGCGATATGAGAAGTTCTAGGTTGAAAATAAAAATTTAATAGATTTGGAATGTGGTTTACAAAATTTAAACTGTATTAGTAAAATTGTCTGTAATAAAAAGTTTTAAGAATGGTTTTAGATTTTCTTTTAGATATGAGCCGCAGGAAATTATAATTTAGAGGTTGTGTAAATGGTAGGGTGGTCCTGTTTTAAATCTGTTTACAGATTCGATTCTACATAAAATTCTAGACTAACAAGATGTATTGCATGTATAAAAATTTATAAGGACGTCAAAAAGTCGCTACAGCTTTAAGGAATCTTAAAATGGGGATAGCTCTAGGGGATGGGCTATCTAGAAAATTTAAAGAGATTTGGGTAGCTGAGAAAATTCTAATTTTAATTGATACCAAACAAGGTAGGTTTATCTCGTGGGTGGAAATGTGGAGAAAGATTTATCTCGCAGGGGTATATGTAACTTTGCAGGGCGTGGTACGATTTCAAATCTGTTTACAGATTCGGGATGTCGTAAAATTTTAGACTAAGAAGATGTATCGCATGACTAAAAATCATTTAAACGATCACAATCGCAACTGGTAAGAAATCTTAAAATTAGGGTAGCTCCTTGGGGATGGTGCAATAAAAATTCCTAGAAATTCGGGTAGCTGAGAAAATTCTAATATTAATTGATACCAAACAAGATAGGTTTATCTCGAAAGATGTAATGGATAGACGAAGAAAACTATTTGTTAGTTGCTTATAGAGCAAAAGCAAAATTTAGAAGATCAGGACTTTAAAGGGGTATAACTTTGCAGGCGGGCCGATTTCAAATCTGTTTGCAGATTCGAATTCTGCGTAAAATTCTAAGCTAATTTAATGTATCGCATGACTAAAAAATTTATAAGAACGCTCAAAAGTCGCTACAGGTAAGAAATCTTAAAATTAGGGTAGCTCCCTCGGGGGTGATGCTATCTAAAAAATTCCTAAAGATTCGGGTAGCTGAGAAAAATCTAATATTAATTAATACCAAACAAGGTAGGTTTATCTCGTGGGTGGAAGTGTGGAAAAAGATTTATCTCGCGGGTGGAAAGAATGGGGGTGTGACGTAAGAAAAATGGTTGGGGGGGTGTCCGAGCAAGGCGGAGAGCAAGGCGGAGTCAGGAGGAGATTCATCTCCCTCATTTGCTCCTTATGGGAATTTACATGTAAATTGGTCCAGATGAGTGAGGAAATGAGGGATTCTGGAGGAAATGAGGTGCTATGTTTCTTGAAAATGGTCTACTAGGCGCGTATTTCCGTCACGTCAATAGTGGGTTGGACGAATACTTCGCGCCGACGCGGAAAAGACAAAAGTGGTGAGAGGTTTCCGTTAGACGCTTGAACGTGGCTTTTTCGCCCGAACCTTCGAGTAGAGTGGACGCCTTGAAGTATCGTATCGTGCTTATCTTTACCTATGTAGATTTCCTTGCTTGCTTATCTTTTGTTTGCCGCCCCTTATACCATGTTCCCGTCATTCCCTGCATAGGTAGGAAGAAATTTGAAGCCACCTAGGCGAACCGTACTGCACGACCCGAGAATGAGCCGGAGACAGCACCGGAGCAAGTACCATCTTTAATCACCTCGGAGCGGAGCCCTGATTGCTGGTCCGAACGCGTTGGAAGAGCGTCGGGCGTATCACCTTTAACTACTTTAACAGGGCTTCTGTAGCCTGATGGACTTGGAATAGAAGCCAACTTTAACCCAGAGGCATATTCATGTGAGTAGTTGCATTAGAATATATCGCCTGAACTTTATATATTTTTCCGATTATTTTACGCAATATAAATTGTGCATTGGTGACGTCATTGGTAGATGAGCGCGCCCAAAATCTGTATAAGATTAGCGCTACCAACTACCGGTGGTGGCTAGTAAACCCCGCTTCCGGTGTTGTATTTATCGAACTTTTAAATTTAACTATCGTTTTAAATGTAAGACAACTTCCACATAATGAAATTGTTTAGACTATATACATGATAAGCAGACTGAATAACACTTTGCATTGCCAATTCTTTTCTAGCATCTTGTTACGTTTTATTTTAAGGCTTTCAGGAATTCGATTCATTTAATTTAGAAGTTAGGGACTTTATTTTAAAATTCATAAAAATCCCATTAAGTAGTGCAATTTCGTTGATGTTGTAAAACCCCGAGATTAGTAACGTTCACGCGGATCTCGGCATCACTGGTTTATCTTTGTAATCGTAATCACTGACACAGGGTTCTGGTATGAGAAGAAGTTCATCTTCCCACAAACGCAGGCGGAAACACACCAATCTCGGTTGGTGAGGGAAGACATTTAATGCGAGGACCCCCGATTACTTCGACAGATTCTATCGTACTACCACATCTACATCTACATCGTACCGTTACCGGGTAGTGCTGACACGAGTGCTTTCATTCCCACTCTTTTACCTAACCTATTGTCTTGTCATTGAAGCCATGCCTGCTGAAGCAGCGACTCCCACAACTCAACAGGACAAAGCAGAATGGACCGCCCTGATACCACCAATATCAAATAATATTCCAGAGTAAATGTTTGTAATAACTTTATTTCATTTGCCCGGTGATTTATTGAAAGGGTTGAGTGTTATAATCTCTGCAACTTGGCATTTTCTACCATTTCTTTAAAAATAAGGGCATGCATTATAAAACAATGTTTTGTAATTTAGTTTAGTTTTTCTTATAAACAATTGCACTTATAAGCTATTGCCTAAGTATTATCATTGTAGTGTACAAAATTCAGGTAGGTATTTCAGTTTTATTTTTCAAATACTTGCAATTTATACTGTATTTACTTTATGTAACAATTACATAATGATAGTAATAAAAATAATTATAATAATAGCCTATTATATGTCAACCTCAAAACCATGGAAATTAATTGGTAAAAATGAGAACGCCTTAAATATATCTAGGATTGCATCACAATCAATTGTTTGAAATATAGTTCATTACTAATACAAAAACATAATTATTTTTGTATCTTTTGCTTAATCAGCACTTGCTGATGCAGGTGATATTTCACACGACCCATATGCATTTTATAAACAATTCACCCAATCTATATACATAAAACTTATATAAAACTTACCAAATCATAGCTAATTTCTCTTTGCTTTTTCAATTCATTATAGACATCTTGTGCATATTTTTTCATTGAAATTATTGCAGTTTCACAACCAGCTATTTCTGTTTCTTTAGTCTTTGCAATATGTTTTAGTTCGGTCATCCCCAGCTGTGTTCTATATATAAGCCCCTGCACTCTTTCGATTTCCATATCAAAATTTGTAGATTGTTTTTCCTCCTTTTCGAGCATTTGTTCAAGATATTTCATTTGGTGTTTTGAAGTGGTAGTGCTACTCCTTAACTCATTTAATCTTTCTTCTAGTATATGTATTTCATTTTGTGTGTATTGATTTTTCTTTGATTGTACATGCATGTTATTAACTAAATTGCGACCGGCAACTCTCTCCTTTTCTAAATTATTGGCTGATTGAATGACATTCCTTTTTAGGATGTTTATCTAATAATTAAAAAATTTGACTCACATCACATATTGTTCAAAATCAAATAGCGGGCATATAATTTTATAACTGATACAAATAACATAATTCTTATTTCCCATTATAATATCCAAAGTAACAATACTTGAAAATATACTTCATACACATTTTTAATGTATTACACGGTACATTACAATACAAGTATAAATATTAAGAAACCTTTAATTAGCAAACCTTTCTAACGGATTTACATCATCAATCGTATTAGTATACATCAAAATTAATTAATTGAATGTAAACTTAATGTTTCTATGATAAAAGTAGAATCCACATATAAATGAGTAAAGCTATTCGATACCTGTTGCTTTTGATGATATTTTCTTACGTAGGCTGTTAAGGGTTATTGGTAACTGCGATGTGTACAAATCCCATCATAACTTAATTTGTATGCAAACAATAGCCAGACAAAATGTGCTGTAATGACAACAAGATTTTTTGTGTTAACGCCAAGTAGCATTGGTTTAAAGAACCTAGGAATGTGGGATAGAATCCAGGCTAACAATGTGGCTTAAAAATCTGGAAAATGTGGGCGAAAATCCGAGCTGAAAACATTAAAATTTCTATTAGAGAAACATTACTATTCAATTATCTAATAGTGACATGAAAGGGAAGCAAGGTTTTATTATAAAGATTTTGTAACTACCTAGTTGAGTTTATAATATTTATCACAAAAGAAACCATGCAAATTAACACTCGAAATATGTTGAACTCGTTCCATGAACGTATTATAAAATTGTCTTCTGGAGAATAATCAGGGAAAACCCATTATGCAAAAGCAACAACTCTGAGCATATTTCTAGCATTCAAAAACCACACAGCCGCTATATCTAATTACAATTGAACAAAGTCATTTAACTACAATAAATATGGAACACCAATATATCATAGGCGGTTTGTATGATTGAGCAATTTTCCAAATGTGAAAGCAAACATCAATTAAAAGCAGGGTATCGAATGTAAATGCAAAAAGTGTTGAAACTACAAAATGTAACGTAACATGCTGAAGTATGTCCTGAATTGAATTGTAAATTAATAATGTAATTTTTACTATACCACATTGTTGGAATTACTTTAATTGGAATTTGTAAGAGTAAATTAGTTCCCATCACTGATTCCGATTATCAACGTTGTTAGGTGTACAAAATGTACTCTCATGCAAATCACATCTAAAACAGTTAATATCGAACATTTAAGTTCTACAAGCTGAACTTGTAGGCAAACTATAAGTTTGTTTCAGTTATAAATTACATGCCTTTTTAATTATTCCAATATACCTCATTAGTTAGGGTTAAAACACATTGCACTACATCATTAACGTTATTACGTAATTTAGAACTATAAACATTTGCTTCATTTATTTTTGTCTCAACCTCCTTGTTATTACCAACTTCATTTCTCAAAAAATTATTATGTTCATCCAATAATTCTTGTTCTTCTTGTACCAGTGATTGTACCATTGTTATTTCCTTAACAATTTGGTCAATCATATCATCTCGTTGTCGTAAGTTATTTACTGATTCTTGCCACTGCTTAGTTTGAGAACGCTTTTCATCCTTCAGTTGTTTAAATGTCTTACCTAAAATATCAGAATTTCAAAATAAAATATAATACTGATAATATTGGAAGCTTTTATAGCTGAAGTCATGGTTAATAACACTCGTTCCAGGTTAATAAATTTGATGTTTAACAAAACAAACCACAACAAACATACAGGGAGTATTGGTACCATATATTATACAACCCTTGTGTTGAAAGTACCATGTTGAGATAGTTGGAGAACATATCTGTCGTTGTTGAAACAATAGTCAGTCGTGCGATTAAAAGAAATATAAGTTAAAATTAAAACTACTGGAACTATACTGGAGTGGAGGTTAGTACATAAACTTGCAATTAAATGCATGGACTGAGCGTACTGATAGCATGTCTATGTGTAGATTATAGCAAATTCGATTTTTTTTATAGATGGGGTACATAATTGTTACTCATTTTGAGCTCCAAAACGTTGGGCGTTAATGTAAGGAATTTTTATTTAACTCGGCCCCACAATGTGGTGCCAATATAGCTACTTTTATTCTTCCACTCCCAAGCAGCTCGTCATTCAAAGGCACTTGAACATATTACACGTGCAAGGTGAAACTATCGAAACTTGCTGCGCTGATATTCATAATCGTTCATGGACCATGTCCTTCATGCAATGCACATTTAGCAACTGTACCTTTGACATTAAGCAAATGTAACTTTTATATAATAATAAAATATTCTAAAATTAAATATAATTCATGTTCTTACTTATGTGCACGTTGTTAAAGACGGTCACTAGCTATACTATTGCGCAATTGTTAAAGCCACGTAATACTTATAACACGTATCACCACGTTTTAAGTATGACGCAATAGTCAAATTTTCATGCACATTTAAAGTCAAATTTTCTACACAATATAAGTAAAACAGGTTACTCACTTGGATGGTATTTTGTAGCTAAATCTCAGGGTCCATGTTTGTGGGTTAGGTTACGCCATTGCTGAGTTTCAAATTGCCAATCCGTCCATTCTACAACTGTATGCTCGTAGAGGAATGAAGGAACACCAGGTAGAGGTACACGAAGGTAAAGATAAAGGAACCTACATGCCTAAAAAAAGATAAGACACACACACAACACAGATAGGTGTTCTTGGCTTTAGGTACTGTGGCTTAATGACGTCTTATAACACCGCGCGCACTCCGCCATTCACTTTGCGCAGGCACGACTCGGGGACGACGGTAATTGACATTTTCATTAAAAAATATCCATGGGAATTTATTTACAAATTAAAGCTAAATCCAAAAATGTACATTGCCAAATTTTGGCATGTAACAACGTATCAGGGGGAAAAAGTACTAATTTTTTCTTGGGAAAAAAGTGACATTTTGTTACCTGTCAAGAGAGATGAAATATCAAACTTTTTCCGGTCACAGAAAAAAATTAATTATTACATTTTTTTTATATTGGTGTATTATATTTCCTGTACCTTAAAATCTTGTTTGACCAAATTTAGGATAGTGGAAAAAGAAGCTAACATATCAATTCGTTACAATATAACTAAAAAATGCAAAATCTACAGTACTTTATTGAATTAGAATTTGACCAACGGTTTTAAATAAATATGTCTACTTATCTAGAAGCAACTTTTAGGATACTTGTTTTTTTATTAGATTTACATTTGATTAGGTTTTCTCTTTCTTTAGAATTTGTTCGTTTGATGATATTAATTTTGTTCTATTATACATGGTAACATACACGAACACTTCAACCATATAAATAGAAACATGTTAAAAAATGTTTTCCAATCCTCAAGTTATTCAATTTATATGAAATTTAACTATATAAAAATTAATCAGCTGATTTCACGTTAAGCGTATTGATTACCTCAAAGTCGCTCCCAGGGCGCAACACAAATTGAAGGCACTCATTCTTCTAAACTTTAAAATTTTCATCTAATGTATTCAAACCAAATATATCAAACATTAATAAATCAAAGCCACCTTCAATTTATGTCATAAATGTCAAACTTGAAATTTGTATTATTTTGACAATGATCATATGTCATGGATCGATTTGGACGATTTTAACAACTATGAGTGATTTAATTCACAAAAAAGAGTAAGAAAAATATGGTAGCAATGTGCCCTATAAAATAAAATTGACCCACTTGGCACAGAATTATCCGCACATACGTAGGCTACTCTGCCTTGCTCGATAACCTCTAGACAAGGTAATGGACCTACCAAAGTGGCATCTTGATAGCTTGAATGCTACAAACGAAGTCCAGGCATTCGCGGCAAACTTAGGATAGATGGATTAACTGTATAAAAATGGGCATGCTTCGTGTCGTCTTTTCGTACCTAATTTAGACATTTTAAATTTACGTATTGTCGACCTAAAATCAGAAAGCGGGATTTTACATTTATCTGAGTTGGCACAAAGCTGTATATGACATGTCTTTGTTCTCGGACGATGACATCATCGATCCCATTATTTATTTGTAAACAAAACAAAATTATGGCCATAGTAATTATACCGATGGCATCATTTCTAACCTTTAAAAACTGACATATAAATTTTACAACTTTTGTCTATGGATCATATATGATGCAAAATAATTTTCTCCCAGATTAAAATTTATAGTGACCTAAAATTTATATTTCTTAAAAGGAATAACCTAATCCTATTGGTGTACTTTACTAATACAGAAACTATTAAAACGAAATTTGGTTATAATTATTTTGTCACAATTTTTTCAAACAAATATTTAAATTTCCAATATTTGTTAAATTCAAGATATCTAATTATTACAACTTAATTTAGCAGTTGAAATTTAAAACTCAAATGAATCCTTTATAAATACAGACTACAACATTAAAAGATCTAAAAAGAAACACCCATCATCAATTTTACCATCAGTCGAATTTAGAAACACTACTTCAAACTTCATAGTTGACTGTGAAGATGTTTTAAAAGCTATTAAATCTTTTAAACCTAGTTCTGCCGGAGAAATAGATTCCTTACGACCATCACATCTACAAGACATTTTGAATCATTCTACAGGCGCAAGCGCACAAAAATGTTCATTGACTGCTTTGTGCAGTGTAATGCTTTCAGATAATATTCCTCCTAAAATTTGTTTTATTTTGTATGGTATCTCGTTATGTGCACTCAGAAAGAAAGATGGCAGTATCAGACCAATAGCTGCAGGTACTTGCTATCTTAAAATAGCAGCTAGATTATCTTATTGGAACATAAGAGAGAAATAGGAAATCTCCTCAAACCCAAACAATTTGGATTTGGGACTGCAGGCGGTTGCGAAATTGTTGCTCACGCAGTCCACATATATTTAGATAAAAATCCAGATAACATTTTTCTTAAGCTTTATTTCAAAAACGCTTTCAACGTACTCCACAGAAATATTCTTTTAAACAACATTCACAACCATATTCCCCATCTAATGCCATTTCTTCAGAAATGTTACATACACCCATCGGTTTTATTTTTTGGTAACAACATAATTAACTCTGAAAGAGGAATACAAGAAGGCGATGCTCTATGCCCTACAATGTTTTGTCTGGCAGTAAATAATCTTGTCAATTCATTAAACACAGAATTCAACGTTAGGTATCTAGATGATGGCTGTATTGGCGGAGAATTTAATTCTGTATTTCTAAATTCAAAAAAGGTAATCGCCCTCTCAGATTCATTAGATTTAGAACTAAATTTCAATAAATCCGAACTATTATGTTCACCATCAGACATCAATAATATTATATCTTTATTCAACACAATCGCACCAGATATTCAAGTACCCAAAAAAAATTGGACTTTACTTGGTGCACCACTTTGTATTGAAACAATTCCAGATTGCACCAATAATAAAATTGAACTGCTGTCGTCAGTTCGTTCTCGCCTACAGTCAACTCATATCCCTAATCACATCTCTTTTTGCCTCATAAAAAATTGCTTTGAAATCCCTAAATTAACATATATCCTCAGATGCACCCCCACTTGGAGATGTATACAATATCTAGAATCGTTTGATAAACTTTTACGAATCACCTTACAAGAAATAATAAACATCAAACTAAACAAGCATCGCTACCAATAAATAGAGGCGGTTTGGCAGTGTGCCTTTCAATCTCACTTTCATTGCCCACTTATATATCTTCATTCCATTCTTCTATTCCCATAATTAGTAAAATTTTCCCAAATCCAATATATAATTTACAACTTGATAACTTACTTTTGGAAGTCAAAAATCTTTGGAAGTCTACAACCGATAAAAATGAAATAATTCATAACAAATCCATCCAAAAAGAATGGGACATACCATTACTAGACGTATTTTCACATAAATTATTAGAATCGGCTACAAATACCACACAAAAGGTTCGTATTCTTGCAGTTTCCTCGAAATATGCCAGTTCATGGTTGTTCGTTGTTCCAACATCACCGTTAGGCACATTATTAGACAATCAATTGTTCAGAATTGCTGTAGAATTAAGGCTCGGCATTCAATTATGCATCCCACACAAGTGTATTTGCGGTTTAACCACAGACGAGTTTGGAATTCACAGATTATGCTGTAAGCTCAGTGCCGGGAGACATTCCAGACGCAGGACAGTCAACGACTTAATTAAACGAGCTCTGGTTTCTGCAGAGGTCCCTTCTATCCTAGAAACTACATATTTATTTAGAAGAGATGGTAAAAGACCAGATGGCATCAGTCTAATCCCGTAGAAACATGATAAGGCAGTAATGTGGGATTTTACATGCACCAACACACTTGCAATTTCTCACGTTACTGCATGCTCCAACAAATCTATCTACAGCAAAAGCAGGCGAAAATATAAAAATTTAAAAATATTCTTCTCAATCAGAAAATTATATCTTTCATCCAGGCTCAATCGAAACTTTAGGAGTTTTTGGTAACCACGGTCTACATTTCTTAAAAGAAATTGGCAGAAGAATCTCTTACCACACATCTGATAGAAGAGCTACTTCATTTCTATTACAAAGAAATAACATAGCAACCCAGAGAGAAAATGCCGCATCCATATTAGGAACCATACAATCTATAAAATATTTCCATCATTAGGTCTTCAGTCCTGGAACTGGTTAGACGCTTATCCTCATTGTTTCCTATTCCTAACACATTTCCCTAAAATTTGCACAGTCTGCATCTATCACTAATCTGATCTAGGTCTACATCTACCTCTTTTTCCTATCTCTGCTTATAATATATCCCATACTATTCCCCAAAAAATGCCTTAGAACATATTTTGCCCTTCTATTTCTCCTATTTTTTCCACAGATATCTTTATTGCCCTACTATTACTTAACCTATTTGTTATTAACTTTGTCTGTCCATGCTACCATCCTCATATGTCTGAAGCACAACATTCCAAAAACCTGCTACCGTTTTTCTGTCTGCTTTTCCTATTGCCCGTATTTAATAGGCATACTGTGCCGTGCTCCATACATATGCTTTCAACAATTTTCTTCGTGTTTCTATGTTTGTTGTCTTTGATCATAGGCGCTACTCTCTCTTGTTAAATGCAGTTCGGTCCCATTCTATTGTTTTACAATTATATACCCTATTTCTCCGACATTCAGTGGTTGTGAAGGGGGGTAAGCAGCCTGTGGCTGACAAGTTCCCCCAGCACTTGAACATTTGCTGATTTATAATTTTTTCCAATATACCTTTTCGCGCAGGCAACATTAGTTGCAGATATTTCACAACCAACCCTTGTAGTTGTTTATAGTAATCATCAGATTTATCTGTACTTGTTTTTTCGTCATTAGGTTTTCTGCCTCAAAACTGGTTGGACATGTACCTCCACTTATTTATATTCCAAGCTAGCCTACACAGTTTCCTGAAATTTGCACACAGCCTATATACAGCTCGGATTCCCTTCTATTGTTTTCTAATTATATGCCCTATTTTAGCGAGATTCAGTGATATGTGAAGAGGGTTAAGCAGACTGTCGATTCCAGGATCCTCCAACACTTAGACATTTGCCGAATTAATAGTTTTCCAGTAAATCCTTTCACACAATTAACGTTATTCGAGAATATTGCACACCCAATACCTGTAGTTTCTTATAATAATCATCATGTTTAAGTATAGTTATTTTTTTCGTCATTAATTTATCCATCTTGGGACCTCTATTGATTTCTATTCCGACCTAGTCTACACATTTCCCTAAAATTCCTACAGCCTACATCTTTCACAAATCTGTGTGCAATAGTCTAACCTAGGTCTACCTCTACTTCTCTTTTTTCCTATCACTGCTTCTAATATATTCCGCACTATTCCCTCATGCCGTAGTATGTGGCCTATCATCCTATCTCTCCTATTTTTTACCGTTTTCCAAATATTTCTTTCTTCCCCTACCATTTTTAGTACCTCTTTGTTCCTAACTTTATCTGTCCAGGATATCTTCATCATTCGTCTCTAGCACCACATTTCAAAGGCTTCTACCTTTTTCTTATCCACTTTTCCTACTGTTCAGGCTTCACAGCTATACAGTGCTGTGCTCCACACATGCTTTAAGCAATCTTTTCCTTGTTTCTATGTTTGTTGTCTTTGAACAAACACAGTAGTTGCTTTTTCTTGTTAAATATAGCACGATCTAGTGCTAATCTTTGTTTTATATCTTTTGCACTTTTCCCATCT
Organism: Platerodrilus igneus; assembly: GCA_036346225.1. Lineage (NCBI taxonomy): Eukaryota > Metazoa > Arthropoda > Insecta > Coleoptera > Lycidae > Platerodrilus > Platerodrilus igneus. Next base: position 441,798 of record JARFIW010001377.1, on the reverse strand, counting down.
TGTGTTATTTGGCTTCCTAGGTAGTAGAAATCCTTAACCTCTTGTAAGTTCGTATTACATACTTGTATTTTTGTTTTTGATTTATTTTCTCCTCCTTTGCATACTAGTACTTTAGTTTTATTTTTGTTAATTTTCATACCGTATCTCTCTGTTAGAACCGTTTCCATTTCATTAAGAGCAGCTTCTAACTCTTCCTTGCTAGATGTTAATACCGCTATATGATCTACAATTTAAGCATATCCATTTTTTGTCCCTGCATAGTAATTTCAAATGTTTTCCTGCATTTGACAGTATTCAATGCACAAGTTAAAAATTAATGGGATTAGAGCACATCCCTGTCTCACCCCTTTTCTAATGTTCCTGCTCTAATTCTATTACTGTTGTTTACTCTTTGTATAGGCTATGCACTATTCATCTATCTCTATAACTAATTCCAATCTCTTTAAGTATTTCGAACATTTTTTCCATTTTACATTGTCGAATGCTTTTTCCAGATCCACAAATTCTATATACACGCTTTCCTCTTTTTCTATTGTTTTCTCCATTATCACTCTCAGAGCTAAAATAGCCTCTTGTGTTCCCTTGTTTCGCCTAAACCCAATTGATCTTCTCCTAATATTTCTTCAGCTCGTTTTTCCATTCGGCTTTGTACAATTCCAGTTAATATTTTTGACACGTGTGCTGCCAAACTTATTGTTCAAAAATTTTCACATCTATCCATGCCTCTCTGTTTTGGTATAGTTACTATGATGTTACGTTTGAACTGTTTGGGTATCTCGCCTGTCTCATACATATAGCTTACAAGTTGGAAGAGTCGTTCTGTTATTGATTTTCCAGCTGCTTGCACCTTATCTGTACCCGGTGCCTTACCATTTTTCAGACCCCTTAATGCTAATTCAAACTCATCTCCAAGTATAGGATTTCCCAACTCATCATTTTCAATGTCTGATTCCTGTTCTAATGCTGTTAGTTCCTCTCCTGTATATAAATTCCCTATATAATCTTGTCATCTACCCATTTTCTATACTGACGTTTCCTCCCGTGTCCTTTATATTTTTTCTATACGGTTTTATATCCCTAAAATTGATTCTAATTAGTGTGTATGATTCATCTGTCTTTCCTATTTCCATCTTGGTTTGTACCTCTTTGCACTTTTCATCAATCCATTGTTCTTTAGCTTTCTTGCATTTGCGAATAATTTACTATTTTATGTTTTTGTATCTCTGTTTTCCTGTTTTGTCTGATTTATTTTTGTATTTTCGTCTTTCTTCTATTAAATTCAGGATATCCTTTGTTATTCATGGTTTTTTATTTTCTTTTTGTGTATAGCTCAGAATATCTCTGGCCGCCATGTCTAAGCTGGATTTAATGTTATTCCATTCTGTTTCTACTTCCTTAGTATCAGATATTTTCCCAATATATTTCATCAATTCATTTGACTTTTTTCGAATTTTTCTTGAATATCTTTATCTTTTAGTTTCTCAAAGTCAAAGTGCCTTTTTCCGTTTCTTTTTTTCAAATTTTTTAATTTAAGTAAAGCCTTCATAATTACGATGTTGTGGTGTGTCTATATCTGCGTCTGGTTAGCTTCTACAGTCTTTTATTTGTTTCCTAAACCGTTGTCTAACAAGAATGAAATCTATTTGATATCTTCCTATATCTCCTGGCATCTCCACGTATATCGTATTCTAGCATGATGTTGAAAAAACGTGTTTGTGATGATTAAATTGTTCTTGTTGCAAAATCCTACCAGCCTATTTTCCATATCGTTTCTCGTGCCTAAACCAAATAAACCTACTACCGCTCCTTCCCTACCCTCACCTACCACTGCATTAAAATCTCCTGTAATTATTAAATTTTCATATCCTTTTATGTATCTTAGTATGTCTTCGATATCTTTGTAGATCGCTTCTACCTCTTCGTCACTGTAGCTAGAGGTGGGCATTTATACTTTTATTATTACTGTGTTTACCGGTTTAGATTCTAGTCTAACCATGAGTACTCTTTTGTTCATTTCTATGTAATTTGCTACACGGTGTCGTATTTTTTTCGCATAACTATCCATACACCCAAATTTCCTTCCTCTGCTCCTGAATGAAGTACCCTGAAGTCTTCACTCCAAAAATCTCCCGCTTCTGGCCACCGAACTTCGCTGATCCCTACTAGGTCTAGTGCTAACCTATATATTTCAATTTTCAACTAGCTTACCTACTTGCTTCATACTTCTAACATTCCATGCTCCAACTCGCAAAATGTTCCCAATTCTTATTCTGAACTTTCCGATCGCATCCTCCGAAGTAGTCTCCTTCCGGAGATCCGAATGAAGGGACTATTTTAACTCCGGAATCTTTTACTTCAGAGAATGCCATCATGTTTATTACAATTTAAGTATGCTGTGTACTCGGGAGGTAATGTGGTGGTTTCCCGTTGCCTTCCACATCACGGTAGTGTGTCTTATACTGCCATACCAACCCCTATAGTCTCTGCCAATTTAAGTACCGAAAGAGCTGCTGCCCTTTTCAGGGACCTGTCTTAGTCTGGTTCTTCACTAAAGACCCTACTACTTTGGTTGAACCTGTAGTTTGGCTCTTTACCTCATTAGAACACGAAAGCCATTTCACCTGTTCTAGTATTCTATAACTTCAGCAAGGTGCAGGTCCATTCGAAATTGATAAAAGATTTAAGTAAAATTTTTTATTTACCTTTAAAAAAATCAAATTTAGAAAAATTCAACTAACAAAAAATAGGATTAGCCTTCAAACAAAAAGCAGACGTTGATGTTTTAGAATATGAAAAATTTATAATGAAACTATAACAGAAACTTCATATAACCTTAGTCATACTTACAAATTCAACATTAATAAAGACAAAGAGTCTTACAAAAAGAAAGAGGAAAATCTACAAAATTGGGACATAAACATAATTACACATCTACAATTACTCAAAAAGAATTTCCTTATTCCAAGCTGATTAACAACTTATCATCAAACAATTTAATAAATCCTATTAAAATTTCAAGTCTCGACGAATTAAAAAACCTTGGCAATACATGTTTCATAAACTGTATAGTTCAGTGCCTCTCAAATACAAAATTAATCCTTGAACACATTAAAATCATACATTCATGAATCAAATCAATACTAATAATTCAACTACGAAAGGTACAATAACCAAGTCTCTCTCAAAAGTAATAAAAGGTCTATGGTCTAATAATACTTGCGACAAAGTAGCTGATATAATTAATTTAAAATCATACATTAACCACTTAGCACCAGTTATTCAGATTTGTCTCTGCAAGATGCACAAGAGTTTATGCAATATTTATTACATGGTATCCATGCAGAAATTAATCAGGCTACCCCTAGCCATACACTAAAATCATCACAATTAAATGAACAATCAAGCGACTTTGATAAAGCTACTAATTCTTGACAACAGTACTTAAATAGAAACAATTCAAAAATTATTGACATATTTGCTGGACAATTAAAATCTACACTACATTGCATAAACTGCCAACAGTATCTACAATTTTTGAAGAGTTTTAGGACTTGTCACTAGCCATACCTACGCAAACAGATCCATTAAAATTAACACATTGCCTAGATTATTTTACTAGAAAGGAAACACTAGATAACGACAATAAACCAGAATGCTCTAAGTGTAAGACGATGAGAAAATGCTTTAAATCTCTGTCCATACAGAGGCGTCCAAAAATATTATTCACTCATTTAAAACATTTTTTGTCCACACAAGGATGTAAAAACAAACTAAATACACACATAGATTTCCCAATAGAAGACTTAGACATGCGACAATATGCTGTAGAGGCAAACTTTACAGGTTACTGTTATAACTTTTATGCAGTATTGAATCACAGCAGAACTTTACATAGTGGACATTATAACGCTTACTGCAAACACCCGCATTCATTAACATGGCACGAATATAATGACTCCAAAGTGTGCAGTATATTCCCTGAAATAATAGTGAACGTCGAAGTGTATGCTCTACTCTATGGAATGATAAATTGTTGATTATTTAATATTATATATATTTATATTTATAGATTATCGCAATATCCATTGATATTGCAATAAGTTCACCCCAGTTTAAATTATTGTTTGTAAATTGATTAAATGATTAAATAAATTACCTGCTAAAATACGTTTTACTGTAGCTGCACCTACAAGAAATACTCTTTTAACTCTCATATATGCTCAGCAGCACTGTTGCAATTATATTTCAGAAAACATGTTTTTTTTTATAATAGAAGTGTCTTATTTTAATAAATTTTTGGTTTTGCACTATTTTCTCAAATATGTAACATGCCATTAAAAAAAACTTCATACATAAAAATTTTAATACGTGTCTAAAACAAAAGATGCTACAATTTTCAACAGCACTTTTATAATGCAATTCTACAATAATTAATTTTGAAGTGTCAAAAATACGCATCTTTCAATTCTAAGCATTTGAATGAAAGCAAAAACAGAACATTATACTAACCTGCTCTTGACAGCATGTGTTCATAATTTAACACTTCACCAACGGTTCTTACCAATAATTCGTTTCGACTTTTAAGTGATATTTGCAAATTTTGTCTCTTGGTTTCAAGTTCTTTAGCTTTTTGCTCGTCTTGTTCAGAAAACTTTTTCAACAGCTCATTGTCTTCATCGCGTTTCTTTAACGATTCTTCCCAAGCCTTTAAGGCCTCCGAATCCCAACTAGATTCTGTTTTCATTTTTTCCATTTTAATAAAACCTTTACTCAAGTCTTCTTTTTTGGTAGCAATTTTTGCTTCAATATCTTTTAGGTGCTTGCAGGACTGTCGCATTTCTTGAGCAATTCTATCCTTTTCAGATTTTGTAACATAAAATTTATGTTCTTGAGTATCCACATGTTGTTGATAAAGAACCAGCAACTTCTATAAAAATAGAAGAATACAAATAATTTAAAATGTTAAGATTCAGTTCTACAATTATGCCAATTATTATATGCACAATAAAAAGAGATCCATGTAACAAAACACTGTACGTTGATAAATATGATCCAAAATTTAATTTCCAAGAAAAATTCCTGAATAAATGCAAAATAAACATGTCTTCAGACTTTTAATAAACTATAAGTCCGTGATACTTAAAATATTCTTAGTCAGGGTTAATTGTGAAATAGAATCCATTTATTAGTTTATAACAATCTCTTAGAACCATTCTATTCAAGCACTAATAGCAATGTACTGAAGATGCAGTGCCATGTTAGCGTCAATTGACTGAAACAATGGTTCTGCCATAAAGTAATCCATACGAGCATTCTCAATGCTGGCAAATTCGCATTAGCTGGATGTTGGGTGTCGTCAATGTGACCAGAGGTGTAATTTTGCGACAAATACAAACCGTATTTTTTATTTTTGTGTTTAGCTTTGATAGACACTATGTTCGACATGAAGTTCATTTATGAAATTGAGAAGCAGTCACCGATATATGACATCCAGTCAAAAGACTACAGCAACAAACAATTAACAGCAAACTGCTGGTACTAAGTCGGTGAGGCACAACGACTGAGATGAAATGATTCTTGGATAGAAAGATAAAGCTGGTAAGATTCTAACTATTTTTGATATTCTATATCAGTAAATGTATTTTCCAAAATTAATGGAATACTTTCATAATATTATTATAGTATACTGTATATTAATATACATTACAGCATTAGTATTTAGATTATATTGTAATAAGCAGTTTACTAAAATACAAATAATACCTGGTAATAGATACATGCAATAGTAAACAATACTTTAATCGTATAATATATGCTACTATGCACACATTTTTAAGAAATCAAAGTATATTACATATTAAAATATAATTTATTTGAAATTAAACTTGTCTACAATAACATTATATTTTTATAATAAAATGTTTAATTCTCCTAATTTGCGTGAAAATTCATTTTAAAAATAATTTTTTTACAAACATTTTTTCTTGCTAGTGTTCAAACGAGTTTCAAATTCGTACTGTAATTGTTGAAGATTTGTTTGCCAATACAGAGTAAGTTGTATGTTTTTGCTAATGTTTTCATTATTAAATATATTTTTAAGGAGATAAATAAAGATAATGGCAGTAATAAAACTGTATTTGGTAACTCAATATTAATTCAGTTATAAGCTCCAAAATGAATTTGAACAAAGTAAACCTAATACCTATAAACTGTGTAGCAACATGTTCATTTGCTTACAATATAAGTATACCTCTCTTGTCCAGGTATTGCTCCTGGACTGTTGAAACAGTTGCAATAAGGTATCTATCTCGAGCCCCATTTCTTCAGCCCCCCATTGGCAAAAATTCATGTGCACCTTCCGTGTCGCATGACAGTGTGTTCTCAAATATTAATCACAGTTTTTAACGAGGTTATACAGAAAAGTAGAATGTCATTTGTTGCTTAGAAAATGTTGAAGCAAATAATATTAAGGTTCGTGTCCATTGCATTAAAAACAAAAGAAACAAGCACCAACAAACAAGCATGTTATATCTCTAACGTATAAGTAAAGAAACGACAGACATTCCTGCAAGAAAAAAATTGTTTTGGATTTGTATATAAATATCCAAGGATTAAAGATGAAAATTTCTTCGATTATGAACAAGTAGTGGGCATAGTACAAGCACCTCAAATAAACCACAGAGGAGAGTTGAAGTTTAACACTGATTTTCATAAATGTAAATACCTAATAAATTTTGAAAAGAATTAGATTTGCTTTTTTTATCTTTTTAATGTGTTACTCTTTTTTTTTTTAAAGACGGTATCTGATCCTTTTCACCCAGATACTGTTTGAATAACATTTTCAAAACAAATAACACAAGCAATTCGATTGACACTGACTTTGGAGATGAATAGCGTTAGATAACACAAAATATTTACACAGTGCAACAAAAACTGTTTTAAAATTCTGCTATAACGTATCAGTCTATATGAATACGTTTTGGTGTACTAGTTATTTAATCGGGGGTTGAAGAGTTACAATGCTCCAAATTTGAGTATTGATTCTATTCATTCATCCCATTTTATGGTAATCTGATGTTTTTGGTAGGATTTCACTTTTCCCTTTTAATTACAGCAACCCACTTCGAAATTTCAGAACGATTATGAGACAATCTACAAAGAGTCACTTATGTAAACGTGCATTTATGTTAAACTATTTACCTATGAAATTGAACATCCTTCCTTTTGTGTTGTAAATTATTGCACCCATATACTGAACTATAAAATCATTGATTGTAAGATACGCAACCCTATTTTATGTAATTTTATAAATTAAAACTGAAACAAATCACTGTATATAAAAAAAATACAAACTGCCAGTTTAGGCCTATGGTGGATACTGACACACACAAGAATGGGGATTGGAATTGCTATACAATTGTCTCATGCTTTTCCTTGCTCTTCCCACATTATTACTATGTACCCCTAGCAGCAGTTGCACTATGGGTGTAACATAGCGGCTTTTTCAGTTATGTATCTAATTCAGTGGATTAAACTATTTGAAACTCTTTCAAAAGAAGGGTTAGAGTGGGTAAATTAGTTTTGTTTATAACATAGTTTATGCTAGTGAATCATAGAGGGTAGACTGTAAACTTACAGTGAACGTATTTATCATAATTTCAGTTTAATATTAACAAAATAATTCTGTACCTGGCATACAAGAATACATTTTAAGTTCCTTTAAACAACGAAAACTTAAGACACGACCTATAAATACAAACGCTCCAACAACACATCAGACAACTAGCCACAAACACATATCAAAACCTCGACGACTCCACTCAACTTTCTCACAGAAACATCGCAAACACCCATGGGACTCAACAACAACGCAAGAAACGACCAAGACGAATACTTGACGACGACAATGACTAACCACACCCAAAACCTTAAACACCATAAACACTAAACACTTACCATAAACCACCAAACACACTCAAACACCCACACCCACACCATATATCTGTACTCATCTTCCACACCAACACACTTCGAATGGACAGCAACGAAAACTTATGTATATTTATGAATAATTTTTGAACAATTTTTGAATAATTTTTGAATAATTTTTTGAATAATTTTTGAATAATTTTTGAATAATTTCTGAATAATTTTATTTCTTTTGTATATATGCACTATAACTTAGTATTCTATATTTAACAACAACAACAAAAAGAAGAAGAACAAGAACAAGAAGAAGAAGAAGAAGAAGAAGAAGAAAAAGAAGAAAACCAGCCCTACCACCAAATTATGGACATATATCAATGTAAATATTTGTATAACTAAGTATATAATCTTTTAATCTTTTAATATTTTAATCTTCAATTTCTTTTTTGAAAAATGAAAAAAAAAAAAAAATTTCACCAATCATTTTTCGCAATCATATTATAACATACTTTCATAGCTTGTATCACAAACACAAACACAAAACACCACCAAATTATATATGTGCTTCTATGTTTAATAAAGTAAATCTACGTATAAAAGTCATCACACACACACACACACACACACACACACACACACACACACACACACACACACACATCTCAAAACCATCGCAACACCGACAGGCCGAAAAACTCATAATAGAGTTACAAGGCATTTTAACGACGCTGAGAGCGTCGTGTCCAGCTACTGCGGTTCCTTTAAACTGGGGGAATTGTATATGTTGAAGAAATTAATATTAGAGGATAGAGGTAGGTTTTATGTTATGATATTGTACATTTTTGTCAACTTCGACTTCGAATATAGTTCCTTCATTAGAAAAGCCAGTGATACTGAGGCAAAATTCAAATCAAATTATTATGACATTACAATGTATGCTATCTCAAAATGTTTTGAATTATTATAAGGATGGTATGTTGATGGATTGCTAAAAGTAATTAAATCTTTTATTTGTAGTTAATGGAAGGAACATATCACGCTAAATAAGATTCTTGAAGAAGCAGAACATATTAATGATATGTTGCAACCATTCCAGACCAAATTGTAATATTTCCTCCAGAAAATGCAAATGATTGTAGTTACTGGTGACGAAAGTGACGGCCAGCAATTTGTCTGGTCTGCAATTACGATCAGACACTGAAATTTTGTTGATGGTGCACTTGTCACACTGGAACTACAATTTTTGTTTAATTTTTTTTAATATAGCATATGACCCCGTTCCGAATGGACACACACCTTGAAAAAGTTCTAGATTACTAGAACGGGTGGAATGGCTTCCATGTTCAGTGACATAAAGAGCCAAACTATAGGTTCAACCAAAGTAGCAGAGTCTTTAATGAGGAACCAGACTAAGACAGGTGCCTGAAAGAGGGCAGCTGCTCTTTCGGTACTAAGAGTGGCAGAGACTATAGAGGTCAGTATGACATTTTAAAACACACTACTGTGATGCGGAAGGCAACTCACCACAACCCCTCCCAAGTATACAGCATACCTAAATTGTAATTAAGATGATGGCATCTTCTTGGGTAAAAGATTCCGGAGTTAAAATAGCCCCCATTTGTATCTCCAGAAGGGGACGACTTTGGAGGATGTGATTGGAATGTTTAAAAAAAGAATCGGGAATATTTTGAGCGTCAGAGCGTGGAATGTCAGAAGTATGAAAGTAGGTAAGCTAGAAAACTTGAAATGGATAGGTTAGCACTAGACATAGTAGGGATCAGCGAGGGATTTTTGGAGTGGGGACTTTAAGGTAATTCACACAGGAGCCGAGGAAGGAAATTTGGGTGTGGGGATAGTTATGCGAAAAAAGATAGGACACTGTAGAAAACTACTTACAACAGAACGAAAGAGCACTCACGGTTAGATTAGAATCTAAGTTGGTAAATATAGTAATAATACAAGTATACATGCCCACCTCTAGCTATAGTGAGAAAGAGGTAGAAGCGATCTACAAAGATATCGAAGACACAGTAAGATACGTAAAAGGACATGAAAATTCAATTATTACTGGGGATTTTAATGCAGTGGTGAGTTATGGTACAGAAGGAGTTGTAGCAGTGTTAAATCTTACATTAAACTTTGTTGAATTTACACTTATTTTGATTATTTGAATTCGAATCTTTTTATTAGTTATATTTTGCGCCGTATAGTTAGCGTTGCGGAACGTAACTAAGAAGGGTTGTAGAAGTGGCATTCGCGCCCTTACTAATCTAGGATTCGCGCTTTAGACTTCCCCAAGAATGGTCGTGTGCAATGTACATACACACTATTAGTATTTTAAATTGAGTTGGCGGCAAACAGCTGCAATGTATTCTGGTTTTTAACAATGTTTGTTCAATAAATAACACTGCGTTTTACAAGTTTTATGCGTTTCTTTTGATAGTGTTAATCTGCAGACTTGCTTGTAGATCACGTCAAGGAATAAAATTAACATGGTCCATCGAGCGAATAATTACTATGGAAATGGAAATTAAGGTCCATCACAATTACAGAAGGCATTGAGCGTCTATGCCACGGAGCGAAACAGTAACCTTTCGAATTACTGGAATTGGAGTGATTATACATTTGCGCAAAAAGGATTGGTCCAGGTATCCATATATAAGACTTCCTTTATAAAAAATAGCGTTTATTTGAGGAATCAAGTAAGTTTCCCGATCAATTTTCAATAATTTGCGTAATTTTGAGGTTACAACTTTTTATATGTGCATAACACGTTTTAATGTGGTTGTTCTAATTAAAATAACGTTTTTCATATGCACACATTCAATTTGCGTTGAAATATTGCCAGAGGGTAGTAAATGTTAAGTTATTAAAGAGCTTATTTGTCCTTGCATGCATTTAATTACACCGCCAAACACGTTCTTGCAGGCGTATTTTCTTTCAAAAAATAACCTTGAGCTTTAGAAAGATGAACATGCTAGGGGTTACTCATTCATAACTGTGCATTGCCTTAGGCGATCTGAAAACATTTATTGGTTTTAGAAAGTTTGACTTGCATGTTCTGCAGGGCGGCAAAACGTCAAAACCGGTATTGTATAACCTAAAACCATTAAGTGGTTAAACCATCATTTAGTGTTTGAAAATTAGAAGTCAGTTTTGATAACATAAGGTTTGGCGCGATTTATGTGGTTGGTTTTTAGCGAGGTTCTTATGCAATTTAAAGGTAAAGTTGTTTAATTTAAAGGTATTTTTCAAATATGTCTGAACAATTAAAGACGTTTATAGCGAAAAGAGGTGTTCTTAAAAGCAAATTAACAAAGTTTAAGCAGAAGTATGAGCAGGATTTTGCTGTTTTAAATGAAGAAGTTAAGTACATTGAACTTAAAGAGCGTTATACTCGTTTTGTCCCCTTGTTGGAGGAATATGAGGCGATTCAATTAAAAATCGATAATCTTGAGCATTCGGAAGATGCTGCGGGCTATGAAGAGGGCAGCCAATTTGAAGATGCGTACTTTTCTTTAATGTCTAAGGTTCAGTACACGATTCAAACTTATGAATCGGTTGCAAAAACAGAAGTAGTTTCACGGGCTAGCTCAGATGCTTCCCCAAAAGAGCCTAAGGAGATTAAGCGATCAGCTTCTTCTGACAATTCAAATACAGGCATACGTCTGCCAACGATAAACTTACCAAAATTTGACGGTTCGTACGTTAAATGGCTCGATTATAAAAATACGTTTGAATCACTTATTCATTTTAATAAAGATATTAGAAACGTCCAAAAATTTCATTACTTGAAGGCCAGTTTGCAAAATAGTAGCGCGGAACAAGTGATTAAAGCGATACCCATATCAGATTCCAATTATACGATATCGTGGGACATTCTATGTTCGAGATATGACAACAAAAAGTTACTCGTTCATAACCATATAAAATCTATTTTTAACCTAGAAGATTTGGCTAGTGAGTCATCATTTCAAATTCGAAAACTTATAGACACGGTTAACACCCATTTGAAAAGCTTCAGTTACCAATAGAGCACTGGGATGTGCCGTTAGTGTATGTTATTGCGTCAAAATTAGATAGTATCTCTGCACGAGAATGGGAATCGTTTAAGGGCGATAAGGATTTACCTACTTTGGAGGATCTCTTTAAATTTCTGAAAGGGCGTTCAGATTTGTTAGAAACTCTTGAGGCTGCTGGTTTAGAAAGGCGTTCTGACAAACCTCATAAAGGCTATCATAATAAACCCAGACAATTCACAAAGGCGTTAGTAGCGAACAGCATCTTGTGTAATTATTGCAAGAAAGGTCACAGTATTTATAAATGTATGCAATTCAGGGATTTAACGGTTGAAGACCGCATAAAAAAGGTTAGAGATTTAAAATTGTGTGAAAATTGTTTGCGCGAAAACCATTATGCCAAGGATTGTAAGTTTGGTTGTTGTACCAAATGCAAATTAAAACACAATTCTCTTTTGCATATCGATGCAGCTGAGGCGAGTGATATTGTGGCAATGAATTTATCTGCAACATCGATAAATACACAGGTTTTGCTTTCGACTATATTGGTGAAAGTGCAAAGTATGGACAATAAGGAGTATATTGTCAAAGGTCTTTTAGACACAGGTTCACAAAACAGTTTTATAACTGAAGAACTGGTGGAATGTTTAAAGCTAAATAAAAATAAAATAAACCTTACAGTATCTGGGCTTAGTCAGTCATTGTCAACAATCGAATGTAAGTGCGACTTGACTGTACAATCTGTCAATAAGCATTTCAGTGCGGATTTGTCTTGTTTAGTTATCAAAAATATTACAGGATACTTACCTTCATTTAAGTTGGATAAGGATGACATTCCTATTCCAGAAAATCTTAATTTAGCGGATCCTAAGTTTTTTGAGCCACACCCTATACATATTTTGATAGGTAGCGATTATTTGTGGAACTTTGTTTGTAAGGGTCAGATTCAGTTGGGAAAATATATGCCTATTTTACAAGAAACCAGCTTTGGTTGGATTTTATCAGGGCCAGTATTCAGTAATCGTAAAAATCTTAAAGGCACCACATACTGTAACTTAATTAACGTAGATGTTCAAACACAGCTACAGCGATTTTGGGAACTGGAAGAAATTGGTCCAGCAAGACAATACTCTTTAGAAGAGGAGGAATGCGAGCAGCATTTCTTAAGTAATTATAAGCGCCTAGAGGACGGGCGGTTCATGGTATCTATTCCATTAAAGGCATCTCCAGATATTTTGGGAGAATCTTATGAATTAGCTAAATCACGTTTTCTAAATTTAGAGCGGAAATTTGTGTCTAATGCGTCACTTGGGCAGAGATACACTACTTTTTTGTCTGAGTATGAAAGTCTAGGACACATGTCTAAGGTAGAATATCCCTCTGATGTTAAGCAGTATTTCATGCCGCATCATGGAGTGTTAAAGGAGAGCAGCGAAACCACAAAATTGCGTGTGGTGTTCAATGCATCTCAGGCGACTAGTTCAGGCAAATCTATCAATGATCTGCAGATGGTAGGTCCCGTATTGCAAGATGACCTACTTTCAATATTGATTCGTTTTAGGCAACATAAGTACGTTTTCTGTAGCGATATCGAAAAAATGTACCGTCAGGTACTTGTAGAGCCTTCACAAAGGCGATTGCAATGCATATTATATAGGCATACACCCGATGAGAAACTGCAGGCTTACGAATTAAATACATTGACATACGGAACAGCATCTGCATCCTTTTTAGCGATACGATCCTTACAGCAGGTAGGTCATGATTGTAAAAAATCATATCCTCTGATATCTGAAATAATATTGCGTGATTTTTATGTCGACGATTTACTGAGCGGATCTGACAGCCTCGCTGAAGCTAAGAGTATTGTCGAAGATATTTCGGTTGTTTTAAGGCAAGGAGGTTTCAGTTTGCGTCAGTGGGTTTCGAATAGCGATGAAATTATTTCCAATAGTTTAGGGAATGATACGATAGATCTAGGACCCAATGAGAACAAAAAGACTCTTGGTCTAATGTGGGCAGTTAGCACAGATTGCTTCAGGTTTAATATTAGCGAGAATAAAAATTCGATGATTACAAAGCGAACGATTCTATCGGAGATTGCTCAGGTATTCGATCCTATCGGATTATTGTCACCCTGTACTATAATTGCTAAAATTATTTTACAAAGGCTGTGGCAAGAAAAACTGGCATGGGACGACGAAGTTCCAAGTCCTATTAAAAATGAATGGTTGAGATTTCGAGAGTCTCTTCGTACTTTAAATAATTTAAATATAGAGCGGTGCGTGAGATCTACAGACTCTTTTCATTTTGAAATTCATGGCTTTTCCGATGCTTCGGAGAGAGCATACGGTGCGGCGATATACATAAAATCACTAAATAGCAAAGACACGGTTTGTATAAGATTGCTATGTGCGAAGGCTAAAGTTAGTCCTTTAAAGACTTGTACAATTCCACGTTTGGAACTGTGCGGAGCACTTTTACTGTCTCGATTAGTAGAAAAGGTTTTAAAATCGCTTACTTTAAAGCCGGAGAAAATATATTTATGGTGTGACTCGACCATAGTTCTAGGGTGGTTAAAAACTCAATCAAATTTATTAAGACAATTTGTTGCTAATCGCGTAGCCACTATACGAAGGTTAACAGAAATTGATCAATGGAATCACGTTCGGTCACAAGAAAACCCTGCTGACGTATTGACGCGCGGAGTTAATCCAATAGCTTTACCAAGTTTAAATTTGTGGTGGGACGGTCCTTCCTTTCTGCAACAAGATGCAGACTGTTGGCCAAAAATTGGCGCAGAGACAATATTTTTACCAGAGTTGCGTAAACAAAAAATGTATGTTTAACTATTAATGATACTAAGTTAATCGACTTTGCTCGATTTTCTAATTTTAATAGATTAATTCGCAGCGTTGCTTATTGCGTTCGTTTCACTACGAATTGCAGAACTAAAATTAAAAATATTGAGTTATTAACGAGAATTGAGATTGAGCATGCTACATTGATTGTAGTAAAATATTCACAATCTGAGTCCTTTTCTGAAGAGCTAAGAGCACTTAAACGGGGAAAAGATATTTCCAGTAAAGTAGAATTTTAGGTCTTTCTCCGTTCTTGGATAAAGATTGTATCATGCGTTGGTGGAAGATTAGACAAGTCAAATCTTCCGAGGATCTAAAGCATCCCATCTTATTATGTTCAAGACATTTGTTATCAAAGTTAATATTTGAGTATGAACACTTAAATTCGTTACACGCGGGTAGTCCAACTTTATTGTACACAGTACGTCAGAAGTATTGGCCGATTGCAGGAAAGGGCTTGGCTCGTAAAGTAGTCAGGCAATGTGTAACATGTTTTAAGGCAAAACCAAATTTTCTAGTACTATTATGGGAAATTTACCTAGAGAGCGAATCACTCCTGCTGCTCCATTTGCAACTACAGGTGTTGATTATACTGGAGCATTTTTAATAAAAGAGCGAAAAGGTCGGGGATCAAGAATGATTAAAACATATATATGTATATTTATTTGCTTCGTAACAAAGGCTGTACATTTAGAAGCAGTTACAGACTTATCATCAGAGTGCTTTATTATGGCTCTGAGACGATTTGTTTCACGACGGGCAAACCCTTTAAAATCTTCTCCGACAATGGGACGAACTTCGTAGGTGCTAATAATGAATTAAAGGAATTGGGTAAGTTTCTTGCAGAGAACCAATCACATTTAGTTCAAGCTGTTGCTGGCGTAGGTATTGAATGGCATTTTATACCGGCTTACTCTCCCCATTTTGGTGGCTTATGGGAGGCTGGGGTTAAATCCACTAAGCATCATTTAAAACGGGTTATGCATGATTCTCATTTGACTTATGAAGAGTTTATAACTTTAATTTCGCAAGTAGAAGCTATTTTAAACTCCAGGCCTCTATCCCCTATGTCCTCAGATCCCAATGATTTGAATCCTTTGTCTCCTGGACATTTTTTAATTGGAGCTCCGTTAACGGCAATACCAGATTTTGATCATCAAGATGTTCCTGATAACAGATTGACGCGTTTTCAACTCGTGCAAAAAATGCAGCAACATTTCTGGTCACGCTGGGCGAAGGAATATATTTCCAATTTGCAAGTTAAAAATAAATGGAAGCAGTCTTCATTAAACATAAAGGTTGGCGATCTCGTTTTAGTTAAAGACGATAACTTACCGTCAATGAAGTGGTTGATAGGAAGAATTGTGTTCTTACATGCTGGAAAAGACTTAGTAAATCGAGTTGCGACAATTAAGACTCTGAATGGAAATATTAAGAGAAGTTTTCAGAAGTTCTGTGTTTTACCTGTGAATTAAAAGTTTTGCGCTAGTTGAATATACGGTTCTATAGTCTTAAGATAGGCATTTATTTGTGTGTTATGTTACATTTACTAGTGTTTTCTTATTGATTTGTGTAATTTGTTGAAAGCCTGGTGCTTCCAAGGGGGCCGGCATGTTAAATCTTACATTAAGCTTTGTTGAATTTACACTTATTTTGATTATTTGAATTCGAATCTTTTTATTAGTTATATTTTGCGCCGTATAGTTAGCGTTGCGGAACGTAACTAAGAAGGGTTGTAGAAGTGGCATTCGCGCCCTTACTAATCTAGGATTCGCGCTTTAGACTTCCCCAAGAATGGTCGTGTGCAATGTACATACACACTATTAGTATTTTAAATTGAGTTGGCGGCAAACAGCTGCAATGTATTCTGGTTTTTAACAATGTTTGTTCAATAAATAACACTGCGTTTTACAAGTTTTATGCGTTTCTTTTGATAGTGTTAATCTGCAGACTTGCTTGTAGATCACGTCAAGGAATAAAAATAACAAGCAGGTTTATTTGGTTTAAGCACGGGAAATGACAGAAGAAATAGACTGGTAGAATTTTGTGAAAAGAACAATTTAATCATCACTAACACATTATTTCAACATCATTCTTAAAGACAAAACACGTGGAAGCTGTCGGGAGATATAGGAAGATATCAAATAGATTACATTCTCATGAGGCAACGGTTTATGAATCAATTAAATAACCGTAGAAGCTACCCAGAAGCAGATATAGACATACACCACAACATCGTAATTATGAAAACCGCTCTTAAATTTAAAAAATAGAAAAAACAGAACAAAAAAGGGCACTTTGACTTTGAGAAACTAAAAGATAAAGATATCCATGATGATTTGAAAGTCAAATGAATTGCAGAAATATATCGTGAAAATTTCTTGTACTTAGGAAGTAGATACAGAATGGAATAACATTAAATCCAGCTTAAACATGGCGGCCAGACGAAACAGGAAAACAGAGATGCAAAGCCATAAAATGGGAAACTATTTGCTGATACAGGAAAGCTAAAGAGCAATAGATTGATGAAAAGTGGAAAGAGGTACAAACTATGATAGAAAGAGGAAAGACAGACGAAACATACAAACTAATTACAATGAATTTTAGAGATATGAAACCATATAGCAAAAATATAAAGGAAGCTGGAGAAAACGTCATTATAAAAAATGTAGAGAAAGTGGTTACATGGAAAGAATATATAGGGAACTTATTTGCAAGAGAGGAACTAACAGCACTAGAACAGGAATCAGACATGGAAAATGATGACTTCTGATATCCTATACTTAGAGATGAGTTTGAATTAGCATTAAAGGGTCTGAAAAACGGTAAGGCGCCGGGTACAGATAAGGTGCAAGCAGAAACTCTAAAAGTCGCTGGACAAGCAGTAACAGAACGTGTCTTCCAACTTGAACGCTATATGTATGAGACAGGTGAGATAACCAAAGATTTTAAACATAACATCATGGTCACTATACCAAGGACAGAGGGTCGGATGTGAAAATTTTCGAACAATAAGTTTGACAGCACACGTATCAATAATATTAACTAGAATTGTAGAAAGACGAATGGAAAAACAAGCTGAAGAAACACTATTAAAAGATCAATTAGGGTTTAGGCAAAACAGGGGAACACGGGTGGCTATTTTAGCTCTTAGGGTAATAATGGAGAAAACACTAGAAAAACGGGAAAGCGTGTAGAAAGGATTTGCAGATCTGGAAAAATCATTCGACAATGTAAAATGGAAAAAATATGTTCGAAATACTCAAAACGATTGGAATGAGTTTTAGGGAAAGACGGATAGTACATAGCTTATACAAAGAGCAGACAGCGGTAATAGAATTAGAGCAGGAAAGTAGAGAAGTAAATATTTTGAAAGGCATGAGGTGGGTATGCACCCTTTCCCCGTTAATTTTTAACTTGTACACCGAAGAGGCAATTAATACTATCAAATGCAGGAAGACATTTGGAATTATTATGCAGGGATAAAAGATTGATATGCTTAGATTTGCAGATGATGTAGCGGTATTAGCATCTAACAAGGAAGAGTTAGAAGCTGCTTTTAATGAAGTGGAAACAGTTCTAACAGAGAGATACAGTATGAAAATTAACAAAAATAAAACTAAAGTACTAGTATGCAAAGGAGGGGAAAATAAATCAAAAACACGAATACAAATAGGTAAGGAGAACTTATAAGAGGTTAAGGATTTCTGCTACCTAGGTAGCCAAATTATGCGAGATGGGAGGAGCGCAAAAGATATAAAACAAAGATTAACACAAGGTCGTGCTACATTTAACAAGAAAAAGCAACTACTATGTTCAAGGACAACAAACATAGAAACAAGGAAACGATTGCTTAAAACATATGTGTGGAGCACAGCACTGTATGGCTGTGAAGTCTGGACTGTAGAAGAAGCAGACAAGAAAAAGGTATTTGAAATGTGGTACTACAGACGTATGATGAAGATATCATGGACAGACAAAGTTAAGAACAAAGAGGTACTAGAAATGGTAGGGGAAGAAAGAAGTATGTGGAAAACGGTAAAAAATAGGAGAGATAGATGATAGGCCACATACTAAAACATGATTGGTTAAAAATTAATGATGGTGCTCGATTCAAGCTTAACACACATTCATCATCATTCATTTTGTTTTCGACCTTACTTAAGGTCGGTTTGACGCAACTCTAACTTCTTTTCTATTCTGTACTAATCTAAAAAGCTCTACATACCCGTCACAACCTAAATTTCTAATAGTTTGACTATTATAGTTTGGTCTAGGTCTTCTTATATCCTTCTATCTTTTTCCTATCCAGCTGGCTCTACACAGATATTTGCAACTTGATGGTTGTTAAAGAACTCTAACATGTTTACATGATTACCATTTATAAGGAAATGAAATATAACCTGGTTATCCGCTTCAAAAAAGGAAAAGTGTTAAATTATATGTTATGGTAAGGCTTAAGCAACAAATCGCTGCCAACATGCCAGACCGCTACCTAATTGTGAGTTATGTCATGGTGACATTTAGTTAACTTATTTTTTTTTTTTTTTGTTTTCGAACTTACTTAAAGTCGGTTTGACGCAGCTCTAAATTCTTGTCTATTCTGAGCTAGTCTAAAAAGGTCTGCATACCCTTCACAACCTAAATCTCTAATAATTTGACTAATATAGCTTTGCCTAGGCCTTCCTACTCTATTTTTATTTGGTAGTCTATAATCTAAGACTTTACTAAATAGTCCCTCATGTCTTAACTGGTGCCCTATCATTCTATCTCTCCTGACCTTGAATTGTTTCCACATACAGGGTTCCTCACCTATCCTTCTAGTATAAACTTCCTCGTATGTTACTCTATCTGTCCAACTAATCTTTAACATTTTTCTATAACACCAAGTTTCAAAAGCTTCTATCTTTTTCTTATCTACTTCTCTAATTGTCCAAGTCTCACTACCGTATAGTAGAACGCTCCATACGTACGACTTTAAGAAACTTTTTCTATTATCTAAACTAATACTATTAGCTATTAGTAAGTTTTTCTTTTTTAAAAACATTTTTCTAGCTTGAGCTATTCTAGCTACTATATCCCTTCTGCTACGTCCATCCTTTGTAATTATACTACCTAAATAGCAAAATTCATCTACCTCCTCTAACTCGGTATTACCTATTTTTAATTTTGGTTCAGAACTAGGCTGTAACTCACTTGTCATGTCTTTGTCTTTACTGAGTTAATTCTCATACTATAGTTACTCTGTAGTATCTCCTCTAAAATATTTAAAAACTCTCCTAACTCTTTTCTAGACTCTGCTATAATGGCTATATCATCTGCAAAACGTAACATGTCTATTTTCTGTCCCTGTACACTAACATCTATCTCTTTTCTCTATCTAGCTAAGTTTAAAGCTTCCTCAATATAAACATTAAAAATCAAGGGGGACAGTATACAACCCTGTCTAACACCATTTCTAATCTTAGCTTCCTTTTCTATTTCATCAAATCTAATTACTACGCTTTGGTTTTTATATAGACTGTAAATAATTTTTCTACCCCTATGAGAGATTCCTATTTTTTGCAAAACCCTGAACATAACAATCCAATTAACCCTATCAAATGCTTTTTCTAAATCTACAAACACGAAATGAGTCTTTTTATTTTTTGTAACCTTTTTTCGATAATTACTCTAATCATTAGTATCGGCTCTCTAGTCCCTCTGTCTTTACGAAAACCATATTGGTCTTCGCCTAAATAATTCTCAGTCAAAGTTTCTACTCTATTTTTAATTATTATTGTTAGTATTTTGGAAGCATGAGAAGTTAAACTAACCGTTCTAAAATTCTCACACCTATCAGCTCCTGACTTTTTTGGGATTGTGATAACATTTTTTTCGAAATCTATTGGAACCTCACCTGTGTCATATATTACTTTTACTAGTTCATATAATCTGTCTAAAGTTTTCTGACTTGCATATTTCATTAATTCTGCAGGAATATCGTCTATCCCTGGCGCTTTATTTGGTTTAAGATTCCGAACAGCTCTATCAAATTCCTCTCTTAATATTGAGAACCCTATTTCTACATCCTCTTCTTGGTCGTTCTCTAACTCATCCATATCGTCTCCTTTATATAAATCTTCTAAATATCTTTTCCATCTATCAGCTACCTCAACTTTATTTATTAGAAGCTCATTATTCTCGCCTCTAATACCATTATATTTTTCCTATCTTCCCCAAAAAACCTTTTAACTGCCCTGTAAGCCCTGTCTGTCTTACCTACTCTCAAATCTTCTTGTATTCCCTTACAATTCTCCTTCATCCAATTATTTCTAGCTTTTCTACACTCATGTACTATCTTATTTCTAACTGTATTATATTTTTGCTTACTTTCACTATCCACTTCTCTGAAAGGTTTAAGCTTTTTTCTATTCTCTATTAAATCTAATATCTCCTTTGTTACCCAGGGTTTTCTCGCTTCTATTTTTTTCTTACCTATAGTCTGTGTTGCTGTATCATGTACAGTCAGTTTTATTTCTTTCCATCTATTTTCTACGTTCCCTCTTACAGCTATCTCTTTGCTCTTATTATCTAATACTTGTTTATATTCCTCTTTTACCCTACTATCATTAAGCTTACCTAGATCTCATCCCTCTCTTTTAACCTTTCTCAATTTTTTGAATTTTAGTTTACACTTCATTTTAACTAAGTTATGATCGCTATCTATGTCAGCCCCTGGATAACTACGACAGTTTTTAACTTGGTTTCTAAATCTTTGTTTAACTAAAATATAATCTATTTTGTATCTAGCCCTACCACCTGGCGCTTTCCAGGTATATCTTCTCCTAACATGTTGTTCGAATAGTGTGTTTACAGTTACTAATCTATGTTCCTGGCAAAACTCAACTAATCTTTCTCCTCTATCATTTCGTCTGCCATACCCAAATTTTCCTACCATTTTTCTCTCACTACCTTCTCCCACTGACGCATTAAAATCGCCCATAACTATTAAATTCTCATCTCCTTTTACTTTTCTCACTATACTATTTATATCTTCGTATACCTTTTCTACTTCCTCATCCTCGTACTGAGTTGTTGGCATGTAAACCTGAACTAAAACAGTGTCGGTGGGTTTCGTACTCAATCTAACCATAATTATTCTATCACTAAATTGTAAGTACTCTTTAACTTTATGTCCTAATCTTTTACCTAACACTATTCCTACGCCTGCCTGTCCATTAGTTTAAGAAGTTGTAATTATTCTATAATTATCTTTCCAAAAGTCATTACTATCTGGCCATCTTATCTCACTAATACCTAAAATGTCCAGCTTTTCCTTTCTCATTTCGACTAATAAATTCGTTAACTTATCTACTCTAAGTATTGACCTTACATTCCAAGTCCCTATCACTAAATCGAACTGTTGTTTTATATTCTTACGATGACGAGCCCCAAGTACCCCCTCCTGGAGATCCGAATGAGGGAGTATTTTACCTCCGGACAAGAATTTTACTTGTGATCTCTCCATCATATGTATTTCGTGTTTTAGGCCATGCACACCTGGGAAATATTGTGGTAGGCTCCCATATCTTTCCACAATGTAGTTTTTAAAGATTTTAGCAGAAAGTCGTATCCGTCATGGCCAACCCCCAACAAGCTTGTAAATTATTGAGGATCGCCCGACCCTCCTCCAATATCTTTTAGCCAGCAAGGCTGCTGCGCCTTTTAATCGCCTTTTACGATAAGCAGGATTACTATAGTAGTATTCTTTATCTCCTACTATAGGGAGAACACACATTAAAGAAAATCAATTAAGTCTGTATCAGCACATGAAAAAAAATGGTTTAACATTTCTGGCATCGCTGATCAATTGAATATATTTTTTGAGTTGCAGCAGTATCTAAAATGGTATCAGATGGGACAACAATTAATCAAGGTCGATGATGTGGTGGTGATTAAAGATGATAACGCTTTCCCCCTTCTATGAAACACAGGAAGAATCATAAAGGTGTTTCCTGGCAATGACAATATTCTTCACATTGTTTTGGTGCAAACCAACTTGGTGTAGCAAGATTTTCATTAGCCAACATTTCTATCTTGCCAATCAAAGACAATTTTTGTAAATATATATCACGTATCAAAAATGTTTATTTTTATCAATTATAATATTGTTTCTGTTTTTTGATGGGTGAAATACTTAAGTTTTTTGGGGCAGGGGCAATATGTTACAGCTAAAACTACTTTATTGTATGCCAGTCTATTTGTAGTAAAAGATGCCTTATCTTAGTTTCAAAACTGGTTAAGAGTTAGCTAAAAGAGGTAAACATTTTTAAGGAGTAATGTTGAACGAAAGGATGATAGCATCTAGTTTATGGAGATGCCACTATATACATAATAAATAGTTATCCTGAGATTTGCCTTTTATTGCCAAAGTCCACTAAGGTATAGGTACAAGTTTACTGTCTTTAGAAAATTCCGTTTTGCATTTTACTGTAAAAATTTTAATTTATGTTAAGAGGTTATCCACTTCCACGCTCAAAGAAGGATATTCTGTCACTTTAACCGACAAAGCACTCTGACAAAAATTTGAAATCTGATTAACCCTTTGCTCAGCGACTTAAAGTGCATTAGAATATAAAACTAGAAAAATAGAAATTCAAATAAAAACACAATATAATTGTTAACTTCAAAACATTCGGCTTCCACACAAAAATCACTAATATTCAAATTTCTGGATGTTAAATACATAATGTTATCTACAAATTGATTAAATATTTAAATAGTTATATGTAAAGTAATCTCTAACAAAGATTATTGTAAACAAAAACCAATTTTGTTTACAGAGCACGTAGTATGTAAGTAAAATTTTGATTAAGAAAGTCTGAACTCTGATTGTGCCCAAGTCTACATAATTAAGAAACAAATCCAAATTAAAAATTTTGGAGTTAATTATTAAAGAAAATAATTTTCTTATACATTTTAAATGGTTTCTATTAACAATTAATAAATTGGTAAATTTTAATTTGGAATCTTTAATTAAAACACAGCCCAGTTTAAACTTGTTCATCTCTCAAAATGTAGGCAGGTGCACAACCGTAATACTAAAGACAGGAAATGGAAAATGGGAGAAAAGAAATAATTCAAAAGTTAGTTACAACTCTGTAACCAAGATTGCCCAATAAAACATTATTTCAGATTGTTGTTCTAAGCATCAAACAGCGAAGATTTTTTGAACTCCGAAGCATTTTATTCAAGCTTATCTATGGGGGTATGCTAATCAATGATATACACTATATTTGATTTTGCAATACTACACCCGAAAGTACTACATTGGCCAGAATTTTGCCGAACCCTTGCTGTTCCATGCAAGGTAGGGATCTTTTAACATATGTGACAACACACACACGGGACCTCCATTTAACCTCTCATCCGAACAAAGACATATTTTTGTGTAAAATCCTCACTACTATTTTTCAAGCGGATTCTGCCGCAATTCGAAACTGGGAACTTGGGCACAGTAGTGCCATGCATACCAACTGAGCCATGGAGCCACCTAAATTAATGGTACACAGCAAAACTGCAGCTTCCTTGGATAAAAATTAAGAGATTTGGTCAAACTTACCTCAGTCCAAAAGTTGATATTAACTGATATACAGGATGTCAAAGTTTTAATTTACATTTCGTTCTTTCTTAATTATTCTTCAACAGGCGATAATGGCACGAGAATAAGTTATATAATACTCGTAACTGAAACGTGGTTAATGAAAATAGTAATATAAACGATTATCAGCTTGTAGGATTTAATTTATTTTATAATGATCGAGTTGGTAGAGGTGGAGGTGTTGTCATATATGCAAGATGCTTTCTAAACTGTAAAATCCACCATCTTAATTCATTAAATAATGGGTCCTTAGAACAGCTGTGGGTCAGCTTCAATTATAATCGAAAGAAAATAGCTACTGGTGTGATGTATTGACCTTTTAGTTTTTCAGTTAAGGACTCGTTATCCTGCTATGAAAATACACTTAGTCAAATTTCTCCTCAATTTGATAATATTTTATACTGTGGTGATATAAATCTAAATTTATTCAATGTTGGTAATCCTAATGTTATGCAGTTCAATACTCTACTTGAAATATATGATTTACAACAAACAGTCAACGACCCCACAAGGGTAACTCAATATAGCTCGACATTATTTGATATTATATTAGTTAAATGTTAAGATATAGTGAAAATGGTCGAATGTAAGTCTGGGCATGATCTATCTGATCATTCTTCAGCTGTGATTGAACTCTTGTTAACTACACTTGTAGTAGAACCTAGATATATTACTTTTCATGATCTTAAAAATATTGACCATGCTGCATTTTATAACAATCTGTGCAACTTGCCTTGTTATGAAACTTATCATGTTCAGGACGTAGATGCTCAGGTCAATTACTTATGTAAAGTTGTCCTAGGTCTTTTTGACTCTCATGCACCAGTGCGAAATGCCAGGGTTATTAAACAAAAAGCATCATGGTTAAATAATGAAATAAAAGCGATGATGTCAGTTCGAAACAAGGCATATAGTGCGTTTAAACTTACCAAATCTTCTATACATTGGCAGCAGTATAAACAACTATGTAATGTAGTCACTAGTGCAATAAAGCGTGAAAAAAAGCTTATCTTCAGCTCATGAGAAATCTTTCAAATAAAGATATTTGGCAAACGTTTTGTGATTTTGATGCGTTATTACGTAAAGAACATGTTATTCTTGAGAATCTATGTCAACAGAACACAATTAATCAATATTTTCTAGATTCTGTCAGGACTTTGATAAAATCACCTCCTTCAAGACCATATGACCATTATAATAATAATAATAAGTATAATAACAGAACTTTTTCGTTTTCTCTGGTTACGCCTGACAAAGTTAGCAATGTAATGAACTCTATCAAATCCAATGCAGTTGGGAATGATGGCATTTCAATTAATATGTTAAAGCTATGTAGTCTTATCATTATTGACTCCTCTTACTAATATTATTAATAATTGTATACTTCAAAATTACTTCCTAACTAGTTGGAAATCATAGATAGTAATACCGCTACCGAAAAAAGAAGTTGCTGTGTTGTCTGACTTGAGACTAAGTATTTTACCGGTCTTATCTAAAATACTGGAAAAAATATACGAGCAAATTTATGAGTACGTTAGTGTTTCTGAAATTCTACATTCAAATCAGTCGGGTTTTAGGGAGGTCATGGTACTGCTAGTGCATTAAAAAAATTACTAATGACATTATTCGATCATTGGACGTGGTTCTTGTTACTGCGCTGGTTTTGCTGGACTTCCTTAAAGTCTTCGATACGATCGACCATAAATTGTTACTTGCAAAAATGAATTATTTTGGATTTGATGAACCAACTATGCAATTTTTTGCTTGTTACTTGTCTGACAGAACGCAGTCAGTACGAGTTAACCGAATTATGTCTACTTACGAAGTTGTATCTAGTGGGGTTCCGCAGGGGTCAATACTCGGTCCATTATTGTTCTTAGTATATATAGCTGATCTGTCTTCATCGCTACATCACTGTCTTTCCCCATATGTATGCTGATGACTCACAGCTGTAGATATCTTTCCATAAAGATACCTTGAAAGAGGCTAACTATTTACTCAATAAAGACCTAGAACACATATCCCGCTACAATGCCAATAATTTTTTAGTGCTATATACTAAAAAAACCTCGGTCATCATTTTTGAACCAGTTAATGATAGGAAACAAGTGGTTGATAACTTAAACCTCATGCTCAATAGTGATAGTATTAAAATCCAAAACTCATTTGTGAATCTCGGTATATTATTTGATTATAAGTTGCGTTTTGAAGGACATGTAAATAATCTAATTAAGCGTTCATACATAATTTTACGCAAGTTTTATTTAAATAAAGACATTTTAAGTCATAATCATCGTGTGCTATTGTGTGAATCATTAATTTTGTCTCAGTTTAATTTTTGTGAAGCTGTATATGGTTTTTGTTTAGATTATAATACTTCCTTATGCATTCAGATGATCCAAAATGCTTGTCTAAGATTTGTTTACGGTTTACGAAAGTATGACCATATTTCTAATTTTGTGCGAGAATCAGGTTGGCTGAATATGGCTAACAGGCGTAAATTACACCTTGCAGTTTATACACATCGCGCTCTAACCTCACCCACAACACCAGAATGTATAAAGTCTTTACTAAAACCACGTCGTTATTACCATTGTATCAACTTAAGATCACTCTTGCCGTATGTTACTATAATGTTACTTCAGGTTAAGTGGAAGAACAGTCTGTGACTGAACTTCGCCTGCACGTTTTGTATGTTTTTTTTTCTCATTCACTTTGTATATGTTAGTTTAGATAAATAAAGACGATAAATAAATTAAGCATTTGAGGATTTTCTGATGCGAGAAATTCAAATACGTTCTGAATTTGAATTGCACTTGCAGATGGCTCCATCTATATGTTACATTAAATCTTGTTAAAGTGATTTAATTTTTTTGTGTCACGATGTATTATGTATTTTCCGTAAAAAAGTTATATCTTGTAAATGTCTCTCCGAGTGACCATTTTCCAGATATCCCGATATCAATTATTCAGTACACTTTTTAAATTCCCAAAAGTAAAATTTTTTAAAGTAGGCTGTGACTAAATCAGATGCAATGACAATGCTACACATTTAGGTAATATCAAACATTGCTGGTGGTTTTGAAAGATTTTTTCATATGTACAAAATGTCTAGACGTAATGAGTTTTCTAATGAAGAGATGTGAGATATGGTGGCCTTGCTTACACCAGATCTCGCAAGGTGTCTTGTACTTAATTTAGCATTTTCAACTACATGAATTTCTTTGTCTTGATCAGTAGTTATAGTATTAGTGCACCCTGCAGAATCTCATTTGGGACGAAAAAAGCTTGTTTCTCCCAGTCAATTCGAGAGATTTTTGAAAATAGTAAAATCTAGCTGTATCTTAAAATATCTACGATTGGTCCCTCGTCCATTAAATTTTTCCTGTGCGTAGATGAATACATATCTTGCATCTCTTCGTTAGAAAACTTGATATGCAAAAAAAAATTATTATATTTGTGTAATACGTGCAAAATGTCAACAAACACAAGCAAAGTTTAACATTAACTAAATGTGTAGCGTTTGTTATTGCATCTGATTTAGTCACAGCCTATTTTAAAAAAATTAATTTATGGAATGTGATAGGTGTACTCAATCAGAGAGGCATTTACAAGATATACATTTTTAGCTTAAAAAAGATGGAAAATACGTAATCTTTAACTTAGGCTAATACACCTTGACACAGAAAAGTTAGGTCATTTTAAGGAGATTTAAGCCATAAGTAACGCCTTCTACAAGGGATAGTCAAACTAACAACAAATTTGAATTTTTCGCCTCAGAAAACCCCTCAATATCTAATTTCGCGCTGTTATGACATCCTGTTGATGAATTATTAAGAAAAAACTAAATGCAAATTAAATCTTTGGCACCCT
Source organism: Platerodrilus igneus (assembly GCA_036346225.1). Taxonomy (NCBI): domain Eukaryota; kingdom Metazoa; phylum Arthropoda; class Insecta; order Coleoptera; family Lycidae; genus Platerodrilus; species Platerodrilus igneus. The sequence continues at coordinate 413,476 of JARFIW010001377.1, read as the reverse complement.
GTATCTCGGTTATTATCAACTTTTGGACTGAAGTAAGTTTAGCCAAATCTCAATATTTTTACGCAAGGAATCTACAGTTTTGCTGTGAATCATTAATTAGTCGACGCCCTGTATGCATATAAATCTTAATAACTCACAAAATACTAAGAATCAATCCAAAGCAACTACAAATCTAACCTGATTTTCTGCACTTTGATCATGAACATGCTTCAAATGATTTTGAACCGACGCATAACGAGTTTCCTCTCTTTCATACGTTTGAGTGGCTTTTGCTTTTTGTATCATTAACCTTTCAAGTTCGTTCTGTAAAGCCTTATTTTCCTTGTTGGCAAGGGGTATATGTGCACCACTACTCCACCCCATACTTTTCAACATATTTTCTAACTCAGGATCCATTTCTCAATAAAAATTTTCTAAAAAGTGTAGAATTTTAAATTAAAATATATTATACAATGTCAACAAAGACATTAAAGATGTAACTTGATAGTTTACTAGTTGCCATGGATACGTAAATTAGAAATCACCAACTGCAGGCTGCAGTTAATTTTAGATTGAGCATGTGCTATAGAATCAACAGTTTGAATTTAAAAATAGATGTACTATTTTAAGTTGTACATATTTATTGAAAGGTAAGCAAATTACTTAAAGCATATTTCTTGTTATTAAGGATTTAATTGTAGCATTTTTCATATATAAAATGGAACTTTCGCTTTTATCATGTCCTCTGTGTTTAAATCCACATTTTAAAGGTGTGGATGCTTTGCGAAGTAGTTTAATTAGCATAGCAAACAATAACATTGTATGTCCTGTATGTAATGAAATATTTCTGGGACTTGATAAGCTTACAATCCATTTATTTTCACACATTTCAACTGAAAAACTATCACAAGAATTAAACAATAAAATAAAAACCACAACAAATTGTCTGAAAGAAACGAAATCTTCTAATGTTGATCAACACAACCCACAGATACATAACAAAACAAGTTTGTTCAACATAGAAGACCAATGCAATAAGAAATGTATACGATGTGATATATGTAATTACCATTTTTCAGATGAAATCGTTCTCGATTTACATCAAAAATTACTGCATCAAACAGTTCCTGATACAAATACAGGAGAGTTTAGTTACCATTGCCATCTATGTAGTAAACAATTTAAAAAACGTGGTAGCTTAATGGTGCACTTACGAGTTGTTCATTTTGGCTATATTCAACATAATCAAAGTTTCTGCAATTGTAGTGATAGTAAATGCCAAAAACGAGATGAGAATGGTGTGAATTCACCAAAGCGATGTCTAAAAAATTCAAAACAGAAACCCATTAACAATTGTGTTCAAGAAAATAAACAGTGGGAATGCGATATATGTTTAAAGCACTTCACAACTAAATATTTCTTGAAGAAACATAAGCGTCTTCATACAGGTATGTTAATATTGTGTTAAGCAAAGTTTTAATCCAAAATTGTTACAATTAAATGTGTATGTTAAAATTGCATACGAAAAATCATTTCACTATTCAATTGATACTGGAATAAATCCTCATTATTTAATGCACATGTTTTTATCGTTTGTTAGTGTGAAAAATAAAAATGTATCGCTATAGGCCACTCGAAAGGGCGTTTTTGGGTGAAATCAATGGTGGCAAGCTGCAATAACTTTTAAACTCTTTTTTAAATGTTTCTAATAGCTTACTAAATTTACATGGTCTGGATCCTAAATTAGGCTGCTGTATTGAAAAAAGGACTAAAAAGTGTTGTTTTTAAGTTTTTATGTGTAATCTCTTCGTTAATATATGAACTGCAAGATTTAAATGGCAAACTTGAAGGACGTTGGCACATTAAAGACTTAAAATTGTTTTGTCTGCCCCTAACGAGAAGTATATACTTATGCTTGTGATCATACGTTCAACACATTTCTTTTTAGTGTTCCATCTTTTTCTTGTCCAAGCTTTCTTTTAACTTTATGTTCCATACCTAAACATTATCTACTTATTGAGCCTTCCTATATATAAATAATTATTAACCCTTTAACCCAGACGTTTTTAAACCTTCTTATGCTATTACAGTTTTCTGTTTTTACAAGATAGCCTCCTACACCTAGTACAAAGTTTTCAAGTAATCCTTATCTATAAGATGTAACAATTTTTTTTTAAAGGGAAAAATTGCTGTTGAAACAAATTAGAAAAAAGTTAACCAAGAGTGAGTCGTGTTCGCACTATTAGGGTTCCGTACCAATACTACAGTGAGCAATCAATAAACCTAATTAAGCTGTTTTTATTTTTTATGTATATTTAAATCTTATCTAAATTTGATTGTGATAACTGAAAAATGAATATATTGTCCCACATTGTACTGGTATATTAGTAAATACGTTGTCTATTACTGTGTTTAAAAATTGTTTCCCAGCAACTACTACACTGTCAAAAAAACCTGCAGTTTTCCGATAATCTATGACTCAATAGCTACAGTCCCTATTAAAATCAAAATTGTAGCTTTGGAAATGTCAAAGAACAGGGGGGGAGACGGTAATTTTCGACACATTTTGAGCTATATCATGAAGACTACTGGACCGAAAATTATAAAAAAAATAATTGTGGAAGCCTTTTTAGAATCTTCTTTCATATGATACCTCACACGATATATTTATTAAAACTTTTTTTCTTTTAACCAAATTAACCCCCTCCATTTTAATCTAAAAATTAATTTTTTTCTATTTTCTGACTGTCAATATATGTGCGCGCCATAAAGATCTAGCATTGTGCCAAATTCGTACGTTACATAGTTTTTTGAGAAAAATCTCTGTGACAGACGGACGGACGGACACGAGAGCGATCTTATAAAGGTTCCCTTATACCTTATAAGGTACGGAACCATAAAAAATTGAAAAAATTCGTCCAAACCACTTACTTACAGCATTAGGTCGATCCTCAGTTTTTAATAAGCCCTTGGCCCCATATGGGAAAAACAAGCCTATTATTTTCTAATTGGACTCAATCAGAAGGTTAAGTTCAACATTTTGTACCCACAATCTTGCAGAATACAATCCAACTGTTATGAAACCTGGTTTGTAAAGTCAGAAATAACAAGCTAATCTTTCAAAAGGCCGTGTAAAAACCTTTCGGTTCGGGAAATACCTCATGGGTGTCTATATATTGTTTTGGCAACCCCCTTTGGCCTCTAGGGCTAAGTCCCAAGCCAGTAGTCCGTAAGACTCGTCATCCCATTTTTAAAAGTCGTAATCTAGTACTAACATGTAAATTTTCTTATTCAAAGCATTTGATTCTTTAGAAATGATAATTGATTAAACTTTTATATTTAAGAATTTACAGCTATAACTATTGTAAAAAGCTTTAAATTAAAGTATGTACGTGATTATCAGATCTGATGCTCATTCAAGTCCTAAGATCAAAAATTTTCTGTAAATAATAAGTTTGTTTCATATCACTAAACTTTGTGAATCGATTTAATTTTTTTTGGGATAAAAGTTATTTGTTATACAATAAATATTTTCTGATTCTAACAAGGTTAATTTTCTAAGTAAAGTAAATTAGAAGTTTTAAAAAATTCATTCTAATAGGGTTTCTGTATCTATCCTAAAACACACTTTGTAATACTTGCTGGACACAATGGCCTCCAACTTCACTTTATTTAATTTTCGGTTTAACGAAAAATAATTCAACCCTGCTTGTTCTCATGATCTGTCAGGGGTAGTAGCCAAACTAGTGGCAGAAGCAGCAAGTTTTTATAGTTTCAGCTTCTTATTATTTAATTCCCCTACATTGACGCCCAACGTCGTAAGATTAAAAATTAATCCGTTACATTTTAATTTTATTTCATTTTTATACTTAATTTGTTACATTAGCACGTACAACGTGGGGCTCGAAGTGTGTAACAACTTTGGTTAGCTATAAGAATGAAACTACTACAAAGTGAACCGACTTTTTTTAATTTATATCTTCTATTTGGTTATTATTCCACAACCTACTTCAATTATTATCATGGTTGATTTATGTTTTGTCTGAACAACCCAGCAAATCGTTATGACCTGCCCTAAGCTGATGTCTAGGGCGGATGCTTTGCTCAAGGGATACACATTAGATCGCAACCTATGCCTCTTTAGTAAAAAGTCATTTTCCGCAGTTGCAAATACAAAGAATTTCTATTCGATACGTTTAATTACGCATATACTTCTATGATTTTTTTATATTTTCACCTTTATTATTTTATAGAAATGCTTATGCATTTTTTGTTTTCCTGAACGTGTTGGTGAGAGGCTATGGCCTTATTATTTTAAATATGATCCCTTATCTCGTTACGATATCAAAATTCCCTATCCTTATCTTTAAATAATAATCTCTCGCACCATTACCGTTGTGATGTATTGTGATAATTGAAGCTTACTTAAGGCCTCATACAAGTTATAAATTTCACACAGGGCTAGGTTTCTCAGCTACAAGTATTTATTAGTCTTACGAGACACTTTTATAATCCAAATTTAATCTTAAGCATAATTATTGCTGTTGTGTAAACTAAAAGACCTTTTTCCGGTGGTTGGAGAATCTTGAATGGGTTGTAGGAATGTAAACATTAATTTGTGTAAAAATTGCTTTTGTATAACGATTAAGAAAACAAACATATGATTAATATTGGTATTTTGAATTTATTAAAATATGTGACAGGTATTTGATAAAATAATCATGTAAACAGTGGTTCTTACATAACAGTTGTATTATTTTATAAAGTATAACCAAAGCTTGAATTAAAGGGAGTTTAAAAAACATTTTAAAGACAAGTATTGTGCATCCAATGAAATCATTTATATTAGTAGTGTAAAAATAAGGTAAAAATCTAGTATAAAAGAAATGTCTGAATTTTTGGAAATTTCAAAGTTTTTGTTCAAAATATAAAAGAGTATGCTAAGAGTGAAAAATCTTGATAGTATCCAGGATATGAAAACAATTGGGGGTTTTTGTTCAAAAGGAATGATATATATAATTTTTTTTGATGAAAAAATAATAAAAATCAAAGACTTTTTTGTTGGAGCTGGTTTTTTATTACATGGTTTAAACATTTTAAAAGGTTGAGAAGTAAGAATAAAATTGTTCATTGAGTACCTATAGTGTAATAGATAAAGTGGTGTATATACCAGAAAAAAAGAAGAGTATATAATATAAAATAGTATTCGAGAATTTAGTGAACCTTTCAAAGAAGCTTCATTGCAGTTTCAACATGAGCAGCAATACGTTTCGGAATAATTCCCATCCACATTGAGACAGCAGGATAGCAAGCAGTTTGGTTGTATAAGATCAGAAAGTTGGTTATTGGATTGCTACCAAATATAAGTATTAGTGTATCAACACTCATTTCCTGTTTTTATATAACGTAACTTGTGTAGTCTAAACAGAAAGTTTTGCACAAAGTTTTAAAATTAAATTTCGTATCTTTAGATGTACCTGAGGCATTTCAACAACCACTATCCGTGTTTATTACATTACTTCTCTTGAATAAATCAACTAAACATCTTGAAATAACTTTTAATTCTTATTGTGGACTGTATTAATATCAATTTACATATTTTATATAAAAATAAACATGTCATGGAAGACAGAAACTACTCGGCCATCTTCCTTCTATTAGAAATTAAATTATATTTTCAAAAGCCAATCGTGCTTGTTATAAAGACGAGTATAAACGAAGAGCGCCGGAAATACATGTAAAATAAATGGCGCACTATTTAAATTTAAAACTACGTAAAAATACTAAAGTAAAGTCTTAACATATTGCCCCGACCTAGCGAGATACAACCTATACTAAAGAGTAACTGTACATTACTTATTAACTAATACATTGTCAAGTGGTAATACACAAATCTTAGCTACAGCACGTTTTATTTTTCCACTGGCGCACTGCAATGTTACAACGCGAACTATACCATCGGCTCCAGGATGCAGCTCTAGGATTCTTCCAAGCCGCCATTTTAAATGTGGCATATTTGCTTCTTGAACCAGAACTAGGGCACCAATTTTTAAAATGTTTTGAACATTCTGTTTCCATTTCATTCTTTTCTGCAACTCTGGTATGTATTCAGATTCCCAACGTCTCCAAAATTGCTGCAACAGTGACTGAAGATACTGGAAACGCGACAAACGATTTTCTGGAATATGCAGAAGTGATGGATCCGGAAGAAACTGCATTGATCGGCCAATAAGAAAATGACCAGGAGTGAGTGCATCCAAGTCCATAGGATCAGGCGACATGGGGAAATAGGGCGTGAATTAAGTACACACTCTATCTGCGATAATACAGTATAAAACTCCTCAAAGGTTAATAAGGCATTACCTAATATTTTCTGTAAGTGAATCTTTGTGGATTTAACCCCTGCTTCCCAAATCCCCCCAAAATGTGGAGAATTTGGTGGAATAAAATGCCATACAATTTCATCATTGGCTAGTGATTCTTGAATATTATTTTGAACTGACTCATTTTTTAAAAATTGGCCAAGTTCCTTTAAAATAGACTGTGCACCAATAAAGTTTGTGCCATTATCAGAAAACATATTTAATGGTTTTCCACGCCTTGCAATAAAACGCCTTAGAGTGGCTAAAAAAGCTTCTGAGCTCAACTCTGTAACTAATTCTAAATGCAGCGCTTTAGTTGTAAAACAAATGAATAAAACAATATATGCCTTTTGTGTTTTAAATCCTCTAGACTTTTTATCCCTTAAAAGAAATGGTCCTGCATAATCCACACCTGTGTTTTCAAATGTAAATGAAGCTCTTACACGCTGTTGAGGTAAGGAACCCTGTAGGTATTGAACATTACATTTAGGTTTAGCCTTTGAGCAAATAATGCATCTGTGAACAACTACTCTTACTAAGTTTCTCCCTGAAATTATCCAATATTTTTCCCTCAGTTTAGCTAACAATAGTTGTGGTCCACAATGTAGAAGACGTTTATGCTCAGACTCTATAATTAATATTGTTAATTTGCTATTTTTGGGCAAAATAATAGGGTGTTTTTTATTATACTGAAAGTATGATTTGTGTAGGCGTCCCCTACGTAAAACCTCATTGTCATCAAGAAAAGGGCTTAAAGGTAGTAGTTTGGATTTTGAATTTATTTCTCGTTTATTTTTTAAGCATAAAATCAATTCATAGAATACTTGCTCCTGAGAGAATTTAATTAATCTCAGCAAAGAGCGTTGCAACTCTTCAACAGATAAAAATCCAATTAAACGCGCTTGAGGGTTTTCAGATTGTATAAAATCGCAAACAATATGCAAAAACCCTTTGTAATCTGCAAACCGATGAATACTTGAAAAATAAATCTAATTCTTTAGATTCTATAAAATAACTATTAGTTTTGCTTTTTAATTCTGGCATCTCGATATTTATTTGATTTGGTTGAGGTGGCCATTCTGACATACTTTTTGCAACCAAGGAGGTCCATGCCACCAAAGGTCAGAGTAAAGCAATGTACATGGAGTAACCCCCACGATGCTAAGTCAGCAGGATTGTTCTCAGACCTAACATGACGCCAATTGACAATATTGGTGATTCTCTGAATTTCTGCGACCCGATTGGCAACAAAGGTATTCCATCGCCAAGGATCAGACTTAATCCAACAAAGTGTAATAACAGAGTCAGACCAAAAATTGATTTTAATGTTAATATCTGTGTGTTTCACTGCACTGAGAAATTTCTCTACGAGGTGTGCCAATAAAACTGCAGAACAAAGTTCTAACCGAGCAATCGATATATTTTTGAGTGGTGCTACACGAGTTTTCGAACAAATTACATTAATCATATGTTCTCCTTTTTCGACTTCACACCTTAAATACAAGCATGCACCGTAAGCACACTCACTAGCATCACAAAACCCGTGTAGTTCGATATCATGAGTGTTTTTGGAAACTATACCTCTTGGAATCTGTATATTGTTTAATTCATGTAACTCATCCTTGAATTTAAGCCAATTCGTGCTTAAATCCTGCGGTATCGATTGATCCCAAGAATATTCATATTTCCACAATTTTTGTATAATTAGTTTGGCAACTATAGTGACTGGTGCCAATAAACCAAGTGGATCAAAAATTTGCGCAGTTATGGACAATATTGTGCGCTTTGTTACATGATTTTGACTTTTCAAGTGATTGACACAGAAACCAAATAAATCTGATGAAGGATTCCAAAGTATACCCAGAGTTTTTGATTGATCGCTCTTACAAAACTGGTAAGAATCATCACCAATACTCTTTTTATCAAGTATTTCTGATTTATTGGACTTCCACTTACGTAAACGAAAACCGGCACTTGCTAGAATTTGTATTATCTGCAAAAGTATTTCTTTTGCTTCTGATACAGAATTGAACCCTGCTAGTAGGTCATCTACATAGAAAGAGGTTTCTATAATGCTACTCGCTTGAGGATATTTATCTTTACTTTCAATAGCAAGCTGTTTAAGACATCTTGTTGCGAGAAATGATGCTGATGCTGTTCCATAAGTAACGGTTTGTAATTCATAACAATTAAGCTCATGTGAGACATCGTCTCGCCAAAAAATTCTGTGCAAGGCCTGATCCCTCTTACACAGTCTTACCATCCTGTACATTTTGGCTATATCCGCCGTAACAACGTAAGGATAAAGCCTAAACCTTACTAGAAGAGCGAATAATTCATCCTGAACCACCGGTCCTACCATTTGGACATCGTTTAAAGAAAAACCATTGCTTCCCTTACAAGATCCATCAAAAACAACACGAAGTCTGCTAGTTGTGCTATCCTCCTTAAAGACACAATGATGAGGCAGATAAAATATGAATTTGCTTTCAGAAACTTCATTGATTTTAGTCATATGATTTAACTGAATATACTCATGCATAAAATTTGCATATTCCTTTTTCAATTAGGGATTTTTAAACAAACGTCTTTTTAAATGATAGAAACGTTTCAAAACTATTTCCCTAGAATTGCCTAAATCAGAAAAATTGTCCCTCTTGGGAACAGAGACGATAAATTTTCCATCGGTATCCTTGCTTGTCGTTTCAACGAAATGACTTTCTGCTCTTTCTTCTTCATCAGTGAATTTATTATCTCCTCCTTGACAATTTTCAATAGACCAAAATTTTTCAACTTGCTTTAAAATAGCATCATCTGTTTCTCTAATAAAGAAACTAGACGAGGGTTGTATTTGTTTATCTAGTGGAAGATTTAAATAACCAGAAATTAGCCAACCAAAATGAGTTTTTTGAAGAGAAGGTAAATTTTTTCCCAAAGAAATTTGGCCTACACACAAAAGCTGCCAAAAGACCGAGGCACCCAAAAGTAAATCCACCTTTCCTACTTCATTAAAACTTGTATCCGCTAAACATATGTTTGGTGGAATTTTTAGCAATGAGGCATCAAATGGATTTGCTGGAACTTGTTCTGTAATCTTTGGTAAGATTAGACATGTAACCTTTATTGCAAATGCATTTACATTTGATTTTACTATTAATTCAGTTTTATGATGTATATTCGAAATACTTTCATTTATTCCAAAAACCAAACAATCTACCTTTGTCTTCGGCAAGTTTAACAAATCTACAAAATCTATAGTCACAAAATTTGACATACTACCAGAATCAAGCAAAACCCTACAGTCATGAAATTTACCATGGCTGTCGCTAACCTTAACTCTTGCTGTAGACAACAAAACCTGAGAAGTTTTATTTTTTATACTTGAATTATTAGTGATTGTACTAATAGTACCTTCACTTCTTTCAGATTCAGTTTTTGAACCCATCTGGCCTTGTGCAGCACCAGTGTGTGTTTGGGATACTTCTTTAGTATGAGCATTCATATTACTCTTACCAATATGCAACAAAGTGTTATGCTTTTTGTTGCAAATAGTACATAATTTTCGACTTTTGCATTTATTAATAAAGTGATTAGTTTTTAGACAATTTAAGCACAAATTTAAACCTTTAGCCTCAGCAATGCGAACGTGTGTATCTAAATTCAGGAACTTTTCACAATTGTAAATACTATGCTCTGCCTTACAGTACAGACAAGAAGCCGGAGAAACTACTGCATTATAGCTATTAGAATGAATAGCTTCCCTTTTATTTTTGCCTTGACCCCTTTGATCAATGTTTAACGTTTCCAGCAGCTCGCACCGTTGCTTTAAAAATACCTTTAGATCCTCAGTAGTAGGCAATTCACCCGAGTGCTTATGAGTTTGCCAAGCTCTTTGCGATATCATATCCATTTTAGCAGACACTATATAAATGATCAATGTGTCCCAATGCTGAACCGGTTGACCCATTGCTTCCAAAGAACGCAAATGTTTTAACATGTTGTCATTTAATTGCCTCAAGGATGAATGCGATTCCTTGTTTATATTAGGCATATCAAAAAGTGCTTTAACATGATTATGAATTATTAATCGCTTGTTTTCATATCGCTCCCGAAGCAAATTAAACCCTTTGGAATAATTTGCATTACTAACCTCTAAATTTTTAATTGTGTTTGCGGCCTCGCCCTTTAAACAATTACGGAGATAGAAATGCTTTTGTGAATCTGTTAAGGTATCATTTGAATTAATAATGGCATTGAAAATGTCGTAAAATTCTTGCCATTGTTCGTAGGCTCCAAAAAAGACCGGAAGGGACAAAGACGGAAGATTTACGTTAGAAACTGCATTGTTTCCATTTGCTGAAGCTTCTTTGACCACTGGCGCCCCAGGCCTTTGCCTTTCATACTGACCAATGATAGCTTTAGCTGCAGATAACATATCAAAGTACAAATTTTCAAAATGCTCACGTGCTTCTTCAGATTGTTCTTGGGTCTCAAGAGGCTTCTTAACCTCAGATTCAATTGATAGTTGAATAGCTTGGAATTCCTCCCACAAAGGTTCAACTTTAGCCAACCTAAACTTCAGAGATTCTACAATTAAATCATCTAAATCATTAACCTTACTTTGTGTATTAATTAAAAATAGTTCAAACCTGCTTAACTGCCCTTGAATGGCAGATCGTTTTGTTTTAATGAAGATTTGTCACCCATTTTGCATAAATTGTAAGACTACTCAAACAAATAATGAAATAAACCAAATACTGTAATTTCGCAGACAAAGGAAATACGTAATTCCACTAATTGCGTCAAAACACAAGAGGTACAAACGAGTATGGACTTACTTTTTATGTTGGCTTGACTTAATATGTTCTATATTTTCAACAGAAATCATAAAAATAGATTATGAAAGGTCGAAGGTCGCCACATGTATATCCAATTTTGGCGGTTTCAACGTGCTCACTCATCAATCCAGCAAGAATGGACCATGTTTATTACATTACTTCTCTTGAATAAATCAACTAAACATCTTGAAATAACTTTTAATTCTTATTGTGGACTGTATTAATATGAATTTACATATTTTATATAAAAATAAACATGTCATGGAAGACAGAAACTACTCGGCCATCTTCCTTCTATTAGAAATTAAATTATATTTTCAAAAGCCAATCGTGCTTGTTATAAAGACGAGTATAAACGAAGAGCGCCGGAAATACATGTAAAATAAATGGCGCACTATTTAAATTTAAAACTACGTAAAAATACTAAAGTAAAGTCTTAACAATCCGTGCACCCACTAAAGAGGAACACGGCGAACCGGAACAGTGAAGGTATAATATTCATAATACAGTAAGGTTAAGGAGATTCAGTTTGGATTTTAAAGGTGGTATTATTATTTGACTAAGTATGGTTAACGCAAAGTTTGACGTTGTTTAGAATTTAAGTAATGTAATATTCTACCTTTCATAAAGAGGTTGTGTTTTAAGGGTTTGTCTTGCTATTACATAAGGAGGGGTGGTAGTGGGTAGTATACCGGTGTGCCCATGGTAATCATTTCTTTGAAATTATCGTAGGGATATACTCAAGTTATTCACGCTACCTTTGTTCGATCTCCTTATCACAACGGATGTGCTCGGTAGGAAGATGATTTGTCTAAATTTTATTTGGAATTTGGTTGTTTTTAAGTATCCACATGGTGATAAAAGTTTCATCTTATCGTTAGCATCACAGGTGGCCCTTTAGACCAATCTTTTTTAACCGGGACATTCTTTTCTCTCTACCTCCTCTCTAGGATGCTTATTCAAAACTATACTTTTTTAACCCACTATCCCCGTTTTAAATCTTAATTTATCCTTTGATGGATTTGTTTTAAGTCCTGAGACAACTGTCCATCTCATAAGAGTGGTGTTCTCCCACTCCGGGCTACTGACTACATTTTGGCTGGTCGAGTAGTGCTTGGCTATCCACCGTTTTTCTATCGCTTTTTGCTCAATGCGAACCCTTTCTCCAATCTCTTCTACCTGGGTTGCTACATAGCTCCCAAATCTTTCCTATTCCTCTTCTTTTCTTTTATTATCGAAGTAGATGCATAGCTAGAGGGCTATTATTTCACAACTTTGGGTCTTGTGTCTGGAAGACCTCTATCTAGCTATGCATCGCCACTGTCTACCGTTGATATATGGGGAAAGCGAAAAGTTGTTATCGTTTTAGCTCTGCTGATCTTCCTAATTGACGCCGGGGTGCAGGGATTTTACTCCCGGGTAATTTGGTTCCGCATGCCGTTCGTGTGAACAAGCCCGCCTCACTGAGTTTCTCCCTTCTGGAGGGTATGTCTAAGAAACCCCTATTTTACGTTCCTACGGGATCACTTCATTCCCTCCAGAGTCCCCATTCTTTCTTGTTATTATATTTATAGCAGGTGCCTTGAGAATAAGATCTTCGAACAAAATGTAGGTTTTGTTTTTTAAAAAAATTTCTTTTATCCTAACGTTTTATCATACCGTAAGACTTTAGGTTAAATCATAAATGTCTAGTACCTTTCTGTTTTTTTCTATAGAGTGTCTTAAGGATTTTATTTTACCTGATTACTATGTAACAACTATTGGTTCATTATCTTTTTTCCTGAAAATAACTTGGAGATCTTATCGTACCTTAATTAATAATTTAACCTATATATGGTTAGGGGTTTATCGTTCTCTCTGCAATTATCTATGAGATGTTGTCTTTACCTTACCTTTACCGTTAAGTCGATAAATTATCTATATCTTTTTTGTAATGAAATACCGTAAGAAAATACTTTATTAATTCATTGTTCCGAAACCTTGGTATTTATGACCAAAGGTAGGATTTATTATCATAGGGTAAAGGAGCAAACCCATGCCTTATGATTGTATTTGATATGATAGTGTTAGGGAATTAGGTATCATAAATGCAATAGCACTGATTAATTTGTTAATTTAGCATTTCAGCTGCTACATTATATTGTGCCTTATCTTACTAAAGCTAGTATAAATTTGCTCAGCTCTAGAAAATGTCTAAGGAAATTTGCACGCATTCATAAAAGAACGTGAAAGAAAACTTTTGTATTTAGATTTATATTGAAGTTGAGTGTTGGTATTAAGTATGCGAGTCTCATGCTTCTGACGAAATTTGTGTGGTCGGTGATGTGATAAACAGGATCTGTGTGTGTTGAGAATCAGGTGGCTACTTATTTCCGTTTTCTGGTATCGCAATTTTTGCTACGGTTTAAAGAACCAGGTGGCGTCTATAGACAAATGTAAATTAAGTCTCCCGTGTGAAAGCTCTTGTACAAAGACACTTTTTCTCTTTTTGTTTTTCTTTTTGAAGCCCTAAGGCTTTATTTTGAAGCTCCAACATAGTATGGTGTTAATTTAGGTTTAGGACCTTTCTATAGAACTTTGCATGTGGAAATTCCTAGCTGACAAAAGTCTTAATGTAAACGCATGTGAAAACCACATCAAGTTATGGTACACACAGTTAGTTAGATCATTGACTTATCTTTGTGGTGGTCGAGCATGCTGACATAACAATTCTTACGTGGGAATGGCTTGGCTCCCAGCAACACCTACGGAAGTGTATCTACTTCGGTTGGAGGGGGTAGACATTTACCTAGGAAATTTAGCATAGTTCTGAGATACTTTCTTACCGTCTTTCGTGGAGTGCTGATGTGCGTGTGCTTCAAGTATCTACGAGTGGTTCCCATCCTCCTATCTCTTCCTTATATCGTATCAAAGAAGCACCAGCGAAGCAGCACCAGCTAGGAGCAGAACAAACAGCGGAAGCAGCCACAGACCCCCCCTAGATACTAGACTTTCGCAACCGTATAGGACTACTGCGGTAAGTTTCAATTGCATATTTTCACACGCTTCCGACATCCTGTCAAACATTTGTTGCAAATCTTGTGGCGAGTACCTTTGTTTTCTCTTTTAATTAAAATAAACATTTTTTGTATGTGATAATAATTTGATCATAAGTATGACGTAACCGTTTATTGCGCAACATTTTGCGAATATCTTTTGTGTTACCAACTGTCGTAGTGGCTTTCATACATTACCCGCCGGGACTTTAAAAAGTATACCCTAGAGTGTAGACCTTAAGTGTAACAACCTTAGTGTCCAGTGTTAGCATGCTTAGTCTCTCTGCCACAGGTATCATCACGATTCCCAGTCTTCCAGGTGTGCCTAACGTCTTTCAATACAAGCTAAAACTTCTCTTTCCAAGGGAGTTATTTTATAAGCCAGCAGAAAGTTGTCTGCACTATCACCACTAGCAGGTACATGTTGTGCACTGATGCACATCTAGCAGCAACAACTGCTTAGAATTTTATCTTTATCTAGGGATTACCTTTAGAAAATATCTTGAAATTTCACCGCTATGTTGAGCTTATCTTGGGAAATTATCTTTTTGTTCTTATAATTGGGCTTTTTTTTAGAAAAATTTTCTTTAACTGGTATTTTGAAACTAAGATTTTTTGTAACTTGAGTGAAAAGTAAAAGTTGAGAGAAAGAACCTAACTAGCTCTAGCCTTATAATTTGTCGTCGGGCAGTTAGGGAAAACATTGAAAATTTGTTTGACTCAGATGTCATATAGGCAGTGTTAGATTTGGATACTTACCTGGTTTTTGTAAATATTTTTACATACTGTTATATATATATATATATATATATATATATATTACTCATATTTAGACCAGGGTAGAAAATTAATGAATTACATAAAATAATTTTAATCACCGTGTATAAGGAATTTTATTAGATAATACGCTTTATTAAAACCTTGAAGCATAAATAAATTCGGTCGTTTCAGTAAAAATAAGAGATTTAAATCATGTACAAGACGCTTTATATCAAAAGAAACAGTATTAACAAGCTCTACGTGTAATGTATTTATTCCGAGGAAAGAAACAAATGGAAATTACGTGCAAAATTTATATTAATTAACCTTATTTTAAGTAACCGGTATTAAACAAAGTGTACACATAATAATTAATATTTAATTTGTATTCGCTAAAAATGAAAGGATAGAAGTCAATTTTAATTGGAGTTAATTAAACCATTATTAATAATAAGCATAAAAGTCTGTGAAAATCCAAGATTAAAATACCACGGAATAAGGCTCTGAGAATTAATAGTATGTTTGAACACCTGCGTAGTTTAAAAGCTCATTCGGCGAAAATTTTGCAGATAATTAATGGTTACAAAGAATCTTGGAGAAACCGGGGCTTAATATTCACGGGAAGGCGCGATACGGGGTTATTTAACCCAGATAGTCCACATGGACTGAAATAATCGATAGTAAGGAATATCAATTTGCACCACTAAGAACAGGTTAGAGAAGGAAAGATAATGTGCGTAAGACAAAGACACTAATAATTAAAGGCGTGATATGAGCAACGTCACGAGGGTCACGATTGGTTGAAAGTAAAAGGCAAAATTTGAGAGGTGAAAATAACATTTCTGAATAAAAGTCAATTAGTTATTTCCAGGCGGTGCGTGCCGTGTTGAAATTTCTGAGATTTAACTGGGGTGAGTACAAAATTCGTAAAAACCGACGCGCGGACTACGGAATGGGAACCGAGAATGCGAAATTCTTTAGAATTGCCCGTTTTGGGGAACAGACCGACAGACAGGCTAACCGCTATATATACGGAGGTTAATATGAACAAGCTCTCTTACATCCGCGGCTTGATTCAAGATGTTAAACAGTGCATTTTAGTTTGATAAAGTAATTTAAAGTTTGCTCGTATATTTTGGTGATTCAAAATAGTTTGTTCTTTACGTGCTAACATGAATATACTTTAGTGCACTTAGATACAAGGTAATAAAATTTAGTATCACTGTACCAATTAGTAAAATTTACAACGACAAATGAATACACCAAAAGTAGGCAGTTTTGGCGTATATTGGTGAAAGAAGTATGAATTTCTTTACTATTTTGCGGGGGTGAATAATTAAATGGTTCATAAATGTGTCTGGATCCACAAAACAAGGGTCAGATATACACAGATGAGTTCTGGAAAAGTTCAGAAACAACTTTAAATAAATGGTGATGGAGAAAATTTGAAAAGCGTTGAGAATCAGAAGCTGTAAATATAACCCAGTTGGAATGGTGTGATTAACAAAAGGGACGATGTACATTGAAGCTACGAGTGCAGTAACCTTTAGGTAATTTATACTATTTTGTTTGAACTTTGATATTTTTGTGTGTGTTGAATTACTTTATAATTGATTTACTTTAAATGGACATTAGTGAAATTGTACTAACCATAAAATTTTAATGTTAAGGTGAAATTTGCTTGTTTAAGTAGAAAGGGGTATTTAGTATTGATGTTCTGGATTATGATGAAAATTTGGGTATGTCTTTGAGCTCAATTAGACGAACCTGGTTAATTAACGTAAAGGGGTGGTAGATGCTCCCTTTGTACTCTGCATATATTGTTATATTAATTAGTAGGCATCCAACAAGGACTTTAATTCAGGATGCACATTTAAATGATAATAAATGTAATCTTGAAAATTTCTGATACTGAAATTTATGCCAAAATTTAATTTTGAAATTTTAATGTATTGTGAATATTGATGTAAATAGAGTTAACGTTCGTGTTTGTGGTAGGAATGTGTTTGTCTTTTTTTATGAATGAGGATGAAGGTTTAACTAGAGGAGCAGCCGAGGCGATTAACAGAAGAAAGTCAATGGACCAACACAGTTAAGGTAATGAATAGCTTTTTGTAGGATTCACAGCATTCTCTGGACATCCAATTCGTAGGGGCTCGATTCGAAAAGCGGAGTACCCGGAATTTGGTGGTATTACAGCAATATATATATATATATATATATATATATATATATATATTGTTGTGATATTCCTTTTATTGCTGTGCTGTTCGCCCCGTTTGATATGAAATATTAAATTAGGATTTTATCCCGACTAGCCCAATGAATAAATCTTATTGAATTTAAATAAAGCAATTCTAGAACACACAATATAATAATTGATAATATTTACAATACTCAAAATTTTTTTTTTGTACAAAATATCAACATATACCAGATTTGTTTTTCTGAAAGTCAGTAAAAATATATTTTAATTACATTCAGGGACTTTCGAAAGTTCCAAGATACCTCCCTTGTTTTCATATCTTTAAGTGACCTTTTTGATGACTCTTACAAATATACAATGTATAGCAAATATTAAATCAAAAACAGTCTTTCAATAATAAGGTGTATTAAAATTACTAACCTGGAATGGGTTCTGGAGTTCCATCCTAGTCTATGATCTGCATCCCCTTGCTGTGTCCGCTTTGCTTATTGGTATTTTACGTTTGCGTTAAGACATCAACAAAATGCCGTCCCCATATAAGAATCGCCTCCCATAAATCGCTTCCAATTAAAGTCGTAACAAATTAAAGTGCGTCCAAAATTAAAGTATTGCCTCCAATTAAAATACGTCCCAAATTAAAGTATATCCGAAATTAAACGTCCCAAATTAGAATATGTCTAAATTAAATTCCCTGTTTTGTTAATATTAGAAATGAATTTAATTAAGTTGTTTAACTTACGTCTATTTATAGATGGGCTTATATTTCATTGCACAAAATTCTTACACTTTTAAATTTCATTTGTTTAATTTTTATTTCACTAATTACGTGAGTTTTTAACACCTTCGAGCATAGTTGTTGCTCAGTTAAATATAGACTAAAATGTCGTTCAGTTTCTATCGTATATATAAGCCCTTCCTCCAATTGTTTTCATTGGCGTGTTTACAATAAAGGCTGGTACTTTTCCTTATCTGGCAGAACTCGGAATTTTTACAAATTAGCTAGTTTAAATCTTCGTCGAATGCTTTGTTCATCACGTCCGCATTCAGCATATTGCATTATTATCCTAGGATTTCCAACTTTTGGCTTTTCATTAAATCACGTATTCGATATTTGTTAATTTATCATATAATTGAACCGCCTGTTGTTTATTCGTTTACCACAGAATGTTGGTTTTCTGAACAAATGTGTTCTCGTCTAGTCACCTAACGATTTTCTAATAATGAATTATTTACGATTCGTTTACGTTGATATTTTCGACGCAATTGTTAAATATTTGGAATGCCAATTTATCTATGTTTCCTGGTAATTTAATTTTGATGCAATTTGTTGGGTTTTAAAATCTTACCTTTACTTGTAAACTATACTTAGACATATTTATGTTCACATGCATTTAGTTACATATCCTTTATATACCGTGTCCTCTCAATTGACAATATGTAGAATGGCCGATTTATTCTTATAATTTCTGGAATTATTTGATTTTCTTAAAGTTAAAGTTGCTTATATTTATCCTACGACCCCCTATGACTTAATCTACCCTTAAACAACCCATCGTAGGCGCTTAGAATCCCAAAAGGCTATATCATAGCAATATATATATATATATATATATATATATATATATATAACAATTAATAATAACAGGTTATTTGGTCTTCTAGTAATAAAACTCTTATTTGTTTTTTACCGAGCTTTCGATTTATTTAAAATCTTCTTCAGGGTGCTGTAAAGTAACTGTGACTGTCATTAACATAAGAATTATAAAATATTACTTACAAAAACTGGAGTTAAAATACTGTCATAGCTTTGATAATTATCATTAAGTTTTAATGACTGTCATTAACATAAGAATTATAAAATATTACTTACAAAAACTGGAGTTAAAATACTGTCATGGCTTTGATAATTATCATTAAAACTTAATGATAATTATCAAAGCTATGACAGTATTTTAACTCCAGTTTTTGTAAGTAATATTTTATAATTCTTATGTTAATGACAGTCACAGTTACTTTACAGCACCCTGAAGAAGATTTTAAATAAATCGAAAGCTCGGTAAAAAACAAATAAGAGTTTTATTAGAAGATGAAATAACCTGTTATTATTAATTGTTATACACTGCTGGTCGTCACTTTTAACTAATTGTTATATATATATATATATATATATATATATATATATATATACTGATATGATAACGCCGTACTTGGTGTAAAGTAAATAACTCCACCGCTCTGTTTTCTCACACACAATTTCAACTTCCTAATTTTATTATTATGCCACGGCTAGCCCTCTTTAATTTACACAGAGTGCACAACGTTACGGTGATCAATTTTTCTCTTCTTCACCCCTTTATGATTACCTATTTGTTTGAATTATAAAACGATGTCAATTAATTTCATATAATGAAAAGAAATATTTACAATTTTTGAAAAATATTAAAATACACCCTTCAATTAATCAATATCATATGTATCATTTACCCCAAAATTTATATGCTTTGAAATCAACCTAAAGTCACCAAAAACTACCTCTTTTTACCAAAGAGACCTGGAAGGTTCTGGAACCCTTTATAATATGTTACGTAAGTTTAACATATGCAATGTTTGTTGCTGACTTCGTTACACTTTTCATATAAATTGAAGAAATTCAGTATTGAAATTTAAATATAAAAAATATCTTAAAACTAATTAGAACGGACCTGCTACTGGTTGTTCGGGTTGTGGATTAACAGCCCTTTGTTGTCCTCATTCATCTATCACTGCTCTGTTTAGTTGAACCCCTCGTTTTTCATAAATTACTTCGTGCTCCTTTATTTTATTTGCATTGATTCTCGCAACTCAAAATTGTAAAAGAATTGTACCAAAATCGTCGATGCTGATTTGAAATATTATATTGATCCATTTAAAATATTCCCACATTCGAATTATCATCAACACAATTGAATTATCCATGCATTCGAAGTACTATACCACCCATTCGAAATATCATCAACCAATTAGAAGCCCTATTATTATTAATATTTAGTTTAAATAAATTACCCCAAATTCTACTCACGTTAAACGGCAAAAGAAGTCTTCATAATTGTTGCACTTAATTGTCACTGTACACTGTTATATATAATTAAATATTAAATTGCGCGTGACTTTCTGTTTAGCAGCGACGCAGCTTTGCCCTGCTTGAATTTTAAACTGGGCCGTCTTATCATTGCTCGGTGTTAAATATAGGCTGTTCCCACTTGCATGTGGGCTGGGTTTTCAACAAGTCTGTAGATATCTTAACCAATCAGGTCTTTGTATTTCCTGCATTTTGAAGTGGTTTCTGATGTAATATATCGGTTTTCCATGTAATGGTGTTTGCTTGATACCTTATTATTCGCTAGCTTGACCATACGATGTTTTGTTTAGATATCGTTTTTTCCATATTATACAAAATAAATGATGTAACTTTACTTTAATTTTCGTTTATTTTACGCGTGTTTGAACTGCGTTTTCTTATCAAAAATGTTTATTGTTTTCGCATACTTACATAAAGCTTTGTTAGGTTTTATCTCTTATCTTCGTATTTGTTTTATAACTAATTAGAACACTTCCCAACACATGTTTAATTACATTTACTATCACTTCTTCTAAATACGCGTACCTTTACTGAAAGATATTCTCACTTGCATTACTTAAAATTAATAAAGGTCTATATACAGAGTGTTAAATACTTGTTATTTACCTAATGTATGTGCTGTTCGCCCGTTTGATATGAAATATTAAATTAGGATTTTATCCCGACTAGCCCAATGAATAAATCTTATTGAATTTAAATAAAGCAATTCTAGAACACACAATATAATAATTGATAATATTTACAATACTCAAAATTTTTTTTGTACAAAATATCAACATATACCAGATTTGTTTTTCTGAAAGTCAGTAAAATATATTTTAATTACATTCAGGGACTTTCGAAAGTTCCAAGATACCTCCCTTGTTTTCATATCTTTAAGTGACCTTTTGATGACTCTTACAAATATACAATGTATAGCAAATATTAAATCAAAACAGTCTTTCAATAATAAGGTGTATTAAAATTACTAACCTGGAATGGGTTCTGGAGTTCCATCCTAGTCTATGATCTGCATCCCCTTGCTGTGTCCGCTTTGCTTATTGGTATTTTACGTTTGCGTTAAGACATCAACAAAATGCCGTCCCCATATAAGAATCGCCTCCCATAAATCGCTTCCAATTAAAGTCGTAACAAATTAAAGTGCGTCCAAAATTAAAGTATTGCCTCCAATTAAAATACGTCCCAAATTAAAGTATATCCGAAATTAAACGTCCCAAATTAGAATATGTCTAAATTAAATTCCCTGTTTTGTTAATATTAGAAATGAATTTAATTAAGTTGTTTAACTTACGTCTATTTATAGATGGGCTTATATTTCATTGCACAAAATTCTTACACTTTTAAATTTCATTTGTTTAATTTTTATTTCACTAATTACGTGAGTTTTTAACACCTTCGAGCATAGTTGTTGCTCAGTTAAATATAGACTAAAATGTCGTTCAGTTTCTATCGTATATATAAGCCCTTCCTCCAATTGTTTTCATTGGCGTGTTTACAATAAAGGCTGGTACTTTTCCTTATCTGGCAGAACTCGGAATTTTTACAAATTAGCTAGTTTAAATCTTCGTCGAATGCTTTGTTCATCACGTCCGCATTCAGCATATTGCATTATTATCCTAGGATTTCCAACTTTTGGCTTTTCATTAAATCACGTATTCGATATTTGTTAATTTATCATATAATTGAACCGCCTGTTGTTTATTCGTTTACCACAGAATGTTGGTTTTCTGAACAAATGTGTTCTCGTCTAGTCACCTAACGATTTTCTAATAATGAATTATTTACGATTCGTTTACGTTGATATTTTCGACGCAATTGTTAAATATTTGGAATGCCAATTTATCTATGTTTCCTGGTAATTTAATTTTGATGCAATTTGTTGGGTTTTAAAATCTTACCTTTACTTGTAAACTATACTTAGACATATTTATGTTCACATGCATTTAGTTACATATCCTTTATATACCGTGTCCTCTCAATTGACAATATGTAGAATGGCCGATTTATTCTTATAATTTCTGGAATTATTTGATTTTCTTAAAGTTAAAGTTGCTTATATTTATCCTACGACCCCCTATGACTTAATCTACCCTTAAACAACCCATCGTAGGCGCTTAGAATCCCAAAGGCTATATCATAGCAATATATATATATATATATATATATATATATATAACAATTAATAATAACAGGTTATTTGGTCTTCTAGTAATAAAACTCTTATTTGTTTTTACCGAGCTTTCGATTTATTTAAAATCTTCTTCAGGGTGCTGTAAAGTAACTGTGACTGTCATTAACATAAGAATTATAAAATATTACTTACAAAAACTGGAGTTAAAATACTGTCATAGCTTTGATAATTATCATTAAGTTTTAATGACTGTCATTAACATAAGAATTATAAAATATTACTTACAAAACTGGAGTTAAAATACTGTCATGGCTTTGATAATTATCATTAAAACTTAATGATAATTATCAAAGCTATGACAGTATTTTAACTCCAGTTTTGTAAGTAATATTTTATAATTCTTATGTTAATGACAGTCACAGTTACTACAGCACCCTGAAGAAGATTTTAAATAAATCAAGCTCGGTAAAAAACAAATAAGTTTTATTAGAAGATCAAATAACCTGTTATTATTAATTGTTATACACTGCTGGTCGTCACTTTTAACTAATTGTTATATATATATATATATATATATATATATATATATATATATATATACTGATATGATAACGCCGTACTTGGTGTAAAGTAAATAACTCCACCGCTCTGTGTTCTCAAACCAAATTTAATCTTCCTAATTTTATTATTATGCCACGGCTAGCCCTCTTTAATTTACACAGAGTGCACAACGTTACGGTGATCAATTTTTCTCTTCTTCACCCCTTTATGATTACCTATTTGTTTGAATTATAAAACGATGTCAATTAATTTCATATAATGAAAAGAAATATTTACAATTTTTGAAAAATATTAAAATACACCCTTCAATTAATCAATATCATATGTATCATTTACCCCAAAATTTATATGCTTTGAAATCAACCTAAAGTCACCAAAAACTACCTCTTTTTACCAAAGAGACCTGGAAGGTTCTGGAACCCTTTATAATATGTTACGTAAGTTTAACATATGCAATGTTTGTTGCTGACTTCGTTACACTTTTCATATAAATTGAAGAAATTCAGTATTGAAATTTAAATATAAAAAATATCTTAAAACTAATTAGAACGGACCTGCTACTGGTTGTTCGGGTTGTGGATTAACAGCCCTTTGTTGTCCTCATTCATCTATCACTGCTCTGTTTAGTTGAACCCCTCGTTTTTCATAAATTACTTCGTGCTCCTTTATTTTATTTGCATTGATTCTCGCAACTCAAAATTGTAAAAGAATTGTACCAAAATCGTCGATGCTGATTTGAAATATTATATTGATCCATTTAAAATATTCCCACATTCGAATTATCATCAACACAATTGAATTATCCATGCATTCGAAGTACTATACCACCCATTCGAAATATCATCAACCAATTAGAAGCCCTATTATTATTAATATTTAGTTTAAATAAATTACCCCAAATTCTACTCACGTTAAACGGCAAAAGAAGTCTTCATAATTGTTGCACTTAATTGTCACTGTACACTGTTATATATAATTAAATATTAAATTGCGCGTGACTTTATGTTTCGCAGTGACGAAGCTTTGCCCTGCTTGACTTTTAAACTGACTCGTCTTATCATTGCTCGGTGTTAAATATAGGCTGTTCCCACTTGCGTGTGGGCTGGGTTTTCAACAAGTCTGTAGATATCTTAACCAATCAGGTCTTTCTATTTTTTGCATTTTGAAGTGGTTTCTGATGTAATATATCGGTTTTCCATGTAATGGTGTTTGCTTGATACTTAATTATTCGCTAGCTTGACCATACGTTGTTTTGTTTAGATATCGCCTTTTCCATATTATACAAAATAAATGATGTAACTTTACTTCAATTTTCGTTTATTTTACGCGTGTTTGAACTGCGTTTTCTTATCAAAAATGTTTATTGTTTTCGCATACTTACATAAAGCTTTGTTAGGTTTTATCTCTTATCTTCGTATTTGTTTTATAACTAATTAGAACACTTCCCAACACATGTTTAATTACATTTACTATCACTTCTTCTAAATACGCGTACTTTTACTGAAAGATATTCTCACTTGCATTACTTAAAATTAATAAAGGTCTATATACAGAGTGTTAAATACTTGTTATTTACCTAATGTATGAATTATTAAAATTTCTGCTAAATAAATATAGTTTTCTGCTTCCTATTGCAATGTATGTTTACTACACGACCCTTGCAACTCAATACACCCCTAAACAACCCCTTACCACAGCAATACTATATATATATATATATATATATATATATATATATATATTGCTATGATATAGCCTTTTTGGATTTTAAGCCCCTACGATGGGTGCCATTATATTTGATATGAATTGCCCCACGATTGGGCGTACCAGTTTTATTGCTGTGATATCACTTATTAAGCACTACGATTTTTACATTATATTTTATTTGTTTACCACGACTAGCTCACTGAATGCTCGATTTCCTAATAAATCTTATTTTACCCTTTAAATGGATTTAAATAAAGCAGTTCAAAATCACACAATATAATAATTGATAATATGTACAATGTTGTGTAACCCCAAAATTCTCCCCTGTATAGAATATTTACATTTACCAAATTTATGCTTTCCTGAAAGCCAGCAAAAATATCTTTTAATTACTCTCAAGTATCTTCGAACGTTCTAAGTTGCTTTCCTTGTTTTCATATTTTCAAATGACCTTTTTTATGACTCTTACAAATACATAATGTATAGCAAATATTAAATTTGAAACAGTCTTTAAATAATAAAATGTTTAAAAATCGCTAACCTGGAACGGTCACTGGAGTTGCCTCATAGTGTCTGTGGTCTGCATCCCTATCTGTGTCTGCTCTACTTATTGGCCAGAATTATCCATTTTTGATTTCTGGTATTCTTTCTCGAATTAACTTTGAGTACCTTGATCTCACTTTCAGACGTATTTTTAGATTTGTGCTAAGGCTTTAGATCTCGACATGAACATCGACTTGCATATAAACTTAAATATCAACTTTGTATATACGATATCAACGAAAGTGACATCAACGAAAGCCCTCTTAACAAAATGGCATCAACAAAGCCTTTTCAACAAAAGCCGTCTTAACAAAATGGCATCCGCAAAAGCCGTCTCAACAAAAGCCGTCTATTTGTAGATCGGCTTATTTTTCGTCGCACAATTTTTGCACTTTCAAATTTTACTTATTCTGAATTTTAACGTTTCACTAATTAATTTCATCACGTAAATTTCTACTGCATTTGAGCATAATTTGTGCTTTGTTGAATATGAACTGAACTCTTTATTTATTTCCTATTGTATTGATAAGCCCTTCCCACCAATCGTTTCCATTGGCGTGTTCGTCGATTAAAGCGTGTACTTAGCCTTATCGCTAGTAGAACTCGGTATTTTCTCAAATTCCCTGGTTTAATTCTTTGACGAAATGCTCCATCAATCACGCAAGCGTAACAGTATTTTGTTAGGATTTCCGATTATTGCTTTTATTAAGTCACGTATTTAATGTTTGTTGTTTAAAAGTTCAGAACTTATCATATAGTGAACCGTCTGGTGTTTATTCGTTTGTTACAGTATGTTGGTTTTCTGAACAAATGTATTCTTTCTAATCGCGTATTTAGTGACGTAATAGAATGCGTTTTCTTATACCTGCGTTGATATTTTCGACGAAATTATTTAATATCCAGAATGCCAGTTTATCTGTTTCCCGATAATTTATTTTGATTCAATTAGTTGCTTCTAAAACCTCATCTTTACGCGTAAATTATACTTAAACACATTATACGACGCACACATTACTATTCTAATTAGATGATATTGGATTATTACTAAATGAGCTTCTATCTCATGCATTTAATCAAATATTGTTTATATGCAGTGTCTTCGCAATTGAATTTTTGTAGAACAGTCGGTTTACTGCTATAATTGCTGGAATTATTTGATTTTCTTAAAGTTAAAGTTATTTATATCTATCCTACGACCCCTAAACTACCCATAAACTACCCTCTTATCATAGCATTATTATATATATATATATATATATATATATATATATATATATATATATTGACTTAGAATTTAATTTCGAACTGTAGAACTTTAGGTTAAGAAAAGTCTTTTTTTTAAAGAAATGTTTTGTTAGTGGAAATTGTGACAATAAAGCAACTGTGTGCAATATTGAGGTACTTCAGTAGTGGCTACTTCTCCCTTCTCCTGATTTAGTACGGTTTTTTTCAAGAAAAATCAGATAGCGCCTAAAAACTTTATCTAGTTATTAAAGCTTTTAGGGTATAAGTAGTTGTCAGGACTTGTGGGAACAAGAGGATTTTTGTTTTCTTTCTTGTAGTTTAGCCTCGAATGTTACATATTAAGTGATTTAACCCATAATATACCTTTTTCCATTATTGGATAACCAGTTTCCATTCCTTTTTAAATAATAAATCTATTATTTTTTGTATTAATAGTAAAGTAAAAAATTCTACCCACCCCCGGTTTCCTGGATCCGGCTTTGGGTAGGTTATAAATTAGTAGTTACATTGTAGGGTTAGAATGATTTACTATGTATAAATATGCTAAAATAGCGCCTCAGGGATTTTTTATTGCATCTCAAACTAATTCTGCGAGAACTACGTGAACACTTTAGTACCAGCCTCCGCCGAAGCAATTGTGCTTATTGACAGTGGTGTTACTGCACTTTTTTCGATGTACTGATCCCAATTTGTCATTCCTACCTGTTCTTGCCTTTCCTTTAGGGCGCTGCAACACGGATGCAAACAATCGTATGATTACAAATTTAGGAAAATGGAACCAACGATCCCCCGAGAAACGAGCTCAACAACAGACGCTAATAGACTAAACCTAAGTTTTACTAATTTTATTATTCGTAGCTGGAAGTTTGCATGAATGAGCTTTATAAATTAATTAAGTAAATTCAAAGGGATAACACATAATGTAGTTAATTACCTTACCTTATAAGTAGGTTACAAACTAAGGTGTAGACGTTATAAAACCATGTATTTTCATGCCTTGAATTTAAATCTAACCAGAAACAAATTATAGCAGGTATTTGACATCAATCAGATAAAAAGATGCTTATGCTTGTTTGAAATCAACCCCCGTTGCTTATTATATGCGTGTGACAAAATGGACAAGTGTTTATTATTAGTTTTACCTATCTGGTGCACATTGCTGATAAAGTACAATAAGCCTTTCTGGTTAAAGTAGAATCTAAACAAAAGCAGAGATACACACACAATCTGTGCTCCAGTGCAACCAATAATAATGTTTTAGTTTGTAGTAAAAACAAAAATATCAAGTTTACTTTGAAGTAAATTGTTTTAAAGATCTGCGGTAAATGAAAATTATGATAAAAACCTCTTGCGCAAGCTGCAGAAATTATTTACATTCATACTATTACACTTTTTTTAGGAGAAATGCCGTACTTTTGTTCACAGTGCAATAAATCCTTTACATTTCAACAATCGTATCATAAACATATGCTGTATCATTCAGATGATAAGCCACATATATGTGCAGAGTGTGGAAGATCATTCAAAGAGTTATCTACCCTCCATAACCATGAACGTATTCATTCTGGTGAACGACCTTTCTCTTGTGAAACTTGTGGTGAGATTAAAATAATAAATGTACTATAAAATTGTATTTTGCTTATAGGTAAATGTTTTCGTCAAAGAGTATCATATTTAGTTCATAGAAGAATACATACTGGTGTGATGCCATATAGATGTACAGCATGCAATAAAAGATTTCGATATAAGGTTAGTCAAAGATCTCATAAATGTCCAATCGATCCACCTGGTACTGTTGTTCGAACGCCTGATTTAGTATATAAATTAATAGAAAATCAACGATTCCAAAATATTAAAGAGCCTAATGTAATTTCAAATCAAGGTAAGTATGTATGATATCTACTGATTATAAAACAGCTTAATAATTTTAAATAGTCTTTTAATTAAAAAATAATTGCATTGGTGTATAAAGTGTTTGCATTACAAACCTGAAAATATTTATCTTTTGCCATTTTTACAAATTTATTTCTTGTAAATCAAGAATTTCCAAACTTTTCTCCACAAAGCCAAGTTGAGTACTTTTAACGTTTTGTTGTCATTGGCAGAAATTGTTTGGATTACGATGAAACAAGGTCTTTGTATAGAGTATCCCTGGGTTATCTACTTACCTCCAGATAATATACAAGTCTTTAATATTTTTTAACATAAATTAGGCTATATCTTGTCCGAGGGCATAGATGACAGGGTCATTATTTTTGGAGACTTATCTTCCAAATATTCTGTGACAGAAATCGAATAATTCATATTACTTACATTCACACAAATACATTGATGGTAAAATTTACAATGTTGTTCTATGGTATTCGTTAGTTAAATCCATATGCAAATAACAATGACAGGATTCTTGATTTGTCTAACTTCTTGGAAAGCACCATCCTGGTATCTTTCACTACTATTTCTTCTTCTTCAAGCTTCGTAGTATCTTGTGTTAATCATTTTGTTATGTCCTTATTGGAATTTCTTTGTCATCAACTCTACGACATCATTTTCCATTTACAAAACTGTGATTTTTCAGTACATACGTTCTTAGTATTGCCCAAACGCCTTATTATTTCTTGTTTATTGTATTCATTTGTACCCATAAAAATGGTAGTATAAAAGATTTTACAAAAATATGTTACTAATGTGAATTAAAGAATAAACTTATAATCTAAGTAAATAGAGATTTATAAATATATCACAAGCCAATATACACATATATACACATACACATATACACATGTAAAAAAATAACAAAGTAAATAAAGATGATTTTATAAAAATAAAATACAATAATAAAGATGATACAAAAAATAAATATCACATTCACAAGTCAAATTAACTTAATTCATTTAGGAACCCCTCCACTGAATAGAAGCAACGTGCGTGCAACAAGCCCAATAATGCTGACTTGAATTTATAATCATTTTCTAAAGATTTAATGGACTGAAGAAGTCTATTGTATACTGTAGGGCCCATAAAAACGTGAGATTTAAACACTAGTGCCGATGAGGGTCTAATTTTACAAAAATCTTCTTGCGTATCTTGTATTATGTGAATGAATAGAGTTAGCAGTATTGTACTTATGCAGATTTTTTTGGAAAAGCATTATTGAATCAAAAACAAATACAAAAAGTAAGTTAACGCTTTTAAGCGTTTAAAAAGTGGCCTACAATGCTCATTTATACTTCAATGGCAAATAATACAAACTGCATGTTTTTGACGTCTAAATATGAGAAGTATCTTATTTAAGGTTGTATATCCCCAAATGGAAATACCATAACGGAGTCTGGTTTTAAATAAATCATAATATAATTTAAGAGCAGTGGCTTTGGGCAATTCAGTGGATACAGTTCCTAATGCATAACAACAGATGCTATTTTTGCCAATGGCAGTATTCCATTGAATAGCAATCTGGGAAGTTTGGAAACATACCCGTACTGATACAAGTTTTTTAAAACTTCGTATCACATTTAGTCATACGATTGTTTTTGATTTTGTTTTTATTAGTTTTTGAACATTTTCATGTATGTTCCTGTCAATATGTATATGCTACTTATGTTTCTACATGACGATGCAGATTGAATTGTCATTTCTGGGGTGTGCTTTTGAAAATTCGAGGTTTGCCTCTATCTATTGACCTTCATATTTGAAATTGTAAATTTGTACGTGCAAACCTTGTTCGTGAAAGACCGGTATTCAATTTAGTAAAACCGCCACCCGACCACCTGCTGTGACCCTTGTTGCCTTGTGGATTGAAAACGAACATTTCGAGCTATTTGTCGCGATACTTTTCGAAGTGAAGACGTAATGTGCTTTGTCGAGATTATATTTGGTGTTTTTTCGAGGTGAGTGTCTTGACTTTTGATTATAAATTGATATACTAGGTCACGTGTGTATATATCATTATTTATGTACTGGTCCTTTGACAATTAATTAGTGTACTTGATTAATTAGAAAATGTTTACAGAACTGCTTTAACTTTCTGATCAATTTACTAATTATTTGTTTTTTATTTTTTGATTACTCCTCACTAAATATTCTTAATCATATTATCTATGCTTTGCTGATGGGATTTAGAAGATTAAAAACATTTTAAATCTAGCGATTTTTTTTGAGCGATGTTGATTTTGCAGTTGCAAATTTTAGGGCACGAAACATCATATCGACTAGAAATCTTGATATTGTTAAATATGATGTTTTTGATGGGATCGGAAAAATTAAAATTCCTTGTCACCGCTGATGGTAAACCAGAAATAGAACGATAGGTAATTGGTCCCTGTTGTAACGATGGCAGAAGGGAAGGGTGGCTTGCTCAGCCAGGAGGTCGTGGGCTGACGGCTTCGACTAAGGACCAGAATGGCGAAGCTCGAAGAGTAAGGGCGCCAGAGTCTTGCCACAAAGAAAATATAGAACCGTGACTCAAAGGTTCCAACTCATACACAAGTTTCCAAATACCATACCCAAGCAGCACAAAGCGGCACAATCGTCACGCGCTAACTCAAAACAATAATAAAAATAATAATCAAGGAACACGTATAATATTTACTTGGCACAAATACAGGTGACACAATGCACAAAAAAATATATATAAAGTACGGTATACAAAGGGGGTGAATATTGATCAAAACTGGTGAAAATGATGCTTATCTTAAAATAAGAATATTGTGTAAATAATGTACCTAAGGTGGTGCAGTACTAACAGAAAAACAAGAGAAAATAAAGTGGTGCGTGGAGACCCACGAACGGTTCGGTACATACACGGGGTACCGCAAAGTAGGCGAATGAATAAGTTGTCACTAACGCAAGTTAAAACGCGACGAAAGGCATGCCGCTCATCCGTTATATAAAGGCGCGGAGATAAATAATCTCTAAAATTTATAAATATATCGCGTTCGTTGGTGGATCTTTTACAAAACAAAATATCGTAGCATAAAAATAAACCTGAAAAATAAGGCAAAATACATAGCATATAAATCTGGTGAAATTAATAGTAAAGCAGATCACAAAAAAAATGTATAAACACACTATAGGTCACAATTGTTACTATAAAACTTCGGTATCTAAAGAAAAAGTACACACAATAGTTCGCCTGAATAGTGATTAAACATGTACACACCGAGGGGAAAGCAAAAGAATTTATGAAACGTTACTTCTAATTTCCAAAAATGTAAAAATATAACTTTCGTTGTGATAAAACTGGATTTTGTAATAATTAAAACGTAAATAAATTTAGCTGATAACGTAGTTTAAATTGGTTGTTGAGGCGATACCAAAAAAAACAGGTATTAAAGTAAATAGGTATACGACCTTCGAGATCCAGGTGTCCTGAGTACTCTTAGTAGTAGCAACACAGCTCTGGGCTCGATAATCGGCGGGGCGACTATTGCTTCCTTCCAGAACAGCCAATTTAAATTTGTAAACAAAAGCAATGAACAAGCAGGAACGGTGATCGAAGGCGAAAACTAAAGATACTACTAAAAGTAGTACCGACGGCAGTCTAAAGCAGGTAGTACTAAAAGATGGTACATAAAACGAAAGGCCACTAAAATGAGAGAAAAATAATTAGAATACCAATACTGTACCTAAATAATTACGTACGTTGGACGGCCTTATCGCAAAAGCGAAGAGTCGGAGACGCAAATAAATTCCACAAACGGAAGTGGACAAACGCCACTAACTTCTGTTGTATAATTACAGATCCTCCCCAAGGAGATGCTAAAACAAATGCTCAATACGCACTTATAAAATTACACAACAAAACCAAGAGCGTTCACTTTACTCTTTTACAAGCTTCAAACAAACAATGAAAATCGACTGCATGCATACTACGCCTGCTAGATAAGATAATCGACCCATTCAGAAATATAAATAGACAAAGAATTAAAACGAGTTGGAAATTAACCTCGAGAACCGGATAAGATTTTACAGAAAACACAGAATAACTTCAAAACTGGAAAGCTACACGTAACATCCTCCATACAAATTGCATTTAAAAAAGAATTATGTTCCATCTTACATGCCTATACGTAAAATTTCATTTCACTTGAAGAAGGATGTTAAAGTTGAACTTGATAGGTTATTAATCTTAGGTATTATAAAGCCTATGGATAAACCGACAGAATTTGGAAGTTCATTAATCATTGCTAGGAAAGCTAATGGTCAAATACGTTTATGCTTAGATCCTCAAAACTTAAACAAAATGCTAATGAGAAAGCATTCAAGTTTTCCCACGTTTCAAGAAATTTCTGCAAATTTAGCTGGATCAAAATTCTTTAGCATTCTTGATGCAAATCAAGAGCTTTTCCAAATTAGATGTGTTACATTTATTTTCAGCATATATTAATTACCCTATTTTTCCCATGTTAATTCATTACTCGTTCGAATAAATTCCGTTTCAATTCTTAAATTCTTCAATAACACGCTATATAGTGTATATAGTATAAGCCTGCTTAACATAATTTTAATTCAAATCCCTTTTGTTTTTAAAACGAAAATTTATTCGATAATTAAATAGTTTATATCCTGTTTTAGGTATCCGTTAGTTTGTTAAACCTTTCGATAACGTATAATTGCTTTCTCTGGTGTTTCCCATTTAAAGACTTGTTGAAATGATAGATCCTACTACTATTTGATAGCGTGTTTTCCAAATTTGGTAATCGTGCTTCGATAATGCGAGGATTGCAGTTCGAACTCGTGTTCTTCGAACCAATTTTTAATTTGATTCTACAGCTTGTGCGTTGAAATATTTTCTACAGCGATGCAGGTTTTGTTGTTCGACAAGTAAGAGGTATCTTGCATGTATTCGGTGAGTTTTCCCGCGCTAACCTATCAGAATCTCTTTTTAACTTTTAGCTGGAGGCCAAATTGGTTGTTTCTTTATGTAGACCAACTGCTTTTGTCTGTTGACCAACTGCTTTTCTCCGTACACCGTTAATGCAGTTATGGTAACAGGGTAAACAGATCCCGACGACCAACGTTTGCTGTGCTGACTCACCCCGACGACTTGCAAGCTAAGTATCCAGACACATACAGGTATACAACTTGTTTTCTTTTGTGTATATCAATGGCATATTCAGTATCAAAGTTTGGTGTAGTTACGTGATAAGAAACGTAACACCGTAGAACTATTGTTTGTTGCTGCGAATCGATGTTGTCGCTCTGCAGGTGGGATGTACCATTGTTAAAAATGTTTGACAGACACACGTTAATTCTTTCCTACTGATTAGTTTATTTTACAAAAGTATTAGGCGCAATTTTAAAAACGCTTGACAAAAGCTCTCATATGTTCCTTACTACTGATTAATTTTATTATCTCTAAAATACGAGATACGCACTTCGTATCTAAAGTACTAAATTGTTCATATTAACTAATTGTTTGCTTTCGAATAGTAACGCTTAATTTATTGCTTTTGCTTGTTTGTGCAGAATCTTTTATTTATTTTTATTTGTTAATAGGTAATCATGGGTGACGTGCTTTTTTTTTGTTTTCTTGGTATGTAGGTGAATCCCCCCACTCTCTGCGTTTGCTAGTTAGCCTGGTATTTACTTTTCCTCCGGCTACGTCTAAGTACGTAGCAGATGATTAGAGTGGTAAACTCATAATGTTCCAAACCGAATGGGGCCGTTTCTACTATCCACGGCTACCTTTTGGAATCTCGACTAGTCCTGAGATATTTCATAAGACTTTTGCTAAAGTTTTTGAAGGAATAAATGGTATATGAATTTATTGTGACAATATAATTTACCAGGGCAATATAGAAATCGAATATAATTACTGATTAAATCTTGTACTAGCACGCGTTCAGGAAATGGGAGTTAAATTCAATAAAAGTAAATACCAATTTGGGGTTTTGGAAAGTTAAATATGTCGGTCATGCCTTTAGCCATGAAGACATAAGGGCTGACCCCGACAAAATTGAAGCAATTCAAGAAATGGCAACTCCTATTTGTGTTGAGGAAGTACAACGCGTATTAGGTATGAGCACGTATGTAGCTAAATTTATTCCTAATTTGTCTGAACTTACATTCAATTTAAGAATGTTATGTAAGAAAAATGTACAATGGACTTTTGGACAAGCGTCCACGATAATGATTTCAATCAGTTGAAAAAAATATATTCCAGTTTCCCGGTATTACAATACTTTGACGAGAATAAAGAGATTGTTTTTTCGTTTGATAGTTGTCAAAACGGGTTAGGAGCAGTGCTCCTACAAAATACTGGTCCAGTTGCTTATGCATCTAAATCATTAACTGAAACCCAAATGTATTACGCACAGATAGAAAAAGAAACCTTAACGATTCTTTTCGGTTGTGAATGTTTTAGTCGATATATTTATAGTAAAAGGATTACAGGCGAATCTGATCACAGACAGTGTAACAGTTTTTTTGACCGCTACACTATATCGACGAATTTTAGTTCTAATAACTCAAGTAAAGTCATTAAATCATGTGAACCATTTTTAAAACAAACAAGTATCGATATTGTATGTGCTAACCGCCATACAGAAATGTTAGTTTGGTTGCTAACATCAGGCGCAGAAAGTTAATACAACTATTATCAAGGCCAAACACCTTTCTTGTTTAGTGCATAGCACATTTGCGTTCACTTTTGCCAGAGCTCTCGTAGAGAAAATAATGGAACCACTAAAGGTTCTGGCGTGTAACTTGCGCCTAGCTTTTTGTGCGGAGTACAGCCCTAGTGTGCTAAAACACTAGACTTTGTGATTTTAACAATGGTAAGAATTAAAATAATAATTAATTAGATCAACTAAATAATTTGTTGTAGCGTTCTTTTGGTAATTGCTCTTTTGATAATTTAACTTATAGAAGATGTTTGTTTGATAAATTTCCCTTCTCATAATTACACTCTTCATAATTTTATTTTTAATAATCTTCAATAATTTTGTTATAACGTTCCGTTTAAAAGTCGATTTCAAATGACTTCTAATAAATAACTTCGTTTCGATAATTACTGAGATAAACTCATTTAATAATTTTTTGGACATTTGTGTAAATAACACAGAAAACAATTCTTTAATGATTTCGTAAAAGTACGATAAGATATGTTTTTCAACGCTTCGTAGAACTCGTCAACTAGATTTTTATATTATAATTAACAACTTTAGGAAGTCGTTTTGTATTATCTGGTTCTACAAAACTAAAGCAGCGAGTAGACTGAGTTTAATAGAAGAAAAAATTCTACTTTTACATCTGTGAATGTAAAATATGAACGTCCTTCAACCGTACGATGGACAGTTGGATTTTGTGTTACGTTATGGAAAAGCAATAAGTTGGAATGTAAAAGAATCGTTCTACAAAGTAGGTAGAAATTTTTATGGTTTATAAATTAAGTCCGAAGACGCTTTTGAAAGTATTGGAATTTTGTTGGACCAGTTTGTGCGTGTAACAAAAGCGCATGGAAGTTAGCATGGTCCAGTCCAAGGGTTACGCAGCTGTTCGTGTTCGGTGGAACATGTGGATTTAACGTCACTTGTTTTCTGAAAATGTATGTATAAACATCTGCCCTAACATGTTGTGAAGACAACATGTAAAGAACATCTGCAGAGCCAAGGTAAGAGATTAAATTATTCTTGCATCATGTCTACATTTGGCGATCTTTAATACCAGGCTGCTTCAGAAAATATTTTTATAACCATCTATTTTGACAAATCCATTTCGTTCTTAATCTTCTTTGGGGATTAAACCACTCATAGTTTTTAAAATTATCTAACGTTTCGATCCATAACCTAGGATCGTTTTCAAAATAATAAAAATTTCAAGTTTGACATTTATGACATAAATTGAAGGTGACTTTGATTTATTGATGTTTGAAATATTTGGTTTGAGTACACTAAGCAAAAATTTTTAAAGTTTAAATGAATAATTGCCTTCAATTTGTGTTACGGCCTGGGACCGACTTTTTTAGGTAGCCAATATGCTTAACGTGAAATCAGCTGATTAATTTTTATTGTAAAAATTCAATAACTTGGGAATTGGAAAACATTTTTTAACATGTTTCTATTTATACAATTTAGAGGATGGTTATTAAAGAAGTGTGCAATTGCATTATTAAAAGGCTTAAGTAGTTGTTTTTTTATATTTATTTTGAAGGGGAAATCATTATGATTTAGGCTACCTCTTTGGTAGATTTTAACATTGTTCTGAGGTAACCTTATGGTGGGTTTACACCTGTCAGATACCAATGTTGTTCTATGAAGGTTGTATATGGATCTGAAGTGACCCTATGGCGGGTTTACACTTGTCAGATACCAATACTGTTTAACGGAGATTGTATATGGTTGTGAGGTAACCTTATTGCGGGTTTACACTTGTCAGATACCAATGCTGTTTTACAGGGGTTGTTAATATGCTTCATCATCATCATCATCATTGGATCTTCATCTCAAAACTGGTTGGACACGTACCTGCACTTATTTATATTCTGAGTTAGCTTTCCTTCTATTGTTTTCTAATTTTATGTTTTATTTCACCGAGATTCAGTGAAGGGGGTTAAGCAACCTGTGGCTACCAAGATCCCCCAACACTTAGATATTTGCCGAAATAATGGTTTTCTAGTTAATATGCTTATTGTTATATAATTAGTTATTGTATGTATAAATAGAAATCATGTATGTAGGCTGTATTTCATGTTAATATCGCAAGGAAAACCCAGGAAAAACTTGCAATGCTACCTAGATATTGGGGGCATTTGATTTTCATTTGTTATTTCTTTTGTTATTTCTTTTAGTAATGGAATCCATTGTTTACTGAAAGTTACGGATTCGTTTGCAACGCAGTTATTTTTATGTAAGGTTATATAAGCAGCTTCTTTGATTTTGCGTTTTTGGTGGTTTTCTTCTTTGTCGATAATTTTTGCGTCCTCCCATTTTATTTTATGACTGGAGTCCCATGCATGTTGGCAAATCATGGATTTTTCAAATGTTCCATTTTTTATATATGATTTATGTTCTTTTAATCGAATTTCAAATGGTCTGGAACTTTCCCCTATATAAAACTTATTACATTCGCACAGTATTTTGTAGATACAATTTTTTGAACCTTGTATTGCGTTTTTGGGTTTTGTTTTTGTTAATTGTGCTCTTAGTGTATTGTTGGTTCTAAATACTGTTTTAATTCTAAATTTGTTTTCTATTCTTTGATAATTTTAAAAACTATGAGTGGTTTAATACCCAAAGAAGATTAAGAAGAATACTAAACAAACCACAACAAACATACAGGGAGTAAATCCATTTCGCATATTAAAAATGAACTTAGTAAATTTTTGTTGACAATATTAGTTCAATACAATTACAGTTATTAAATTTTATAAAATAATGTGAACTTAAAGAGTTCTTATCGATGTTTCATTTACACATGATTTCACTTACAATTTTTAAATAATGAATTAGTAGAGAAGTAGTTAAAGTTTTATAAAGTGTAAACAGAAAAAGCAGATCCGACATTTCTGGTATAAATTCAAGTTAGAGTTTTGTAACAACAGTAACATTTGAAGTCTTGATATTTTTCTTTGTATATATAATTCTACCTTATGAGTAGATGAAGCTTGTATTATCTTTTCTTAAACATAAATTTTATGTCTACAATTTTTATGAAAGTACCATTTTTAATTAAAGAAACAACATTTAATTTTCTTAATTAATTGTTTTATTCTGAACAAGTATGTTCAGAAGTAAGGTGACAAAGAATAAGACCAAATACAGTAAAGTGGTAAACCCAATTTAATAAGGAGCTTTAATAGCCTTTCCAGTATTTAAAGAACAAAACTTGTGTTCATATTATTGTTGCCTGATTAATCTTTGTTGTTTTTTTTTGGATGAGGTAGCAAGAGAAAACTTCTTGTGTCCTCATTTTAGTATATTTAATTAAATTTTCTTTACAGCTCCTGCGTCAGCAGTTAATACGGTATTCCTCCTTAAGGACGCCCAAGTCCCCCTTAAGGAAACCCTGTGTTTAAAATTACAGACTTGGTGGCGCCCTGTTTAAACTCGTTTTGTCGAGAATCTAGCCCTAGTAATAAAATAATGCTTTGTAAAAAGAACCACGACCAATCCTCATAAGCTCTGCCCAAGGAATAGACCCCTAGCATAGTCGGAAGATAATTGCGTTCTATCATTTTAAGGGAATCCTTCCTTAAAGGTTACTGGTCATATTTGGGGATATAAAAATAACTCCTAACTATTTAACCCCACCAGTAAAAGTAAGCCATGTTATAACAGTTAGAATATATATTTAAAAAACCGTTGTATCGATGTCCAATGCGGTTACAAAAAATGCGCATTAAATTACAAAACTTTGATATTGACGTGAAATACAAACCAGGCAAAGAGCTTTTAATAGCGGACGCCTTATCAAGATCAAATTACAACTTTAAATTTCCCATTGATGAAGATTTGGTTAATGAAATCGAAGCTCGAGTGAAGCTAATCAAAATTGATGCTTCTCATGAAAAATTCAAACAAATAATAACAGAAACACAAAGGTATGAAGAGTTGCAGAAAGTTGTAAAGTATATTAGAACAGGTTGACCTAATAATATATCGAATACTACCTGCTTGGCAAAACCATATTTTTCGTACAGAGAGTATTTAGTTGAGATGTAAGGATTAATTTTTAAAATCAATCAACTTCTCTTTCCTTGGGTGTTAAGGAGGGATATGTTAAAGGATTGCACTATAATCACCTCGGACTAGAGAAGACAAAGATGAGGGTCACATAATGTATCTTCTTGACTTGGATAAATAAAGATATTGAACAAATGATAGATCAATGCTGTTTGTTTGAAATTTCGAAAAATCAATTCTAGTGAACTTAAATAGAGAACTCTCAAACAGACCGTGGGAAACCATTTTTACCGATATTTTCTATCTTGTCGAGAAAGATTATTTGTTAGTTGTGGATTACTATTTAAAATTTTAAGAATTAGCTATATTACACTTGATATTCCTTGAAATACCCTTCTTAGTGTATTCAGATAATGGTGGACAGTTTGATAGTTTAAAATTCAAACAATTTTCTAAAGACTGTAACGCTTCGCCCTCCTTCTCTGTCCTAAGTTACAATCAAAGAAACAAGGAACGAGTTACCTAATACATATATAATCGAATGCCAACTCTATCTCACTTCTTACCGTTCAAAATTGCAATATAAAGGTCCACTTACCTATTCCATAAGGTTGTCAACTATTTCTGATCCAACAGCCTTCACTGTACTTCCCTCAAACGCCTCGGCTCCTCTACAGCGAAGAGTACATGGACATTCCTCAGGGTGGTTAGGCCTAGAATTCTGAAACCGATACTGGTGAGTTAACTTACCCAAGAGTTTACAAAATATCTGTAACTAAATGTATTTCAACGAACCCCTTTTAATCATAATATAAATATCTCAACATTCGTATCAAGTAATGAATTTAATAACCTTTAATATGGTGATATAACTATATACATTTCCTATATCGACATACTTGAATGCAATAAAAGAAATATCTGTTACTTAACTAAAAGTTACCTTAAGTCGGGTTGTTATATGTTGTACTAATCACTGCAAATTCTACAGTTAAAACAAATTGGCCCCGAATTAAACATAGCCAATAACTCTTGATATTCTACACAAAATTCATAATAATAAGCGGTAACGTTAATAATAATGTCCAAAAATTCCAACCTTAATCTAGCAACTTAATAACATATTCATGTAAAAACATAGGTATAACTATATAAAAGTTCATACTTACACCCTCACGTGTATGCATGCATATACACGTCCGTTCTCTCGAACCATTTATTCAAAGATTCACCTAATACCTGTTTCGGGTATGCAATACCCACTGTTGCTCCAGTCTCTACAATACCTCGAGGTAACTTAATCTCACCAGGGTTGATAGTGCTTAACACGGGTGTTGATAAATTTTGTGCTCGAAACTCTTTATATTCTCCTACTTCTGCACCAACTTGGCTTGGAATCGAGCTTTCAAAATCCAAACTTCCACAATCAATAAATAATGAACCGTATGGGTGGGCTTAGTTACCATCTTCTTCGCAATTAATAAACCTGCGCTTCCTATCATTAACCGCCTTACAGCTTAACCATCTCGTTTTTTGATTACACTTAAATTTATTGCTATTTAATTCTCCTTTAAGAGCCAAACTTATCTGTGTCCTCCATCAACTACTTAAATTCACTATTCATCCTGTAATAAACATACTAACTTATTAGATTTGTTCACTAACCATTACTTTAATTTACACGGACATATAACCCATCTGCTACGCGGCATTGCAGCATAACCCGCACTAGCCTCGGGCTAGTTAGTTTTACATTTACGTACCTCCTTTCATATATTTTTGTCTTTGTGTGTCTTGGTGAGGCTTTGTGAGTCGTCTTTTTTTGTCCTCCCACTTACCGTAGTTATATACCTTTGATCGCGTGACTGGTCTAGCCAATCAAAACTCTTATATATTTCACAATCTTAAATCCTCCCTACATGTGCTTTTAGGTTAATTGCTTAAATCAACTTTTATTACTGCCATTGCTAATTGAAACTACCCTATATTTAAATTTAAGGTATTCTGCAATATTCTAAAGTACCTCCTGTTAATATTTTTATAGATATCACGAAAAGTTACATATTATTATGCACTTCCGATTTCGAATTCTCTAGAACAAACTAGCATTTCCTTTGGCGCCTTAATTTAAAATCTTCTAAATTTCACGGGATGTTAGATATCAGTTGATAGGTTATAATAAATAAATAAATTTCACTTTATTGTAGGAAGAAATCCTAATTTTCAGTAATACAAATAAACAATAATTTTCATTACATATCATACACATTACTTTTTATATTAATTAAATAATACTAAGATTAATTAAATAAGACTAAAACTATTGCTAGCCCATATAACAATTTTGAAATTTAATGTATAATAATAACTTTCTTTTGAATAAATGTATGTTATTGACATTTTTTACTTCACTAGGTAATTTATTATATTTATCTAACCCTTTAAAAAACAACGAGTTCATTGTACTCTTATAATTTGTTTTCTTTATATAAAAGTTTTCTGTAGATATTGTATTGTAAGAGTGAATTTCGTTGTTACAAATAACATATTTATAAAAGTATGTGGGATGTAAACCCTGCACTGTTTTAAATATAAATATCATAGCTAAATAATACAATC
This sequence comes from Platerodrilus igneus, assembly GCA_036346225.1. Taxonomy (NCBI): domain Eukaryota; kingdom Metazoa; phylum Arthropoda; class Insecta; order Coleoptera; family Lycidae; genus Platerodrilus; species Platerodrilus igneus. The sequence continues at coordinate 371,750 of JARFIW010001377.1, read as the reverse complement.
TATCTTTAACTGACAACCACTGCAGGATACATTGCATGTGTGCAATTGATGTATATCGATTACATCTCAAAATAATCCTCATTGATCTATTTTGTAATTTTTGTAATTTATGTATTTGAGTTTGGTTAAAAAGATCATTTATTGTTGCACAGTAATCAAAGTGTGGTTTTATAATACTGTTATATACCAAAATTCTACTATATTTAGATAGTGATTTGGATATTCGTGAAAAAAAGAACAATTTTCTTGATATCTTTTTAACTATGTAATCTAACTGTTTGCCAAATATTAGATGATTATCAATTATAAAACCCAAGAATTTAATATCAGTCACTATTTCTATTCTACTATTATTCATTTCAAGATTAAGTAAACTCGTGTTAAGTCGTTCATATTTTTTGTTTGTTGCTACAATCATAGCCTTGGTTTTTAGTACATTTAGTTTAAGTTTATTGATCTTTAAGAAACATTCAATATTTTTTAATGCTATATTAATTTTTTGTACGGCAGAATCTAAATGGTAGTCCGAGACATAAACAAGTGTATCATCAGCAAAAAGATTTATAGAGTGTGGTCCATGAACATAATTAATGTCATTTATATAAATAATAAATAATAAAGGACCTAACACACTTCCTTGTGGAATTCCTATGTTATTAATGATATTATTCGATATTATATCACATATTTTAGTTCTTTGACTTCTATTTGTAAGATAGCTTTTAAACCATTGCAGTACTTTCCCACCTATCCCATAATATTGTAGTTTTTGTATTAATGTTTCTCTATTAATAGTTTCAAATGCTCGTTGAAAATCAAGAAAAACTGCCACAATATATTCACTATTATCCACAGCATTTTTCCATTCTGTTATTATTAGCTGTAATGCAGTTTCACACGAATGATTTCTTCTGAATCCAGATTGACATCCCAAAAACAAATTATTGTGATTAAAATACTTGATAAGTTGTTCATAAACTACCATTTCAAGAACTTTCTCTAATGCAGGAAGAGTATTTATTGGACGAAAGTTTATTGCTTCATTGGTACAGTATTGCCCGAAATAAACAGTACTGAAATTGTAATTGTTTTGTATATTTAAAAAATACATATTATTGACACTTTATTATAAGTTCTAAATGTGCACCTCCTCGTTCGAGACAGACTTCATAACGATGTTCTAAGTTTCTGGTCATGTTATTGAATAAGGGTTGTCTCAGGGCTGCGAAGAAGACTCTAACGTCATCCTTTAATTCATCGATGGTTTGTGGTGCCCGTTTGAAAACGGCATTTTTAGCCATGCCCCAAATGTATGCGTCTGGAGGTGTGAGGTCTGGAGAATGTGAAGGATAAGGGAAGTCAGTAAATCGTGATATGAATTTGCTTGGAAAATGTTCTTGAAGAAATTGACGAATTGCGGCAGCAGTATGGCAAGTTGCCCGTCCTGCTGAAAAAATTGGTTTCGAAATGCCAAGTTACGTGCACGACAGAATTGACGTAGATCAGGGATAAATCGTGTTAAAATTTGTCTGTACCTCTGTTGATTAAGTGTGACTTGCCTACCATTCTCTTCGATAAAGCACGGACCAATGATTCCGTGTCCGGAAACAGCACACCAGACACTCACTTTTCACTATGTAAAGGAACCTCTTGAACCTCATCGGGTCTGGCAAAGCCCAGAAATCGATTTGTGCGACGATTCACATAGCCTGACAAGTGAAAATGTGCTTCGTCTGAAAACCAAACATTTTTCAAAAATTCAGGATTTTCATACTGTAACGCGAGAATTCTGGCGCAATATTCCACTCTACTGCGATAATCCCGAGGATGTAGTTGTTGATGTACCTGAATCACATACGAAAATGTACCCAGCTCCTTCAGGATTCTTTGAAAGGAAGTTCTTTTAAATCAAGTTGTAACGCTGTCCTTGCCTGGCTGACTTTCGGATTTTCTAAGATTTGCTCAAAACACGTTCATGGTTATTGTTGTTGTTAACTGTCCTGGGACGCCCTGAGTTTCCTTTTCGTTGGCACAATATACTACCTGTATTTTTAAACTTTTCAATAACCTTCAAAATTACAGCATTACTTGGAGAACGTTTATTAAACCTTTGTGTGAATTGATCAGACACGTATAGCAAACTTGCACCATTATGTCGGCCGATTCCGTATGAACGAAAATAATGCTCTACCAGAAACACTTTCTCCTCTGTACTTAACACCATTTTTAACAATTAGGCCCTACTAATTACTTGTTTGAGGTTTACTTGACAGGTCTATACTAGCTAACTTGAGTGTGACAGCGCACGCATAAAAACACCGCCAACTTAGTTTCAGTACTGTTTATTTCGGGCAATACTGTATTAGATACTTTTGGTATTGGTATTATCGTACTGATTTTAAAAACTTCAGGAAAAACGGCCTTTGTTAAAGACATATTAACTAGGTTTAATATAAAATGCCCTAATGCTTCAAAGGTTTGTTTTAAAAATTTACTGTTTAGTACATCATGTTTATTCACCTTTTTTAATGAAAAAATTATTTTACGTAACTGTGTCATACTTATTTCTTCAAATTTCTCTATTTAACTAGTTATTAATGGATATTCTACAGGAGACCATTTTCCTGCTATACCTATGCTGTTTGCTATTTCAGATATACTATTCACAAAATAATTATTAAAACTGTCTGCGATATCAACATAGTTGTTGCAAACTTTTGTTTGATCTTGCACATAGAAAATAATTTTATTGAAATTTGTATTTTTTGGAGGTTTTAAAAGTTGCTTCAAATATTTCCACATCATATTTGAATTACAATGATTATCATCAATTTTCTTTTCATAATATATTCTTTTCTTTGCTTTTAACATATTAACATACTTATTTCGTGCTATTTTATACAGATTCCATTTTTGTTCTCGTGTATAAGTAACACTGTTTTTTAAATTTTTATATGCTAGGTCTTTTCTTTAGATAGGTTCTTTAATTGATCATCATAATATGGAACTTGGTTTGATTTAATGGTTATAGTTTTAAATGGCACAATATTATTTACCACTGAAGTACAATTATTAACGATTTCTTGCAATATTATATTTACATTATCTGTATTTAAGTGTTTTAATTTCTCCATTGCTATTAAAAGTTGCTCATTTATCTTTTCGTATATATCATCATTAAAAATTTGAGTTCTTATACATTTTGCAGTATGTTGCTTATTATTACATTTGAAAATGTTTATTGATATTATAGAATGGTCAGTAATTTTGGTGTATCATTCACACTAACACTAACACCTTCATAATTAGTAATAACGTAATCAATTATTGTTTTGCTACTATTAGTGATTCTAGTAAAATCATTTAAAAGTTGATCTACTCCAAAAATATTAAACAAATTTTTTATCTTCTTTGTATAGTAGTAATTTAAGTTTGTGTAATCAATATTAAAATCTCCTATTATAATACACTTTCTTTTAGAAAAATATTTTTCAACAACATCTTCCAGAAAATCTAAAAATACTGAATGATTTGTATTTGGTGAATGATATAGACCACCTATTAGCCACTTATTGCTACCCATTTTTACTTCAACAAATTGCAACCAATAATTCAACTCTAAAACAAAAGAATTCTTGATTTTGTAATCAGTATTGTTTTTGATATAAATTATGTTCATTTAAGTTGTAAATTGTCACCCAAAATCAAACTAGGGTTGGGTAACTATATTAATTCTGGTCAGTGATGGGTTACATTTTAGATAGACTTATCTGTGATTGGCAGAAAATATCATTTGAAATTTGGATTAATTTAAAAATGTTCTTGGGTGTTACAAGACTGGGGATTTAACTGTAGAACATCTAGTCCAAACTATGCCCACTCTAATGGGTTTGTAGAACGCAATGTTCAAACTGTTAAAATCCTATTAAGCAAAGCACAGGTCCCATGCCAGCGAGAACCAATCGGACTTGTACGTTCAGATGGGAAAAGACCAGATGGCATGACCTTAGTCCCATGGTGAAAAGGCAAATGTTTAGTATGGGGCTTTACTTGCACCGACACACTCGCCAAATCAAACATTCTTTACAGTTCAACATCCACATCCTCGGCTGATCGCGCCAAAACAAAAAATACGCAAACCTCTGCCTTTCTTATAGCTTCAACCCAATAGCTATAGAAACCTTAGGTCGAACAGGCTCAATAGGTCTCCACTTCCTGAGAGATGGGCAAACGTCTAGTTAACATAAGTGTAGATACTAGACACTCAGATTTCCTAATGCAGCAAATAGGGATTGTCGTCCAGCATGGAAATGCGATGTCTCATTGGAAGTTTTCCAGACAGCGAGAATCAAATTATGGAAACGAGTAGAAAAAACAAAATGAACACAATGTTAAATTTACAAAGCAGCGCAGTTTAACAAAATAACATCGATAACAAGAAAGAAAGATGAACAAAATAATAATCTTACCAAAATCCGCGGCTTAACAAATTTAGGAAATATGTGCTTTTTAATTCCATCATTCAATGTCTTGGACAAATGCCATATTTATCCAAATTTCTCTTCGAAAACCAAATGCAAGAAAAGGAAAGTCTCAACAAAGAAGAACGGCAACCTTTCACACTTTTCTTTACACAAACTTTAAAAGAACTACAAAATGGTAGCCCTAAAGTATATAACCCTAATGCTCTACTTTCGGCCCTCACACAAAAGATACCACAATTTGCAGGAAAGCAACAACATGACGCACATCATTTATTACGACTTTTAATAGAAACAATACATAACGAATACCTAAATAAATATCAAATAATAACTCTATTAAAATCGAATCCTACCCCCAATACGAAAAATTATACTTTGAGGAAACACCAATTGTACAAATCTTTTAAGGTAATTTAGTTAGCACAACACAATGTCAAGAGTGTAACCAGAGCTCGCATCAAATCGAACCCTTTCTCGATTTGAGCTTACCAATACCCGAAAAAAAAACTGCTCCCAATATGGAAGACGAGTTCAAACAGCCCGAACCACGACTTACTTCCATTCTCAAGAAAGATATCACCAAAACAACACAGTATCAATATGAAAAAGAGATAACAAAATAGTTTGTAATTTATCCAGAAAAAACCAAGAACCCAACAAAATAACCGTCTATACGGAATCAAACAACTTTTAATTTACAGTCCACCTAAGGTACTGACCTTACATTGAAAGCTATTCCATAACTCAAGAAATCAATCTACAAAGGTGAATCACATGTATCCTTTCCTATAATACTAGATTTGACCCCATACTGTTCAAAACCACACCAAAATGTATAAACGCCTACAATCAACCAAACCAAAACATTATATTCATTATATAGCGTCATACAACACAATGGTTCAATTGAAAAAGATAATTACGTAACCTACGTAAAAGTAAGAATTACTCCAGCAGAAGACAATCATTACCGCTAATTATCACCCAAAGAAAAAAATATTTCTTACGATTACAAGGTAATGATTCAGAGACCAATATCAAAACACGATCGGGAAAGTGGTATTACATAAGCGACACGATACTTCAGAAGTACCGGAAACAAAAGTTCTAGAGTCACAGGCATATTTCCTATGAACGAATTTTATAACCTTATTTATTTTAATCACACATTGTATTTAATTTAAGAAAATTTATTATGAAAATAGGAAATAAAATAAATAAATAAAATTGATACAACAAAAAATTAAAAAGTCATTAGAGGGAAAGAATGATAAATATTTAGCATTGTTAGAATTTGGGAATACTCCTGTTTGACATAATGAACCTTCCCCAGCTCAATTGCTTTTTTCGTAGCGGTTAAATGGATTGTTGCTTTTAGCTATTTCGGCTTTAAAACCTAAAGCTGAAAAAAATTTTAAAACCAATTTAATGTCTAGACAAGAGACGCCAAAGTTATATTATGATTCACATTCTAAACCACTTGCACCTTTATGTAAAGGAGATCGTATGAAAGTGTTTAATAAGAGCAATATAGGCTATGGTAAAATTATTGTTTTTGCGTAAACACCTAGATCATATAAGATTAAATCGGATAATGGTGTAGATGTAGAACACAATAGGAAATTTTTAGTTAAGGATAATACCTTGCAAGACTTTGTGAGCGACTTTGAAATTTCTATCGTAAAGAACACACTTGAAAACAGTAAAACTGGCGATAAATCCATAGAAGTTTCAAAGTCGAATATTACTAATGTTGTAAGCGTTGAACCGATTAATAGGCAGATGCCTAGTGTATCTACTAGACTAGGTAGGGAGGTTAAAACACCAAAAATATCTTAATGATTATATTCTAGAGGCGACTTAATTTAATGTTTATGTTTGAAAATAGTTAGGTACGTAATGAACTAAGATTATATTTGTCAAGATCATTTCAAATGAATGTAAGTTAGTTTTAGTTACAAATGTTTTGGTTTGAATATTGTTAAGGAAGATGTTACAATGTTTGATGTACTCTGCTATGCGTGACTGACTAGATAAGTAGGTATCGTCAACATCAGAGCCCGGTACCATAGTCACGGCAAGTGTTTGATCCAACCTGACTAATATTTGTAGCACTTAAATAAATATTTGATTTACTTACTAATCTTTTAATACAAAGAACCTTCATTTCAACTACAAAACATATAACAACCTACAACAAAAGACAAGTAATTAAAGTTAAAAACTAACCTTATTTTAAGTAACTTTCATCGTTAGATATTTATTATCTGGAGCTGTAATTACACATGTATCAAATTCTTCTTGGGTAAAAATTTTTGATCATTTAGGATTGTATCCAACTGATTAACCAAATTGCAACATATGGGTATTTGAGGAATTCCATTAATGCTTTTAAAAAATTATTTAAACAATAGCACTCAAAGGGTGAAAGTCAATAATGTAATTAGTGAGGAAGGCTTAATTCGCTGTGGTGTTCCGCAAGGAACGGTACTGGGACCTACACTATTTTTAGTATATATTAATGACCTTTACTCAATAGATGTAGGTGCAAAATTCATTTTTTATGCAGATAATACAGTTTTGATTTTTGAAGGTGAAACCTGGGAGGAAGCTATGAAAAGTGCAACTAAAGGAATTAAAGTAATTAAAAATTATCTAGATTTGAATCTACTCTCATTAAACATTGAAAAAAATCATTTTATGCTTTTCACTATTTATAAAAATCATCAACCAGATATTCTTGAGCTAAAACTGCATAATTCTGATTGCAGTAGTAAAGACGGATGTCTTGCTGCTCAATTAGCAAAGTAAATGAATTAAACTATTTAGGGGTACGCGTTGATGCCTGCCTTAAATGGGATGCTCATATAAAGATGCTCATATCCAGACTTAGGAAAACTATATATACTATATAATATAAGAAACTTTCTAAACATAAAAGTACTAAAAAGGATATATTATGCTCTTGTGGATTCTGTATTAAGCTATGCTATAATAAATTGGGGTGGAATATATAATGAATCAATTAAACCTCTTGAAATATTACATAAAATGATATTAAAAATAATTTTTAAAAAGGATCAATTGTACTCCTTTCACCTCTTATATCTAGATTCTCAATTATTAAATGTTAAAATAAATATAACAAAGTTGTTTTAGCTCTCGTATATAAAAACCTCAATCTCCGGAACAAACTTAGCCATGTTTACAACACAAGAAACATGTTAAATTCCTATATTACTACTCCTAAAATCAGAACAACAATGCGTCAAAAATTCTTAACTTATACTGGTCTTTTACTATATAACAAGTTATCTCTAGAAATAAAACAAATAAACAACTTACACCTATTTAACAAAAAAGTCAGTACCTTCTTATTAAAGCATAACGAATAAAGCATACATCAATAACAATTTTTGTAATACTAAGACTAACTAATTAAAAAAATAATCAATTTAAAGTTTTTTTTCTCCCTAACAACAATTATCCACTGGTATTATGATGCATGTCTTATAATTTATAGTTTGTAGTTTATAATTTATAATATAATTTATATTACAGTGAAATGTTAATTTTAAAACAATTTGCATGTATTATTTTTGTATTGCAACGTCTAGATCTATTATTATTATTATTATTAATTTTACAATTTTAAAACATCCCTACATGACCTTGACCATACCTTATTTCATCACACATACAAGAAAGTGTAATCAGTTCTTAGGTGTGAGTATATACTTACTTAGGTATACTTATTCATATTATCTTACATGTCGCTACTACCCCATTAGAATAAAAATTTTTTTTCAACTTTTATTAATTTATAGCACTGTTTTGTAACACAATAAGGATATTAGTTTTTTTTTGTAAACGTTTCTCAAAAATAAATTGAATTGAATTGAATTGAATAAATTGATTTCTTCTTCAGAAATGGAACTAATTTTGTGAAATGTCGAATTTCTACATTATCATTGATCGAAAGTGTAGCTTTCAACATTGAATATTCTGACCATAATCTCAATGGCTTTATTATTTCTGATTTTTCTTTTAAATACTCCAGGAGAACATTTTCAGTAATGTTCTTAACAAATTTTGTGCCACACCATTCTTTAAAGCGTTTATAACAAACCTCGTATACTTTTTTAGATTTATCTGAGCGTACGATATGGTTAACCATGAACTTATCTGCGCTAAATTAAAATTACGGTTTTGTACTTTGTCTACGTCTTTAATTACTTCATATTTAACTAATAAAAAGCAGTTCACAAGGATAAATGATGATGTATCGTCTTTTTGCAAACATTTCAGTGGGAGTTTCTCAGGGATCAATTTTAGGTCCTTTGCTCTTTATACTTTATACCAGCGACTTGTTAGCATCGATACATAATTGTAAAGTACAGGCATATGCTGATGATATTCAAGTTTATTTAAGTTTTCCAGCATGTGATGTTGACAATGCATTAATTTGTATAAATCATGATCTAGAATTGATCAATGAGATAAGTACTAATCTTAGATTAAACTCGAATAAGTCTAAGGCGATGATTTTCGGATTTAGAGATTGTGTTAAGGATAAGATAAAAGTCATAATTAACAATACCCCTATTTCATTAGTTAGTTCTTCAAGAAATTTAGGTTTAATATTTGACGACGATCTGCACTTTAAGTCACATGTTGAAGGGTTAATAAAAAGGTCGTATATAGCACTTAATCAACTATATGCTTGTCGTTATATACTAACCTTAAAATTGAAAAACTGTTGTCGGAAACTCTAGTTCTGTCATTCTTTAACTATTGTGATTTTTATATATGGTTCAAACCTTGATAGCACTTCTAAGACACAAATACCAAGAATTCAAAATACTTGTTGTTGTTTAGTTTTTGGACTACAAAAATTTGATCATGTATCGCATAAGATAAAAGAGTTGCATTGGTTAAATCTGGATAACTGCAGAAAATATCATTTGTTATGTTTTGTTCATAAAATAATTATAAATAAGACTCCAGAGGATATTGCTAAAATATTAATGCCACGCTCCAAAATGCATTGCATCAGTATTAGACACACTACAACTTTAACGATTCCCAAGCACTCGACTGCTGTTTCAGAGAGGATTCATCTATAAAGCTGTCTCTACTTCTAATGCAATTCCAGATGGATATAAAAATCTTTCTTTTACCCCATTCAAAGTTCAAATCAGGGTGCATATTTTGGATAAGCAGTAACATAGCCTAATTGTATATTTTTCAATTATTGTGTGATTACTCATTTGCTTTAGTAATTTTTCTTGTAGAGATATGTAGTGGTTTATGCAGGTTAAGTGTAAGAGTAGTCTATGACTAAACTTCGCCTGCATGGACCTACAAATATGTCATGTAATAATGTTTTAATGTAATATTAACAACAATAAAGTCAATATTATATAAAAAAAGTCAATATTATATATATATATATATATATATATATATATAAAGTAAGATGTATATGTAAACAAACTCTTATGAAAATAATAAGAGCCATTGACAAATACAAATCGGGCTGGTAGTTATATAGCCATTAACAAAACATTAGCTTTATTAATTCATAGGGGAGGAAACATCCACTGACCAATGGTTTCGGCTTGTTAGCCTCATCAGAGTGGACTGTTTCCAAGAACCCTATGAAGTAATCGAAGCTATTATAATGATATAATTTCGAAACAATCACTGTACTATGGCAAAAGTAAATAAAACCGCCATCAGGTGATAAAACACCAACACTACTAAAGTGTGGAAGTACAGAATTGAACCGAAACTACATAATAAATTTTGAAAATTTTCTTATTGCGGACTGCAAATAACTTGTCTTTGTTTATTTGAATTGCCTTTGGGGCATGAACCCGGGTGTCGCCATGAGAAGGTTTGTTACGTTAGCAAATAAATTTTGCTGTAACATTCCGCAAATCTCAAAGGCCCAACGTACTTTTATAGTCATTTTCAAAATTTATTATGTAGTTTCGGTTCAATTCTGTACTTCCACACTTTAGTAGTGTTGGTGTTTTATCACCTGATGGCGGTTTTATTTACTTTTGCCATAGTACAGTGATTGTTTCGAAATTATATCATTATAATAGCTTCGATTACTTCATAGGGTTCTTGGAAACAGTCCACTCTGATGAGGCTAACAAGCCGAAACCATTGGTCAGTGGATGTTTCCTCCCCTATGAATTAATAAAGCTAATGTTTTGTTAATGGCTATATAACTACCAGCCCGATTTGTATTTGTCAATGGCTCTTATTATTTTCATAAGAGTTTGTTTACATATACATCTTACTTTATATATATATATATATATATATATATATATATATATTCTTAAAGACTAAAGACTAAATTTGCTATAGCTTCATTTGCTGTTTCAACTCTATCTGGAGGGGTATAATTAATTTCTTCCTCACTATCAGAACTCAACATTTTGATCATATTTACAACAGAAAATTCAGATTTTAAACTGATGATTTGAATTTATTTTTAGCAGTTGTCACCAACAAATGTCAGTCATAGGTAACTATGAAATAATTTGTCGTTAGGGTCCCCACAGAATGATGTTAACGTGCATCAAAGCGTTTTTAAAATAGTGCATTCTTCATATAGATTTTACAACGAAAAATGTTCCGTCCATCCTGTCAGTGTAAATGCTTTTAGTAAAATTCAAAGTGAAATTGTACATTACTTGAATATCGAAAAACTAATGCACTAGTGCAAGGAGTAAGTTATTTTTGCACTACTTCAAAAAGCAAGTCATTTTTTGCACTAGTGCAAAAACTGAAACTTTTGGCATAACAAACAATCCAAATAGTATTAACTTTTTGCACGATCGTAGAAAAAATTACTTTGTACCTTGCTTATCTTCCTGCAATTTCTCCACAGTCCATAATTCCATACCCTGCACCAATGTACTAAAATTTTCTCATCTTCGTCAGATGTATACGAACTATGTTTTTGTCCAAAATAACATAGACATATTTCACATATCTGTATGTGCTACAAAAAAGAATGTACTACTCACTGATTTGTAATTTAGTGTCCGTTAACAATCTGTCATGCTGTTGTTGTATTTAATTTTTAATGTTTATTTATGTACTTGCTCATAATGTTGTTTAGTAATTGGATCTTGATCTGTTAGATAGTAAATAAATAAATAAAAAATTTGTTTACGGAATGTTTTGTTTTTTTTTTTAAAGATGGTCACGTTTATAGTCACCATCTTTTATAACATTAATTAATTATTTTCAATATAAACGTTTTGAAAAAATTCCCCATATATAGAATAATTTATAACTGTACTTAACCTTCTTAAAACAAAGTTATATGTGAGAAAAAATGTTGTCACGGACTAAATTAAGTTATCTGTAACTAAGCCTAGGGACCAGAGCCCACAAAACAGTGTTGGCGCCAACATAATAGTGAAAAGAAAGATTTACAATAACTAAATATTTCAATTCGTTTTGTGAAAGCGTCGAGTTTATATTAACCAGTTAAGTTTTTTTATAACGTTATTTTTTTATGCAATTAATTAAAGGTTAGGGTTTTAGTTGGCAAAATTTAAGAATTTCAATTAGGTTAGTGCTAGTTTGATGTTGGTATTGATGATCTTAATTTGATTAGAACTTTTTAGCCCTTAACATCTGAGCAGTTTAATTTTAAAGCGTATCTTGTGCATAATAAACCACAATTGGTTTTAAAATTTATTCCCTATTGTGTGTCTTAACTTCACACACTTAAACTATTTGTTATAATGGAAAAGCAACAGTGGAGGCTTAGAAACTTTTAATACAAATTATACATATAAGTAAAAATCATTTGTTAAGTTTAATTTCTTCATGTGATATTTTGTTTTAGTAAGCGTTCCTATTGAATCATCTCGTACTATAATCGAACTTCCCACGACATCATTTACGCCGACAGAAAAGTCTGCTATTGAAAAATCTAGTCAAGATAACTCAGGTGAAGGATCTCCAAATTCCAGTAATGGTGTAATTATACTTCAAACTATTAATGAAGATTCTTTAAGAGCAATTTTATATGGAAACTCCAAAAACCACGATACGTTTACTTGATTTCTTCCCCCGTTGTATTTTGTTTTTTAATTAGAGATAACAATTTAAAATTATTGTTCAAGGTTGATTGGCCGTTAGCGAGTTGTTTTTACTTTGTTCATAATTTATAAATTGGTATTGCACGTAAATAATTGAAATACTAGTCATTACGTTGAATGTATAATTCAATTATAATTTTAATCGTACTTAAGTTTAATAAGCCACTTTTGAATTATTTAAATATTGTAAGAATAGCGATTGCACTTATGAAAAACCTTTTGTTAATAAATTACTGGTAAAGAAATGTATATTCGATTGGGTTAATGCACAATTTTAAAGATAAACCCATATGGTTTGCATTATAATTTTTCGATTGTAACTGAATCTTAACAGTTGCTATCTGGAATTAAAAAACAAAGTATAGCTATTATAATTTTTAGTACGGTATGTTTTCAGATAATGGTTTTTGTATCATAAATAAAGCTTTTAACATCCTATCGCCTTTTAATCGTTTATTAAAGATACACATACTTAAAATTAAAAATTTTAAATAAAGGTATTGCACTGTACACGACTCATAATTATTATATTGTTTTTTAATAGGTAATAGTTATTGGATTGCTAAACGCGAGCAGTTATAGGTGTGCTGTTTCTTTGCAAATGCATGATTTTATTTTATCAATCAAATTCTTTCTTGTGAATTTTAAAGTCTTCATTAACTTCTGAATCTGTTTGAAGAATAAACTATAAAATTTGTATGAAAGTTTGTTACAAGGGTAGGTAAACATACTATGTACCTCAAAATAATTTGTAAGCTTAATAGTTTTATATAAAATAAAATGCACTCTAATGAGGGTATTAATTTGTAATAAGCGGGTTTAATCTCACAATAGTTTGAAAATAGCTCAACAGCACAACAAGAACATATATATTGCTATGGATTTTAGTTGATGCGGCCCGATATTGGGAGTTAATAAAAGCTGCTGTGGACTATAGCGTTAGGTTAGGCATCGATAACAAATGCTGCGGACTATCATCTTCATTAGGTCTTTGTGTCCTGGAACTGGTTAGATGCGTACCCTCATTGTTTCCTATTCTGTGCTTACCTACACATTTCTCTGAAATTTCCACAGTCTGCATCTTACAGTATCTGCGTGTAATATTCGGATCTAGGTCTACACCTAGCTCTTCTTTCCTATCTCCGCTTGTAATATATCTCGCACTATTCCCCAAAAATTCATCAGAACGTATCTTGCCTTTTTATTTTTAATTTTTTTTTATTTTATTTTCCGCAGATATCTTTATATCCCTTACTATCTCTATAACCTCTTTGTTATTAACTTTATCTGTCCATGCTATCATCCTCATACATCTGAAGTACAACATCCAAAAGGTTTCTACTGTTTTTCTATCTGCATCTCCCTACTGCCCCTATTACATAGACATACTGTGCTGTACTCCACGCATATGCTTTCAACAATTTTCTCCTTGTTTCTATATTTGTTGTTTTGAACATAGCTGCAAAGCAACATTAAAAATAATGTGCTCTTTAATTTAATTGCAAAATTTATTTATTAACACAAATTAATGCTTATCATCGAGCAGTGTGTCTTAGAATGTCATACCGACTCCTATAGTCTCTGCCACTTTAAGTACCGAAAACGCTGCTGCCCTTTTTCAGGGACCTGTCTTAGTCTGGTTCCTCACTAAAGACCCCACTAATTTGGTTAAACCTATAGTTCGGCTCTTTAGCTCAATCAAACGCACAAGCCATTCTACCTATTCTAGTATTTTAGAACGTCGTCAAGGTGCAGGTCCGCTCAAAATGGGACCAACATTATTGAATAAGAAAATTGTATAATTTAGTAACGACGTTTCGCTCACTTTTGTAAGGGGCTTCATAAGGACAAGTAAAGAAATAAGCAATAAAATAAAATAAAATATAAAAATTATAAAGATAAAAATGATAATATTAAGCAGACAAGTTAGTTACTTCGCCACAAGACACCTTTTGGCTTTGAATGGGCTAGTGAGTCTGCTAGTTCAGGAGTAACTCTTCTCTTTACACTTTAACTTGTCTACTTAATATCATTTTTATCTTTATTATTTTTATATTTTTATTTTATTTTATTACTTATTTTTTTACTTTGTAACGTATTTTTCTATTCAGCTACTCTTTGCTTATTAATCTAAAATAATATCTAAATAAAATAAAAATATAATTTATAAACTCTTGATCACTAAAAATAATTCATAAAATTTACAATAGCATATGCGCTCCTTCGCTTTATAGGTCTAAGTCCTATAATAAGAATCGTCAAGTTGTCATTTCGGGTCACTTTTCTATCAGTTTCTGAACAGGTAAGCTGCTATCAGCGGCGTGGAAAAGTCAAGATGTTAGACAGGCATATGGCCTGTAATACGGTCCGCAAGAAGATATAATTGATTTAACCTTCGTGTCGGAATGTGGTTCTTGGCAGCTATAGCATGCAGATTTCATTTTGTGTTCCACCTGTAGCAGCTCAATAGATTCCTGCTGGCCGAAGAAATAGAGGTCCCCCTCATCATTAAAACGGTTGGTATAATTAATTAAATAAATTTTATCAATGTTTTCCTCATAGTGCAATATTGTCAATATAGTAAATATCGTATATGGTGCTGAAATGAAAATTTAGTTTGAGATTTGAAATACAAAAAAATTATAGGACGTACTTAATGAAGAATTGGTTTGGTTAAATAATGTTTTGTTCAGAAGATCTTTTATAGTTCCAGCGTTATATTCATTCGTAATGATGTTTCCTGTTTGTGCATCGCAGATATTTATGGAATATTCCACATCGGATGTCATAAGTTCAATTTCTTTTGGTCGCACTGTACTTCGACACGTGAGTGATATTTAAACTTTAATCCCAATTATAATTATTTCAATGTTTTACGAAAGATAGAAGGTTGAGGTTTTACTTTGTTTTAGTTAACTTAAAAATTATTCAGAAAAAGAATGATTCCTTAATAAACTTGTAATCTTGCAAAATTTTAAAGATGGCTATGCAGTTTACTTATCGTTGTTATTTCACAAACAGATAGCGTTGACTACACTGAAAAGTTGTAATTGACATATGATGTCAAAAATATCTAGCTTTCCAATTTAAATATCACATGTTATTTTACGCTATTTCTAAAATATCTTTAGTAATTTTGAGGTCATGTAATTTGATTCTTAAACCGCGTGATGAATTTTTTTTATACATATTAAGTAAAACTAACTCTATGTTGAAAGATGCAATTTTATAAGATGTTAAATAATTAAATTTAATTGTGAAGTCGACGTAGTACTACAGATGGCTAAAGATTAGAATATGTAATATGAATTATTAAGAGAGCTCAAACTATATAGCAACTTTATTCAGAAATATTCAATTTAGAGATCTTTATGTTTTTTTTTAAAATACAGTACCATACTAATTTTCTTTTCTATAAACATTTTAGTTGAAAAGATTATGATAAAACAAATCAAGTGAATTTAATTGAATAGAATCCATTTTTGCATAACTCTTTTATTATTACAAATTCAAGTAAAATTTATAGGTCATTCATGAGCAAACATTGTTTCTAAAGATAACAAATACCGGGTGTATACTTTTGGAACTTAAATTCTATTATATTATTTTTGGTGAATATTTTTTTTAAGGACACAAACGGTGTCCAAGTTGTGCATTTATTTGTTCACAGGTTAAGCCGAGACATCTGGTAATTGAGATTTTGGTAAGTGCTTTACAAGGGTGAAATTCAGGTTTTGTGACTATATAATCTGTGTAGATTTAAGGTTTCCGCATTCCCCTAATACAAGTACAAATCATTTTTGTAGATTGTTGTATTGAAAAATACGGTGGCGCTCATTATCTACATTTTTTGTCAACAGACATCCCATGACCCAAGCTCATGATCTACCCAGAGCTAACACTCTACTAGCCGTTTATCTCTAAAGAGTTTTTCTTTTCCTCAAGCCGTTTTCCATCCAATTTTACCTTGGGCTTCCATCATTAATAAGAAATTCTCGACTTTGTGATATCAGGTAAGGGTTTATGATATATGGTGGTCCAATTTGCTATCTGATATTCACGAAGGAATAATTTTTTGTTTACAACGTCCTAATGAAGCCCCTTACAAAAGTGGGCAAAACGTCGACCTTAATAAATAAAATGACACGGTCCCAACCCGCAACCATATATATTTATAATGACTCCGGCCGTGAAAGCCTGCGACAATATCATTAAGTGCATAAACTATGATAGATAAACACCACAACTGAACTAAAACTAGGATCTTTTTGTGCTGTCCCAGTTTCCGGTTTCAATGACTGGTAGCACGAGCGGTAGGTTAGTCAAATAGTTTTCAGATTTCTGGTTTCCAATGGTCAGAAACTGGGTGGCAAATATGTAAAAAAAGATAATCATGTGGGAAAGAAACTGACATAAATTAAGAAGCGTAGTGTAGTGAATTAGATTAGGGTCTGCACCTACATTTCCAATTGCCGGCTGCCTATGGATGGGAGCAGGTTCAGTTAATTATGCCAGCCATTCAGTCTCTGATTTTGACTGCCAATAGTCAGAGACCGAGTGGAAAGCTAACAAGAACATAAATTAATTACTGCAGGGAAACTAGATTATGTGTTGATAAAGTTAGGAATTCGGGGTTTTAAGGTCTGCATACACAGTTTCAATTTCCAGATTACGATAGTTGGGAATGGTTGCAGTAGATCTCGATTTTTCAGCTGCCGATAGTGAGAGATCAAGTTAAAACAAAAGTATCACAAGGTAATATAATAGAGATGTCGTAGGTTAAGATGTAGGTTAGGTATGGGAACTAATACTAGTGTTGGATTGAACCGAGCCAAGCCAAGCTTTAGAAAATATTAACTTTGCTCAAAAGTACCAATCTCCTTCTCCACTCTAAAGCTTATTTCTTTGGCTCAGCTCGTATAGCTTCTGAGTTGAGCTGTGAAGCTGTAAAAAACTAGAGAATAATAATTTTAAGATAATGTTTGTTGACAACTTAAGACAATATCAGTAGGATGTCGTTGAATTTAGATGAATCAGATTGCAAACTACTTAAAGTATAATTTCATAGCAAAAGGAAGTGGAATAGGAA
Source organism: Platerodrilus igneus (assembly GCA_036346225.1). NCBI lineage: Eukaryota > Metazoa > Arthropoda > Insecta > Coleoptera > Lycidae > Platerodrilus > Platerodrilus igneus. The sequence goes on along the minus strand of JARFIW010001377.1, from coordinate 354,039 downwards.
CAGTTAAAAAATGTAAACTTATTCCAGGTGTTTCTAGTGAGAAACTAGGATGATACAATAAGGTTTTGTGCAGATTATTAAATTATGCTAAATCAATTTCAGAAGAACTTTGGTATCTTTTACCACTTATAGAGCACATTTAGGCTTTATTACAAGAAGGCAAAAATCAATTTAAACCACAGGCCTATGATTAATTTACATTAAGATGATTAGTCTGCAAAATTGTTAAAGAAAGCTACCTTGCTAAATAGACACCTTCTAACTTGATGGGTGAGTGTCTCTGCTAGTTCAGAAGTAATTTTGTTTGTAACCACTACTTAATATAAGCATTGATTAGGGTTGATTGGGTGGTAGTCTGCACCTTCTAACGCAGCATAATCCATACATCGTATCCCGGTATTGCATCTTACGATAGTGGACAAAACGTCGACTTTGTTAATATTTAATACGGTATGGTTCAAACCCGGTACATGGAGTCTGACTTATGGCTCTGGTCGAGATAGCTTCCAACAGTGACAACTTGCACAAATAAGGATCATTTATTACAACCTACTGGAGTATTTATTTTTTAATGTTATTATTGTCATTTTCACAATATTTCAATGTATAAAATATGATATAGAATTTAATCTTAAACAGTTAAAATTATTATAATAAAACACAATAATGGGAGTTTTTCGAAACTTTTTTCTTTACACTGCATCGGACTGCATGTTCGAACACTTCACTTAGATTGATCCTTTCTTTCGCCGAACATTCAATATAACGTTCTGCTTTTATTCGTTTCTTCATTTTTTTACCTTCCTTTTCAGTTATTAGCTCTTGACTTGGATCCAATCGCAAATCCACTTTGGTTGCTAAAAATTATTTTCATATTAAAATACATACAAAAAAAGTTGTATTATTTTGTTGTTGTGTACAAGCGCCACACAACACATTTACAGTTTAGTCAGTTAATAAGACTTTTTAAAGTTGTTTCTTTTGTACAGTGTTTAAAAAAAAAATATAGAAAACAAGTCTATAACAAAAATTAATAGTAGTCTAGATCAAGTTTTGACGGAAAGTTTAGAAAAGTATCTAACCAAAACTATTGGTGTAAATGTTATGTGGTCTGCGTACGCTAGCTTTTTTACTTACAACTCTATGAAGAAGAAGCTTAATGTGCAATTTGAAAGAAAAAGTAGTTTGATCAGGTTTTTTCTAAGCTGTTTTTAAATAAAAGTGAGACAAGTTGTGCAGGGAAATTCCAAAACGTAAATCTGTTATTATGCACGAATTTAGTTGCTGTTTAGTTTTTTAAAACAACATTTATATCTAGCATTGTTTAATGGACACATGATCTTAAATTTTACTGAAATTAATTTGGATCTGCTATGTCTCTTCCACGACTTCTGTAATATAATTAGAGCTATTAAAACGCATTATCTTATCTGCTTTATAGCCTTCTGGTGCTATTATGTTGCGTTTTCGGTAAATTTAACTTGTATTCATTGAGAGAAAATATAATTTATAACTTTGAAAACACTTCTCGAAGAAATGAATTTGTCAATTTTGTTAATGTAAATGAATTGGAAAATTCTGGCCTATTTGTCTGTAGTGTATTATGTTTTGAATAAATAATTTTCATTGTGATGTTCCTAGAGATTGAATTTCCATTTTAGCAAAGTACGGATTGAAATTTATTTGGCACTTTTAAAGTGGATAAATGTAAATTACTATATTACGTTTATTAAATGGTAGGCATCGAAGTTATTTAGCACTCTTAAGGTGAATGATGTTTTTATCTTTTTACTAATTTTAAAATTTGACTTTGTTCTTAAATGGTATTACAACACTATATGTACTTGAAACGTGCTATTTTACATGGAAATCTTATATTTTGTGTTAATGGCATATGCTTTGTTACGCTCCCTTCCTGTCAGCGTACTTAAATTACCCCTTTTTCTCTTGTTATTTCATCACCCGTTTGAATAAATTCCGTTACTATTCGTAAACCCTTCATCAACATACTATCTATTTTACCTGATCATCATAAGCCGCTTTACCATAATTTGTAACTCGAATCTAGTTGCTTGAAACGTAAAGTTTATGCTATAATTATAGTCAGTACCTTGTTTTAGACATCTGTTATCGGGTTATACAGTACGACCGCGTATAATTGATTCTAGATTACTTCCATCTAAAGACTCTTTGAAATAATGAGTCCTACTTCACCGCTAAAGCTTGTTTCGAAGTGCTTATCGCCTTCGTATGTTTGATAACACCGGAAGGAATGTCAATTGGTGCTATTAAACAAGTTAATTTTTATTCTTTTCTGCATACGACAAGAGCAATTGTCGATTTCGCTCTGTGAAAAAAATTTCGAGTGCACGCTGTGTGCTCCTTCCGGGGGATAGAACCGCCTGTTGCTTTGGGCCTTGGTTGATGAGGCGTTTGCCGTTTCTTTTATGGAGGGAATACCCGGTTTACGGAATCCCCAGTCCATCTACTCCGCCCTGCCTTAGAGAGGGTGCAATCAAACACCAACGCTTTGGACTCACTTGGTGAGTGTTTATTCACTATTTTGTATAGGACATCTGTAGAATTATTCAAACAGTATATTTACCAGTTTTATTAGATGATTAAACTTGGTAGTTTTGGAATGATTGTCGTTGTGCGAGCGGATACTTACTTATTATTAATATTGTAACCTGTGACGACTTCTTTATGGGGGGACAACTTGATGTAGTTAAGTTTATACTTACGACAATTTTGAGTATTAATATTGTATTTCCTGTGGCCAATTTGTCTATTTAATTGTATATTTAAGTGTAGATTTATCATGATTCTTTAGAGCTGTTGGTTTTAGTATGGTAACGTTGCATTTCTTTTTTTGTTTTGTTTGATCATTAATATTGAGGGAGTAACCTAAAACTACAGCTCACCATTTAAAAAAAAAAGAAGATTTCTCTTGGTTTTTTTTTGCTGCTATATGTATTTAGTCTTGATTTGATTTTTTTTTTGTGTCTGTGGTCATACTGCACTGGTACGTCTATCCAAAATGTCAATTAGGATAATTATACTTATAAATAAGCACTGTTAATTTCTTATTTTTATTTCAGGTTATTGTCCCTAATTCCTTATAGCCGCGTCCATTATATGTTAGTCTGCTTTCTACAACCCCCACTCTCCGATTGAGCCCAGTCATTCCGCTGATTTTCTTGTGTTATGCACGACCTCGATTAACGTAACAGCTTCTATGTTTGCACTGGGTAAAAATTAAATATTGGTAAATTTTATTTTTCCCCGTTTGGGTAGGTTTCTTCACACAATTTGGTGCTCAATAACCTCTTGTGATCTCATTGTCACGTCAACGTATATATATATATATATATATATATATATATATATATATATTGACATGATAAGGGGTCACGAGAGGTCATTGAAACCCAAATTTTACAAATAAATCCCGCCAAGATATAAAAGAATTCGGCAAAAATAGAAATTCCCGAAAATTGTATGCACAAGATAAGCGTATTGTAAATACATAATCATTGATGTAAAAAGTGAAAAACACAATTCCGTGCATGTACCTAATCACTCTAAAATAAATACAAAGCCATTCGTTTGTAAAAAATGCACTCGTGTATAAAAATAAATAATTATGTGAATTAAAAACACGTTTTGTTTGCATTTTAAAGCAATTATAAGCATTGGTTATGTAATAAATAACTAACCGTGTGTAAAACATTTCTATAACATTTTAAATATAACATGTTCTCGAATTTTCCAGAGAATAGCAACCTGGCATAGTAGCTATTTAATAAAATCAACGCATAAATAAGTAAACGCGTTCAAATACGTCATTATTAGAAATATGAATACGTGACAAAAGACATTGTATTTCGATAAAATTCAACATATTTGGAGTAACAAACAATAAATAACAGGCGGTCTGTGATATAATAAGGTTTGGACTATAGTCGACACAAACATAAAGACGTGACAAAATGCAATGAAAATTTGTACTTTCTGGAAATATACTGCACGAAGTTGAACGTCTACGTGTGAGATCAAGCGTCTGAACAAAAACATGGAATTTTGAGAAATACCGTGTTCTGCAGAGATAGGCGCAAAGTACAACGCGTTGATCAACAAACACACGATGAACACCAATAAGAAAATTGATAGGTGGAGTCTATAAATACTATGGGGACTTTGTAAACATTCAGTATCTCTTCGACTAGGCACCAACCACGTCAATTAAAAGTAAAATATTACGTAAAAGTGAACTTACTGAAGTTAATAATTTATTAAAATACTGAAAACTGAAAGTGCTAATTTATACAACGCGAAATAGCCGTTATGCGCTTAAAACGTAAGGTAAACTATTAATTGAATTTTATTCTAATATTTAAGAATTTAGGGGTCTAAAGATACCTCGAAAGGTACCTTTAAATACAACTCTAAAATAAACCTCCAGATATACTTCAAAATAAAATTCTAAATGCACTACTAAACAAACTTTGAGAATATTATAAAAATATTTCTAAATAAGTTTACAAGGAAACATAAACGTCAAGATACTCAAATTAAACTACAAGTAAACTCCAAGTCATTCCAAATAATCCGAGGGGAAAATTCAAGCAACAGTTAATTAATCATTCTGGGCAACAAGTGAAGTAAGTCAAGCAGTAACCATCCAGGGGTGCTGACCACCGATATTCAGAGGCAGTTCCTAGAACTCAAGCAAGGAAAACACAGGTCAGAGATTTTATTCATTATTAGTATAAGACTGTTTTTCAATTTTTAACATTTAATCTTTGCTATATCAAATATTTGTAAGGGTCATCAAAAATCATTTGAGAATTTGAAAAATAGGGAAGGGATCGTTTTGAACGTTCAAAAGGTACTTAAGTGTAATTACAGTGATATTTTTGCTGGCTTTTAGTAAATATAAATTTGATGGAAACAGATAAATGTTAATATTTTATTCAGGGGCTAATTTTTGAATGTTGAACAAATTAATAAGTTATTGACATATAAGTGTACATATTATCGATTATTATATTGTATAATTTTGGATTGCTTCATTTACATTATTTTAACAGATAGGTAATAGAAAGAAAAGGGGTAAACAATCTTTATTGACGTGACGTAGGGCACTCTGTGTTTAATAGATTGAGCTAGTCGAGGCATACAAAAATAGAAATTATAGGATTTAGAGACGCAGAGTAAAAAGGGCCGAATACGAACACAGCAGTAAAGTTTTAAAAGGCGACGTCAACGTTAGGGACTGTGAAATAGCAAAGTTATATATCGAAGAAATAAACGGGCTAAAGAAAAGATCATAGCAAATAAAAATATCATACCAACGTAGGGGCTTTTCACAGCAATATATATGTATTTGTATATGTATATATATTGCTGTGAATCTTCTCATTATCTGCAGGTACTGGCCCTTTAAAAAAAAACATTCGAGCCCCACAGTTTGGGCGTCAAGAATGCTGCGTTTCCTTTAAAATCCGTGAACTACGCTTTTCGCCTCGGCTGCTCACCTAATGTTATAAACCTCCTCATTCATAAAAAAAAACAACACATTCCTACCAAAAACATCAACGTTAACTCTATTTACATCAATATTCAGAATACATAAAAATTTCAAAATTAAAATTCAGCATAAAATTCAGTTTTAAAAAGAATTTCAGGATTAATTTTATTATCATTTTACTGTGCATCCAAAATTAAAGTCCTTGTTGGATGCCTACTAATTAATATAACAATATAAGCAGACCGGAGTCTGAGTATAAAGGAGCATCTACCACCCTTTACGTTAATTAACCAGGTTTGTCTAATTGAGCTCAAAGACATACCCAAAGTTTCATCATATTCCCGAACATCAAAACAAAATACCCCTTTTACTTAAACAAGCAAATTTCATCTTAAAATTAAACTTTTATGGTTAGAACAATTTCACTAATGTCCATTTAAAGTAAATCAATTATAAAGTCATTCAATACACACAAAAATGTCAAACAAAATAGTATAATTTACCTGAAGGTTACTGTCCTCGTAGCTTCAAAGTATCGTTTCTTTAGTTAATCACACCATTCACCAGGATTATATTTACGGCTTCTGATTCTCTACGCTTTTAAATTTTCTCCATCACCATCCATTCAAAGTCGTTTCTGGGCCTTTCCGGAACTCATCTGTGTTTATCTGACCCTTGTTTCATGGATCCAGACACGTATTTGAACCATTTAATTATTAACACCCCCGAAAAATAGCAAAGAATTCATGCTTCTGTCACCAATATACGCCAAAACTGCCTACTTTTGTGTATACATTCGTCGTTGTAAATTTTGCTGATTGGTACAGTGAAACTAACTTTTATTACCTTGTATCTAAGTGCACTGAAGTACATTCATGTTAGCACGTAAATAACAAGCTATTTTGAATCACTAAAATATACTCGCAAACTTTAAATTATTTAATCAAACTAAAATGCACGGTTTACCATCTTTAATCAAGCCGCGTATGTACGAGCTTTTAACGCATCGAATCGTCAAAAGTCTAAGAGAGGTTGTTTATATTCATCTCGGTATATATAGCAAAAAGCCTGTCTATCGGTCTGTTCCCCAAAACGGGTAATTCTAAAGAATTTCTCATGCCATATTCCCAGTCTGCCGCTCGCGCGTCGATTTTTACGAATTTTCACTCGCCCCATTTGAATCTCAGAAAATTTCCACACGGCACGCAAGCCTGTCCGAGAAAAACTAATTGATTTTGTACAGAAATTGTTGTTCTACCTCTGATATTTGCATCCTATTTTAACCAATTGTGACCCCGTGACGTTGCTTAAATCCCGCCTTTTACAATATGTGTCTTTGCTTGACGCATTTTCTCTTTCCTTCTCTACCGTGTTCTTATTGGTGCAACTTGATATACTTTATTATCGATTATTTTAGTCCACATGGAGTGTGAAATACCCAGCTTTAGCAATTCTCGTAACTATTATGCGACGTTTTCCCAAGATTCTTTGAAACATTAATTATCTGCAAAATTTACGCCGAATGTGTTATTTAAACTACGCAGGTGTTCAACATAATATTAATTCTCAGAGCTTTAATCCGTGGTATTTTAATCTTGGGTTTTACAAGTTTCTATAGGTATTATATGTTATTAACGGTTTAATTAACTCCAATTAAAATTGATTTCTATCCTTTTCATTTTTTAGCGAATACAACTTAAATATTAATTATTATAGGTACACTTTGTTTTACTACCGGTTACTTAAATAGAGTTAATTAATATAAACTTTGCACGTAATTTCTCTTTGTTTAGGAATAATTACATTACACGCAGAGCTTTTCACTACTGCTTCGTCTTATAAATAATTTAAATTTCTTATTTTTACTGAAACAACCGAGTTTATTTATGCTTCATGGTTTTAATAACGCGTATTATTTAATGAAATTCCTTATACACGGTGATTAAAATTATTTGATGTGATTATTTAATTTTCTACCCTGGTCTAAATATGAGTAATATATATATATATATTGCTGTGATAAGGGTGTATTTTATAGCAAAGGACGTGCAGGAATCATAAATTATAATAGGAAGCAGAAAACTGCATTTATTTAGGAGAAAATTGAGTAATTGGGATAATTTGTAAATAGTAAGCAGTTAACACCCTGTATATAGAGTATAATTAGTTTTAAGCGACGCAAATAGACACATCTTATAACAATAGGACGCATAGTTAGCATAGAAATAGGTAATTCGTACATTAGGTGAATAACAAAGATTTAACACCCGGTATATAGAGCTTTAGTAATTTTAAGTAATGCAAACAACAATATTTTTCAAAAAAAGCATGCGTAAGTAAGCATAGTTCATGTAATTAAACACGCATTGAAAAGGATTCGAATTAATCATAACGTAATACGGAGATAAGAGATAAAACTTAAAGAAGCTTTGTGAGTGCGTAGAAACAATTCACATTTTGATAGTAAATGTAATTAAAAATGCGTAAATAAATAAACATACATGAAAATTGAAATTCAAATTGCATTAGGTATTTTGGTATAATATGGAAACGCGATTATTTTCTCAAAACACTGCATGGTCTGATAACAAAGCATCTGTAGCAAACAACCATTACTCGAAAAGCCGAGAATGTTACATCAGAAAACTACTTCAAGTGTAGGAAATACAAAGACCTCATTGGTTAAGATTAGCAACGGACTTGTAAGCCAATCCCACATACAAAAGGGGACCTACCCATATATTACCAGCGAGCAATGATAACGGAGCTCAGTTTTCAACTCAACAAAGCCAAGCTGTGTTACTCTGAATCTAAGAGTAACGCGTAATAATATTTTAAATAGTGAAATTGTATAGTGACAGATAGTGCTACGAATATGAAAATTTCTATTGCCGATTAACGTAAGTAGAATTTGGGAAATTTATTTAAACTAAAATATGATAATAATAGGGCTCTAAGTTTGACAATAATAATCCAGAGGGTGACAATAATTCGAGGGAGATGTAATAAATTCAAGTCTGATGACGATAATTTCGAAATCCAGAGGGGGACGACAATAATTCTGAGGCGGATGACGACAAATCTAAGTTTGACGATAATAATTCGGAGGCTGATGGCAAAGGGGTGCATAATTCAGTAGATAATATTTCAAATGGGTATATAATAATTCCGAATTGGTGGAGAATAATTTCGAATACGATGTCAATGATCCAAATGATGGTATAATAATGCATGGAATATTCTAATTGATGGTATAATATTTTAAAGCGTCGATAAATTTTTGAAGGTTAATAAAGAAGCATGAAGTAAGCAGAGCAGGTTAGACCTTATTAGTTTTAAGACATTTTTTTTTCTATTTGAATTTGAATATTGAATTTGCTTAAATAATATAAAAGTGTAACAGAGTCTGCAACGAATTTTGCATACGTTGAAAGTACATAATATAATAAAGGGGTTTTGAACGTTCCAGGCTTCTTTGATAAAAAAGAATAGTTTTTGGTGACTTTAGATTGATTGCAAAGCATATGATATTTGATATGAATAAGACTTACAATATTGATTGATTGAAAAGTGTATTTTAATACATAATATTTTTTTTCATTATATAGAATTAATTAACTTCATTTTATAATTCAAATAAAAGCTAGCCGTGGCAGAATAATAATAAAATTAGTGGGAGTGAAATTTGATTAGGAAAACACAGAGAGGTGGAGTTATAAGTAGAATACGCCATTGTCACCAAGTACGGTGTTATCAGCTTAAGTATTTATTGGACGGCACAACGTCGGGGTTCGAGAGTTCCAGTTAATACATAGCAATATATATATATATATATATATATATATATATAATGCTATGATAATAGGGTAGTTTAAGGGTAGATTAAGTCATAAGGGTCGTAGGATAAATATAAACAACTTTAACTTTAAGAAAATCAAATAATTCCAGAAATTATAAGAGTAAATCGACTTTTCTACATATTGTCAATTAAGAGGACACTGTATATAAAAGATATGTAGCTAAATGCATGAGAGCATAAATATGTTTAAATATAGTTTACAAGTAAAGATAAGATTTTAAAACGCAACAAATTGCATCAAAATTAAATTACCGGGAAACATAAATAAATTGGCATTCCAAATATTTAACAATTGCGTCGAAAATATCAACGTAAACGCACCGTAAATAATTCATTGTTAGAAAATCGTTACGTGACTAGAGAAGAACACATTTGTTCAAAAAACCAACATTTTGTGGCAAACGAATAAACACCAGGCGGTTCAATTATATGATAAATTGACAAACATCAAATACGTGACTTGATGAAAAGCCAAAAGTTGGAAATCTTAGGATAATGCTGCAATATGCTGAATGCGGGAGTGAGGAATAGAGCATTCGTCGAAGATTTAAATTAGGTAATTTGTAAAAATTCCGGGTTCTGCCAGATAAGGCAAGGTACCAGCCTTGATTGTAAACACGCCAATGAAAACTATTGGAGGAAGGGCTTATATATACGATAGAAACTAAACAACATTTTAGTCTATATTTAACTGAGCAACAACTATGCTCGAAGGTGGTAAAAACTCGCGTAATTAATGAAATGAAAAGTAAATAAATGAAATTTAAACGTGCAAGAATTTTGTGCAACGAACTATAAGCCGATCTACAGATAGACGTAAGTTAAACAACCTAATTAAATTTATTTCTAATATTAACAAAACAGGACTTTGATTTGGGACGTATTATAAGTCTGGACGTACTTTGATTTGGGATGTATTTCGATAGAAAGGCGATTTTTTAATTTGGTGATACTTTAATTTGGGACGTATTTTAATTGGAGGCGATACTTTAATTTTGGACGTACTTTAATTTGGTATGACTTTAATTGGAAGCGATTTTTATGGGAGGCTATTCTTATATGGGGACGGCATTTTCTTGATGCTATTTTGTGGAGACAAATTTTGTTGATGTCTTAACGCAAACATAAAATACCAATAAGTAAAGCGGACACAGCAAAGAGACGCAGATCATAGACTAGGATGGAACTCCAGAAACCATTCCAGGTTAGCAATTTTTAATACACTTTATTATTGAAAGACTGTTTTCAATTTAATATTTGCTTTACATCGTATATTTGTAAGAGTCATCAAAAAGGTCACTTAAAAATATGAAAACAAGGGAAGGTATCTTGGAACGTTCGAAGGTCCCTGAATTTAATTAAAAGATATTTTTGCTGGCTTTCAGAAAAGTATAAATCTGATAAATGTAGATATTTTGTATAAAAAGGAAAATTTTGAGTATTGTACATATTATCAATTATTATATTGTGTATTGTAGAATTGCTTTATTTCAATTCAATAACATTTATTCAGTGAGTTGGTTGGGGTAAAATCTTAAATTAATATTTCATATCAAAAGGCGAATTTCATAGCAGTCAAAAATGACGCCCAACATTGGGGCTTAAAATAATAAAGGTTATATCACAGCAATATATATATATATATATATATATATATATATATATATATATATTCAAATGAGTTAGGTAACGGGTTTATAGGTCTATGACATTATATATATATATATATATATATATATATATATATATAAAATAAGATGTATCTGTTTATATATTGTTCTACACAATTTTTATTGCGGACTGCAAATAACTTGTCTGTTATATATATATATATATATATATATATATATATATTATATATATATATATATAGTGAATAAGATGAAATAATAAATTAGACTTTTATGCAAAGCCCAAATGATCATTTCAAATCGAGCTAGTAATTGAAAAATGGAAAATATAAGGTCTTGGACAGGACTTGAACCTGTATCCTGGTTTTGCCGGAACCATGCGTTTACCAATTACGCCACCGAGACCGATGACGACAATTGGGAAATTTACAAATCTAAATCGTGTACACAACAATACATAAACCTAACTTTCAATTACGTTTGGCATTTTTGTCAATCGTATCTGACATTGTCAAGTTTTTTGACTTATGTCAATTATAGACAGGAAGCTACGCTCAAAATTATGTCTATAAGCCAAGTATTAAATATATAAATATTTTAGGTAGTTAATTACACAAGGTAAGTTGATTATTCACTGTAATACGATAGTATTTATCTACTTACCTTGTGTAATTAACTACCTAAAATATTTATATATATGTATATACAAAAATCTTGCTAATAAATAGTATTGGAAAACTGAAATGTTACAATATCTGTTAATACGAAGGTGAACAAGGTGAACACTACACAAGTTTATTTAAATTATTCTTATTACTAAATGCCTTATTTAAAATTTTAAAATTCAACTTCCCGTATGTTTGTTACGGTAACTTTCCGGCATAGAGAGATATTGCATGAAATTACAACGACCCTAATTAAAAATGCTGACCTAAATCTTTTATGTTATTCTCAAATAATAAAATATTCAAATATTAAAACCGTCCTGTATAAAAATGTTCCTCAATACGTGAAATATATCCCATAACCCCTTATCGATTCATTAAAAACCAAACAAGCACTTGCTTCTTCTAAACATGTTAAATTCTTTAAAACGTTTGTTCCTCAAAACGACTTTGAATAATATTCTTCCATGAAATATGCTTTTAGTATTTCAAATAGTTTTTCGTCGAAATAAATGCTATTCTAAAACCGAGAAGCTCGCTTTAGCAATTTTTCGTAAAATATTCTAAACCGCTGCTCGATATAGTTGCTGATCGTTAAAATTACTTCTAAATAGATTCTTTGGAAAGATTAAATGCTTAAATGTGTTCGTTATTTGCTCATATCTGTGACTTTCAATTTTATTATATTTGCACGTGTTCTTTGCTCAAACTATATGGGCATTAATACTCGCCGTCCTAATTAAGCTATTCCGTAGTAGTGTGGATCGATGATCATACAAACCTCTCTTTTGTTAAAAGTCAGCAACCTACTTGCTTGACAGTATTTCTAATTGCATAAATCGTAGGGGCATTTTGAAAAGATAGTTTGCTTTTCCCTGCTAACAACAAAATTCAATGGAATTAATTATCGTATTTTGTTTTCTGAATTCCAGGAAGATTTTGCCGTTGTATATATTTTCGCTTGTCTTCTCAGAATATTCTACACCAATATTGATGGGAATGGTTTTATGTTGTTTCCCTTCCATGGTTTTCAAAGCGTATAAATACAACTCCAACTTTGAAAAGCTCTGTTAATTTATTCGACTTCTCTTGATTCAACTTCACTCTCCGATACTTTTGATATACAATGTTCTTTGAGCGTTGTAAAGTCGCGTTTTAAAATGCGTTTGTGCTATTGCAGTACAGTTAAGTTGTTTTAGCCCCAGCTGTATTTCGTGAAATGGTACCACAAAGAAGATAGCTCCAGGTACAATATGTTTTCTGTTTGCTTTATTTTGTGTTACTGTTTTGGAAGATAGGCACTTGCTTTTGATTCATTTTACATTATATTGCAGACTGACGTTAACAAACGCTCACAAACGTGACCAATTATGTATAAACTACTGTATTTAAGGCGTTTAGAGCGCTTCTCTACTGTTTGGTTTTTTATTGTTTAAATTAATGTGAACGTCAACAATGGACTGTTAAAATTTTAATGAACGAAGATGCATTTCCTACATAAATTTTTTTACTGACTCTATTATTTCGATATTTCTTGTATATATTTAGGGTTAAAACATATTGAAAGTATGCAAGTAATTAGAAAGTAATATTTTACGCTTGATATTTTTGAGGTTTAAGTTATACGATATTATACGAAAATTTACACTTTATGTACATCACGTTGTAACGAACGATTATGCAACTATGTATTTTCAACGTTTATAAATATTCTTTTGGCATTGTATGTTTTCCTTCATGTGCGTGATATAAATTTCTCTGTTACTGAGGTTTTCAATTATTTTGTTCTAGGTCACTCACCTCACTCTCTGACGTTTTTCAGTTAGCCCAAACTCTGATTGTTTTGGAGTTCTATTCTGTCCTTGTATTTTTGTTGCGGTATTCGGTGTAGGCAATTTTCTACTACTTACTGTGTCTTCTTTCTTGCCCGTGTAGAATATCGTAACACGTAACATGTTAGAAGCAGATGTTTTAGATATAGGTTGATTAAACAAAACCGACTCATCTATTAAAGTCCATATACTTTAACATAGGATGACTTCACAACTGGACAAACTGCTACACTGTTAATGTTAATTTAATTCTAAAATATTTAATGAAAGGTACTCGAATATTCCCAAGGACACGAGGAATTGGTAGCAACACCGTACAGAACTGCAAACCTTTATTGTGTTAATTGATGATATCCTTCAAGCGCAATTCTAGGTATTCATTGGCATACAGTTGCTAGTACTTCTGTACTAAATTGGACGTCATCCTAAAGTTAAAGCGAATGGACTTTGGTTGTCAAGTTTTATTGGCAAATTCTGAATCATCCTGAATATTAACAATTTGTCAGGTTATTCAGATAAAATGAATCATGAATTTGAAACTTTAAATTATTTTTCTAATTAAAGGAAGTCTTTGTTTACTGCTGGAAAATCAACAATGATACAATTAAAAAATTTTAAAGGACAAAATATATTATTAAAAATTATTTTAACAATGTAATCGCAGAGAATTAAGCAATTACATCAAACCGCAGAAATTTACATGCACATGTAATTGTACGTCATCGTGTCTTCTTGGTAATAGAAAGAGGATATCCGTAAAGCGATAAACAGTATTATCAAATACATAAAATTTTTCTATGTGAATTTTATATATTTACGTCATAATTAATTATTTATACATGTTTCGTAAATATGTATATCCAGCTGCAGAAGTCGATTTCGTCGACAATTTTTTATGTTTTGTTTTTTGTTCTAATTCTTTTTATATCCTATTCCTGGATGTATGCGGATCAGAATGGACATGTTGAATTTTTGAAAATGTCACCTTAGCAGTCGCAATATTGTTCCGCACAGAAGAAAACATTCTTAAAAGATAATATAAAGAGAATATTTTGGTTGCCAAAGACATTTTAAAAATTCAGCCCGTCCATTTTCAACTACACTCGCACAGGAACACGATACAAAAAGAATTAAACCAATAAACAACGCACAAAAAAATCAGCGCCCGTTCAGAAAACATTCTAAATTTAGGTGAGTTGATTATTTTCAACTTCATTTTCGTTTCTCAATTAAATAAACAAATGACCTGTTACCTACCTAGCACTGGCGGACCTTCTAAGAAGGTACTACACCCAGTGCTAATCGAGGAAGTTGGCCGACGGAAACCAATCCGTTTCCAATCAAACATTACATGTTAGGCAAAATTATTCATTAATTTTCGTTTCTCAAGTTTCTAACTTTTTCTTCCAATAAATTAAACGCACTTTTTCTCCATTGAATAACATTAGCAGTAGTAAATTTCAAATGATCATTTATTAATACTATTTTTGCACGCATTCACACAAGAGGACCGCAGTTCCACGAATCTTTTTGTTGAAAATAAGTATTTCTACTAGTATTAACAACATTTCATTATCACACACTCCATTTAGAATAATTTATGCTTCTTGCAAATCCATTATTTCAGCGGTGAGTCATAACAATCTACATCTCGATTTCTGTTAAAAATAACCAAAGTCCAATGTACATTGTCATGATTTATTGTGTAGTGTTCCGTAGTGTTTCTAAGTCGATTTCTCATTGGTTGATAATTATTACAAATATTATAGAGTACATTTCGATATTTTGAAGGTATTTTTTAGAATCTAAAGGTGTGCAGTTTCGTTTAACAACCTAAAACTAATATTTATTTATTTAAATTGTTTATTTAATATCTAAATCAGAGTAAAACTAATATTTATTTATCTGAAATAATGTTTATTTAGTATTTAATACAGAGTTCGAACTTCCATTGCATTGCCCTTATTGTAGAATCAATAGTAAATGTACCCTTACTGTGATTTTACGAGCAGTTTGTACCAACATCATTTCCTTAGATATATTGAATCAAATTGTTAGGCAGATTTAAATATGAACAGCATTATATTTCTATGTTATATTTGTTTTGGTTTTAAGATCGTAATTGAATTAACCACAACGTTGTTGTGAATATTTTTTGTTTGTAATTTGTAATGCCACGATGTGTTTAATTTTCTGAAAAGGTACGTTTTAACCGATGCAATCATAATGAATAAATTTTACCATTTGCTTACTACAATTAATATATTTAACTAACATGCACTTATATAAAGATTTAGCGCCTGAATCTGGGCTTGTTTTTATGCTGTAGAATTTTGTCGTCTTGTCAATGTACTGCTGTACTCTTGCAAATAATAGGAAGTCGGCTAGCCTTTGTGAAATATTTTGTAACACGGGCTGGAAACTGTTAATGCATGTATGTGGACGCGTGTGATCGAGCCTTTGTTGAATATTACTAACATTTTATGTCCGTACGAGGAGGAACATTGGTAGTCAAGGTAGATTTTACCTTCCTGGTGTTCCCCCTCTTTCAACTTTAGCTGGGTAGTATTGGTTATCCGACCTCAGTACCTGTTAGAAAAGGCTAGCTGACCTACACTAACGTTTCTTCAGTTGCCATGTGTGGTATGTCTGGGTAACAGTTGACATCTCGTCAATTTTAGTGTTGGTCATCTGGGTACTTGTACGTTACCCCTCCTTGTCAAGATGTACCAAATGCAGTTGAAAGTGTGAGGGCTGTTTGGGGTTTTCTCTGCCGTGCTCTTTCCCCAATCGTCCAGGTTGAGTACGGCACTGTTTGCTTTGAATGTCAATTTTTCTATACTTTCATGCGAATGACCTATTTATTGGTTATTCTTTTGATTAAAAGTCAAGTTAGGTAAGTACTGTAGTTTTATTTCAAACTTTCCCGCCTTAACGCTATCTTCCCAGTGTGAATTTGGGTTACATTATAACAACACAACGTAGGAGTCGTCGAACCACTGTTAGATCATGAAGCCCATAGAGGGCGTTTGGGTCAGCCTTCTGGTCGGTTACACTACAATTGGTAACACAATATTCCAGTTGTTATCATACTCAGGATACACCCACATTTTAACAATCTACTGAATATTCATGTTCTTACTTTACAATTGTGTTTCTACAATCACAACATTTGCACCATGGTAATTTGATTGTCAGTATCTGGAGGAGAAAGGATCTCGCCTTTGCGGGGAGAATATGAAATTATTAATCTTATCTTCCTTTTTTTTGCTTTGCCTGACTAACTCAACAGAAATTAAACTGTGGAATTTACAAAATGAAATGAAACAATAATCTCAAGAAACATCCATTCATTCAAAAACATTTTTCTTTCATACAAAAGAATTTATAAAACTGTTTACGGTTTAAATTCATACAGAAAATTATTTCTAACGACTATCTATATACTAAAATTATTCTTATCTACTCTTTGTTAACAGGTATAAAATCCTTTTTATTTTATGCGTGGATAATTTGTCTATCTTTTATTACCACGCCCGTAAAATGTGATTGGCCACTAACTCTATAGATAATTTATTAAAAGTCAAGATGCTGCAAACTCTGACCTCAAAATTTGATGCAAATTATCCCCTTTACAAATAATAAACTTGAGAACTTATTCTAAATTAAATCACAAAGTAATCAATTACAAAGAAAACTGCAATTTATAGTTGCAGTTCTTATGGTCAAAAGCACTTATTAAAATCTCATTTCCAACGTATTTAACGATATTAAGAGCTTTTTGGGTCCATCTTAAATCTTCATCAGTTTATCAGTTTGAAAAATGCATTTTTTATTTTTAATCAATTAACTTCAGAGTAGCTCTTGTATCGAAGAACGTTTAATCTTCATAGTATTTTACAATACAATGATGCTTTATCAAATAATTGCGTTTGAAAACTTCTATGTTTCAAACTACTCAAACGTATACGTTTAATTTTGTAAACATGCAACTCTGCCTTAAATGTTACATATTATTTTGTTTAGAAAAGAATGACGAATCGCGAATGATATGTTATAATCAAGTTTCCGTTTATATACAAAATTTAACTCAATAAGACATTTTCCAGAGTTTTCCCGATTCATTTGGAAGAATTAGCCCCTTGGGTGATGTAATTTTTACGAGAATATCAGCATTTAAGGATCCAATTAGTGTCAAGCTATCGAGAGGTATATGATTTACGTCTATCGTTAAGCGTCGTTTATCGTTGTCTAATGGATGAGATTAATGGTCGCGTCTCATTCCTTCTTATTATAACACGGAGAGCCATAAAATAATTCTTATCTATTTTATTGCAATTCAATAATCGTGGGTTTCTTTGTATCCAGCGTTTGAGTTTTAAAAACATTTCTTAGTACAAATGACGTGCTTCGTCTATTTATAAAAAATATTCTAGAATACGCTTTATTTGAAAACTCTTAAAATGAGTTTAAATATTATATCTCGTCCAATCTTTTCTATGACTGAAGACCTAATGCTGATGATGATGTACCAGATGTGCAGTTTTGTTTTATTATTTATGTAGACTAGTTGAAAGCGGTTATAGGGGTGTAAGCGAAGCTTCTGTTTGTAGCAAAAACCATTTAAATCGTCTTTTAGAATATCCATCGTTTTACGAGACTTAAATCAGGTGTGTTAATGCTCAAAGCCTTTTTATTGGACAAAAAATTTAAAGACCTTTACAGGTAAGTGTAAATAAATGTGCTAAAATTGGTGTACCCCTAAAAAAGTTTGCGTTTGCTTTTATAGAACCCATCCCACACCACGCTAGTTGGTGCATTATTTGCTGTCCTAGTCTCGACGCGTGTGTACAGATGTTCACTGTTTGGTTATCGGTTGTTTTGTATCGACAAAGCACCCGTATTTTTATATCGGTAGAGGAATAGCTAACAAAGAAAGGTAAATCACTGCGCCGACTCTCGTAACTCTATAATAACACGTCCGCACCTGATGAATGCTGTTCGTTTCGACGTTTGGCTCCCTATAGTTCACGCCAAAATATTTTAATGTTCTCACTCGTAACTGTTAGACGCAGTTGCACTTTTAAGGCATGGAAAATGCAATCTTTGCGTTTCCCGCACTACAAATCACAATTCATTGTCTGAACCTACGTCAGAACTAAATCTTTATGTAATTATTCGTGTTTAAACCCGATGTAGTACTATCGGGTGGAGCATTCGGGACGTAGCGATAAGTGTAGCGTTCCTTATCCGGGATTTAAAAATTCCCTAAACTTAAATAATACAATAAAAAGGTGAAGTCATTTTAAAAAAGGTGCAACAGTGAATTACGTCTTTGCAAAGACTTGTCACTGACAATGCTAAAATGAATTAGGTATTCGTATACATAATGCTAATTTAATGCTTATTTATGTGTATACACTAAAAAAAGTTTTAAATAGTTGGTTAAACCATTGAATCACAAAAATGGTACCTACTTTCAAAGTACTTTAACATATTTATTTTCTGAAAGAGTAGGTACGCTACGGCCCCTTAATCCCCTCCCCATCGCTTATTAGACTTTGTACCCGCTTCTCCTTTCGAAAGCTCCAGCGTCTACGGAACCTGCGCTTTAAACTAATAAATTAAAATGGCAACAACACACTCAAAAGGATAAATATAAATAATAATTATTCATCTCGAGCCTCAGTAGTGGACCGAAACAGGATTTGTCAGTTTGATAGGAAAATCCCCGAATGGCCAAGGTCAAAAATAGATAAAGCTTGAAACTTTTATATATTAATGGATTCTTCTGTATAAAGGCACAAAATATTCTTTAGGATTATGTATTTCCTGCTCAATTATAACATTTTCTAAGTAATCTAATCTCAAATATTTGTTGTGCGTATATTGTGTAATATTTTGGAATTTGAGGAAGGGCTGAAATTGTGGTTATAAAAATTTGGATGGTCGCCAAAAATATACTGAGCCTTTAGGGTGTTCATTGATGTATGTATTGTTATGTGCCGAAAATCGGCACTGGACATTTTTAAATAAGTGTTAATATGTGAGAATTTCGCGTCATAAATTTAAAAAACTTGTTACGCGTATTTCCGTCACTTCAGAAGTGCGTTGCGCGAGATTCGCGTTAACGCGTGTGGGGGAAGAGGAAAGTGGGAAATTTCCGAAAGACGCGTCAGGACTTGCCTTCGAAACGCAAACAAGAGTAGTTGGTCTGGTATCTTATCGTATCCTTTTGTTATGTAGATTCCCTTTTGCCTTCTTTGAGTATCGTTCCTCAAACTCGTTCCTTATCGTACCTCTACATAGGAAGAAGACTAGCGAATTTGGATGCAACCTGGTTCAAGATCCACGACCCGAGAAAGATGAGTCAAGGCCGCCGCCATCATAAAGTAATTCTGAAGGAAGCCGCCGCCATCATGAAGCTTTACATGTTCACGTAAGTACCCCTTAGGGGTCTTGTAAA
Organism: Platerodrilus igneus; assembly: GCA_036346225.1. Lineage (NCBI taxonomy): Eukaryota > Metazoa > Arthropoda > Insecta > Coleoptera > Lycidae > Platerodrilus > Platerodrilus igneus. The sequence continues at coordinate 334,053 of JARFIW010001377.1, read as the reverse complement.
ATTTGTGTAATTGGTAAATTGCGTCGCCCTAATTTGCATATTGTGTGACGTCATCGAAATTTGCGCGTCAAGCTCTACATTAAGTAATAACGTTACCAACTGTCTTTTGTGACGGGTGTACCGCGTCGACGGGACTATAATAATGGCGTTCAACGTGTGAGGTTGTGAAATAAAAATTTTTTATTTTTGTTTTTATGGCTTATAATGTATTAATTAACGATATCTATAGCTTTTTCATTTAAAAAAAAATAATTATCCTCATTTTTAATATCTATTAACTCATAAAAATTTAGGGTAGGAGCTCTGGAACTTATTGTAGAATTACCTAAAATGACATGACAGCTGTTATGATAATTTAACATAAACCGCCATATTGACTATTGAAATTCATGGTATATTTTTTATATATAATGTTTTGCAAATCCAATTAATTCTCTGTAACTTTAAAAGTAGTGTCCTTCCTAACTTGAATTGTCTTAAATGAGTGCATGGTTTGTTTTGAAATGGAATTAAAAGTGTTTTTCTTTCAGCAGTGTATATAGTATAATATAACCTCACTTACATACATGTTTGCATCATATAATTTGGAATGTATTTCTAATTATAAGTAAACAGCTTATTTTCTATCCACTATGAAAAAGAAGAAAAAATCTTTTAAAAACTGCCGTCAAATGTAGTTAGAATTATCCCTTTACTTCTGAAATTTTTTTAGTCTATGCTAACTTGACTTTCAGATCAATTTTTAAAGCTACCGTTTAAATAACACATACAATGTATCTTTCTATAATTTTGAGTGTCTTTTTATAACCTAAATAATCAATTGTAAATTACAATTACCTGCATAAATAAAAAAATTGCATTCCCAAATATAAATTTTGTATTTAACTGAGTTTTTAGTATATGTTCTAAAACGTATAGTAACGTAATATGTTATATTTGTCCCCTTAAACACTATCTTGCCCTGATACCGTTCTAAAGTGTTTTCTTAGTAATTTAAATAGTTATAACCTACAAATACCTTTTTAAAAAAAATGGCCTTCAAATACAGTTAATGAAATTATCTAACCATATCTTTTACCTTTTAAAACGTTGTAATAAACTGAATTTCTTTATATCTGCTCCTTTAAACACTGAAATATTGAAATTATCGTTAACGTTTTATATTTAAGCTCATTTACGATAGTTGTTGATAATTTCCGCGATATCAAAAGAATATTTTAATAATTTGGAATACTGTTCTCTTTATACATGTATCGCAGAATATTTCTTTTGTGTAGTGAGTATGATTTTGTCTTGATTGCATATTTTTTAAATATATCAATATTTCAACGCAGCATTTTAAGATCTATTAAGCGAAATTTACTGTCGAATTTGGTCGCCCAGCTGTATATAAGTCTAGACGAGACCCCATCAAAAGGGCCGATCGCTCAGCTTTACGTAACTCTAGAGGAGAATTTGGTTGGTAAGTTGTCGTTTTAGCAATTTGTAAATCATTTTTTTAAGAATGATGTTGGAATTTTTCTTCATTAGTTTGGGTGGAACTCAAACGAGAGCTTGTCATCCTAGTAAATATATGTGTTACAAGATATCTTTCTGTCCTTCAACAATTTTATCAGTGAATCGATTTTGGATTACTGTTATCTCTTCACATATCGATTTAAACCACACTAGATGGCATAAAATTATCTTTAAAATCGTACAACCCTACGTACATCTAAAAGTTTTTCACGTTTTATTTCCTTAACAATGTATCTAATGTTTTTAGTCCCCACTATCAATTAGTTAACTTTAATTACTTATTCCCGCTCTTACACAGCACCTACCGTCTACACGTTTAACTTATTTACCTTAAATTAGCTATCTTTTTCCTTTTGGTCGACTTTCCCTTGAATTTACCGTTAGTTATATATCGCTTTATTCTCTAGACCACCCAAAATAACTCTGTCGTTTTATTTAAATAATCCTCGAACTTTTCCTACAGCATATTATTTGGTTTTTAATATTTATCTTACATCGTTTAATTGTGTGGTAATTGTCATAACTTTGGTTATAATAACTCATTGAATTTTTATGATTGGTTTGAGCTGATGTCAGAGTGGATGCTTTCTTCTTTGGGCTCACATAGAAAACGCGACCTATGCCATTGTAAGAAATAGTTCATATTCGCAGTTGCAAAAAAACTAGGACTTTCTATTCTATGTGTTTTTCCTCTGAATTATTACAGTCGCCCGCATTATACTATATCATTATTTGTTTCTTTCTCTACTAAATCACCATAACTTATAAACATTTTTTTTTTCATTGTTTTTTATTAAACTTCGTGGTGAGGCGCTATCGCTTCTTATGGATATCTTATTAAATTCTCGATTGTTTTAGCATATTGGGATAGGGTGTGTGTATTTAATTGCTTATAATTAGGCATCTTTGTGTGTTCCCGTTTTAAAAAATTACCTTGAAACAGTTTGTTTTTTGTGTGAATGTATTTGTAATGATACTTTTAAGTTGTTGAGTCAACTTTTGTCTGATTTTCTTATCGTGGTGGATGCACTCGTTAGGAAAGTGATCGTACTAGTTCTCTTAAGAGTCTAGTGATTTTTTTAACTTATGATATACCTTAACTTGTCGAATTAATATCGCAGGTGGTCCTTCAGACCGATGTGTGGTTTAATAGGGACAATTCTCTACCATCTCTCGGACGCTTGTCCAAAAACTCTACTTTTTCGTATCTTGCTGTCTCCGTTTCTGCCTTATCTTTCTTTCGGTAGACCTGTTCTCGTCCCGGAACACCCGTCTACCACATAAGAGTAATTTTTCCCTCACTCCGGGCTACTGACTACATTGGCTGGTTGAGTAGTGCTTTGCTATCCACCTTTTCTGTCTCTTTAGCTATCTCTACCGTTCCTATTTCTACTGCCTTTTCATTTTCGTTAGTCACCGTGTGGTTGCGCGGGGGATTTTTACAGACATTATAATTTGAATTAGGGCCGCTATACTTGCGGCCACGTCCCCAATGCTCCACCCGGAGGTACTACATTGGGTTTAAACGCGAAAATAATCGTGCTTCTAATTCATTCCAACTTCATAGTTAATCCACCCTAAATAAAAAAACTAAATAAAAATCTAACAAACCTAAAAATCTAACAAACCTAACAAGCTCTAACAATCTAACAAACATAAAAATCTGACCAACTGAAACAAAACTAAAAACAAAAACTAAAAACAGGGTTGTAAATAATGGTATCCCTAGCGCCGACTTTGGAGTGTACCCGATTAACAAGACACAAGCAAAAATAAGAGGGGGAGGGATCCATAATACCGGATAGCAGATGCCGGTTCTGCTTACCAGTGCGACCTGAAGGGTCGTCTTAAAACTATCCAAATCTAGCTAACTAATTTAAATTCATCCCTAGCTTTCCCTATCATTCCCTAACTAATTTATATTATGATTACAATCTTCACACATCTACTCTTCCTGCAACCAAAATGGCGACAGAACGTCAAACAAAATAAATATGCCACAAAATGCTACAATGCATGCTAATAAATAAATAAATATAAAGTGTAAATATAAAATATAAATAAATATAATTATATAAATATATAAATAAATGTTTAATAAGCGTTAAGCATATAGCAGTGCACAAAATAGCGAAAGCATCACCCTATTTATCAGGTGCACTCGCACAAGCATTATGTCGGCTAGCGCCTTTACACACCAAACGTGCTTCTTTAATTATTTCAAAAACTACTAATTAATGTAAATCAATGCTTGTGCGAGTACAGCCGCCACAATTTAAGTCTTACCTCGATAATAAAATTCTCCAGCATCCGAAGATCTGGTCGTCTGTAACTTACTTCTAAAGGGGGGATAGGTTGCACTGCTAAAGTCCTGGTGGGTATGCACTAAATGTTCTGGGGGATCACAATCACTATCACTAACACTTCACTTTCAAGTCCTGGGGGGGATGCGCGGTTTCACTCTATTTTATTATCTTTGTTTATTTTATTGATTTAATTTAATGAGGGTTTCTGATTTATTTGTTATTGTTTATTTGGTATTATTTATTCCCGATTTTCCGCACATAATTATGAAGATAGGCAGTGATTATATTAATGGAGTGGAGGTTTCTCGTGCATATTGGACATTTGAGTATAATTATAATTTTTATTATTTTTTTTTTTTTTTAAATTTTTAATATCAGGTATTGGTTATATCTATGCTCGTATCCTTACTCACGCCAAGTCAATCTAAAATTTTCCAATCCTCCCACCAACCCCACCGAATTTTACACGCGGTTATCATTGTCTAATCTCGCGACCCTTCCCTTCTTTTAAGGCTGTCCAGAACGCCTTCTGGTTAACCACTTCCCCGACTTCGTCTAGGCTCTTTGGCCATGCCAGACCTAGGATAGCTAGTTTGCTATCAGCCAACCCTCGATTTTCCGCCTCAAGCGGGCAGTCGAAGAGCACGTGCTCTGCGCTTTCCGCGCCCTCACCGCATTCGCAGCGGTCGCTGTTGGTTAGTCCGAACCTTTGTAAATACAGCCTTTAGGGCGCCGTGCCCTGTTATCAACTGCGCCATTTTGTGATCGAGCTTGACCTCGATCCTACCTCTAGCTTCTATGCTCGGTATGAATTTGTGGGTCAACCTGCCCGTGGCAGCGTTGTTCCACCTCTCTCTTCCCATTGTCGAATTGATTTTTTCGCGCAGCTTTCTTTTGATTAAAGACCTCGGTATCGACTAATGCGATATCCGAAAGTCGCCCGTGGCGGCCTCTTTAGCTAATTCGTCAGCCCTATCGTTTCCTACGTTACCATTGTGCGACCTGACCCAACAGAACTTTAAACGTCGAAACTCGAGCGCCATACGCGCTATCCTCCAGACGTCCGCTTGGAGATCTGTCGAGGTGCTCATGTTTGTTAAAGCCGTTAGCGCCGATTTACTATCACTGATTATATAATACTCGTCTCAATAGTTATCCACAGCAAGTGTAAGTAAATGTATGATCAGTCGCATTCAAATTCGCACCAACAGTTCTACCGATTTTAATATTTTGGAGGTGATCCCGGAGTCAGCAGAATATAGACATACCGCGATAGCATGTATGAATGTAGGAACATTTGGTTTTAGACAGGCTGTAGGCCTTCTCAACACGAATTAACTGCAGTTTAAGTTCATCAAGCGTTGGCGCGATTTGCCCCTACAATTCTACTTGGTAGCCGGATGTTTCACTAGGTCACCGTGCACAGTTGGTTTGATGCCAACCCCCACCAACCTAGCAGATTGGTCTTGTGAGAGAAAATAAGGTTTTCATATCGTTGTGTAATCTCAAGGACACAGCTTTTCTTTTTATAGAACTAAGGCTGAGTCTACGTTCTCTTACAAAATCCACAGTAGTTTCGAGAAGGTTGCCTTCCGTGGTAGTCTTAGCTAATAACAGCAAATCATCAGCACATCTTAAAGCTACCTCTCGTACTTTTCGAATGGGTCAACCGCAGACGAGTTACTGCAGTGTGTAAATAAGTTGTCAATAATAAAATTAAACAAGTTTTCCTTCTTTAATCACATTTGTTATTTATATGGCTTTATGTTGAACAGAAATCGGATGCAAAAAGATCAAAATTAATCTCAAAATAGACCAATTAATATTGATCATATATAGTAGTGTATAGTAAGCAGAACAGCAGTAAAATTGTTAGTTCTATTAAAATTATAAACTTAGAAACCACAAAAGTTTCGTTTTATACATAGTTGAACGTAATTTAGATGAGTAACTTGTTTAAAAACCATCAAAAAGAAAACAGATTTCAATATTAGGCAATTTTCGCATTAAGTTAAGCAAACTTTTTTTCATCATGTACTAGAAAAAATTCCAGTTAAATACGTAGTAGAAACGGAACCTAGTGTTATAAATTATTTTAAACCACAAAAATGTAAACAAAACATTTATTACCGTAAACTTTCATAGTAGAATCATGCCATTTTTAAAGAAAGCTTTAAAATTATTAAGTAAATAACAGTGAATTAATTAACATGCATCCCAAATATACGAGCTTTTAGAAATTCTAGTTAAATAAATTAAATTCAATGTTACATGTAAGGAAAACCTCAGATACACTTTAATAAAATTAAAAATTCCAACACTGGGTGGTGAAATTTATGGATATCAGATTGCAGATGATTTAATCATTTCAATACATTACAATGTATTCATTTTATAGTCTTGCTGAAGACAAGGAAACACGTATGCAAATCTAAGCAAATCACATGATAACCGAAGTACTTTCCCTGCATTCAGTCAATAAACACAATAGGAAGATTGGAGTATGACAAAAACCCCTCGACAACATAAGAAAGTAGATGGGGAATTAAATGGCAAAAATAACATACGACGGAGAATTGAAATTAACTATTTACGAGTATATAATAAGAACACATCAAAAATGTAGTGATAATAAGACGTAGAACCGCGGGGAGGCCCGTGATGTATGGGATGATATGAGGACAAGTTAAAAGTTAAGGTGAAGGTACAGAGCTCTAAGATAAGAATATTGATTTCCTGCAGGAAAAAATGTGAAGTGCGACTTAATTTGTTGAACTATGCTTGGAAAAAGGCAAGATTTGTGGATATAATGTTGTACGGCCTAGGTATAAAGGGGCTAAGTCTTTGGATAGTTCACCCTTCCAGTAATTGGAATTTGTTGGTATGTTGAGTTTCGAGAATTCTTTTGCTGGATAATTTAAGCAATGGTTGTTAGAAAACTTAGTGTTGGTGGATAAACTGAAATAAAACTGTGAGTAATTATGTTTAGAATTCTTAAGTATGAATTTATCGACAGGAACTGTCTATTGCTTGTATTTACGTAATAAGAAATTAATCAAGTGAAAATAAGTATTTGGTTGGACTAATTAGTGATGGATTCGTGTATATTGATATTAAAATGAAAGTTTTTTTATTGAAATTTAGTATTAGTTAAAGTATGAAATTTTACTTTTTGGAATAGACATTGCAAGGATATAATGAAATTGTTTTGTATGTTGGTAATGAATGGCATTTCCAGATATTGGGGTTTATAAATGTTATGTAATTTAATATTGAAAGCAGGAAAGCTTGGAATGATAATAACTTTGTTGATGAATTAGATTTAAGATTTTTTGGGATTTTTTGCAATGCCTGGCCAGAAGCGAGTTCAAGAAGTTCAGCTTCTTTTAAGAAATGTATTTTATGTATTTTGATTTAAAATACTTCGATGTTAATAAATGTTAAGTTTAAGTGTAATTTTATTTGAATTTATTTAAAAACTAGATAAATAGACACAGGTGTAAGGGATATCCAGCTACCCCAGTGATGGAATCTTATTTGAATTTGCGAAATATTTTTAATTATGATAGAGTTAATAAGTGTTTTTAAGGTATTTTCGAGAAAGGTAGTATACGAAATGATAAGATTTAAGAAATCGAAGCAACGGAGACCTATACGAAATAATTGTCTTTCGTATTGGGAATGATATAGAAGGAATTGCTGTGACAGATAGTTTGACGCCCCTCAATTATGACACTTAAAAAAAGTACTGCAGGGTAAGTAATACTGTAATGTAGTTTTTGTATTTCATCCCCTTTATTTATTATTTTTATTTCAAATTTTTTTATTTTTCTTTTATATTTTTTTCCATAGGAACCCACTTCTGCACCAGTGCTGTTAGCCGTCGCACCCTTATATTGTTACGGAGTCCTAACTCTTTCGGGCAAATTAAAATTTATTAACTTACCGCTCATTTTACCCGTAACAGTGTCCGATCGAGTTGAAAAGCTGTAATCTCTTCGTATACATTCACAATAGAGCGTCAGGTTCCTTTCTTAACACCAAATCGGTGAAATACCGAACTTAGTTGTATTAAATTAATACAATTGTTTAACGATGCAATTATAAATTGTACAAGTAAATTTTGTTAAACGACTATTAAAATACATTTACCTACTAATATTAATGGTGCGTGAGGCATGTGATGATGTAGTTCAGGAGCCCATTTCAATGCCACATTATCGTATGATGCTCGACTGGAGATTGAAAAGCATACTAGAAAACATGTTGTCTGGAACAAAAAAAATTGTTATAGTAAAGTTTAGAAAAACAATCTGCGTTTTACAAAATATAGTAGAAACTTAAAACACAGATTTTAATTTGAAAGTAAACGTACAACTTCGTTTTTAAAGAGAAAGCTTTAAGTAACATGTTCCACGATAATTACTTAACAATATTCCAAAATATATTTTTAATAAAATAAGCTTTTAAAATCGTTCTGAACAAACCTGCACTTTGTTACGTTCACCTTCCGATGGTGTACTAAACCTTACGCCATTTTAGTTAATTATTTATCCGAATAGATTCTGCTTCCAATACTCAAACACCATTCTATATATTAGACAGTCCTACAACAAGTACGCTTTACTACAATTTTATTTAAACCTATTTGTTGGGAAATGGAAAGTTCTTCTATAATTTAAATAGTCGGTACCTTGTTTAAGGTATCCGTTGGCTTGATACATATCGCTATAGCGTATAATTATTTATTAAATACTCAATCCTAAGAAATAGTGGATCGTATTTATTTGATAGAGTATGTTTCGAATTTCTAATCACACCTGTGTGTTGGATAATGCTGGGATTGGATTTAATCCTTATGCAAAACACTTTTAATTTGATTCTGCAGTTCGTGCGTTTGATATATTTTCTGGGTTGTTCGTTTTGTTACTACAAGAGCGATGCACATTTATTGTTGACAAGAAGTGCATATCTGGGGTGCATCGGTAAGTTCCTCCGCGCTTATCAAGATTCCCTCTTTAGCTCTTTGACGGAGGCCTAATGATTTTCCTACGTTAGACCAGCTCGCTTTTTATGAATGGCCCGATTTTTCTTTGACGGAAGTCTAATGATATTCCTACGTTAGGCTAGATGGCTTTTTATGAATGGCCCTACAAATCTTTGACGTAGACTACTGCTCTGGAATGTAGACCGCCGTTACAATTACTATAGCAGCGTGGATGTTACCGATCATCGTGACGTTGCTGTATTGATCCATCTCCAATGGCTTACAAGATATATATCTCTACCCATAAAGGTATGTGATTTGTTTTTTTTGTATATACCAAGTTTTTGCTCTTAAAATATGCTTTTTATAGCATCAAGGAGTTTCTTGATCGAACTAAATCTATAGATGCTTACATAGATTCCCGAAATATAAATTTAAATTCTGTTAATTTAAATTTTGTTAACTAAGCTCTAAATGGTTCTTAATTATAATTGTTATCTAAAAATATTTAAAATTTCCAAATATTTGATTCACTATTGCGACCTATGTATGTACACTTATTAATAAATAAATCAATAAAAATAAATAAAAAGTGATAAATCCAACTTGCATTGACGTACGAACGAAGCACATTCTTGTTTGTTTAATAAAGACCACTCTGGAATTAGCTGTAGTAGTGTTCCTTGTCATGCTAAAATTTTCTTTTTACTAACGATGTTTTTTTAAATCTAATAGTTTTGTTACTTAATGCACTTGCGCCATTTGGAATGGACCTGCACCTTGCCGAAGTTCTAAATTACTAGAACAGGTGAAATGGCTTGCGTGTTCTAATGAGCTAAAGAGCCAAACTACAGGTCCAACCAAAGTAGTAGGATCGTTAGTGAGGAACCAGACTAAGACAGGTCCCCCGAAAAAGAGCAGCGGCTCTTTTGGTACCTAGATTGGCAGAGACCGTAGGGGTCGGTATGGCAGTCTAAGACACGCTACCGCGTTGTGGAAGGCAACGGGAAACCACCACATTATCTCCCAAGTACACAGCGTACTTAAATTGTAACAAACATGATGGCATTCTCTGGGGTAAAAGATTCCGGAGTTAAAATAGTCCCCCTTTCGGATCTCCGGGAGGGGACTACTCCGGAGGATGCGATCGGAAAGTTAAAAATAAGATTCGGAAACATTCTGCGAGTCGGAGCGTGGAATGTTAGAAGTATGAAGCAATTAGGTAAGCTAGAGAATCTATTTTTAGGTTAGCACTAGACATAGTTCGGTGGCCAGAGGCGGGGGAATTTTGGAATGGAGATTTCAGGGTAATTCATACAGGAGCAGAGGAAGGAAATTTGGGTGTGGGGATAGTTATGCGGAAAAAGATAGGATACTGTGTAGAAAATTACTTACAAAAGAACGAAAGAGTACTCATGGTTAGATTAGAATCTAAACCGGTAAACACAGTAATAATACAAGTATACATGCCCACCTCTAGCTACAGTGACGAAAAGGTAAAATCCATCTACAAAGATATCGAAGACATATTAAGATACGTAAAAGGACATGAAAATTTAATAATTACGGGGGATTCTAATGCCGTGGTAGGTGAGCGTAGGGAAGGAGCGGTAGTAGGTTTATTTGGTGTAGGCACGAGAAACGATAGGGGAAATAGGCTGGTAGAATTTTGCGGCAAGAACAATTTAATCGTCACAAACACATTATTTCAACATCATGCTAGAAGACGATATACGTGGAGGATGCCAGGAGATATAGAAAGATATCAAATAGATTACATTCTTGTTAGACAACGGTTTAGGAATCAAGTAAAAGACTGTAGAAGCTACCCAGAAGCAGATATAGATACTGACCACAAATCGTAATTATGAAGGCCGCACTTAAATTTAAGAATGTGAAAAAAAGAAACGGAAAAGGCACTTGGACTTATAGAAACTAAAAGATAAATATATTCAAGAAAGATTTGAAAAAAAGTCAAATGAATTGCTCAAAGATATCGGGAAAATATCTGATACTAAGGAAGTAGAAACAGAATGGAATAACATTAAATCCAGCCTAGACATGGTGGCCAGAGATATTCTGGGGGGTACACAAAAGGAAAATAAAAACCATGGATAACAAAGCATATCCTGAATTTAATAGAAGAAAGACGAAAATACAAAAATAAATCAAACGAAACAAGAAAACAGATACAAAGCCATAAAATGGGAAATTATTCGAAAATGCAAGAAAGCTAGAGAACAATAGATTGATGAATAGTGCAAAGAGGTATAAACGAAGATGGAAATAGGAAAGACAGACGAAACATACAAATTAATTAGAATGAATTTTAGGGATATCAAACCGTATAGCAAAAATATAGGGGACGCACAAGGAAACGTCATCATAGAAAAAGTAGAGAAAGTGGGTAGATGGCAAGAATATATAGGGAATTTATATGCAGGAGAGGAACTAACTGCATTAGAACAGGAATCAGACATTGAAAATGATGACTTGGGATATCCTATACTTAGAAATGAGTTTGAATTAGCATTAAAGAGTCTGAAAAATGGTAAGGCGCCGGGTACAGATAAGGTGCAAGCAGAAACTCTAAAAGTCGCTGGACAAGCAGTAACAGAACGTCTCTTCCAACTTGTAAGCTATATGTATGAGACAGGCGAGATACCCAAAGATTTCAAACGTAGCATGATAGTAACTATACCAAAAAAGAAAGGCGCGGATAGATGTGAAAATTTTCGAACAATAAGTTTGACAGCACACGTGTCAAAAATATTAACTAGAATGGTGCAAAGACGAATGGAAAAACGCGCGGAAGAAATACTAGGGGAATACCAATTTGGATTTATGCGAAACAGGGGAACACGGGAGGCTATTTTAGCTCTGAGAGTGATAATGAAAAAACAATAGAAAAAGGGGAAAGCGTGTATATAGGGTTTGTAGATCTGGAAAAAGCATTCGACAATGTAAAATGGAAAAAAATGTTTGAAATACTCAAAAAGATTGGAATGAGTTTTAGGGGTAGACGAATAGTACATAGCTTATACAAAGAGCAAACAGCAGTAATAGAATTAGAGCAGGAACGTAGATAAGTAAACATTAGGAAAGGGGTGAGACAGGGATGTGCCCTATCCCCATTGACTTTTAACTTGTACATAGAAGAGGCAATGAATACTGTCAAATGCAGGAAGACATTTGGAATTACTATGCAGGGACAAAAATTGATATGCTTAGATTTGCAAATGACATAGCAGTATTAGCATCTAGCAAGGAAGAGTTAAAAGCTGCTCTTAATGAAATGGAAACGGTCCTAACAGAGAGATACGGTATGAAAATTAACAAAACTAAAACTAAAGTTCTAGTATGTAAAGGTGGGGAAAATAAATCAAAAGCAGTAATACAAGTATGTAACACGAACTTACAAGACGTTAAGGATTTCTGCTACCTAGGAAGCCAAATAACGCAAGATTTGAAAAGCACAAAAGATATAAAACAAAGATTAGCACAAGGTCGTGCTACATTTAACAAGAAAAAGAAACTACTGTGCTCAAAGACCACAAACATAGAAACAAGGAAAAGATTGCTTAAAACATATGTGTGGAGCACAGCATTGTACGGCTGTGAAGCCTGGATAGTAGGAGAAGCGGACAAGAAAAGGTAGAAGCCTTTGAAATGTGGTGCTACAGGCGTATGATGAAGATATGGACAGACAAAGTTAAGAACGAAGAGGTACTAAAAATGGTAGGGGAATAAAGAAATATGTGGAAAACGGTAAAAAAAGAGGAGAGATAGGATGATAGGCCACATACTCCGGCATGAGAGAATAGTGCGGAATATATTAGAAGCAGAGATAGGAAAAAAGAGAAGAAGAGGCAGACCTAGGTTAGACTACTGCACACAGATAGTAAAAGATGTAGGCTGTAGGGGTTTCAGGAAGATGTGTAGGCTAGCCACAGGTTGCTTAACCACCTTCACTGAATCTCGGTGAAATAGGGCATAAAATTAGAAAACAGTAGAAGGGGAACGAGCTGTATACACATGCTGTGTGAGAATTTCAGGGAACTATGTAGGCTAGCTCAGAATATAAATAAGTGGATGTAGGTGTCCAACCAGTTTTGAGACGGAAACCTAATGACGAAAAAATAAGCGCAGATAAATCTGATGATTAGCATAAACAACTAGTTGGTTGCGAAATATCTGCAACTAATGATAACTGTGCGAAAAGATATATTGGAAAATATTTTAAATCGGTAAATGGTGAAGTGTTGGGGAAACTTGGCAGCCACAGGCTGCTTACCTCCCTTCACAACCTTACATGTGATTCTCCAATGTTCCACCCGAAGGTACTACATTGGCCAGGAAGCGAGTTTTCTTTACCTGGAAAATTTGGAATTTTGCCGAACTCTTGCTGTTCCAAGCAAGGTAGGGATCTTTAACGTGCGTGACAACACTCACACACGGGACCTCCATTTTACCTCTCGTCCGAGCGAGGGTGTATTTTTGTGAAAAATGCTCGCCTAACATTTTTCAAGCGGACCGTGTCGAGATTCGAACCCGGGACCTTGGACATAGTAGTCACACACATACCACTACGCCACGGAGCCGCCTCCTCCCTTCACAACCACCCAAGGTCGGAGAAATAGGGTATATAATTGTAGAACAATAGAAGGTGACCGAACTGCATCTAACAAGAAAGAACAGCACCTATGAGGAAAGACAACAAACATAGAACAAGAAGAAAATTGTTGAAAGCATATGTGTGGAGCACAGCACAGTATGCCTATGAAATACGGGCAGTCTGAAACGCAGGCAGAAAAACGGTAGCAGTCTTTTGAAATGCTGTGCTTCAGATGTATGAGGACGATAGCATGGACAGACAAAGATAATGACAAATAGGTTATAGAAATAGTAGGGGAACAAGGATATCTGGGGAAAAAAGATAAGAGAAATAGAAGGGCAGAAAACGTTCTAAGGCATTTTTGGGGAATAGTATGGAATATATTACAAGCAGAAATAGGAAAAAAGAGGTAGATGTAGACCTAGATCAGATAGTTATAGATGCAGACTGTGCAAATTTCAAGAAAATCTGTAGGTTAGTTCAGAATAGGAAACAATGATGGTACGCATCTAACCAGTTCCAGGACTGAAGACCTAATGATGGTGCACTTGCTAATATGATAGTTTCAGTATTATCTTTTTTTTTGATTAGATGTATTACCTGTTAGCGACGAAATGCGCACTTCGTAGAACCATTATTTAAATTGTCCGTAGAGGAAAATTTTTTTAAAAAGTAGGCCCCATTCGGATTTACGAACTAAGACTATTTTGTGGTTGTGATCGGCGAGCTCAATAAAAATAAAAGAAGAACCGGAAACATCTACCGAGTCGGAGCGTGGAATGTCATAAGTATGAAGCAAGTAGGTAAGCTAAAGAAATGGATAGGTTAGCATCAGACATAGTCAGGATTAACGGAGTTCGTTGGGCAGAGGTGGATGATTTTTGGAGCGGAATCTAGCACTGTTATGTTTAATGTTCACAAGCAAAAAGAAATAAAAAGGAAGTACATAAATATACAAGTAAGAGTCAAAATGAACAGTTATGCAATTTAAAGCACTTCAAAGGTCTTGGGTAGTCTTCGGAAGGCTCGGGATTTATTTGTGAGGCTGAGTAGAACTTGGATAACGATAATTAGAAAATTTTTCACTGTTTAAAAAGGGCCAGACGCGTTCAGCGGTCTTCGGGACTCTTCAGAAGATTTCGTGTTCTACATGTGGGACAACGATGAGTTATAAAGAATTAGGATATGTACACAGGAACGGTGCATTCAACATATATACAATATTGAGGGAGTTAAGAAGTCTTCGGAATCCTTCGAATGGCTTCGGGATTTACTTGTGAGGCTGAGTAGAACGTGAATAACTATTATTAGAAAGTGTTTATGGTTTGAAGAGGTCCAGACGTCTTCGGCGGTCTTCGGCACTCTTCGGACGGCGTCGTGTTCTACTTGTGGGATAATGTTGAGTTATAAAGAATTAATGCGGCGTGCCCCAAGTACGGCGTCGGGCAGAGTAACTGGTCAGATATTAAGCAGGGTATGAGGAGCACTGCTATTACTTGGTTTACAGTGCTAAACTATGGCGACGTGCCCCAGGTGCGGCGACGGGCAGCGTAACAGGTCGAAATTAAGCAGGCCTTGAAGAGCACTGCGTGATGAACTATGGCGACGTGCACCAGGTACGGCGTCAGGCAGCGCAACGGGTCAAAAGTATGCAGGCTATGAAAAGCACTGCAATACATGCACCTGGTGCGACGGCGGGCAGCGTAACTGGTCTGAGATTTAAGAAGGCTATGGGGACACTGCTAGCTGAGGCGGTTTACAGGCTATGGTGAGCACTGTAGGTAAATTCTTAGGCTATGGTAAGCAGTAAGTGTACTGAATTCTGCTGGATTCGCAATCGTATTTATGTGCTTTCTTCCCCTATGCAAGGTATGTTGAAAAAAAAGTTAGTGAAATGGACATCCAATAGATTTGGCACTTTTAGGGTAGCACAAAAAATGAGTTGGAGATCCCAATTTTCGAGGCCTTTGTTCAGCACGTGTACTTTGATATGGGGTAACTCCCCCCTTCCTCTGAAGAGTGTAGCGTAGCTAGATTGATGCGATGACGTGGTGGGGTCCTTGTTGTCAAAATACCTGAGCTTGTGGCGGCGTTTGCTTTTTGGTTCAGTGCGACGGCGTCGGACTTCTCCATAGTCGTCTGCTACTGGATGAGACGGTGTGGCTGAAAGGGTACCTCTTTTTTTGGACATCCGTCTATAAGTATGCCTTTCTGGTTGTGCTTCCTAAACATACTTGGGCATACCGACGAGAATTGCGTGATTAGCTCATGGTCTGCGTGATTCGGTGTCCAGTGCTAATAGGCTGGTGCTGGCCGTGATAGTTGGTTGTGTTGGCCTATTGGCTACTGGTTGAAATTCTTCCCGGAGGCTGTTGGGCAAGAATTCGGCTGCGATATGATTAGTTGCAGATGACGTGGGTGGTCTGCTAGCGGTAACGTGCGTTCCCGTTGTGTGACTTCGTAGGCCCTTTCCATGGTCGTCTGCTGCTGGGTGGAATGGTTGTGATTGAAAGCGTTCCTCTTCTTGGGACATCTGTCCACAGGCATGCCTTTCTGGTTGTGCGTTGCAGGTCGTTCTGGTGACGGAGATCCGTGGTAGCGGATCACCGTGGGTAGTGTTTATTTGCGCCAGTTCGTCTCGTCCGACCGAGCAGTAGTCTGGCGCTGCGCGGCCAGTGGGTCGTTTCCTGACGCCTTGGTGGGGCAGTTTTGGTGTCAATGTCGCTGTGGACAAAATGCACACTTTGCTAGCTGCTCCGTTGTGCGTAGAATTCTGGTCGCTGACGTAGGAATGATTGTACATTTTGCTGTTTTTTTTCGTTTGCTTCAATTTTCGTGAGGCGGGAGACCATTTTCCATATTGTTGCGGGTATATGACACTGAACTGGATTTCTCAGTGTCGCTAGGAGGAGGTCCGTAAACAGCTCTACGTCCTGGTTGATGTCTATTTTTAGACGGAGGGCTTGCTAAGTCTTAGTGCCGAGGAAGGCGGCTACTGGCTGGGACGCCACTTTCTTCTGTCCATAATATTCGAGGCGGCTCCGTGGTGTAGTGGTATGTGTGTGACTACTACGCCCAAGGTCCCGGGTTCGAATCCCGACACGGTCCGCTTGAAAAATGTTAGGCGAGCATTTTTCTCAAAAATACACCCTCGTTCGGATGAGAGGTAAAATGGAGGTCCCGTGTGTGAGTGTTGTCACGCACGTTAAAGATCCCTACCTTGCTTGGAACAGCAAGGGTTCGGCAAAATTCAAAATTTTCCAGGTAAAAAAAAAACTCGCTTCCTGGCCAATGTAGTACCTTCGGGTGGAGCATTGGAAAATCAAATGTAATGTCCATAATATTCGGAGGTTATTTTGACTCTAATGGTTGAACTGTCGTAATTGTCCAGAAAGAACCTTTTAAATTCGGTGGAACTAGGTTGGAACATCGCGTATGATTCCCACCATGTGGCTGCTTGATCTCGGAATTGAGCGGTGGTTGTGGGTACATTCGCGTCCATTGCTTTCATCTGTTCAGTGGGATCCTCTAGAGGGGTGGCGGATAATGTAGGTTTTTCTGTTTCGGAGGTCGCTATGACGATGTAGTAAAGGTCCTCCACTAGTGCCTTGATGGTGACCATTTTGCAGGTTGATTGTTGAGTGCCACTGGGATGTTGCAGTCCCAGAACTGTTGATGATTGTGTATCCTCTTAGGTTGGAGGCGGCTGTTTGGTGTCCGGCTGGACGTTGAAGTCTACTGACAGAACTGGATCTGTAATAGGTGACCGATTTTGTGGCCTCTCCGATCACCTGATTTGTCAGGTCTCGACTTCTCTGTTTGGGGGTTTTTAAAAGACCGAGTGTATTCTAACTCTACTCTTTTCAAAATCTTGAAGAGTT
The DNA here is from genome assembly GCA_036346225.1 of Platerodrilus igneus. Classification (NCBI taxonomy): domain Eukaryota; kingdom Metazoa; phylum Arthropoda; class Insecta; order Coleoptera; family Lycidae; genus Platerodrilus; species Platerodrilus igneus. The sequence goes on along the minus strand of JARFIW010001377.1, from coordinate 316,746 downwards.
AATCGCAAAAATAAGAGCAGCTTGCTTGCTAATTACCCCGGTCATGTTACAAGATGTTAGAAAAAATTTAATTATTCGAGTTAATAAATGTTTAGAATGTAATGGTGAACAATTTGAACATCTACTAAGATAATCAGTTTTCTTTTCTTCTTAACTATTATTTACAGATGTATGTATAAAAAAATTTTCAATTTATTAATTTATACAGTAAATAAACAACAATCACAGTTTTCTATTGGAATTCTATTATTTGAGTTATTTAGCGCATTCTGTCAAGAAATCATTGATTGTGGTATATTGCCATAAAGACAATTTAAAGTAGAATATTTTTTCCAAAAAATATACAGGATGTTCTATTTAAAAAACCAAGGTGACACATTATTGCTCAAATATAGTAGGCCATGAAAAATACTTAATGTATTATATTTGTAGAGAAAATATATTCAAAAAACTTTTACTTATGAAATTTTTCTATATCTTGCATAGTTCAGAAGATATACGCTAGCTAATAAAAACCAAACCACCCTGTATATAACACTTTCGGATGTTCCATTGGTTAACGTATAATAATAATTACCTTCCACTGTTGGATAGTAGTTTTAGAATAAAACACAAAAATCGGAAACCAAGTAATGTGGAAAATACACAGTCCTATAATCTTCATCATCATTAGATCTTCAGTCCTGGAACTGGTTAGACGCGTACCACCATTGTTTCCTATTCTAAACTAACCTACAGATTTCCCTGAAATTTGCACAGTCTGCATCTATCACTATCTGATCTAGGTCTACATCTACCTCTTTTTTCCTATCTCTGCTTGTAATATATCCTATACTATTCCCCAAAATGCCTTAGAACGTATTACGCCCTTCTATTTCTCTTTTTCCCCAGATATCCTTGTTCCCCTACTATTTCTATAACCTATTTGTTATTATCTTTGTCTGTCCATGCTATCGTCCTCATACATCTGAAGCACAGCATTTCAAAAGGCTGCTACCGTTTTTCTGTCTGCGTTTCAGACTGCCCGTATTTCATAGGCATACTGTGCTGTGCTCCACACATATGCTTTCAACAATTTTCTGCTTGTTCTATGTTTGTTGTCTTTCCTCATAGGTGCTGTTCTTTCTTGTTAGATACAGTTCGGTCACCTTCTATTGTTTTACAGTTATATACCCTATTTCTCGGACATTCAGTGGTTGTGAAGGGAGGTAAGCAGCCTGTGGCTGCCAAGTTCCCCCAACGCTTAACCATTTACCGATTTAATATATTTTCCAATATATCTTTTCGCACAGTCAACATTAGTTGCAGATATTTCGCAAACCAACAACTAGTTGTTTATACTAATCATCAGATTTACCTGCGCTTATTTTTTCGTCAGTAGGTTTTCCGTCTCAAAACTGGTCGGACACGTACCTGCACTTATTTATATTCTGAGCTAGCCTACATAATTCCCTGAAATTCTCACACATCATGTGTATACAGCTCGTTCCCCTTCTATTGTTTTCTAATTTTATGCCCTATTTCACCGAGATTCAGTGAAGGGGGTTAAGCAACCTGTGGCTACCAAGATCCCCCAACACTTAGACGTTTGCCGAATTAATGGTTTTCCTGGTTAGACACGTACCTGCACTTATTTATATTCTGAGCTAGCCTACATAGTTCCCTGAAATTCTCACACAGCATGAAACAAACATTAAAAACAATAAGACAAACTGCGCCACAAAAACCGCTAAAATGGACCACAGAGGTCCAGATACTGAAAAGCAAAGCTCGCAAGGCAAGGAGACGCTATCAAGCAGCCCTAACACCGGCAGAAAGGGCCTTCCAGCTGACCAACTACAGACAACGCAAGGCGACATACGAACAGGAACTATACAACATGAAACGAAAATCCTGGGACACTTTCGTCGAAAGACATTTGCAGACGGATGCTTGGGGTACCGTACAAGATAGTATCAGGAAAATTGCACCACCGACAACGTACTCGACTTTAACCAAACCCGACGGAACAGAAACCAAAGACTGGATTGAAACCGCGACATTACTACATACACTCCTCCCTGATGACAACTGGGAAGAGGACACACAAGAACAAATACGCAAACGACAAAGAGTCACCGAACAAAACGCGAATGGGAATACACCATGGAATAGAACACAGGACGACGTAACACCTTTCACTGAAGACGAGATTAGACACGCTATCCGTTCAAGTAAAACAAAAAGCTCCTGGGCCAGACGGGATCCAGGCAGAAATTACAAAGGCACTAGACACCAAACTCACACCGAAACTTACTAAACTGTACAACGAATGTCTAAGACAAACAAAGTTTCCAAACTGCTGGAAGCAAGCAGACGTAATCATACTCTCTAAAAACCGAGAAAAGACCCGAAAATCCGGGTTCGTATCGCCCCATCTGCCTTCTAGACTCGCTCGGGAAAACTTTCGAGCGACTACTGTGTACGAGAATGCAAGAACATCGGAAGACGAAAGGCATGCACCCGGCGCAGTACGGATTTAGACAAGGACGATCAACCGAAGACGCCGTAAACAAAGCCATAAACTCTACAACCACTTCAAATAAAAATACGTGGCCTTAATCATGATAGACATAGAAGGAGCCTTCAACAACTTATGGTGGCCAACACTGTTCCATAGGCTAATCGAAATACAATGTCCAAAACAACTACATCATACCTTCAGAAGCTATTGCCAGGATAGATTTGTAACATTGTCTGGTACTAAAACTATCACAAAATCAATCACCAAAGGATGCCCACAGGGTCAGTCTGCGGTCCCATATTTTGGGACATTGCGACTGAGGAGCTTTTGGAGCAGTTGGAAACCGCAAATGAGGTGAGGTCCGTAGTAGCTTATGCGGACGACATCTTGTTGGTGGTGGAAGGAGGTTCCAGAAATGAACTACAGCACAATGCAAACACCGCATTGAACAAAGCCCTAGAATGGTGCAACGCAAATAAGATGACGATAGCACATGACAAAACAACTTATATGATAGTTAAAGGTTCTCTAGAAAGAGACCCTATCATTAAACTGAACAGAGGCAGAATACGAAGAACACGGGAAGCCAAATACCTAGGGCTAACCCTTGATGAAAAACTGAACTATGAAAACACATTGCCACAGTGACTGCAGGTGCCAGTAAAGCTATGCAATGCATAGCAACTCTTGCACAACGTACGTACAATATTCCCTAAACTGTGTAAGATTATACTTATCCAGCGTACTTGCAGCAATAATAAGCCATGCAGCGAGCGCCTGGGCAACCAGATTACATCTAGTAAAACCCAAACAAAAAGTCAACAGTATCCAAAGGGGGGTACTAATAAGACTTACTGGAGCATACCGAACCGTATCACACGACGCCCTCTATGTGATATTAGGAGTCCTCCCTCTTGATCTGTATATCAGGAAGAGAGCGGCGACATACTGGTTAAAAAACAACGAACCAGAAAAAGTCCGGGAAATCCTAAAAGTAACATTAGAAATTCGGATAAAAAAGGAAATTCAGGACACAATACTAACCGAGTGGCAAGATAGATGGAACCAGAGCACAAATGGGCGGAGGGTATACGCACTAGTCCCAAACATCCGAGACAGACTAAACTGTCACCACTTGGTCCCCTCACAAGGGCTCATTCATTTTCTCACGGGGCATGGCCCTTATCCAACCTACAGGAACCGCTTCGACTTCCAAGACAACAACAACTGCACATGTGGTGAGATGGGGACACCGGAACATCTGGTGTTCCACTGCACCGAACTGCAACAGGACCTAGGAATGGACAGGACAATCCTACAGGACATACCCTCTCGGACATGCTCTGGAACGAAAACATATTTCCTTATCTAAACAGAATCACTCACCAAACTACTACTATACTACACCAAAGGTACACAAACGGACTCTGACAGGACACACACAAACACCATACAAACCCCACACATCACAAATACCACAAACACAGATCACACGAAACACAGAAGTTTGACGTAACGCATCGAACGTTCAATACATAAGCACAATCCACCCAACACACATGGGAACCGACAACAAACAAGTGGCATTCTCCCAAGGACATACCAGGAACCACGTGTCTCCTGAAGATCTACCAGAAGGCTCGTGAATCCTGACGACCGGGAGTGATACCAGTGAAAACGAAGTGAAAATAGTGAAAACGGCAAAAGTACGGCAAACGTACCTCAAACACAAGTTTCCCCAGAACACTTATTAGCATTAGAATACTAACACTAGTAGGATAAGGACTCAATACTAACCATCTAACCATCTAAAATAAAAATACAACTAACTAAAATAAACAAGAGACAATACTAACCAAATTTGTAATTGCTTTAAGAAATCTAACCTAGCTTCAGTAACGTAATGTTTATATTTCCAATGTTGTAGCGCAACTAAAATTACTACAGAGGAAATATTCTGACAACATAATTACAACACATCAGCACGACAAAATACACACAAGCACACACACACACACACAACAGAGACTGTACGTAGCCTCCCTGGTTTTCGGCTGCCGATAGCCAGGACACGTACAGGAACGCGTACTTCTCGGTTTCTGATTTCCGGCTACCGGCGGTTGGAAACCGGGAGAAGAAAACAGTCCCAAGGACCTCACCACAGACATAAGCACACGCACACACAAACATGAAAACAATAAACACACACCATTATAGCACACTGGCACGACAAAACACACACAAACACGCACGTACACGTACCTGCACGCACACGCATACGACACAGATATATACGCACACGTGCACACATACACACCAGGGACTGTACGTGGTTCCCCTGGTTTCCGACTGCCGACGGCCAGGACACGTACAGGAATGCGAATTTCTCGGTTTCTGATTTCCGGCTGCCGGCGGTCGGAAGCTGGGAAGGACAGCAGTCCCAAGGACAACATCACAGACAGAAACACACATACGCACCCTCACGCGCGCACAGACCCAAACACACACACACGCACACATACACCAGGGACTGTACGTGGTCCCCTGGTTTCCGGCTGCCGACGGCCAGGACACGTACAGGAATGCGAACTTCTCGGTTTCTGATTTCCGGCTGCCGACGGTCGGAAGCTGGGAAGGAAAGCAGTCCCAAGGACATTACCACAGACAGAAACACACAAACACACACACACTCGCGCACCCACACGCGCGCACAGACACAAACACACACACACACACGAGTATTTCCAAACGCAAATAGTATAAAACTAACTAATATAATTTAAGGTAGCAAATAATTCTGTTAGATTTCTTAGGAGTAACAGGTTTGCTGTAATTTTTAGGTAGCAGACTAAATGTAATGTTAGAATGAATAATAATAATAATAATAAATAACAGCATGTGTATACAGCTCGTTCCCCTTCTATTGTTTTCTAATTTTATGCCCTATTTTACCGAGATTCAGTGAAGGAGGTTAAGCAACCTGTGGCTACCAAGATCCCCAACACTTAGACGTTTGCCAAAATAATGGTTTTCCAGTAAATCCTTTCACATACTTAACATTATTCAAGAATATTGTCCAACCAATTCTTATAATAATCATCATGTTTAGGCACAGTTTTTTTTTTCGTCATTAGTTTATCCATCTTGGGATTGGTTGGATGCGTACCTCCATTGATTTCTATTCTGGGCTAGCCTACATATCTCCCTGAAACCCCTGCAGCCTACATCTTTTACTATCTGTGTGCAGTAGTCTAACCTAGGTCTGCCTCTTCTTCTCTTTTTTCCTATCTCTGCTTCTAATATATTCCGCACTATTCCCTCATGCCGTAGTATGTGGCCTATCATCCTATCTCTCCTATTTTTTACCGTTTTCCACATATTTCTTTCTTCCCCTACCATTTTTAGTACCTCTTCGTTCTTAACTTTGTCTGTCCATGATATCTTCATCATACGTCTGTAGCACCACATTTCAAAGACTTCTACCTTTTTCTTGTCCGCTTCTCCTACTGTCCAGGCTTCACATCCGTACAGTGCTGTGCTCCACACATATGTTTTAAGCAATCTTTTCCTTGTTTCTATGTTTGTGGTCTTTGAGCACAGTAGTTGCTTTTTCTTGTTAAATGTAGCACGACCTTGTGCTAATCTTTGTTTTATATCTTTTGTGCTTTTCCCATCTTGCGTTATTTGGCTTCCTAGGTAGCAGAAATCCTTAACCTCTTGTAAGTTCGTGTTACATACTTGTATTCTTGTTTTTGATATATTTTCCCCACCTTTGCATACTTTAGTTTTAGTTTTGTTAATTTTCATACCGTATCTCTCTGTTAGAACCGTTTCCATTTCATTAAGAGCAGATTCTAACTCTTCTTTGCTAGACGCTAATATTGCTATATCATCTGCAAATCTAAGCATATCAATTTTTTGTCCTTGCATAGTAATTCCAAATGTCTTCCTGCATTTGACAGTATTCATTGCCTCTTCTATGTACATGTTAAAAATCAATGGGGATAGGGCATATCCCTGTCTCACCCCTTTTTTAATGTTTACTTCTTTACGTTCCTGCTCTAATTCTATTAGTGCTGTTTGCTCTTTGTATAAGCTATGTACTATTCGTCTATCCCTATAACTCATTCCAATCTTTTTGAGTATTTCAAACATTTTTTTCCATTTTACATTGTCGAATGCTTTTTTCAAATCTACAAACCCTATATACACGCTTTCCCTTTTTCTATTGTTTTCTCCATTATCACTCTCAGAGCTAAAATAGCCTCCCGTGTACCCCTGTTCAGCCTAAACCCAAATTGGTCTTCTCCTAGTGTTTCTTCCGCCCGTTTTTCCATTCGTCTTTGCACAATTCTAGTTAATATTTTTCACACGTGCTGTCAAACTTATTGTTCGAAAATTTTCACATCTATCCGCGTCTTTCTTTTTTGGTATAGTTACTATGATGCTACGTTTGAAATCTTTGGGTATCTCGCCTGTCTCATACATATAGCTTACAAGTTGGAAGAGACGTTCTGTTACTGCTTGTTTAGCGGCTTTTAGAGTTTCTGCTTGCACCTTATCTGTACCCGGCGCCTTACCATTTTTCAGACTCTTTAATGCTAATTCAAACTCATCTCTAAGTATAGGATATCCCAAGTCCTCATTTTCAATGTCTGATTCCTGTTCTAATGCAGTTAGTTCCTCTCCTGCATATAAATTCCCTATATATTCTTGCCATCTACCCACTTTCTCTACGTTTTCTATAATGACGTTTCCTTGTGCGTCCCTTATATTTTTGCTGTACGGTTTTATGTCCCTAAAATTTATTCTTATCAATTTGTATGCTTCGTTTGTCTTTCCTATTTCCATCTTAGTTTGTACTTCTTTGCACTTTTCATCAATCCATTGTTCTTTAGCTTTCCTGCATTTTCGAATAATTTCCCATTTTATGGCTTTGTATCTCTGTTTTCCTGTTTCGTCTGATTTATTTTTGTATTTTCGTCTTTCTTCTATTAAATTCACGATATCCTTTGTTATCCATGGTTTCTTATTTTCTTTTTGTGTATACCCCAGAATATCTCTGGCCGTTATGTCTAGGCTGGATTTAATGTTATTCCATTCTGTTTCTACTTCCTTAGTTTCAAATATTTTCCCGATATCATTCAGCAATTCATTTGACTTTTTTTCGAATCTTGCTTGAATATCTTTATCTTTTAGTTTCTCTAAGTCCAAGTGCCTTTTTCCGTTCCTTTTTTTCAGATTTTTAAATTTAAGTGCGGCCTTCATAATTACGATTTTGTGGTCAGTATCTATATCTGCTTCTGGGTAGCTTCTACAGTCTTTTACTTGATTCCTAAATCGTTGTCTAACAAGAATGTAATCTATTTGATATTTTCCTATATCTCCTGGCATCTTCCACGTATATCGTCTTCTAGCATGATGTTGAAATAATGTGTTTGTGATGATTAAATTGTTCTTGTCGCAAAATTCTACCAGCCTATTTCCCCTGTCGTTTCTCGTGCCTAAACCAAATAAACCTACTACTGCTCCTTCCCTACCCTCACCTACCACAGCATTAAAATCCCCCGTAATTATTAAATTTTCATGTCCTTTTACGTATCTTAATATGTCTTCGATATCTTTGTAGATGGCTTCTACCTCTTCGTCACTGTAGCTAGAGGTGGGCATGTATACTTGTATTATTACTGTGTTTACTGGTTTAGATTCTAATCTAACCATGAGTACTCTTTCGTTCTTTTGTAAGTAATTTTCTACGCAGTATCCTATCTTTTTCCGCATAACTATCCCCACACCCAAATTTCCTTCCTCTGCTCCTGTATGAATTACCCTGAAGTCTCCACTCCAAAAATCCCCCGCCTCTGGCTAATCCCTACTATGTCTAGTGATAACCTATTTATTTCGATTTTTAGGTTCTCTAGCTTACCTACTTGCTTCATACTTCTAACATTCCACGCTCCAACTCGCAGAATGTTTCCGACTCTCTTTCCGATCGCATCCTCCAAAGTAGTTCCCTCCCGGAGATCCGAATGGGGGACTATTTTAACTCCGGAATCTTTTACCCCAGAGAATGCCATCATGTTTATTACAATTTGAGTACGATGTATACTTGAGAGATAATGTGGTGGTTTTCCGTTGCCTTCCACATCGCGGTAGTGTGTCTTAGACTGCCATACCGACCCCTATTGTCTCTGCCAATCTAAGTACCGAAAGAGCCGCTGCCCTCTTTCGGGGACCTGTCTTAGTCTGGTTCCTCACTAACTACCCTACTACTTTAGTTGGACCTGTAGTTTGGCTCTTTAGCTCATTAGAACACGCAAGCCATTTCACCTGTTCTATTAATTTAGAACTTCGTCAAGGTGCAGGTTCATTCGAAATGGCCTATAATCTTAAGCGGGCAGATTTTTTTATTATTGAAAATATAGTTTTGAATGCACTGTTAGACTTTGGCGATGTAAATGAAACAGTAAATGCCTTCTACGAAGCTCCAGATTTTGTCATAATTTATGTTCTTGCATCAACTTGGAACCAGTTGCACATTCAAATTCTCCACAAAATGTTGTGTTAATTTTTATGGCCTCGTCCATTTTCAATGCATTCTGGATCCTCCTCCTGAGAAGACTTTTACAGTCTATAAAATTTTTCGCATATCCTTATGCTTGAAGTTGCTAATTAACCCAGTCCTAATGCGCGCTTTGAAGGCTGAGACGGAATCCTCCCAATGTATGCGCTTGTATGGTTTTCCTTCTTAAATCCCGTTCCTTTCTTCTGGGCTACTTTAAATTGTGATCGCACAGTTTTAAGTTTGCGCATTGCACCAATAGCTTTTGCTTCTCACTAACGGATTTTGCTTTCCCAATCGCAGTGTTTATACGACGAATTCCCATTCGGCATTCAGGAAGGCCATTCATAATTATGACATCATCATGTGAAATCTGCACTAATCCAAGCAGAGCAGCTATGTACTACACCAAATCACTGAAGAGAGACATGTTACTCATGCAACGTTCAAAAACAGAATGACAGATACTAGCACACGCTTGTTCTCTATATCACCGCACGCGAGCTGAGCACAGAATAAACTGAGGATTTGCAGTTCACTATATCAAAGTACACGAGCTGGAAATAGAACAAATTAAAGAATCGCGAGAAATTCCAACTCATTTTTGTAGTACCCAAAAATCTGTACGTTCATTGGACAAACTAAATTTGGAGATTATTTTGCATTCAAAACTCGAAAAACACAATTTCATTGGTTAAAGACATTATTAACGTTTTTCAACACATGAAGAATAGGAAATGGAAGTGTATAAATATAATTTCAAATTCTCCAGAAAACATTCGTTAGTGCACACAATACTCTAAAGAATTCTCTTGCAGTGCTCCCCATAGCCTGCAAAACCTTCAACGAGCAGCGCTCTCCATAGCCTGCTATACTTCGACACGCAGCGCTCCATAGCCTGCGTATTCTCCGACAGTGACGCTGTCCGCCGATGTATCTGGGGCACGTCATTATAATTTGTGAACAGTTATACAATCTACGTATGGGTGGTAAGATTCGTTTTATACACCATGCAAGTCGGAAGCAAGCACAGAACGCCCTTAGACGTGCAATCCGTTCAATCCAACCGCACCCAAGGCTTCTGTCGCCTCTGTCACCATCGCCGAAAGAACGTGCTACGTACATTGACGTAACATAAAAAAAACCAAGAGAAAGAGAAGAAAGAAAGGATGACCGGGCTCAATCGGTGAGTGGGCGGGGTCTTATACCTATAGCTAAATAAAAAAAGAAACCTGAAATAAAGAAAAAAATTTATATAAACTCTCACTCATTCACACTCAGAACAAAACATACAACGGAAAAGAAAAGCTTATAATTACAAATATATATATATATATATATATATATATATATATATATATATACATACAGAACACAGTACTCCCAAAACCCAACCCCAAAAAGGTCAATGTCCCCAATTTATAAATACATTATAAGAAACCCCCAAACATTCCAAAAAAAATTACCCATGAAAATGGCGAACTGTAGTTTTTAGACAACTACCCCCTGACAGTACCTAGAGAAAAAAAGAGAAACAAACGCAACCCTAAAAACCACAGCTCTAAAATATCGTAAGTATAAACTTAAACTAAATTTACAAACATAAGTAGATTTTTAGAAATTTAGAAACAAATAGTAAGATAGTAACCAAAGAGCAGTAAATGCCAAAATAGTTCAATAATTTTTATATAGAGTTAAATTTAGGAAGGCCATCTGTGAACGTTCTGGTTCCGAAGTCACAGCACATATAAAGAAGAACAAAAAAAAAAGGAACTCATCCTCGAGTTACTGGCCTCGGGGTGGAACCAGTCGCTGGTCTTACGTCCAGGCGGAGCGCATTTGACCTCGCATTCACAGAAGAAGCTCAAGGAATTAACGTGTCCTCCGCAGGAAGCACGCTAAATAATGCGTGTCGGAAATTCACATAAAGGTAACGAACGAAGCCAAATAGAACGTGCTTTCTTGTGGCTATTCGAACAGCAAATGAATTGTTACATTTGTTAAAGCACCAAAGCAAGGAAATAAACCAGGAAAACCCTAATTTTATTAAAATAAATTCGCCGAATTCTTTAAAAAGGGAAAACACACCAGCATTTAATTATTAAAATACTTGGAAAGTTGCCTATCTCATTAAGGCGTAAATTCCACGGGACGAATTTCTTAGAAAGAATATTTATTTTTCTAATGAAGCACAAGGATTTATCAACTGACATAGATATGATATTTATTATTAATTACCACACAAATTTTAATACACGAAAGGGTTATTTTTAATTAACGGAATTAATTTTTGTGTTGAACGCCAAAGGAATTTAAAATAAAAATTATTGTATATAACTAATTACTGATTTACTAAAATGAACGTAACAAACGTATTCAAACCACTTTTACTGCCAATACATTCCGAGAAGTGGATTATTGCAATGTCGTCGACTGCATCTGCCAAGTTTACCTCTTGGACAACACCCCCGTAGAGTTTAACAAAAACGTACTCTACGAGGCCTAAGGCACCACTTCCACGACGTCTACCGAAAAGCACCGAAGATCACCGAAGACGTCTGGGCCTCCAAAACCTGTAAATATTTTCTAATCACTACCGTCCAAGTTCATACTGGACCTCACAAATTAATTCCGAAGCCTTCCGAAAAATTCCAAAGACAACCGAAGACTTCTGAACCCTCTGCACTTGTAAATATTGTAAATTAGTAGTTTTTAATTTCAAAGCATAACTCTTTGTGACAACGTTGTGCCAAAAGTAAAACACAAAATCTTCCGAAGAGTTCTGAAGACCACCGAAGCCATTTCACCGTCTTCAAGCTGTATAGACATTCATTTAATAAGTGTTTGAGTTTATTTTGGTATGACAAGCAAGTACCAAGCCTTGCGAAGAGCTCTGAAGATTACTGAAAACTTCCGAACTACTTCAACAATTAAGAATCATTCAATTTCACTTTTATTTTCATGTATCATGAACTTATAATTATTTTTTTTGCTTATACTTATTAAACAAATAATCAAGCTAAGCCTACGTGCTTTCAGACGACTCCCACTCGAATGATAACAGGCTTCCGCATCTATACTGTTTTCCCCACTTCAGATTAAAAATCCAAGGTCATCTACTTTAATAGTTAATTGAATAGCCGAGTTGTGATTGGTTGACATTTTTTATTTTTTAGGAAACATTATTAAAAACGGCGTACCTTTAAGAAAAAAAGTGTAAACTCTAAACATTGACTTGCTTGGTAAACGTCTGAATTAGAACTAACGCTCCGCTCTACAGCAACGGTTTATATACTTATAGACGAACCGGGGGGGCAGGGAAAATCTAGAGATAAAATAATTATAAACTCAGACTTTGAACCGGTCATCACCTCTATAGTAACTTCTAGAATGTTTACCAAATAAGAGCAGAGAATAATCAAGTAGGACTTTGAACCTGTTTTCTTGCAGGCGCATGTATAGATTAACTAACTTGAACTTTGAACCTGTTTTCCCATCAATACTTGAATAGAAATTTCTAGATTGTTTACTAAATAAGGATTAAATTTGAACAACTTGATCTTTGCATCAGGAATGCGCATGGGTAGGGGTGCACTTGCGCAGGGGCGCACATGGGCTGGGATGCGCATGGGCAGGGGCGCGCATGCTCAGGAATAAGCACGAGCATGGCGCGCATACGCATTGGTGCAGGGCAGGGTGCGCATTAACAAGGCCGCGCATGCTCAGGGTGCGCATAGGCACGGATGTGCCATGGCGCACACACTGCGTTGAATCACCAAAAATTTTATTAATATTAAAACAAATCCCATGATCATATCGGTTCATGTATGGAAAGCCGAAGTACAGGTTTACCTAATTAGTAGGGTCTTTAGTGAGGAAGCAGACTAAGACAGGTCCCGAAAGAGGGCAGCAGCTCTTTCGATACTTAGAGTGGCAGAGACCATAGGGGTTGGTATGGCATTCTAAGCCACACCACTGCGATGTAAAAGGCAACGGGAAACCACCACATTACTTACCAAGTACAGAGCGTACTTAAATTGCTATTTAAGATTATGGTACTCTCCAAGAGGTGACTACTTCAGCGGATGTGATCGGAAAGTTTAGAAAAAGAGTCGGGAACATTCTGCGAGTCGAAGCGTGGATTGTTAGAAGTATCAAGCAAATAGATAAGTTAGAGAACTTGAAAATTGGAATGAATAGGTTAACATTAGACATAGTAGGAATGAGCAATGTTCGGTGGCCAGAGGCGGGGATTTTTGGAACGGAGACTTAGGGTAATTCACACATGATCAGAGCAAGGAAATTCGAGTGTGAGGATAGTTATAAGATAGGGCACTGTGTAAAAAACTACCTACAAAGGAACGAAAGAGTAGTCGTGGTTAGGTTAGAATCTAAACCGGTAAATACAGTAATAATACAAGTGTACATGCCCACCTCTAGCTACACTGAGGAAGAGGTAAAAGCAATTTACAAGATATTGAAGACATACTAAGATACCTAAAAGGGCATAAAAATTTAATAATTACGGGGGATTTTAACGCAGTGGTTGGTGAGGGTAGGAAAAGAGTGGTAGTAGGTTTATTTGGATTAGGCACGAGAAACGACACCGGAAATAGGTTGGTAGGATTTTGAGACAAAAACAATTTAAGCATCACAAATTCATTATTTCAACATCATGTTATAAGACGATATACGTGGAAGGTGCCAGGAGATATAGGAAGATATCAAATACAAATAGATTACATTCTTGTTAGACAACGGATTAAGAATCAAGTATAAGACCGTAGAGGCTCCCAGAAACAGATATAGACACTGAACACATCATTGTAATTATGAAGGCCGCTCTTAAATTTAAAAAAATCTAAGCCGCATGTACGGCTCACAACCAAACTTAGACATTAAGTTCAACAAATATTACTTACTTTTGTGTTAAATATTTGAAATTTAATTGTACGCGAAAATAATAAATAGTAATGTGTAAAAATTCGTATTTAAAGTCGAATATCTTGATTAATAATTGAAATATCGAAAAGTGAATAGCGTATTCGTATTCAGCGTAAAAAACTGGATAAGAATCATATATTATATGTCTTGTAACATCACGGGAACCGTGCAACGGACAGACAGACAGACCGACCGACAGACTAGACCATCTCATTAACCAAACGAAGTTTGGTTGAAAATTTGAGAAGAAGAAACAGAAAAAGGCACTTTGACTTTGAGAAACTAAAAAATAAGAATATCCACAGAAGATTGAAAAAAAAAGTCAAATGAATTGCTGAAAGATATTGGGAAAATTTCTAATACTAAGGAAGTAGAATCAGAATGGAACAATACTAAATTCAGCTTAGACATGGCTGCCAGAGATATTCTGGGATATACACAAAAAGAAAATACGGAATCATGAATAATAAAAATTATCCTAAATTAAATAGAAGAAAGCCGAAAATACAAAAACAGACCGGACGAAGCTGGAAAATAGAGATACAAAGCCATACATGGGAAATTATCCACAAATACAGGAACGCTAAGGAGCAATGGATTGATGAAAAGTACAAAGGGGTACAAACTAAAATGGAAATAGGAAAGACAGACGAAGCATACAAACTAATTAGAACTAATTAGAACGGGGATCAGACATTGAAAACGACGAGTTGACATAACCTACACTTAGAAGTGAGTTTGAATTAACAATAAAAGACCTAATGGCATGGCACAGGGTGTAGATAAGGTGTAAGCTCTTAAAGCCGCTGAACAAGCAGTAATGGAACGTCTCTAACAACTTGTAAGAAATGTCTATGAGATAGGCGAGATGCCCAACGACTTTAAACGTAACATCATAGTCACTATACCAAAAAAGAAAGGTGCGGATAGATGTGAAAATATTCGAACAATAAGTTTGACAGCACACGTGTCAAAAATATTAACTAGAACTCTGCAAAGACGAATGGAAAAACGGGCCGAAGAAGTACTAGGAGAAGATCAATTTAGGTCGGTAGCTCTGAAAGTGATAATGAAAAAGGTAATAGAAAAAGGAGAAAGCGTGTATATCGGGTTTGTATACTGGAAAAAGCATTCGACAATGTAAAATGGAAAAAAAATATTCGAAATATTCAAGAAGATTGGAATGAGTTTTAGGGATAGACGAATCGTCCATAGCTTATACAAGGAGCAAACAGTGGTAATAGAATTAAAGCAGGAACGTAGAGAAGTAGATATTGAGAAAGGAGTGAGGCAGGGGTGACTCCGATAATTTTGAACTTGTACATCGAAGATGCAATGAATACTATCAAATGTTGGAAAACATTTGGAATTATTATGCTGGGACAAAAAATGGATATTCTTAGATTTGCAGATAATATAACGGTTTAACAGTTAGCAAGAAAGAGTTAAAAGCAGCTCTTAATGAAATGGAAACAGTTCTAACAGAGAGATACGATATGAAAATTAACTAACATAAAACTAAAGTATTAGTATGCAAAGGAGGGAAAAATAAATAAAAAACTATAATACAAATAGGAAACGAGAACTTAAAAGAGGTTAAGGATTTCTGCTATCTAGGAAACCAACTAACGCAAGATTGGAAAAGCGCAAAAGATATAATACAAAGATTAACATAAGGTCGTATTACATTTAACAAGAAAAAGCAGTTACAGAAACAAGGAAAAGATTACTGAAAAAATATGAGTGGAGGTCAGAATTGTATGGCTGTGAAACTTGAACCGTAGGAGAAGCGGACAGGAAAAAAATAGTGGCCTTTGAAATGTAGCGTTAGAGACGTATGATGAAGATATCATGGACCTACAAAATTAAGAAGAAAGAGGTTCTAGAAATGGTAGGGGAAGTTAGAAATATGTGGAAAACAGTATAAAATTGGAGAGATAGGATGATAGGTCACATACAAAGGTATGATGTAGGCAGAGATAGGAAAAACAAGGGTAGAGGTACACCTAGGTTAGACTAATGCACACATATAGTAAAAGATGTAAGATGTGAGAATTTCATGGAAATGTGTAGAATAGCTCAGAATAGAAATCAATGGATGTACGTGTCAAACCAGTTCCAAGACAGAAAACCTTATGACGAAAAATAAATACTTCTACTTAAGCTTCATGATTGTTATAAGCAACTGCAAATGTTGGTTTTGCAAAATCTTGAACTAATGTTAATAGTGTGAAAGAATTTACTGGAAAACTATTAATTCGACAAATGTCTGTGTTGGGGGATCTTGCTAGCCGCAGGCTGCTTAACCCCCTTCATATACCACTGACAATCGATAAAATAAAGCATATGTTTAGAAAACAATAGAAGGGAAACCAAGCTGAATTTGGGTTGTCTGAATGTCAGGGAACTGTGTAGGCTAGCTCAGAATAGAAATCAGTGGAGGTACGCGTCCAACCAGTACGAAGTCAGAAAATCTAATGACGAAAAAAATAATTGCACTTAAACATGATGATTATTATAAACAACTACAGGTGTTGGTTTTGCAATATTTTCAACTAATCTTGATTGTGCGAAAGGATTTATTGGAAAACTATTAATTCGGCAAATGTTCAAGTTTTGGGAACTTGGTAACCATAGACTGTTTAACCCCCTTCACATACCACTGAATGTTAGGGAAATAGGGTACAAATATTTACAAAACAATAGAAGGGAAATCGAACTGTATACAACAAGAAAGAGCAACGGCTATGTTCGAAGACAACAAACATAAAAACAAGGACCAAAATGTTGGAAGAATATATGTGGAACACTGCACTGTAAGCTTATGAAATAGGTACAGTATGTGAAACAGAGAGCAAAAGAAAGAAGCTTTTGGAATGTTATGCTTCAAATATATGATGATGATAGCATGGACAGTTAAAATTAATAACCAAGAGGTTACAGAGATAGTAGGAAAGTAAAAATATCTGTGGAAAACAAACAAAAAATAACAGAAATAGAAAGACAGGATACGTTCTAAGGCATTTTTGGGGAATAGTGTAGACTTTACTACAAGCAAATATATGAAAAGAGAGACATAGATGTAGACCTAGATTAGACTATTGCACACATATACTGAAATAGACTCTGGGAAGTTTAGGAAAATATGTAGCTCAAAATAGGAAACATTGGAGGTACCCGTCAAACCAGTTCCAGGACTGAAGACTTAAAGATGATGATGATATAATCATCAAATGAACATTTAAAGTATTTCACTTAACTATAAAATATCTCAATATAGTAAAATGGAACAATTATCTTTAAGGTAAATTGGACAAATTTTATAAAACAAGTAGTACGTTTTCGACAAAATATTTTGTGTAATAATTACCTAAATAACATTTAATCGTAATTTGTTGGCATTTACTAATAAAAACTATACCATAATAAAATATCCTTAATAGCCTTGTAACTTTGCGGTAGTTTCGATAGCTGCTGATTGTAGAGAAAAGTGGACATATATACGAAAATAAATTATAATAAACAAACAACGAAGGGAAGCACATTTATATTCATGCGGCCGTACAAACGGATACCGATAAAAACAAACTGTAGAATGCGTCCGTCTAATATGCAATACAAAAGTCGACTCTTCTATGTGGTGCAGCGTAGAACATGTAAGTTTGCGGCCTTCTACGACGAAAAATAGATACTGGAACGCTTCGTGTGTTTTCCAAGGTGATAAGAATGTTTTTGCACAGGCAAGATGCTTAAAGTAATACACGGTATTTTTCAATAACAATTAATATACCGGGCGGACGCAAATAATCAACAAATTTTAAAGGAAAATAAATTTAACGGTAAATTATGTACAATTTAAACGGAACATAACCTTAAACGGTAAATTATATACACTATAAACGTAACAAGCCTTATTGTAAAGAAAAGTACAGCAATTAAATAGTGCAATACTTACTCCAGGATAAGAAAGAGGTCGTAATCGTTCATAATCCTCTTGACCTGCTGTATCCCACAAAGCCATGTTGTAGCTTTCGCCATCCACAATAATCTTCTCGGCATAGTTTTCAAACCTAAAATAAGTTATTTAGTTCCTATACATACATAAAAATATGAAACACAAGTGTCAAAAATTAAAATAGGTAGTCTGACGATTAGTCGACCTATAAATAACAGTGACAGCTAAGCAAGCATATGTTTTGTAGATAACAGACCTTTTAACTAAAGTTAGTTTAATTAACGTATGGATAGGGGAAATAGGAATTTATTTATTTTATTTTATTACAATTATTTTATTAAGTTATAATAAATTTTTGAAAGACTTTTTATGTAAGTTTTAATATTTAACCGTATTTTTGTTTTTAGTTATATATTTTTCTCTTTTTATTGTGATCTTTTGGTGCACTAATTTTTGTTTTATCAAATAAGAATAAATGCGCAGTTTCTCTTTCATGTTTAGATAATGCAGTTGCGTAATTTTTTATCATATTTGTGTCCGTTTAACCGTTTTTCTAAACGTATAAATGTTTACAAATTTTTTGGACAAGAAATTTTATAAATTGAGTGTGTAATTTTATTTGTAGGGGTTTTATCTTTAAGTTTAGTAATATAATAGTTTGTTAAGTTAAAATCATTTATGTACAGTTTTTAAATTATATTTGTACAACGATAAAAAATAATAACACTATAAAAATACAACGACACACTAAACAAATTTGGTCCTGACAATATTTAAATTATTTTTTACAACACACTATTGGCCAAAAACGATCATTATTAGTCTTGTTGATAAAATAATTAAATTATGTGACTTGGAATTTCGTAAAATTGCTATTGATAAAACTAACCTTACAATACAACCCTCCTAAACCTATAAACGATATCTTTAAAGGCAAAATTCATAAACATTATAACAATCACAATATAAAAGATTCAATAGTATCAACATAAACTACACATCATGAAAAAATATACCTATTTTATAAGACAAACTAAAAAACACGTTGAACAAATATGATTTAAAAATTGCACATAAAGAATTTAACTTAACAAATCATTTTTATAATAAACTTAGAGATAAAACCCCTAAAAATGAAATTACAAACTCAATTTATAAAATTCTTTGTCAAAAAATATGTATACATATATGCATTGGACAAAAGGACCAACATTTAGAAAAACAGCTAAACAGACACAAATATGATAAAAATAACGTAACTGGTTTATCTAAATATGAAAGAAAACTGGGCATACATTCTTATTTGATAAAACAAAAATTATTACACCTGAAAATCACAAAAAAGACAGAAATATATATATATATATATATATATATATATATATTATTGTAAAGTTTAGGATTCTATGAACTCGAACCCGACAATTTAATCGCCATAAAAATGCTTTGAGTTCACCTGAACAAGTTGGTAAATTCGTGCCCCACAATTTTGGGAATTGCCACGAAACTCTCTCAGTACAAACTCGTGCCGCTCAATTTGAACGTCATTTTTGCTCTGAAATCTACCTGAAAAACAAAAACTCCTCTTAACTTTCTTTCAACTTCAATACTTATTTTATCCTCTAAAGATGCTACTCTTTTTGGACGCCAAAACTTCTAGATTTTTACACTGCTTAAAATGCTGCTTTCTCAGGGATATACACGATGGTTTCTCAGCAGCTCTCTGAAATTACTGCCCTATTATTTGAAGAAAGTAAACTCGACTACAAAAAATTATCACCATTTATTCCAATAAGAAATTCAATATCAAAAATATTCCTTCTATTATTATTGTTTCTTCCATGGATTACATAACAACCCTCCTCACTTTAGAATAATTCCTTTTAAAACACATTTTCTAAATTTAATAATTATTGAAAGTAACTTGGCTTAACCATAACCTTATTTTAAAACCCTGGTCTATTAAAAGCTCATAGTAAACCTTTTTGTACCTGTGCTAAACTTTATTTTGCACTAAAAATCACCTAAAACCCATTTACCTTTTACAAAAGTAGTTAATACACAATTATTTTATAATGCAAAGTTCGACCTCAACATCTTTTTAAATATTTCATTATGCATATCAAATACTCAATTTCTTTGTCCAGAGAATTCGCCAAAATACACTTCCAAAAGCACATAATGTCATAACACTAAATAATCAGAAATAAATTTTTTAAAATAAAAATCAGTTACCTGGAATGTAGCACAAACAGGTATCTGCTATTAAACCATCGCTGAACTCAACGA
This sequence comes from Platerodrilus igneus, assembly GCA_036346225.1. Lineage (NCBI taxonomy): Eukaryota > Metazoa > Arthropoda > Insecta > Coleoptera > Lycidae > Platerodrilus > Platerodrilus igneus. The sequence continues at coordinate 296,493 of JARFIW010001377.1, read as the reverse complement.
CTGCACGTACTGGAATCACCCCAAGTTGACACGCACGATTTGGGACAGCAATCATCTATCCAAATTTTATTTCTCCAATCTACAACTCCAATCCCACACACATCAGCTAAGTTCCATTTACATCCACTATTCCATTTGAATGCTCAACAGCACTAGTCACCAAATTAAGAAAGTAATTCTACTTAGAGTAATTACAGTACATCACCTTCGATTTTTCAAAATATATTTCAAAAACAATTAAACTGTTATCTCAACAGTACACAAACTTGTGCACGTTGAAATAATTTCAATAAAATATCAAAACTCACTAGTCGCTTGACTCATGTACTAAAGTTGTTCGAAGCTTGAACGAAATTTATCAGAGAGCGACTCACCGTTTCCCGGTGGTTTATATATATATATATATATATATATATATATATATACCAAAATCCCCCCCCCCCCGCCACTATCCTTCCTAACTTACAAATCAAGCTAACGCTAATATTTACGTCAACTATCCCTAATATTTACACGTATTCCCGACTTAAATCTGACCCTCTTCTTTATCCTAAACATTATCCTCCTAACATACTTTATTACTATGATTTTTCTAATCTCTACCGCTATATGTAGACTAACTTTTCCACACAATATTAAATCCTCATAAGCTTCCTTCAATATTATTTTTCCTTAGACAAACCATTCGGTACAACCTCCGAATTATAAATCTTTCCCTCTACAGAAAACCCTGTGTACCTTCTTAAATTTGTACGTAACGGAATCAACCAGAAAGAATTCCTTAAGTCTAATCTGCTAAAAACAAATTTGCCACTTAATCTCGTTAGAAGTGTGTCCATGGAAGGTAGACAATGAAATTGCGATTTAGTCTGTTGAGTAATCTTCCTTGCATCTAAACATAACCGAATGCTATTATCTTTATTTTTAACAACAACCAACGGATTAAGAAAATGTGTATTTGATAGTTCGATTATGCCATCACTTAACATTTTTGTTAATTCTTGATTGACTTGCTCCCTATATGCTGCCGGTATTGGATAAATTTTTTCATTAAATGGTTCAGAATTATCTACCTCCAACACATTCTCATAACCTAACGCTGTGCTCGCCTCTACACCTACTAATTCAGAATGTTTCTTTAACAAAGCTTGAACTTCTCCTAACTTGTCTTCTGGACATTTAATTGTATCAATTTATCTAACCTCTCCTTCATCTAACTCCATAACATTCATATTTAGCCTGTGTCATCTTCTGTGACATCACAGCTATCTTTCCAGGGCACTACTATGTCCCTAATCCTAACTATTCTCCTTTCCATATCAATTATCAACCCCTACTTTATCATACAATCAACACCTAGGATACTATTAAATTTCAGTCCAGGAACGATAACAACCTCCTGCCCACAGCTTACCGAACCTATTTCTACTTTCAACACAACAACGCTATTCACCACAGCAAACCTCTTTTTATTTGGAGCAACCAAATGACTCTCTTAATTAGCATAATCCCATGCAAACTTTTTCTTTAATTTTGCTGATGAATTCCCCCGATACTAAACTCGCCTCTGCTCCTGAATCGAGCAACGATCCTACGCAAAACTCTAAAATTTTAATTTCTACTACTGGCAAACAAAATTTTCCCCCTGCTTCTGGTTCTACCTCTTCTTCAATATTTAGAAATTCCGGTGGATGTTCGTACTTACATACTTCAATTTCTAGTGGTTTGTTTCCATCTAAAAATCCTGCCTAGTTCTCACTTCGCTGCTGGATCCTGGTTGTCCCTCACTTACCTCAGCATACGATCGTCTTGTATTTTCTGGTTTTTCTCTATTCTTACTGTCCCTAATATCAGTAGCTGCTTGTGAACTGTTCATCTCCTGAGAGTTTGTTAGGTTCATTTGCTGTCGATGAGTTAAAAACCTACATCCTTTTACTTCATTATTCATTTAGTTAGATCATGCAACAACACTCGGTATATTAGACTTTCGATGGCGACGAAAGCCATCCCCGAAGATTGTGTTAAAAATCGTTAGGTATAGAATTTGCATGCGATAATATACCCATTATTAGTTTAATTAGTCGTTTTAACTTCAGGTGATTTTGTACTTTAAATATTGTGCAACGCCACAAATTTCTACCTGTTTATATAACCGTCAAATGAATGTTTAAAATAGTACAATTAACTTTAAAATGTAACGGTGTTTTGAGATTATGGCGTAGTAAGGTGATGCAGCTGAAATCTAGCGGTTATATTGTATAGTGTACTTGAAAATATTGTAGAACTATTTAAACTCGCTAAACCTTTCCAATATACCTGGTAAAGTATACTTTTTATAAATAATTTAATGCTGCCCTTATTTAACAAAAGCAGTAAATAAAAAAATACTTGTACCTACACTGTTGGAATATATTCTTCAGGAAACACATTTGATTGATAACATATAAGTAAACAAGTTTTTCCAACCATGCCATCCCCCACTACTGTTATTTTTACATGTTTGGATGCCATTTCTTCCTGAAAAATAAACCACAAATTAGAAATATCACCTATCATTTGGAGGACTAAACTTTTAAACATATGTAAATGTAGTTTGTTCATAAAGTTGCGAGATGATGTAATTTAGGATTACAACAAAGCATCACCCAATCCAACTTTTCGCGCTTTGCTAAAACGACGTTCTAGATTACTTGTGACAAATTATACTTAAAGAATCAAAATTAGAGTCCCAAATGGTGCATGGCGACATATTTGAAACAATGCTATAGTAATGGCGGGTGACGTCGAAAAAGCTGTAACGCGTGAGCGTTGCGGTAAATAAAAACTGGACGCAAAAATAGGAAAATTAATCTTGCACGAACAGCTTAATAAAGGCAGCCTGTATAATTATAATTTCATATATAGTAATGTTCAGTAAACACGAGATTTCAATAGATTAATGGTTCTATTGAAATTGTTACGCTCCCTTTTTGCTAGCGTACTTAAAATACATCGTTTTGAATAGCTGGTTGCATAAAGTTTGATTTACATTAATAAATAAATTGAATTATTCGTCGTATAAATTTCGTCCTTATGCTATTATCGAAGTCGAGATAATAGGTGCTCAGATGTTATGGTAACAACTATTTTATATCTACAGATTAGCGTAGTTTGCAGTTGTTCTTTTTTCCTAAAATTGCTGAGTTTTAGATTAACTGCAGAGCGGAGTTCTAATTCGATGAAAAGAAGTATGCTTTATATAGACGAACGTGCGGCTTTTTAAGGTCATTGACGGTTTTTAGTGATACGCGTGCTTACTAATTGTGTCTTTAGTTGTTTTTCTGTTGGAAATAAAGTGGATAACTTGTTAAACTCAACCTGCACGTGTTTTACGGAACATTTGACGGACGTACTTATAGTTTACGCGTGCCTTACTCGGTGTTTTTTTAGTAGTTTTTCTTGTGGAAAAAACGTTGTAGAACTTGTGAAACTTGACCGATTCTTTCTTTAGGATTAATGTGTGTGCGATCTGGTTTAGTGTTTCTCTTTTTTTATCAGAGTGTGCATACTTTGGATTATCTAAATACAGTTTTAAGCTTGAGTGTTTCTAAAAATGATGATACAGTGTAGCAGGTTTAGTAGATGGGCTGGTTTGTAAAAATGTTGCTTCTTATAACTATGTATCTCATTCACATGTAAATACAGTTGGTACTGTAGTTCTGAATTTTCTAATACCAAAGAATCTAAAATAGATCACTACTTGTGCAAATTTCGTTATGCAAAAGCATTAGATTTTTCTTTGTTACCATATGTAGCAAATAAAACACCTCGCGTTACTGTTAGTTTAATGCAAGAACTTATCAGATGACATGCATTACATCGTGCCTTGAAAGCCCGTGATTCTAAATTCTAAATTTTTACTACAATTTTTGCGATTTGTGTTACAAAATATTTCGAAATTATTGTCTCAGGAAATAGAATTAACAAGAAATTTATCAATGCTACATGGTTCCATCAGTATGATGATGTCTGCTGCTAACACCAGTGAAGTACGTAGGTGTGATTAGTGTAAAGTGTAATAAGTTCCATCAACACCCTCACAATCAAGGGTGAAGTGCTTCGTTAGTGCCGAACATCGTGAATCCCACACTTCAATTGCACGGAAGCGTTACTGAAAGACTTTCTGTAAGTTGAACTATTTCCTACTTGTATTGCTTTAAATATCTATCCGTTGCTTTACCATATCTTTGTCGTTCTGATACCTTTTACAAAAGACTTGCATGCTATTAAGAAAAAAAAAAGAAACAAAACAAATTAGCTTGAGTAATTTAAAAATTTGGACAGAAAAGAAAAAAAAATCAATACAGGTTTTCTACTGATGATGACCACATAGTGGTCGAAATACGTATCTAGTAATTTAAATATTTTTTGTGGTTAAGGGTTTTCAATACTACTGAATTACTCATCAATTGTGCTTACCGATTTAGCTTTGATTAAAATTTTGTCTTGATTTATGTTGAATTGGTGTGTGACGAAACGTTTCTGCTACTCCCCAATATTACCTCACTTTGTATTAAAAGTTTTTGTACTGCTTTTACCGTTGTCATATTATATAGATTATCCAAACAGTTTTTTTTACATTCTACCAAGTACTGAACAATTTATGCTTGATCAGCATGCTATGCTTATTCTTTTTTTTTCAGGTTTACTTAACTATTTTTATTGCAGGTTTGCTATTCTAATTCTTTTTTTTACAGGTATTATCACTAACTCCTTACCGCCGTATACCTTATATGTCAGTTTATTTTCTACAACCCCCCCTAATCTCCGATTGAGCCCGGTCATTCCATGATTTCTTTGTGTTACGCACGGCTACAAGAACAACGTAGTATAAATTTTGGCGCCCAACGTGGCTGCCACAAGAACAACGTAGTATAAATTTTGGCGCCCAACGTGGCTGCCTACGATTAGCCGTAACAAAATCATAAATTTAAAACCACAAAGGCAACGTTTTATTGCTGTTAAATACATATTGAGACGGAACTTAGGTTCATAAGTATTTTAAACCACAAAAAAGGTAAACAAAATATTTATATCAGTACATTTTCATAGCGGAATGATGGCATTTTAAAAAAACTTTAGATTATGAAGTAAATAATCGTGAAATTATTAATAAGTATAATGCATATCACAACTATTGCAGATACGGGAGAGCCTTTTATAAATTTTAGTAAGATAAATTAAAATGAATGTTACATGGTTGCAATACAAAAAGCACTAGACAGCCTTAGACAAGGTCATAAAATGTAAAAACCAGACGTTAAGTATTGAAATTCACGAATATTAGGTTGCGGAATAATTTAATCATTTCAATACAATACAATGTATTCAGTTTATATTGCTCAAGACATAATTCCTTCTGTCTGTTTCCACACCAACATTAACCTAAGTAAATCACATGATATCACAAGTACTTTCTCGGGTTTCATTCCATAAACCTAATAGGAAGTCTATACCATGGCAAAACTCGCAATTTAACGTAAGAAAGAATGGGAATGAAATAATAATAATTATATAATCATGATCATCAAGTCTTCATTCTGGAACTGGTTAGAGGCGTACCTCCATAGTTTCTTGTTTTGAGCTAACTTAAACATTTCTCTGAAATTCCCATAGTTTGCATCTTTCACTATCTGCGTGCAATAATCTGATTTAGGTCTATATCTATCTGCTTGTAATATAGCCCGCACTATTCCCCAAAAATGCCTTAGAACGTATCCTACCCTTCTGTCTCCTATTTTTTTTTGTTTTTTACGGATATCTTTATTCCTCTACTATTTCTATAACCTCTTTGTTATTAACTTTGTCTGTTTATGATATCATCATCATACCTATGAAGCATAACATTCCAAAGGCTTCTTTTTTTCTTGTCTGCTTCTCCTACTGTCCCTATTTCATAGGTGTAAAGTGCTGTGCTCCACACATACGCTTTCAACACTTTTGTTCTTGTTTCTATGTTTCCTGTCTTCGAACATAGTCACTGCTCTTTCTTGTTGGATACAGTTCGGTTTCCCTTCTATTATTTTGTAAATATATACTCTATTTCACCAATTTTTAGGTATGTAAAGAGGGTTAAGCAGCCTGTGGCTACCAAGATTTCCCAACACTGGAACATTTACCGTATTAATAGTTTTCCAATTAATCCTTTCGCACAGTCAAAATAAGTTGAAAATATTGCAAAACCAGCACTAGTATTTGTTTCTAATATTCATCAGGTATAAGTGCGATTAGTTTTTTGTTATTAGGGGTTCATCTTGGAAGAAGTTGGACGCCTATCTAAACTGATTTCTATTCTGAGCTAGCCTACATAGCTCCCTAACATTCCTACAGCCTAGATACAGCTGGAACCCTTCTATTGTTTTCTAAGTATATGCCCTATTTTACAGATATTCAATGGTATGTGAAAGGTGGAGGCGGCTCCGTGGTGTAGTTGATATGCGTATGACTACTATGCCCAAAGGACCGGGTTCAAATCCCGATACGGTCCGTTTGAAAAATGTTAGGCGAGTATTGCTTCTTCGATGTATTAGTTAAAAATTAACGGGGATACGACATATCTCTGTCTTACTTCTTCTTAAATAATCTACTTCTCTACGTTCATACTTTAATTCTAATACAGCTGTTTGCTCTTTGTATAAGCTATGTACTATCCGTCTATCCCTAAAACTCATTCCATTCTTTTTGAGTATTTCGAACACTTTTTCCATTTCACATTGTCGAATGCTTTTTCCAGATCCAGATCCTCAGAGCTAAGATGGCCTCCCTTGTTGCCCTGTTTCGCCTAAACATTGATCTTCTCCTCGTACTTATTTCGCCTGTTTTCCATACGTGTTTGTACAATTTTAGTTAAAATTTTTGACACGTGTGCTGTCAAACTTATTATTCCAAAATTTTCATATCTATCCGAGCCTCTTTTTTTTTTGTATAGTGACTATGATGTTATGTTTGAAATCTTTGGGCATCTCGCCTGTCTCATACATAAAGCTTACAAGTTGGCAGAAACGTTATATTACAGCATGTTCAGCGGCTTTTAGAGTTTCTGCTTGCACCTTATCTATACCCGAAGCCTTACCATTTTTCAGACTTTTTAACGCTACTTCAAACTCATCTCTAAGTATAGAATACCCCAAGTCATCCTTTTCAATGTCTAATTCCTGTTCTACTGCTGTTAGTTCCTCTCTTGCTTATAAATTATGTATATATTCTTCCCATATAACCACTTTCTCTATATCTTCTATAATGATATCTCCTTCCTAGCTCCTTATATTTTTGCTATACGGTTATATAACTCTAAAATTTATTTTAATTAGTTGGAATGCTTCATCTGTCTTTCCTATTTTCATCTAGTTTGTACCCCTGCACACTTTTTATCAATCCATTGCTCTTTAACTTTCTTCCATTTGCGAATAATTTCCTTTTTTATGGCTTTGTATCTCTGTTTTCCAGCTTTGTCCGGTCTGCTTTTATATTTTTGTTTTTCTTCTATTAAATTCAGGATATCCTTTGTTATCCATGGTTTCTTATTTTCTTTTTGTGTATACCCCAGAATATCTCTGGCCGCCATATCTAAGCTGGATTTAATGTTATTTTATTCTGTTTCTATTTCCTTAGTATCAGAGATTTTCCCGATATCTTTCAGCAATTTATTTGACTTTTTTCAAATCTTTCGTGGTTATCTTTATCTTTTAGTTTCTCAAAGTCAAAGTGTCTTTTTCCTATTCTTTTTCAAATTTTTAAATTTAAGGGCGGCCTTCATAATTACGATGTTGTTGTCAGTGTCTATATCTGTTTCCAGGTAGCTTCTACAGTCTTTTACTTCATTCCTAAACCGTTGTCTAACAAAAATAGAATCTACTTGATATCTTCGTATATCTCTTGGCATCTTCCACGTGTATCGTCTTCTAGCATGATGTTGAAATAATGTGTTTGTGATGATTAAAATTGTTTTTGTTGCAAAATTCCACCAACCTAATTCTGCTGTCGTTTCTTGTGCCTAAACCAAATAAATCTACTACCGCTCTTTCCCTATCCTACCTACCACTGCGTTAAAATTTCCCGTACTTATTAAATTTTCATGTTCTTATACGTATCGTAGTGTCTTCGGTATCTTTGTAGATCGCTTCTACCTCTTCCTAGCTATAGCTAGAGGTGGGCATGTATAATTATATTGTTACTGTATTTATTGGTTTAGATTCTAATCTAACCATGAGTACACTTTCGTTCTTTTGTAGGTAGTTTTCTAAACCGTGTTCTCTTTTTTTTCATAACTATCCCCACACCTGAATTTCCTTCCTCCGATCCTGTGTGAATTACCTTAAAGTCTCCTCTCCAAAAATCCCTCGCCTATGACCACCGAATTTCGCTGTCCTTACTATGTCTGATGCTAACCTATCCATTTTATGTATCTTAGTATGTCTTCAATATCTTTGTAGATTGTTTCTACTTCTTCCTCGCTGAAGCTAGAGGTGGGCATGTATACTTGTATTATTACTGTATTTACCGGTTTAGATTCTAATCTAACCATGAGTACTCCTTCGTTCTTTGTAGGTAATTTTTTACACAGAGTCCTATTTTTTTTCGCATAACTATTGCCACTTCAATATTTCCTTCCCTTGATCCTATATGAATTACCCAAAAGTATATGCTCCAAAAATCCCCCGTCTCTGGCCATCGAACGTTGCCTCAAAAAATCGCTCTACTTATTTTAGTTAAATTTCGACTTCGATCTCGAAATTTAGTTAAATTTCGACTTCGATCTGAAATACCAACAAGAATAAGCTTTTGACTGTACGTTAAAAATCCAGCAAAATTTCGAGTCGAAATTTAACTAAAATAAGTGAACGATTTTTTGTGGCCCTTCTACGCCTTCGTACTAACCTATCCATTTAAATTTTCAAGTTCTCTAGCTTACCTACTTGCTTCATACTTCTGACATTCGACGTTCCGACTCGCAAAATGTTCCCGATTCTTTTTCTAAACTTTCCGATCACATCTTTCGAAGTAGTCCCCTCCCGAAAATCCGAATGGGGGACTGTTTTAACTTCGGAATTTTTTACCCCAGAGGATGCCATAATCTTTAATAACAATTTAAGTACGCTGTGTTCATTTGAGATAATGTGGTGGTTTCCCATAGCCTTTCACATCGCAATAGTGTGCCTTAGAATGCCATACCGACCCCTATGGTTTCTGCCACTCTAAATACCGAAAGAGCTGCTGAATTCTTTTTGGGACCTGTCTTAGTCTGGTTCCTCACTAAAGACCCCACTACTTTGGTTAAACCCGTAGTTCGGCTCTTTAGATCACTGGAATTCTCAAGCCGTTTTACCCGTTCTAGTAATCCAGAACTTCTTTAAGGCGCTGTTCCATTCAGAACGTATTTACCTCCACAATCGAAAACAAAAGTATGGTCACTAATACTGTTTGGCAAGTCTTTTATACCACTTAAAATACTTGAAACATCCAAAGTTTGGTTATTAAAATTTTATTACCTGCACTTAATTCTATGTATTCATCTTTATTTTCTGAGTTGTATATCTTGACTATGTCTAAAGATGAAGTATGCGCCACATTGCTACTTGTTGCCATATTTAAATATTGAAAAGAAAAAAATTTTCAAGGCCATTTGCCACAAAACGCAAAATTAAATCATTGTTTGATGTTTGTGTTTTTAAATTTAACTATTAACACCTATTTATTGATTGTATTGAAGCTTGTTTAATCTTAACATTTCCTACGAATGCCTGCATTTTTAGAGCTAATAAAATAATTATTTTAAAATTTTTTTGAAGATTCTAAGATTAGATTAATGAAATCCTGATTGAGGGTTTTAATGTTTTTGTGTAGAGATCAAGTACTTTGCAGTGTTACACGTTTATAAACGTGTAGACGTTTTTATGAATCACTAAAAAAATGAAAGCAAAGTAAACAAGTTGAAAATGCAAGGCATTGTCGCAACGAACTTCCAAATGTAGACTTACTTTAAAACAATTCAAAGAAATTAAAATTATTATGTTGTAATAATTATAAGTATTCACATAAAATACAAAAATTTATAAACAACAAAAGAGACATTTTAATATATTTTATTTTATAGAATAAATATTTTAAAAGCTATATATTAATTCTCATCAATAAGATAAGATTTTTTTTTTTTATATGAATCTAATTATTTTCAACAATCAAAATTTAAGTTTAAACAATGTCTATAATATTGGAATAATTGGCATGAAATGCCATATATTGTTCAAATATGTGTCGCATATTGATTTTAAACTTATTTAAAATTTTAATTATCCCTGTGGATTTTCCCGGGGGCTCGGCGTCCCCGTGGCCCGATTTTAATTGACATCAAAACTTAAGCTCTGGACACCGAGCTGAATCGATTGATGTATAACACATTGATGTCCGACCATTATAGTCCGGGAGGCAGAGGCACAAAATTTGTACTCATTCCTACAAAGCTAGTTCTCTGTGAATGAGTTGTTTCGATATGGTGAATAAAGGAAATGAAAGTCTGCCATCTCAATGTGGTCGCCTTCATTAAGAACATTGGAGTGAACATGTTAAAAGTTTATGTGTAAATGAGTTATACCTACAAGGCTGAAACTTTGTAGGATGCTTGTCGATAAGCCAGAACATAGAATAATTACAGTCTGCCACCGTGGCAGCGTCGCAATCGACGCTCTGCCACCCACGCAAGGTGTCAAGAAACTTTTAAAAATAACATTATTCCTACAAAGCTAATTTTTGTTTGTAGTATTATTTAGGTAATAAGAACATAGAAAAATAAGTCTGCCGCTTGTATCACGTCGCAAAGCTTTGACAGACGTAATAGAAAGTACGATCAACGTAGCGTAGCCGGCGCGCTAGTAAGCTTCAAGTCGCGCTGAATTATTGTTAAATACTTGAACAATTATAAATCTACAAAGCTGCTTTTTTTTCCACAAGCAATTTAACATTATTATTTTTGAATAAACGTAGTCTGCCGTCAATCATAGGTGGCTAAGTCGTCGGCAGACGTGGCTATAGTTGTAGTGCTCACGGCAGCGCGCGAAAATAATCATTATAAAACTTTTACATCTTTGCAATGCTGATCTTGTAATATTTATGCTATATTGAGAATTGAATCATGGTAGCAACAAAATTTATTATTTTCGTAATTATTTCGTTGTAATTCTTTTTATATTCATATAATATTTACTGTAAAATTATCATAAAATCAATTGAATTATATTTATTTTTCAACCATCTTCATCATTAAAATTTTTCTATTTCAACAAGAAGTACAGAAAACATATTTTTCATCTCGGTGAAGATTTCTTCGTTTCTGTACAAAATCGGGGATAAATTGTATACCTGCTCCTCTAATACAAGCCGGCTTAGACCTTTTCTAAATTACCCTCTTCCCTCACAGTTTCGAATTGACCGTTGCGGCAGCTGTTTGCTGTTATGATGCTCCACTCTTCAGTATACGAAAACGCGTTCTTCCTAACACATCATGAGTTCGCAGTTATTCTGTTTCGTGTGTCGTACAAAATTGAAAGACATAACAATTTTTCCGCTATCTCAAGAACAGTTTAAAAGTGTTCTGAGATTTTGAATATAAGAAAAAAATACAAATTTATATATAGCGATTTATCGTTACCCACTGAGTTAACTGGACTGGAAGGATATCATGCTATATGTTATAAGCGATTTACTGCATTATCCAAAAAATATAGAGAAGTTCCTCCAAGTACGAGTACCGAAGGTGCTGAACCTTCCACAAGTACGAGTATCGAAGGTGCTGAGCCTTTCACAAGTACAAGTTTTATAATGATTATTTTCGCGCGCTGCCGTGAGCACTACAACTATAGCCACGTCTGCCGACGACTTAGCCACCTATGATTGACGGCAGACTACGTTTATTCAAAAATAATAATGTTAAACTGCTTGTGGAAAAAAAAGCAGCTTTGTAGATTTATAATTGTTCAAGTATTTAACAATAATTCAGCGCGACTTGAAGCTTACTAGCGCGCCGGCTACGCTACGTTGATCGTACTTTCTATTACGTCTGTCAAAGCTTTGCGACGTGATACAAGCGGCAGACTTATTTTTCTATGTTCTTATTACCTAAATAATACTACAAACAAAAATTAGCTTTGTAGGAATAATGTTATTTTTAAAAGTTTCTTGACACCTTGCGTGGGTGGCAGAGCGTCGATTGCGACGCTGCCACGGTGGCAGACTGTAATTATTCTATGTTCTGGCTTATCGACAAGCATCCTACAAAGTTTCAGCCTTGTAGGTATAACTCATTTACACATAAACTTTTAACATGTTCACTCCAATGTTCTTAATGAAGGCGACCACATTGAGATGGCAGACTTTCATTTCCTTTATTCACCATATCGAAACAACTCATTCACAGAGAACTAGCTTTGTAGGAATGAGTGCAAATTTTGTGCCTATGCCTCCCGGACTATTAAAAAGGCCTCGGACACACAGACAGACAGACAACAGACAAATAGATTTCATAAACGAAGTTCGTTGAAAATCGAGTAAGTTCGTAACACTTGTATACAATCACATCTAAGAAGGCACAAGCACAAGTCATACAAGATACGACGGATAAATGGTGTAACTTTGATGACCGTTTCATCTGGACTACAGCAAATTAAGCTTGTACAGTAAAACTTCGATAAATCGGACCTCTGTTTAACGGACAAAAATCCGGTAAAATGTAAAAAAAATAAAAACGTCCTGTTAATATTATACATGCTTAAATTCAAGTGTCGCTCCATGTACACAATTTTTAACGGCCCATGATAATCACGTCATACGTCTAGTACTAGAATTTGAAACATAATGCCGTCTACCTCGTAGACTGCACCTTGCCGGAATGATAGTATAATAGGGGATTCCCTGATATATTAACACGTAGGTTTCAACACAGCACACTGGTGTTTGCCATGCTGACCGAGGATTCATGCAACTCTACAACTAGTTTATTCGTAGTGAATGAACGCATTATACAAAAGGCACTTTGACTTTGAAAAACTAAAAGATAAAGATATCCACGAAAGATTTGAAAAAAAGTCAAATGAATTGCTGAAAGATATCGAGAAAATTTCTTATACTAGGGAACTAAAAACAGAATGGAATAACATTAAATCTAGCTTACACATGGCGGTCAGAGATATTCTGAGGTATACACAAAAAGAAAATAAGAAACCATGGATAACAAAGGATATCCTGAATTTAATAGAAGAAAGACGAAAATACCAAAATAGATCGAACAAAACAGGAAAACGGAGATACAAAGCCATAAAATGGAAAATTATTCGCAAATGCAGGAATGCTAAATACAATGAAGAGTGCAAAGAGGTACAAACTAAGATGGAAATAGGAAAGATAGACGAAGCATACAAACTAATTAGAATGAATTTGAGGGATATAAAACCGTATAGCAAAAATATAAGGGACGCGAGAGAAACGTCATTATAGAAAATTTCTTCAGCTCGTTTTTCCATTCGTCTTTGTACAATTCTAGTTAATATTTTTGACACATGTGCTGTCAAACTTATTGTTCGAAAATTTTCACATCTATTCGCGCCTCTCTTTTTTGGTATAGTGCCTATGATGTTACGTATAAAGTCTTTGCGTATCGCGCCTGTCTCATCCATATAGCTTACAAGTTGGAAGGGACGTTCTGTTACTGCTTGTTCAGCGGATTTTAGAGTTTCTGCTTGCACCTTATCTGTATCTGGTGCTTTACCATTTTTCAGACACTTTAATGCTAATTCAAACTCATCTCTAAGTTTAGGATATCCCAAGTCGTCCTTTACAATGTCTGATTCCTGTTCTAATGCTGTTATTTTCTCTCCTACATATAAATTCCCTATATATTCTTGCCATCTATCCACTTTCTCTACATTTTCTATAATGACGTTTCCTTCCGCATCCCTTATATTTTTGCTATACGGTTTTATATCCCTAAAATTCATTCTCATTAGTTTGTATGCTTTGTCCGTCTTTTCAATTTTCATTTTAGTTTGTACCTCTTTGCACTTTTCATCAATCCATAGTTCTTTGGCTTTCCTGCATTTGCGAATAATTTCCCATTTTATGGCTTTGTGTCTCTATTTTCCTGTTTCATCTGATCTATTTTTGTATTTTTATCTATCTTCTATTAGATTCAGGATACCGTTTGTTATCTATGGATTCTTATTTTCTTTTTGTGTATACCTCAGAATATCTCTTGCCGCTATGTCTAAGCTGGATTTAATGTTTTGCCATTCTGTTTCTACTTCCTTAGTATACAAAATTTTCCCGATATCTTTCAGCAACTTGTTTGACTTTCTTCAAATCATTCGTCGATATCTTTATGTTTTAGTTTCTCAAAGTCAAAGTGCCTTTTTCCGTTTCTTTTTTTTTAAATTTTTAATTTTAAGAGCGGCCTTCATAATTACGATGTTGTGGTCAGTGTCTGTAACGGCTTCTGGGTAGCGTCTATAGTCTTTTACTTGATTCCTAAACCGTTGTCTAATAAGAACGTAAACTTCCTATATCTTCTGATATATTGCACGTGTATCGTCTTCTAGCATGATGTTGAAATAATGTGTTTGTGATGGTTAAATTGTTCTTTGTCGCAAAATTCTACCAGCCTAAACCAAATAAACCTACTACCGCTCCTTCTCTACCCTCACTGCATTAAAATCCCTTGCAATTATTAAATTTTCATGTCCTTTTACGTATTTTAGTATGTCTTTGATATCTTTGTAAATCGCCTCTACCTCTTCCTCACTGTAGCTAGAGGTGGCGTGTATACTTGTATTATTACTGTTTTCTAATCTAACCATGAGTACTCTTTCGTTCTTTTGTAGTCCCCTCCCAGAGATCCGAATTGGGAACTATTCTACCTCCGGAATCTTTTACCTCAGAGGTGGTTTTTAGTTGCCTTCCACGTCGCAGTAGTGTGTCTTAGAATGCCATACCGACCCCTATGGTCTCTGCCATTCTAAGTACCGAAAAAACTGCTGCCCTCTTTAGAGAACTTGTCTTAGTCTGGTTCCTTACTTATGACCTTACAACTTTGGTTGTATCTGTAGTTTCGCTTTTTAGATCACTGGAATTCTGAAGCCGTTCTATCCGTTCTAGTATTCTAGATCTTGTTCAAGGTGCAAATTCATTCGGAATGGAGTCTTTAGTAATAATCTGAAGATTGCCATTATGTTCAGTTCCAACAAGTTTTCAGTATTTATATTGTTCCAATTTAAGAATTGATAGTTCTATTAAAAATACCATGTATTAAATGAATAAAATTCATTATTTTAATATTTTTATGCTAAAGCTATAATAATAATATTATGATGTGGATCAAAGTAGTTGCTTGATGTACAATCGTTTATTACATTTATATGACTTATCTACGATTTGATTCCTCTTAGAAGAAACTGATTTAGCTCTTTTTTAACTAAAATTAAGGACATGGTTTGTAAGGTATGTGGAGTATTTTTGTAGGTGATAGCGATGTTATATGTTAAAGCTACTTATACTGTTTACAATTATATGCAAGGAGGTTATGAGACCTAGGTGCTAAAAATAAAATGGGAAATGTTGGAAATGATAAAACTTGTATCAGATGCGCTTTTAATTTTTGTATTTTTAAATATATTCAGATAGTTTTCTGTACAAAAAGCACTACAAAGGAAAATTGTTAAAGGAGTTTAACTTCATTTCTATTTTAATTTTTGTAGTGTTTTGTTAAGCGCATTACCGTAATACTATATAAATACCAGAGAAATGCTAAAAATACATAGAAAATACAAAAAAATACGGTGAAAATGCAAATGAATACACTGAAAATACATTAAAATACAGTAAACATACATAAAAATACAAAAAATTTTATGGAAAAATAAAAAATGCCACTGTATTAATGAAAAATATTGTTGCGATCCACTATTAGGCAACCCGTCAAACATACAAACGCCCGGGGCACAGCGTATTCTTCAGCATTCGAGAATCCTTCTACAAAGTTCTAGATAATGAGTCATATCTTAATGCAGGGTATATATAAGGCCGCTTATGAATGTAAGGGTCAGTCTATTCTTGAATGTCTAATATAAATTATATCGTTGTAAAGTAAACGTAGTTGAGTTTTTAGAATATATACATAAATGATATGCTGTGTCTAATGTGCATACATAAATAAATAGAAGTGTATAAACAAATAGTTGTGTTAGTGTGGTTATTGGACCTAGGGTAAAGAAGTTAGTTTAAGAAGATATTAGTGCTTGTAAATTCATTAGTGTAATAGTGCTTCATTGTTAAGTGGACTGAAAACATCTATAAATAAGGCATATATTGTTAATTAGACTTGTGAACAGTGAGTAATAAAGACCATTATTATTACTTGTTTTAAATTAAAGAAACGCGGAAGTAGTAGCCCGTTACACTGGTGTCAGGCATTTGTGGGGTATATAGTGATTAATTTAAAACACAAGTCTAAAGACATTTAAGTAGTTTGTATATGCCAGTTACAAGAAACCAAAGTAAGATGGAGGCAGAGACTTTAATGAATTTCCTTAAGGATTTTAAATCCGGTATGGAGGAAAGGTTTACTGAAAACGCTGAGAAAATAGAGGAGAGGTCAGTTGAACTGGAATCAAACCTTACCGAAAGGTTAAGTGAAAATGCTAAGAAAATAGAAGAACGCTTTAGTGAAAACGCGATGAAAATGGAAGAGTTGAATGAAAAGACGGCCACGTTAGAACAAAGATTAATAGCAAGCTCCATTGCATTGAAAGAAGATGTCACTGAACAGGTAAAAACAGTTGAGCAAACGTTGGATAATAAATTGGTAAAAATGGAAGAAGATGTGATGAGGCTTCAAGAACAAATGATTTCACTAACAACGCGACCACTTGAATTACCAAGCCAAGTTGTTAATCAGAACATTCCAGAAATAAGAACCATGGAAAGAAGCGAGTCAATTCCGTCTAAATTTAAAGTAAAACCACCTACATTCGATGGTAAAACACCTTGGCCCACATATTTGAAACAATTTGAAGCTGCTGCAATAGCCAACGGTTGGTGCAACAAAGAGAAGGCTATCTCCTTAATAGTGGCCCTACGGGGGGAGGCTCTTAACATCTTACAAACGATTCCCGATCACCAGCAGAATGATTACGGCCTCTTAACATCAAAGCTTGAGATGAGATATGGAGATGCTCACCTTCAACAGGTTTACCACGCACAAGTTAAGAACCGCTCGCAAAAGACAAGTGAAAGCCTGCAAGAATTCGAAGCTGACATTGCCAGGTTAGTTAGATTGGCATACCCAACGGCACCAGACAGCTTCCTCGAACAACTTGCTGTCCAAACATTTGTGGATGGCGTTAAGGATGGCGAAATACAGCAAGCGCTAAGACTAGCACGGCCAAAGATGTTGGATGACGCACTGGCTCATGCGCTTGAATTTGAAGCAGCTAAGCAGACATCACACAGAATGGGTCACAAAGTTCGGTCTGCCTTAGAGGAACCTGATCAAGCGCAGAACAGCATAGATGAAATAATCAACCGTGTGGAAAAGCTTGAAAGACAACGACCGCGGAGATGGGGTCTGCGATGCTGGAACTGCGGCGAAGTTGGTCATATACAGAGACGCTGCACTCAACCAAAAACAACCGGTTGAGCAGCAGGAAAACTAAAGCAAGTCGACGTAGGGGCAACGTCGACAGCACAACGTAGTGCCCGGAGATTATCATCCGTGCTGCATCGTCAATGGGAAGTCTGGACAGCATTTATATCGATGGTAGAATTAATGGTATGGGTGTCCGATTACTCGTGGATACAGGAGCGACAAAACTATTGTGAGACCAGATTTGGTTGGTCGTGGAAAAATGCTACCTGTATCGGTGTGTCTTCGAACGGCAAGAGTGAGAAAATTTGTACTCACGGAGAGAATGCCGTTATGTTGACAATTGGGGACAAATTAATTAATCATCGAGTGTTGGTAGCTGAAATTACAGAAGAAGTGATCTTGGGAATGGATCTCATGAGAGAATATGGGTTTCATGTGAACATGAAAGAAAATGTGCTTCGGATAGATGATGATGAGATTCCATTTCAAGGTAGGAGTAACCAGACGATGCAAGTTCGAATGATTTGCGATATGAAAATACCCGAGAAGGCGGAAATGATAGTAATGGGACGCCCGGATGGTACGCTCCGGGAAGGACAAGTATGCATGATGGAAGCAACTGAATCGGAATGGGTCAGGAGGACTTCTGATTGGAAGAACGCTGGTAAAGTCTCGAAATATGGTACCAGTAAGGGTGCTGAACATTAACCCTCATACAGTGACCCTGAAGAAAGGCATGATCGTGGGAAGTTGCATTCCAGTGTGTCATATTAAACGTTGTGTGGACGACACGAAAAATAAACCAACCAACGGTTGCTCACAGAAATTGCTGGATATGTTGATACCCTCGTGTCAAGGATTAAATGGCGACCAACTGGGCAAGGTAAAAGAACTGGTCGGACGATATCGAGGTGTGTTTGCACTGGATGATAGTGAGAAAGGAAGAACGAATGTTGTGTCTATACACAAGATCAATACTGGAGATGCGCAACCGATAAGACATACCCAGGCGGCTTCCTTTGGCAAAACGTTATTTAGGAAGTTCTTGAGCAAATTATGGCAGCCGATATGGAAGAACCAGGTGTTGAACCTGAATTATTCCTATGTTCTGGCTTATCGACAAGCATCGGTACAAAGTTTCAGCCTTGTCAAGGTATAAGGACGTTTACGACATAAACTTTTAACATGTTCACTACCAATGTTCTTAATGAATGTGACCACATTGAGATGGCAGACTTTCATTTCCTTTATTCACCATAATTGATGACAACTCATTCACAGATAACTAGCTTTGTAGGAATGAGTGCAAATGGTTTTCGATGCCTCCCGGACTATTAAAAGCGCCTACTGGACAGGTAGGCTTGGAGCCAAGACAGATAACAGACAAATAGACTGCTTCATAAACGAAGTTCGTTGAAAATCGAGTAAGTTCGTAACATTGTATACAAGTCACCATCTAAGATAGGCACAAGCACAAGTCATACAATGATACGACGGATAAATGGTGTAACTTTGATGACCGTTTCATCTGGACTACAGCAAATTAAGCTTGTACAGTAAAACTTCGATAAATCGGACCTCTGTTTAACGGACAAAAATCCGGTAAAATGTAAAAAATAAAAACGTCCTGTTAATATTATACATGCTTAAATTCAAGTGTCGCTCCATGTACACAATTTTAACGGCCCATGATAATCACGTCATACGTCTAGTACTAGAATTTGAAACATAATGCCGTCTACCTCGTAGACTGCACCTTGCCGGAATGATAGTATAATAGGGGATTCCCTGATATATTAACACGTAGGTTTCAACACAGCACACTGGTGTTTGCCATGCTGACCGAGGATTCATGCAACTCTACAACTAGTTTATTCGTAGTGAATGAACGCATTATACAAAAGGCACTTTGACTTTGAAAAACTAAAAGATAAAGATATCCACGAAAGATTTGAAAAAAAGTCAAATGAATTGCTGAAAGATATCGAGAAAATTTCTTATACTAGGGAACTAAAAACAGAATGGAATAACATTAAATCTAGCTTACACATGGCGGTCAGAGATATTCTGAGGTATACACAAAAAGAAAATAAGAAACCATGGATAACAAAGGATATCCTGAATTTAATAGAAGAAAGACGAAAATACCAAAATAGATCGAACAAAACAGGAAAACGGAGATACAAAGCCATAAAATGGAAAATTATTCGCAAATGCAGGAATGCTAAATACAATGAAGAGTGCAAAGAGGTACAAACTAAGATGGAAATAGGAAAGATAGACGAAGCATACAAACTAATTAGAATGAATTTGAGGATATAAAACCGTATAGCAAAGAATATAAGGGACGCGAGAGAAACGTCATTATAGAAAATTTCTTCAGCTCGTTTTTCCATTCGTCTTTGTACAATTCTAGTTAATATTTTTGACACATGTGCTGTCAAGACTTATTGTTCGAAAATTTTCACATCTATTCGCGCCTCTCTTTTGGTATAGTGCCTATGATGTTACGTATAAAGTCTTTGCGTATCGCGCCTGTCTCATCCATATAGCTTACAAGTTGGAAGGTACGTTCTGTTACTGCTTGTTCAGCGGATTTTAGAGTTTCTGCTTGCACCTTATCTGTATCTGGTGCTTTACCATTTTTCAGACACTTTAATGCTAATTCAAACTCATCTCTAAGTTTAGGATATCCCAAGTCGTCCTTTACAATGTCTGATTCCTGTTCTAATGCTGTTATTTTCTCTCCTACATATAAATTCCCTATATATTCTTGCCATCTATCCACTTTCTCTACATTTTCTATAATGACGTTTCCTTCCGCATCCCTTATATTTTTGCTATACGGTTTTATATCCCTAAAATTCATTCTCATTAGTTTGTATGCTTTGTCCGTCTTTTCAGATTTTCATTTTAGTTTGTACCTCTTTGCACTTTTCATCAATCCATAGTTCTTTGGCTTTCCTGCATTTGCGAATAATTTCCCATTTTATGGCTTTGTGTCTCTATTTTCCTGTTTCATCTGATCTATTTTTGTATTTTTATCTATCTTCTATTAGATTCAGGATACCGTTTGTTATCTATGGATTCTTATTTTCTTTTGTGTAGTACCTCAGAATATCTCTTGCCGCTATGTCTAAGCTGGATTTAATGTTTTGCCATTCTGTTTCTACTTCCTTAGTATACAAAATTTTCCCGATATGCTTTCAGCAACTTGTTTGACTTTCTTCAAATCATTCGTCGATATCTTTATGTTTTAGTTTCTCAAAGTCAAAGTGCCTTTTTCCGTTTCTTTTTTTAAATTTTTAATTTTAAGAGCGGCCTTCATAATTACGATGTTGTGGTCAGTGTCTGTAACGGCTTCTGGGATAGCGTCTATAGTCTTTTACTTGATTCCTAAACCGTTGTCTAATAAGAACGTAAACTTCCTATATCTTCTGATATATTGCACGTGTATCGTCTTCTAGCATGATGTTGAAATAATGTGTTTGTGATGGTTAAATTGTTCTTTGTCGCAAAATTCTACCAGCCTAAACCAAATAAACCTACTACCGCTCCTTCTCTACCCTCACTTCATTAAAATCCTTGCAATTATTAAATTTTCATGTCCTTTTACGTATTTTAGTATGTCTTTGATATCTTTGTAAATCGCCTCTACCTCTTCCTCACTGTAGCTAGAGGTGGCGTGTATACTTGTATTATTACTGTTTTCTAATCTAACCATGAGTACTCTTTCGTTCTTTTGTAGTCCCTCCCAGAGATCCGAATTGGGAACTATTCTACCTCCGGAATCTTTTACCTCAGAGGTGGTTTTAGTTGCCTTCCACGTCGAGTAGTGTGTCTTAGAATGCCATACCGACCCCTATGGTCTCTGCCATTCTAAGTACCGAAAAACTGCTGCCCTCTTTAGAGAACTTGTCTTAGTCTGGTTCCTTACTTATGACCTTACAACTTTGGTTGTATCTGTAGTTCTCGCTTTTAGATCACTGGAATTCTGAAGCCGTTCTATCCGTTCTAGTATTCTAGATCTTGTTCAAGGTGCAAATTCATTCGGAATGGAGTCTTTAGTAATAATCTGAAGATTGCCATTATGTTCAGTTCCAACAAGTTTTCAGTATTTATATTGTTCCAATTTAAGAATTGATAGTTCTATTAAAAATACCATGTATTAAATGAATAAAATTCATTATTTTAATATTTTTATGCTAAAGCTATAATAATAATATTATGATGTGGATCAAAGATAGTTGCTTGATGTACAATCGTTTATTACATTTATATGACTTATCTACGATTTGATTCCTCTTAGAAGAAACTGATTTAGCTCTTTTTAACTAAAATTAAGGACATGGTTTGTAAGGTATGTGGAGTATTTTTGTAGGTGATAGCGATGTTATATGTTAAAGCTACTTATACTGTTTACAATTATATGCAAGGAGGTTATGAGACCTAGGGTGCTAAAAATAAAATGGGAAATGTTGGAAATGATAAAACTTGTATCCAGATGCGCTTTTAATTTTTGTATTTTAAATATATTCAGATAGTTTTCTGTACAAAAAGCACTACAAAGGAAAATTGTTAAAGGAGTTTAACTTCATTTCTATTTTAATTTTTGTAGTGTTTTGTTAAGCGCATTACCGTAATACTATATAAATACCAGAGAAATGCTAAAATACATAGAAAATACAAAAAATACGGTGAAAATGCAAATGAATACACTGAAAATACATTAAAATACAGTAAACATACATAAAAATACAAAAATTTTATGGAAAATAAAAATGCCACTGTATTAATGAAAAATATTGTTGCGATCCACTATTAGGCAACCCGTCAAACATACAAACGCCCGGGGCACAGCGTATTCTTCAGCATTCGAGAATCCTTCTACAAAGTTCTAGATAATGAGTCATATCTTAATGCAGGGTATATATAAGGCCGCTTATGAATGTAAGGGTCAGTCTATTCTTGAATGTCTAATATAAATTATATCGTTGTAAAGTAAACGTAGTTGAGTTTTTAGAATATATACATAAATGATATGCTGTGTCTAATGTGCATACATAAATAAATAGAAGTGTATAAACAAATAGTTGTGTTAGTGTGGTTATTGGACCTAGGGTAAAGAAGTTAGTTTAAGAAGATATTAGTGCTTGTAAATTCATTAGTGTAATAGTGCTTCATTGTTAAGTGGACTGAAAACATCTATAAATAAGGCATATATTGTTAATTAGACTTGTGAACAGTGAGTAATAAAGACCATTATTATTACTTGTTTTAAATTAAAGAAACGCGGAAGTAGTAGCCCGTTACACTGGTGTCAGGCATTTGTGGGGTATATAGTGATTAATTTAAAACACAAGTCTAAAGACATTTAAGTAGTTTGTATATGCCAGTTACAAGAAACCAAAGTAAGATGGAGGCAGAGACTTTAATGAATTTCCTTAAGGATTTTAAATCCGGTATGGAGGAAAGGTTTACTGAAAACGCTGAGAAAATAGAGGAGAGGTCAGTTGAACTGGAATCAAACCTTACCGAAAGGTTAAGTGAAAATGCTAAGAAAATAGAAGAACGCTTTAGTGAAAACGCGATGAAAATGGAAGAGTTGAATGAAAAGACGGCCACGTTAGAACAAAGATTAATAGCAAGCTCCATTGCATTGAAAGAAGATGTCACTGAACAGGTAAAAACAGTTGAGCAAACGTTGGATAATAAATTGGTAAAAATGGAAGAAGATGTGATGAGGCTTCAAGAACAAATGATTTCACTAACAACGCGACCACTTGAATTACCAAGCCAAGTTGTTAATCAGAACATTCCAGAAATAAGAACCATGGAAAGAAGCGAGTCAATTCCGTCTAAATTTAAAGTAAAACCACCTACATTCGATGGTAAAACACCTTGGCCCACATATTTGAAACAATTTGAAGCTGCTGCAATAGCCAACGGTTGGTGCAACAAAGAGAAGGCTATCTCCTTAATAGTGGCCCTACGGGGGGAGGCTCTTAACATCTTACAAACGATTCCCGATCACCAGCAGAATGATTACGGCCTCTTAACATCAAAGCTTGAGATGAGATATGGAGATGCTCACCTTCAACAGGTTTACCACGCACAAGTTAAGAACCGCTCGCAAAGACAAGTGAAAGCCTGCAAGAATTCGAAGCTGACATTGCCAGGTTAGTTAGATTGGCATACCCAACGGCACCAGACAGCTTCCTCGAACAACTTGCTGTCCAAACATTTGTGGATGGCGTTAAGGATGGCGAAATACAGCAAGCGCTAAGACTAGCACGGCCAAAGATGTTGGATGACGCACTGGCTCATGCGCTTGAATTTGAAGCAGCTAAGCAGACATCACACAGAATGGGTCACAAAGTTCGGTCTGCCTTAGAGGAACCTGATCAAGCGCAGAACAGCATAGATGAAATAATCAACCGTGTGGAAAAGCTTGAAAGACAACGACCGCGGAGATGGGGTCTGCGATGCTGGAACTGCGGCGAAGTTGGTCATATACAGAGACGCTGCACTCAACCAAAAAAACAACCGGTTGAGCAGCAGGAAAACTAAAGCAAGTCGACGTAGGGGGGCGAACGTCGACAGCACAACGTAGTGCCCCGGAGATTATCATCCGTGCTGCATCGTCAATGGGAAGTCTGGACAGCATTTATATCGATGGTAGAATTAATGGTAGGGGTGTCCGATTACTCGTGGATACAGGAGCGACAAAACTATTGTGAGACCAGATTTGGTTGGTCGTGGAAAATGCTACCTGTATCGGTGTGTCTTCGAACGGCAAGTGGTGAGAAAATTTGTACTCACGGAGAGAATGCCGTTATGTTGACAATTGGGGACAAATTAATTAATCATCGAGTGTTGGTAGCTGAAATTACAGAAGAAGTGATCTTGGGAATGGATCTCATGAGAGAATATGGGTTTCATGTGAACATGAAAGAAAATGTGCTTCGGATAGATGATGATGAGATTCCATTTCAAGGTAGGAGTAACCAGACGATGCAAGTTCGAATGATTTGCGATATGAAAATACCCGAGAAGGCGGAAATGATAGTAATGGGACGCCCGGATGGTACGCTCCGGGAAGGACAAGTATGCATGATGGAAGCAACTGAATCGGGAATGGGTCAGGAGGACTTCTGATTGGAAGAACGCTGGTAAAGTCTCGAAATATGGTACCAGTAAGGGTGCTGAACATTAACCCTCATACAGTGACCCTGAAGAAAGGCATGATCGTGGGAAGTTGCATTCCAGTGTGTCATATTAAACGTTGTGTGGACGACACGAAAAATAAACCAACCAACGGTTGCTCACAGAAATTGCTGGATATGTTGATACCCTCGTGTCAAGGATTAAATGGCGACCAACTGGGCAAGGTAAAAGAACTGGTCGGACGATATCGAGGTGTGTTTGCACTGGATGATAGTGAGAAAGGAAGAACGAATGTTGTGCAACACAAGATCAATACTGGAGATGCGCAACCGATAAGACAACACCCAGGCGGCTTCCTTTGGCAAAACGTAAGGAAGCTGAGCAAATTATCACCGATATGGAAGAACAGGGGTGATTGAACCCTCGAATAGTCCATGGGCATCCCCGGTAGTGCTTGTCAAGAAAAGGACGGGTCGACAAGGTTTTGTGTAGACTACCGGCGGCTTAATAATGTGACAAAGAAAGACAGCTATCCTTTGCCCAGAATTGATGACACCTTAGATACTCTATCCGGATCTAAATGGTTTTCGACCTTGGACTTGAAAAGCGGATACTGGCAGGTAGGCTTGGAGCCAAACGATAAAGAAAAGACTGCCTTTACAATTGGAACTGGATTATGGCAGTTCAAGGTCATGCCATTTGGATTATGCAATGCTCCTGCTACTTTTGAACGATTGATGGAGTCGGTACTGCGTGGACTGTCCTGGAAGACATGTCTGGTGTACCTGGACGACGTGATAGTGTTAGGTCGGTCTTTCGAAGAACATCTTAAGAACCTAGAGGAGATATTCCAGAGATTACGGGGGGCAAACCTTACATTGAGCCCCAAGAAGTGCCACCTGTTTGGAAAAGAGGTGAAATACCTAGGACATGTCGTTTCGGAGACCGGAATAAGAGCTGACCCTGACAAAATAAAAACGGTACAGGAGTGGCCTACACCAGCAGATATACACCAACTACGCAGTTTTCTAGGATTGTGCACATATTACCGACGTTTTATACTTGGGTTTGCGAACATTGCCAAACCGTTAACAAAATTAACCGAAGATGGACAAGAATATGATTGGAATGACGACTGCCACAGAGCATTTCAACAACTGAAACGGCTACTAGTTACAGCACCAATTTTGAGCTATCCACGGATGGAGGGGAAATTTGTGTTGGATACCGACGCCAGTAACACAGCTATAGGAGGCGTTCTTTCTCAAGTGCAGGACGGACAAGAAAAAGTTATTGGGTATTTCAGCAAGGTCTTGTCGCGGCCAGAAAGGAACTATTGTGTGACAAGAAGGGAGCTGTTGGCCGTCGTCAAATCCGTAGAGCACTTTTATAAGTACTTATACGGCCGTAAATTCCTGTTGAGAACAGACCATGCTGCACTGAAATGGTTACTGCAGTTTCGAAATCCTGAAGGGCAAGTGGCAAGGTGGATAGAGCGGCTGCAGGAATATGACTTTGTTACAGAACATCGCGTAGGAACTAGCCATCGGAATGCAGACGCTCTATCAAGGAGACCTTGTCCGGTGGACTGCAATCATTGCTCCAAGATGGAAGAGAAAATAAGTGTCATCCATAGAATGACGGTAACCGATGATACTTGGCAACTCGAAAGAATACGAGAAGACCAGGAGAATGACGCCGAATTGGGACGTATTATTGAGTGGAAAAATAGAGGACAACGGCCAGCTTGGGAAGAAATTAGTATTTTAAGTAGGAGCCTGAAGGCATACTGGGCACAGTGGGACTCCTTGATGATAGAAAATAGAATCTTGAAACGACGCCTGGAATTTGAAGAGGGCACTGAGAGACTTCAAGTGATAGTGCCGAGAAGCAGAGTGCCGGAAGTGTTGCAGCACTTGCACGATGGTATTTCCGGAGGGCACTTTGGCGTGAAAAGAACTCTCGAGAGAGTGAGAAAAGATTCTATTGGCTGAACTGCAAAGATGATGTGAAGGAGTGGTGCCGGAAATGTGAATTGTGTGCCTCTGCAAATGGCCCGGTCTCAAAACGGAAAGCCCCAATGAGACAGTATAACGTGGGGAATCCTTTTGAGAGGGTAGCCATTGATATAGCTGGTCCATTTCCTGAATCAGAGAAAGGAAATAAATACATCTTGGTTGCAATGGATTATTTTACCAAATGGCCGGAGGCATATGCTATACCTAACCAAGAAGCCGAGACGGTTGCAGATGTACTAGTCAGGAGTTGTTTTGTCGTTTTGGAGTTCCGTTGGAATTACACTCCGATCAAGGTCGAAACTTCGAATCAGTATTGTTTCAAAATGTCTGCAAGCATCTTGGAATCAGGAAGACTAGAACCACGCCACTTCATCCCCAATCGGATGGAATGGTTGAAAGAATGAACAGGACGTTAGGGAAGTACCTGGCCAAAGTTGTCTCTGAACATCAACGAGACTGGGACCAATATCTGCATTTGTTCCTACTGGCGTACCGATCTTCGGTACATGACAGCACAGGGTACTCTCCCGCTTGCGTAATGCTAGGACGTGAATTGCGGCTACCATGTGATCTTCAGTTTGGATTTAAACCTGGAGAAGAGATCGCAGGTGAAGATTACGTTAGTAAGCTTCGTGAAAGATCAAATAGTATTCACGAAAACGTCCGAAAGAATATACAGGCAGCAAGCGATCGAATGAAATCACAATATGACACGAGAGCACAAGAAGGTGGTTATCAACCTGGAGATTTAGTGTGGTTGTACAATCCACAAAGAAAACGTGGATTGTCGCCAAAACTACAAAGACAATGGGAGGGGCCGTACGAAGTGTTAAAAGGATTAATGATGTAGTGTACCGGATCAGAAGATCCTCGTGGTAAACCGAAAGTGGTACACTTTGACCGTTTAACATCCTACGCTGGCAACAACCAGGAAGACTCGACTAATGATAATGGTGTTCGGCAAGTTATTAATCATGAGCCAAATGTAGATTTTGAGAGCTTTATGGCGGCGTATGGTGGTTCCGCTAAAGCGAGATTTGGCGTTGTTGTTGAAAACAGCAAGATCTGTTTAGAGCACCAGAAGAGTATTCCCTTGCACATTGCGTAGCTCAAGATTTGGCAATGTCAAGGGAATAGCTGTTGTTTTCAAGAAAAAGTTTGGATGTGTGGATGAATTAGTACAACAGCAGCCAACTGTAGGAAAATCTTTGGTCCTTCAAGATAAAAATCGTTATGTTTACTATCTGGTCACCAAAAATTCTTCATGGCAGAGACCTAGTTATGGACATCTATGGGAGGCTTTGCTAAATCTTAAGACGCAGATGATGGAAAATGGAGTAACGAGACTAGCGGTGCCCAAGCTGGGCTGTGGACTGGATCGCTTAGACTGGAGGATAGTCCGAAATATGCTAGAAGTAGTTTTCCAGGAACCAACGTCCAGGTTCTTGTTTGTTGTTATCAACCGGTTGCCTACCAAGACCAGGAAAAGAGTGTTGACTGTTACTTCCAACGACGCGGTGGATGCACCAGAGGAGATAGCTGCCGATACCGTCACCAGTCATCGAATTGGCGTCAAGATGGATTTACAGTTACGAGACGTAACGGTTTTAAAGAGGGGGCAGTGTTGCGATCCACTATTAGGCAACCCGTCAAACATACAAACGCCCGGGGCACAGCGTATTCTTCAGCATTCGAGAATCCTTCTACAAAGTTCTAGATAATGAGTCATATCTTAATGCAGGGTATATATAAGGCCGCTTATGAATGTAAGGGTCAGTCTATTCTTGAATGTCTAATATAAATTATATCGTTGTAAAGTAAACGTAGTTGAGTTTTAGAATATATACATAAATGATATGCTGTGTCTAATGTGCATACATAAATAAATAGAAGTGTATAAACAAATAGTTGTGTTAGTGTGGTTATTGGACCTAGGGTAAAGAAGTTAGTTTAAGAAGATATTAGTGCTTGTAAATTCATTAGTGTAATAGTGCTTCATTGTTAAGTGGACTGAAAACATCTATAAATAAGGCATATATTGTTAATTAGACTTGTGAACAGTGAGTAATAAAGACCATTATTATTACTTGTTTTAAATTAAAGAAACGCGGAAGTAGTAGCCCGTTACAATATTAAAAAATACTTTCAATATAGTAAAGTATTTAAAATAGTGTACAAATGTTTGACCGTGATTTTCTCCTCGTAAAATCTTTAAATTCAGTTAACGTTTTTTGGAAATTTCAACTATAAGACCATAAGAATCTCGCACAAGGAAATAAGTTTATTTGAGTGGTTCTAATATGACCTATTACTCGGATATTGCTTTCTGTATTTTATGAGGCACAAACAGTGATTTCAGTTATTGATTTTCTTATATGTATTCTTATATTTCAAATTTAACTAAGATACCTTTTACTGTTGAAGTTCATTATAACCTAAACGTTTCCGCATCTTACCAATAGTTTTTCTTTGTAAGTATTCTTTGATGCAGTAACGCCCCCCTCCCCTATCTTAGCTTTAATAGTCTCATCCCACGACCACTCTGATGCTCTCGCGTGCCGCAAAAAACAAGTTACTCCGAATTTAAAGTCAGCGATTCCGTTACTTTCAAAGTTGCCTTCCATTCTGCACCAGTGCATGGCTTATCTCAATTTTTAAAGGATCCGCTGAACCCTACCAGGGATTCTACCCTACCTATATGTGGGGCACTTATTAACCGTAAAAGCTTAGATGTATAACCTGTAAAACATTTTTTACTGCTGTGCAACACAAATTTATATTACTTTTAGTGCACATACCTTGCGTTTCTTTTACAACCAGGCAATTTACATTGTCGATTTCCGGGGCTATCCAACCACCGAGGAAAGTGTTCTTTGCCATTAAATCTTATATCTGCTGGTGTATGTCTTCTTACCCAGTTGTGTAGAGGTGGGATTTTATTGTATATTCGTAGACCGGGATTTTCCAACGGATCTCTTGTTTGGTTGATCTACTTCAACTTTACAAAATATGGCAGCTAGTTCTCTTCGAAATGTTGGGAGTTGATTTTTGCATTCTTGCAATTACCATTTTATGTAACAAGTATGCATTTACCATGGCCAAGTCTAAGATATGATATAAGAAGGGAGTAGTGCACTTCATAGCTTTCATGCAAATATGATATCGCCTTAAAGACCATCCATTAGGTCAACAACACCATGTTTGCACTGTTTTCGCGGATGATGTGGTGTCAGTCAATTTCTTTTATTTTGGACACGATCATATTTGACCCTTTCGGGATGTTAATATCATTTTTAAATGGCAGTATCCTTACGAATGTTTGCGCCAGACGAAAACATTTGTTGTCGTTTTACAGAGTGGCGACAAGTCTACTACATAACATGATTCTCCATACTCCGTTGAAAATACTTGAGATTGCTTTGCAACTTCTTTATCTGTTGGTATCTAGTAATTTGCAACTCGACTCGCGCGAAAAATATATTCCTCTGCTATACAAGTATACCATCAATGGCAAATGATGACCAATAATTGTCTGATATTAGAAAAGTAGTTCAAGCATAGTGAGCGAAAATTAATTTCTTGGTTATTTACAAAGAGAAACCCCAACAACCGGTTTCGCTGTGGTTGCAGTTCCTCAGATTAATAAATACACCATGATTCAAGAACTTTGTTGGTTACTTTCCACAGAGAAATCCAGCAAGCTGATGAACTGTGATCTTAGCAAAACCGGATCGGCTTTGCTCTTTGCAATATAATCAACAAAATAGTTTTTGCTCATTATGCTTGAACTACTTTTCTAATATCAGACAATTATTTGTCACCATTTATCACCAATTCGTGCGTTTCTAGCTTAATAGTGACAAATAATTTTGTCTGGTATTAGAGAAGCAATTCAAACATAGTGAGCAGAAATTAATTTGTTGGTTATTTTACAAAGAGAAAAGCCGATGACCGGTTTTGCTGAGGTTGCAGTTCATTAAATTGGCGGAATTTTATCTGCAAAATAACCAACAAAGTTCTTCAATTGTACACGAATCGTGGCGTATTTATTAATCCGAGAACCACAGCGAAACCGGTTATTGATTTTTCTCTTTGTAAAATAACGAACAAACTAATTTTTCTCAGAATTACTTCTCTAATACCAGATAAAATTATTTGTCACTATTAAGCTAGAAGCGCACGAGCTCCTGTCGACTAACTTTTCCATTAACATTACGTGTAGTACTAGCTTAGAAAGTCCGATAATGTTATAGTGGGTAATCGGCCATTTGCTTATGTTCATCAACGGCAAAGTTGAATAAAAAGTATTAAAATACACAATATGATTTAGGTAATTGGGGATTATTTGTGATAATCGCGAAATCACATTTGCTGCTAAATCTAAATCCAGTTCTTCATTTGTATTTTATTGTCACATGTCCAGAATTATAATTCAAACCAATACGAAAACCAAAAGAAATCACATAACGCAAATAATTGTATTCCTCATTTATGTGGTTTTGCCGGCATATATTGCCAAAGATGCGAAGTCATTTTGGTTCTATAAAGTTCTATAAAAACAAGTGTGGGGAGTTTACACCTTATAAAGGGGCTATTTTAATAAAATGTAAAATTAGAATATGTAAATAAATCAAAAAGCACTTAATACATTTTTATAAAAACAGCATTAACAATAGGCTTTTACACTAGTCGCTTTCAATTACAACAATCACTTGTCAAAATTAGGCACATCACTGTCCACAATAGTATTTCTATTAAGTCACACGGGGGTTCAAGAAACCGCAACAACCATAGAATAATAAAATGCCATAAAAATTAATGCTTTGAAAGCATTAGACAGACGTTTAATGTG
The DNA here is from genome assembly GCA_036346225.1 of Platerodrilus igneus. Taxonomy (NCBI): domain Eukaryota; kingdom Metazoa; phylum Arthropoda; class Insecta; order Coleoptera; family Lycidae; genus Platerodrilus; species Platerodrilus igneus. The sequence continues at coordinate 264,791 of JARFIW010001377.1, read as the reverse complement.
TGAGAACGGAATTAGGAATTTTAACAGAAGGGAGATTGTAATATAACGATTAAGTTTGGAAATATAGTCGAAAAGAACAGAAATATGGTTTAAGGGTAACGACTATGTGTCGGTCAAGGTTCCTCTTACCGATGGCGAATGACTTCACTGGATGAATTGGTCGGAAAGTTTAAACACTCGTTTTGTTGGGATTTAAATTGCGCCGGTAGTGTATTAAAAGAATGATAAGTGAGTTATCACTCAAAAACTATTAAATCACTAAAATGGGGAACCTAATGTGCCGAGAGAATAATCAGTCAATTAGTGGAGTAGACTGGAACCCTTAAATTACTAAATTGTGAATACTGTTTTGATCTTTTCTTGTTGTATTTTGGTTTACGCTTGATAAATGTGTACATATGAACTTGTATAAATAAGTAGTAATTGGTTTGTAGAGTAACGGAATTAGTTGTTTACATATGAGTATAAGATTATTGGAAAGGAAGTTAAAAATTTTTAAAATGGTAAGAAGGACGTGCGTATTGAGTGAAACGCAAGCTTTAATGGTAGGATGTATTGCTAGTAAATTTTTTGTGTAAATTTCATATTTTTAGTGGACTTTGGAATGGCGAAAGCAGAAGTTAGTATTGCGCTATTTCTAAGTATGATTATGCAGGTCATTTCCAAGTAAATGGGATTTAAAAATGAAATATAAAGCAACTTAACAATCTAGTACAAGATAATGGTAGTATTCACTTACAGAACAGTGTTTTTTTAGGAGTTCTGTTAATAACACCTGGCCATTAAAGGTTATATGAGGTTTGCTGTATTTTTAAGGTTAGAGTACGTGCAATTATATTATTAAAAATAATTGTTAATAAAATTTAAACTTAGATGGAGGTTTATTTTGTGTTACTTATAAGGTAGGTAAGGTGATCATTGTGAGAGGATATCCAGTTACTCCAAGAATGAAGTCATATTTGGGAGAGGCTGTTATATAGAAAATTTTTGATTTGAAAGAAAGTCAAGGATTGTTTTTTTAAGTATGGTTACGAAAAGTAGCAGCTGAGGTGATGAGATTTTGGAATATCAAAAGCAAGAGACCTATTCGGAATAACCGTCTTCCGGGGAGCGTATATTTGAAAAAAATTGCTGGGTCTAGCTGGTTTGTCACCCCTTAATTTTGGACAATTAGTAAAACTTTTCCAGGTAAGTGGTTATTTTAAAGTAGTTTTGTATTTCGACCATTGTACATTTTAGATTTTAGTATTTATCATTTTTTGATTGGAACCCACTCCCGCATCGCTGAAAGTTAACCGGTGCACCTATAAAATTGTTACGGGGTTCCCACCCATTTTGGGTAAATCGAAATTGGTCTTTTTACCCGTAATAGACTGCAAAATAATATACAGAAATTGACCAACCTTCGTTATCCGAGTATACAATCAAAACATAGGTGGTGTCGACTAGTTAGATTATCTGATCATTATTTATTGCATTTTTATTAGATCGAAAAAGTAGACACTTCGCATCTTGGCTCATGCATTCGAGTTAGCTTTGTATAAGACTGGATTGAATACAAGAAACAAACGTCATAATTAGATGTTTCTAAATTAACTACTGATTTGTTTCACTTTTAGGCAACTGTAGCAGATATACTGACAAAAATAGAAAAGTCAACTTCTGGAGAAAATGACCGCGTTTCGAAAGTCCAGTGCCATCTCCATGCACTTCAAAAGGAGACCAAATGGAAATTCGCTCATCCACTGATGTCCGTATGGACAATGTTGGACATCTTCCACTGATGAGCGACAAAATCATTTGATAGATGTAAGAAACCAAGTTACATAGGAAAAACTAATTGTAATATTCCTTTGAAATGTTTATAACCATATTTCATTTTAATAGTCTCTGTATTGGTAAATCCCACCAATAGAGTTAGCGACATTGCGTTTAAGAAATACAATATTTAGGTTACACGAATTCTTGATCTAAGAAAGGATTATTTTGTAATCTTATATTATTCATATTCAAAGGTTGTCAAATTCATTATTGCGGTTTTAAAAGTTAAGCATGATATCATTGTTACTTTGTATTCAAAATTAGTGCAGCTTTATGATTCGTGTGCTTCGATTAATAATGCATAGCGTTGACGCCTATGACGTCATCGTCTTGGAACGAAGAAAATTTATACGCTAAATTGTACTGATTCAGAAAATGGATAGGTTCTTTTCTTTGGTTCAAGTTAATGTTTCAGTGAAAGATAATTTTACATATGTTACAAGAAAAATAACAAAACTAATTTCAACTTGTAGTCTTAATTCATTCTTTAGAATTCGACCAAAGAAAATCTTAAATTGTTTTTTTGTTTTATGAAGGGAAAGTTTTTTAATGGAACACTTCCTCAAAATCATTGAAAAGCGACATACAAACTTGAGTAGGTATAATTAACCTTGAATAATTAAGTATGGGACTGATTAATATGATTAGCCAATAGAGTTCGAAATCATATTCTACCAGGTTGGTGAATTTTACTTTTAGAAAACTTTATTTCCTTCAGTATACAACTTCCTGTTGGAGAGGCATGTTAAATAAAAGCATCTAATTTTCGTTTCGAAATCCCACAATCTCCAGCAGCATCTGGTTAAAATGAATTGAGTTCAGGAGATGATTAATTTTGCAAAGGACAGCCAAGTTACTTATCAGGTATTTATAATATAACTTCCGAAACATTCACCTACAATAACCGTAAATTAAGAAACATCTTTTAACTGTATAAATTTATAAACGTACCCACAGTACGTTCTTGTTATTAGTTTTAAAAATTTAGAAAGTTATCCTCTTCGCTGAATAAGTTTTCCATAAAGATAAGTAATTCTTGATATATTTGACTTTTGTTTTAGAATGTTTACATGTACGTGTGCTTAAAACGTATTTGTGCAATCGGGTAGCGTTTCATATACTAATGTAAAGCTAATAATTTCCACCTTTTATAAGATCAAAGATATTGTAGTTACCTAGAGGCGTGATTAATATACAAGTAATTTAGCATTTGATTTTAGGAATACTTTTCTTTCAGTTAGGAACTTTATATGGCTATATTAGTGTCCTTAGCATTATGTTAATTTAGGTTTGTTTTAAATTAGTGTACCCGATTATTCATCGTATGATTTTTGGCCAGTATCACTATCCTGATCTCGGGTGACGTCTTATTGTTATTCCTTCTGGAAGTCCTGTATTTCGAGATTATGTAGCGTCCAAGGTATTTCCCGATAGTATTCCGGGACTTTCTTCGAACACTTCCCACTGAGTTAGTCGGCATCCATTCTTGTTGGTACAGTTGAGATTTTCGGTAATGTATCGAAATCTTAGTAAGGTTCTTCGTCAAGTTTTTCTGTAGATTGCCTTTTAGACTTTCTAGGACCAAGACAGTAACGTAACACAATTTTTTTGTGCAAATTGTAATATTCGCTATGTTTTGCTTACATCATCATCATCATCAGGTCTTCAGTCTTGGAACTGGTTGGACGCGTACCTCCGCTGTTGCTTATTTTAAACTAACCAATACGTTTCCCTAAAATTCCCACTACCTACATCTTTCACTATCCGCATGCAATAATCCGATCCAGGTATAATTTTCCCTCTCTTTTCCTACCTCTGCTTGTAATATATTCCGCACTATTCCCCAATTGCCTTAGAACGTGTCCTGTCCTTCCATTTCTCTTATTTTATATTTTCTATAGATATTTTTGTTCCCTTATTATTGCTAAAATCCCTTTATTAATTTTGTCTGTCCATGCTTTCGTCATCATACATCTGAAGCACTGCATTCCAAAAGGCTTCTAACCTTTTTCCTGTATACTTCTACTACTGCCCGTCCCTATTTCATAGCCACACAGTACAGTGCTCTACACACATGCTTTCAACAATTCTTTTCTTGTTTCTATGTTTGTTGCCTTCGAAGCTAGCCGCTGCTATTTGTTGTTAGATACAGCTCGATTCCCTTTTATTGTTTTCTAAATATATCAGCGATATTCAGTGGTATGTGAAAGGAGTTAGGAAACCTGCGACTACCAATATCCCTCGTCACTTAATCGTTTGCCGAATTAATAGTTTTGTAATAAATCCTTTCGCACAATCAAGATTAGTTAAAATATTGCAAAACCAACACCTGTAGTTGTTTATAATAATCATCAGGCTTAATTGCAATTATTTTTTTGTCATTAGGTTTCTTCCGTCGTGGAACTAGTTGGAAGCGAACCTTCATTGATTTCTACTTTGAGCTAGCCTACACATTTTCCTGAAATTCTCACAGCCTAGATTCAGCTCGGTTCCTCTTCTATTGTTTTCTAGTTATACACCCTATTTCACCTTATTCAGTGGTGTGTGAAGTGGGTTGAGCAACGTGTGTCTAACAACACTTAGACATTTGCTGAATTTGTAGTTTTCCAATAAATCTGAGTGCAATAATTTAATCTAGGTCTACCTCTACCTCACTTTTTCTTATCTCAGCCTCTAATATATCCCGCACTATTCCCTTATGCCGTAGTATGTAACCTATCACCCTATCGTTCCAGTTTTTACTGTTTCCACATATTTCTTTCTTCTGCTACCATTTCAAGAACTGTTACGTGCCGAAAATCGACACGTAAACATTTCTGTAAGGTTCTAATTTGTAAGTGATTTCGCGTCAATAATTTTAAAGATTTGTGTGTGCATTTTCGTCACTTCAAATAGTTGCGTTTGCGCAAGGGATTGCGCCGACGCAGAGTGTGACAAGAAAGGATGATTTCCGATACGTCGGGACTAGTCAGCCAGACGTCGACGAGTGTAGTTATCTTTGTGCCGTATCTTGTCTTCTTTTTTAGATATGTAGGTTCCTTGCCTTGTACCTGTTATCGTTCCTACCTGTATTCCTTTACCGTACCTCTATACAAGAAGAGAAGACAATTTAGTTTGGATTCAACCGGGGGCAGAAGGATAACCTACGCCCACAATGCCCCCCGACGCCCAACTGCCGCCAAAATAGCCGTAATGCTGTGAGAAGTCCTACAGTTTACGTGAGTACCTTTATCTTTTTTTGCATGTGATGTAGTAATTTAAAACATTTATATGACGTAATACCTTATTTGCGCAACATTTGGCAAATATTTATTTGTGTTACCGACTGACGTAGTGGCTCTCATGCATTACCGCCGAGATTTTAAAAGGTTATCTTTCATTCGGTAGACCGGAGTGTAACAGAACCTCTTTGCTCTTAACTTTGTCTGTCCACGAGATCTTCATCATACGTCTGTCGCACCACATTTCAAAAGCATCTATTTTCTTCGTGTCCGCTTCTGTCCAAGTTTCACAGTCGTACAGTGCTGTGCTCCACATATGCTTTCAGTAATCTTTTCCTTGTTTCTATGTTTGTTTTCTTTGAACATAGTAGTTGTTTTTTCTTGTTAAATGTAGCACGACCTTGTGCTAATTTTTGTTTTATACCTTTTGACTTTTCCCATATTGCGTTATTTGGCTTCCTATGTAGCAGAAATCCTTAACCTCTTGTAAGTTCTTGTTTCCTATTTGTATTCTGGTTTTTGACATATTTTTCCCTCCTTTACATACCAGTGCTTTAGTTTTATTTTCATTAATTTTCATACCGTACCAATACCGCTATATCATCTGCAAATCTAAGCATATCTATTTTTTGTCCCTACATAGTAATTCTAGATATTTTGCTGCATTTGACAGTATTTATTGCCTCTTCGATGTATAAGTTAAAAATTGAGGCGGATAGGGCACATCCCTGTCTTACCCCTTTCCTCATATTTAGTTCTCTACGTCTCTGCTCTAAATTTACTACCGCTGTTTGCTCTTTGTATAAGCTATTTACTATTCGTCTATCCCTATAACTCATTCCAATATTTTTGAGTATTTCAAACATTTTTTCCCATTTTATATAGTCGAATACTTTTTCCAGATCTACAAATCCTATATACACGCTTTCCCCTTTTTCTATTGTCTTCTCCATTATCACCCTCAGTGCTAAAAATAACTTCCCGTGTTTCCCTGTTTCGCCTAAACCCAAATTGATCTTCTCCTAGTATTTCTTCAGGTCGTTTTTCCATCCGTCTTTGTACAATCCTAGTTAATATTTTTGATACTTGTGCCGTCAAACTTATTGTTCGAAAATTTTCACATCTATCAGCGCTTCTCTTTTTTGGTATACTGATTATGATGTTACATTTAAAATCTTTGGGTATCTTGCCTGTCTCATACATATAGCTGACAAGTTGAAGGAGACGTTCTGTTACTGCTTGTCCAGTAGCGTTTCGAGTTTCTGGTTGCACCTTATATATACCCGGTGCATTATCATTTCTCAAACCTTTTAATGTTAACTTAAACTCATCTCTAAGTATAGGATGTCCCAAGTCGTCTTCTTCAATCTCTGATTCCTGTTCTAGTGCTGCTCGTTCCTGTCCTGCATATAAACTTCCTATATATTTTTTCCATCTGACCACTTTCACTACATTTTCTATGATGATGTCTCTTTTCACGAACCCGTATATTTTTGCTATACGTTTGATATCCATAAAATTCCTTCTAATTAGTTTGTATGCTTCGTCCGTTTTTCCTATTTCCATCTTAGTTTGTACCTCTTTGCACTTTTCATCAATCCATTGTGTAAAATATTGCGGTAAATTTTGAATAGCTAATTAGGAGAGAAAAGTGGACTGTATATAAAATCGAGTGATATTGAACAAACAACAAATAATTAATGTTTTTAACCAAATCAAACGTTTACTAAAAGCACTCACCTGGTGATTTGTAAAGCGGTGCCAACGAAAAAAACGATGTAACAAATACTACCCTTCTCTTTGGCGGGTGTAGCAAAGCACATTTATAACGATAGCGGTGTTCTAAAGACAAGCGGTTCATGTAAATAATCTGTTCTATGTAGAACGTGTAAAAGCGATGCGGACCGTTCGAACAATAAATCGATTCTCTGCTGATGAGCTTCGTGGATTTTCCAGCCAATACACTGGGCTTTTGCACATGCGGAATAGTCGTTTATCACTTGCGGCACATGTTTGCGCGTGCTTCCAGTAAAACATGGAAATTTTACTAACAAATATAAATATTCCGAGGTGGACGTAAATAATTAACAAACTCAATAGAAAATAAAATGTAGCTATAAATTATTTACAATATAAACGGAACACATTGATTGTTCTTTAACTTTCCTGCATTAGCGAAAAATTTCCCATTTAATAGCTTTGTATCTCTGTTTCGTTTGATCTAATTTGTATTTTTGCCTTTCTTCTATTAAATTCGGGATATTCTTTGTTATCCATGGCTTCTTATTTTCTTTTTGTGTATACCCCAGAATTTGTCTTTCCGCCATGTCTAAGTTGGATTTAATGTTACTCTATTCTGTTTATACCTCGTATCAGAAACTTTCCCAATGTCTTTCAGCAATTCATTTTACTTTTTTTGAAATCTTTCGTGGATATCTTTATCTTTTAGTGTCTTTTTCCGGTCCTTTTTTCCAAATTTTTGAATTTAAGAGCGGCTTTTATAATTACGATGTTGTGGTCAGCGTCTACATCTGCTTCTGGATAGCTTCTACAATCTTTTACTCGACTCTTAAACCGTTGTCTAACAAGGTATGTTTTGACGGAAAGTTTTTTTCTAATAACATATCTCGGTGCCTTAACTATACTTTATATTCATTCAGTAACACAATGAAGTTATAATGTTCGCCATTTTGGTTATAACTTACACAGCACAATGTCCTCATTTGGGGACGTGTTGCAGCTCCCTTTGGAACATCCTTGAGGACTTCCTACATGACTGTAAAATCATAATTTAATCTAAAAATTATTTAGTGAAACCACACATTTTTTTAAGAAAAAATAATTTGTGACCAAGAGTTAAAATTTCTTGCTGATATTTTGGTACTGACTACGTGCACTTCTTTTGGACTTTGGTCTTTTTCAAACATCGATATCAATCTATATTTATTATCAGACTCAATTATTTCTCCGAAATATTTTAAATATCAAGGCTTGTAAAACAGCAATGAGTTGTGGATAGATAGTCCTAATCTAAATTTATTAAAAAAGGTAGGTTTTGAGGCTTGCATGCAATAGTTTGTTGAGATATGCTACCGGTGTATAAAACCGCAATCCCTTAGTTATTATTCAAACTTTTACATTCAATGTTACGTCAGCATGATCACAATAATCAACCTTTGAATACGATACAAAAGTATCCTGTTGCGTTAACAACAAATAGTCAGACAGACTCCCTGATTCTTCAAACAAAACCATGATTAATAATAAATTGAATGGCTTAAGATTGTAATTATCCCCAGATAGGGCGGTCAATATCGTAATTGTCAATATTAATAATTACATCAAACAGATAACACAATCATTCCTAAGGTATATAATAAAATTCTCCTGCCTACTGTTTTAGAAAACTAATAAAAGACATACCTCAACAATAACAAATTCCACACACAGCACACAAATGTAAACTACACAAAATGTTAACTACATACTAATTAATTACAAATTTAATTATTGTGCGTTGTCACAACCCGAGCCCGACACTAACTAACTCACTGTTGCAAGCAGACGACAATAATTGCGGCTGGTTTACATCGAAATGGTTACTAACATAAATGATAACGCATCATATTCCATATAGCAGAGACGAGGTAAAGGCTTTTGTCACTTGAGGAAATCCTTATCTAGTACTTATCTAATCAGAACTAAACCAAACTTTATTAACTCTACGAATAATTATTATAACGAATTATTCATAAAGCGCTGTTTATATATAATCTTTTGCTTTGCTGTTCTCACGACCTATTGTTAAGTGCTAATGTCTTGAAAATTACAGCTCATTATAGTATTAAGAAATGAATATCACAGGCACGATTAGAGTGCCGTGTCTAACGGGGACTTTTTGCTAAAAAAGAATAGCATATCAACATGGAATATGGGTTAAATGAACTTAAAAAATGACATAATGCGTTAATTTTAAACGTTTTTTGTTGATGGAATTTCCGCAATTAGTAGGCAGAGGAAGTAGATTTGAACACTCCTATGTCGGCATGAAACGTCTTCAGTGAATCTGAAAATTATTTTATGAGAGTGAATTGATTAATCTGCGCGGTCGTATAGAGAAGGTCGTGAAATTAAATAAATGCACATCACCTTTTGACAATCAATCAATGCCTGGTCAGTTTATTTGGAAACTTTGATCAGTTTGTATAACCTTGCGTAACCGTTTCGGCGATGTAGTGAACGAAATAAGCCCCTTTTTCACTCCAACCATTACGTTCAGGCTAATGGTTCCACCTCACATCCCTACACCTTCCATCCGAATCATAGAAACTTAACAATAGGTAAATTTAAGTTTACGGTATCTAATTTCAAATTCATTATTAGGAAATTAAAAATACTAAATCTAATTTATAGTTTGAATTACAAAAACAGTTGTTTTTCCCTATCAAAACATGCATCTAAAAATTATATATTATTATCATCACATTACTATCACACAGCGTACTTAAATTGCTACTTAAGATGATGGTATGCTTTGGGGTAAAAAATTCTGAAGTTAAAATAGTCCCCCATTTGTATCTTTGGGAGGGAATTGCTTCTGAGGATGTGATCGAAAAGTTTAGAAAAGAGCCGGGAACATTCTGCGAGCCGGAGCGTGGAATGCCCGAAAATTGAAATGGATAGTTTAGCATTACACATAGTAGGGATCAGGGAAGTTCGTTGGCCAGAGGCGGGGGATTTTTGGAGCGGAGAGTTCAGGGTAATTCACACAGGAGCAGAGAAAGGAAATTCGGGCGTTGGAATAATTATGCAAAAAAAATAGAACACTGTAAAAAATTACTTACAAAAAAACGAAAGAGTACCCATGGTTAGATTAGATTCTAAACCGGTAAATACAGTAATAATACAAGTAAGTATACATGCCCACCTCTAACTACAATGGCGAAGAGGTAGAAGCATTCTACAAAGATATGGAAAACATACTAAGATACGTAAAAGGACATGAAAATTTAATAATTACGAAGGATTTTAATGCAGTAGTAGGTGTTGGTAGGGAAGGAGTGGTAGTAGGATTTTTAGACACGAAAAACGACAGAGGAAATAGGCTGGAAGAATTTTGCAACAAGAATAATTTAATCATCACAAACACATTACTTCAACATCATGCTAGAAGACGATGTATGTGGAAGATACCAGGAGATATAGCAAAAGTGACACAAACTAAGATGGAAATAAGAAAGACCGACGAAGCATACAAACTAATTAGAATGAATTTTAGGGATATAAAACCATATAGCAAAAATGTATGGAATGCGGGAGGAGAAACGTCATTATACAATATGTACAAAAAGTGGTTAGATGACAAGAATATGCAGAAGAGGAACTAACAGCATGGTAACAGGGATCAGACATTGAAAATGATGTCGTGGGATATCCTATAATTAAAGATGAGTTTGAGTTAGCATTAAAGGGTCTAAAAAATAGTAAGGCACCGGGTACAGATAAGGAGCAAGCAGAAACTCTAAAAGCCGCTGGGCAAGCAGTAACAGAATTTTCTTCTAACTTGTAAGTTATGTGTATGAGACAGGCGAAATACCAAAAATTTCAAATGTAACATCATAGTAACTATACCAAAAAGAGAGGCGCTGATAGATGTGAAAGTATTCGAACAATAAGTTTGACAGCACACGTGTCAAAAATATTAACTAGAATTGTACAAAGAGGAATGGAAAAAAAGCTGAAGAAATACTAGGAGAAGATCAATTTGTGTTTAGGCGAAACAGGGGAATACAGGAGTTTAACTCTGTAGATGGTAATGGAGAAAACAATAGAAAAAGGCGAAAGCTTATATATAGGGTTTGTAGATCGGGAAAAAACATTCGACAATATAAAATGCAAAAAAATGTTCGAAATACTCAAAAAGATTGGAATAAGTTTTACGGATAGACGGATAGTTCATAGCTTATACAAAGAGCAAACAGCAGTAATGTAATTAGAGCAGGAACGTGGAGAAGTAAATATTAGGAAAGGGGTGGGGCAAGGATGTGCCCTATCCCCATTAATTTTTAATTTGTACATTGAAGAAGCAATGAATAATATCAAATGCAGAAAGACATTTGCAATTACTATGCAGGGACAACAGATTCATATACTTATATTTGCAAATGATATAGCGGTATTAGCATCTAGCAAAGAAGAGTTAGAAGCTGTTGTTAATGAAATGGAAGCAGTTCAAACAGAGAGATGGGGTATGAACATTAATAAAAATAAAACTAAAGTACTAATATGCAAAGGAGGTTAGAAAATAAATCAAAAACAAGAATACAAATAGGTAACAAGAACTTACAAGAGGTTAAGTATTTCTGTTGTCTACGAAGCCATATAACGCGAGATGGGAAAAGCGCAAAAGATATTAAACAAAGAATAGCACAAGGTTGTGCTACATTTACCAAGAAAAAGCAACTACTGTTTTCAATGACGGCAAACATAGAAACAAGGAACACTGGAGCACAGAAGGAGCACAGTACTGTACGGCTGTGAAACCTGCACAGTAGGAAAAACGCACAAGAAAAAGGTAGAAGTCTTGAAATATGGTGCTGCAGACGTATAATGAAGATAGCATGCACAGACAAAGTTAAGAACAAACAGGTACTAAAAATAGTAGGGAAAGAAAGAAATATGTGGAACACTGTAAAAAATAGGAGAGATAGGATAATAGGCCACATACTAAGGTACGAAGGAATAGTACGGAATATAATAGAAGCCGAGATAGGAAAAGAGAGAAGTAGATGTAGACCTAGGTTAGACTATTGCACACAGATAGTGAAAGGTGTAGGCTGTGGGAATTTCAGGGAAATGTGTAGGTTAGCTCAGAATAGAAATCAATGGACGTATGCGTCCAACCAGTCCTAAGATCGAAAAACTAATGACGAAAGAAATAACTTTACTTAAACATGATGATTATTATGGAACACTAGTAATTCAGCAAATGTTCAAGTGTTGGGGAATCTTGGTAGCCGCAGGCCGCTTAACTCCATTCACTTACCTTACATGTGATTTTTCAATGCTCCACTCGTAGGTACTATATTGCCCAGGAAGCGAGGTTTTTTACCTGAAAAATTTTGAATTTTGCCGAACTCTTGCTGTTCCAAGCAAGGTAGGGATCTTTAACGTGCGTGACAACACTCACACACGGGACCTCCATCGTACCTTTCATCCGAATGAGGGTGTATTTTTACGAAAAATGCTCGCCTAACATTTTTCAAGCGGACCGTGTCGGGATTCGAACCCGGGACCTTGGACGCAGTACTCACACGCCACATTCACATATTACCAAACCTCGGTGAAATAGGGCATATAATTAGAAAACAATAGATGAGGAACCGAGCTATATATCGGCTGTTGTGGGAATTACAGGGAACTGCGTAGGCTAGCTCGGAATATATATAAGTGGAGGTACGCGTCCAACCAGTTTCAAGACGGAAAACCTAATGACGAAGAAATAAGTGCACTTAAATCTGATGATTATTATAAACAACTACAGGTATTGATTGTAAAATATTTTCAACTAATGTTGACTGTGCGAAAGGATATATTGGAAAAACGATTAATTCGGTAAATGTTCAGGTGCTGGGGGAACTTAGCAGCTACAGTCTGCTCCCCCCCCCCATCACATATCACTGAATATCGGGGTAATAGGGTATATAATTGTAAAACAACAGAAGGGGACCGAACGACATCTAACAAGAAAGAACAGCTATGTTCAAAGACAACAAACATAGAAACAAAAAGAAATTGTTGAGGGCATATGTGTGAAGCACAGCATAGTATTTCCATGAAATAAGGGCAATAAGAAAAGCAGACAGAAAGAGATAGAAGTCTTCTGGAATGTCGTGCCTCAGATGTATGAGGATGATAGCATGGACAAATAAGGTTAATAACAAATAGTTTATAGAAATATTAGAGGAAAAAAGATATTTTTGGAACACAAAAAAATAAGAGAAATAGAAGGGCAGGATACGTTCTAAGGCATTTTTGGGGAATAGTAGGGGATACATTACAAGCAGAAATACGGAAAAAAAAGGTAGAGGTAGACCTACATCAGACTATTGCACACAAATAGTGATAGATGCAGACTGTGCAAATTTCTTGGAAATGTGTAGGTTAGTTCAGAATAGGAAACAATGAGGGTACGCGTCTAACCAGTTCCAGGACTGAGGACTTAATGATGATGAAACCTGATGAGTACTAGAGACAAATATAGGTGTTGGTTCTGCAATATTATCGACTAATCCTGATTGTGTGAAAGGATTTCTTTGAAAACTATTAATTCGGCAAATGTTCAAGTGTTGTGGGATCTTGGTAGTCACAGACTGCTGAACCCCCTTCACATAGTGAATATCTTAGAAATAGGGTATATATTTACAAAACAGAGAATCGAATTGTATCTAACAATAAACAGTAGCGGCTATGTTCGAAGACAACAAACATAGAAACAAGGACAAAGGTGTTGGAAGCATATGAGTGCAGTACAGTAATGTACGTCTATGAAATAGGGAGAGTATGAGAAGCAAACAGGAAAAAGAATGTTAAGCTTCAGATATATGATGATAGCAGGGGTAGACATAATTAATAACAAGGAGGTTTTAGAAATAGTAGAGGAATAAAGATATCTTTGGAAAACAAAAAAAAGCATAATAGAAATAGAAGAATAGAATACGTTCTAAGGCGTTTTGGGGAATAATGCGCGCTAAATTACAAGCAGAAATAGGAAAAAAGAGAGGTAGATGTAGACCTAGATCAGACTATTGCACGCAGATAGTGAAAGATGTAGGGAATTTCAGGGAAATGTGTATGTTAGCTCAGAATAGGAAACAATGAAGGTACGCGTCTACCCAGTTCCAGGACTGAAGACTTAATGCCATAAGAAAAAGAAAACGATATAACATAAAAACACCCATTGATGTTAATACCAATCTCAAGACGGAGTTCAGATTGGTAGCGAGCTACTCTCTGCTATACCACTCAAACCTTGAACAAACTAAACTAAACTAATTTAAGAAAATTCTAATAATTAATCAACGATGTTATTGTACAATGTATAACACCGTTAAAGTTTCGAGGAAAAAAAAAACTAAGTATATACAGGGTGATTCAAACGAAGTTGCGAACCACCCCACAATTATATGCACATATTTACAATATGTATAGTATAATAAACTAGACTGAATCAGACTAACTCTTAAAAAAATTATCTTTCATATTTTATACAGAGTTTTTTATAAGAATCGAGAATAAGATTATCATCATCATTTTGTTTACGACCTTACTTAAGGTCGTTTTCTAACAGCTCTAACTTCTCTTATATTTTGTGCTAATCTGAAAAAGTCTACATACCCTTCAAAAGCTAAATTTCTAATAATTTGACTAATAATGCTTGGTCTAGGTCTTCCTATACTCTTCTATCTTTTACTTATCTACCTGACTCTACATAGATATTAGCAACTTGATGATTGTTAAAAACTCCAACACGTTTACATGATTCCCATTTATGAGGAAATGAAATATTTCCTGGTTATCCTCTCCAAAAAAGGAAATGTGTTAAATTATATGTTATGATAAGGCTTAAGCAGCGAATCGCTGCCAACATGCTTGACCGCTAACTAATTGTGAGTTATGTCGTGGTGACTTTTAGTTAATTGATTTCGATTTATTTTTTGTTGTTTTATTTTCGAACTTACTTAAGTTTGACGCAGCTCTAAATTCTTTTCTATTCTGAGAGTAGAGGGTTTTGGTGGGTCCTGGGTCCACATTTCCACCAGCATCCACATTTTCACACACATCTGGACCAAATTTACATGTAAAAATCCACTATAAAGTCCTATTTTAAGGGGTTTCCTCCTTTACTCCGCCTTGCTCACCGCCTTGCTCGGGCACCCCCCCCCCAAGCATTTTGATTACGTCACACCCGCATTCTTTCCACCCCGAGATAAATCTTTCTCCACATTTCCACCCACGAGATAAATCTATATTGTTTGGTATCAATTAATATTAGATTTTTTTTAGCTACCCGATTTCTAGGAAATTTTTAGATTGCATCACTCCACAGAAAGCTACCTCAATTTTAAGATTTTTTTACCGATAACATTCTGATCCAAATAGTTTTCTTCGACTAGCCATTGCATCTTTCGACATAAACCTATCTTGTTTGGTATCAATTAATATTAGATTTTTCTCAGCTACCTGAATCTCTAAGAATTTTTTAGATTGTATCACCCCCAGGGAGTTACCCTCATTTTAAGATTTTTTACCGGTAGAGATTTCTGACCGTTCTTATAAATTTTCTTAAACATGTGACACATCAAATTAGTCTAGAATTTTATGCAGAATCCGAATCTGCAAACAGATTTGCAATAAGACCACCTTCTGCAAAATTACACTTTTAAAGTTCTAAACCTCTAAATTTTGCTCTTTTCTCTATAAGCAAATCTAACATATAGTTTTCTTCGACTAGCCATTTCCACCCTCGAGATAAACCTATCTTGTTTGGTATCAATTAATATTAGAATTTTCTCAGCTACCCGAATTTCTAGAAATTTCTTAGATTGCATCATCCCCCAGAGAGCTACCCCAATTTTAAGATTATTTGCCGGCAGCGATTTCTGACCGTTCTTATAAAATTTTTAGACATACGACACATCAAATTAGTCTAGAATTTTACACAGAATTTGAATCTGCAAGCAGATTTAAAATCGGACCATCCCTTACAAAGTTACACTTTTAAAGTCCTAAACCTTTAAATTTTACTCTTTACTCTAAACCTAACAAATAGTTTTCTTCGACTAGCCATTGCATCTTTCGAGATAAACCTATCTTGTTTAGTATCAAGTAATATTAGATTTTTCTCAGCTATCCGAATTTCTAGGAATTTTTTAGATAGCATCATCCCCCATGAAGCTACCCCAATTTTAAGATTTTTTTTATCAATGTCGATTTCTAATCATCTATCTTTTTTAATATCTAGAATCCTTTAACCAAACACTTAGCGGTATTAACACAAAGAAATGAAGCACGCAAAAGTTTAATAATTTATTTTATCCGATTTACAGTTTAATAAACTAATTGAATACAATATTTACAAAGTATAACATTATCTTCTTAGTGTAGCCCAATCCAAGCAGGTTAAATTAACATGTAACAAAAAAGACATTAATGTGCCGTTTAAAAAAGAGAGGAAACGTGTTTCGGTCAATAAGACATATCGGCGTTAATCTAGCAACATGAGAATAATGTAAAACATTCCAATGTAATGTGTTTTTAATATGTAAATGGGAAGGTCGAAGTTAACGTCATCATAACCCCGAATTACTTGTAAAAGCGGTGTATAATAATTTTTACTAATACAGTTTAAATTTTGTAAACCACATTTCTAAATACATATCCACAATTTTTTATTCTTAACCTAGGCCTACCTCTTCCTCGGTTCGGACACTCCATCGTCGACACTGATGTTCTTTATGCGATAGTTAGCCATACGGTTGTGAAACGCTGTGCTAACCATTTCTGCACTATCTTCGTCGGTAGCGGTTTTTCCAGGTATAGGAAGCACCGCAAGAGTTGCATTTAAAAACGTTTGCAGGTACCATTTTAGTACAAAACAAAGTCCGCACTATAGGACTTTGGTGAAACTTGTAAGCGAACTAACTTATAAACTAAAAAGTTTACTCTTGCGTAGCTGCTATAGAATGCAAACCGAAGATTGCCGAAGACACTCGAAGAGTGCACAAGCGCGATCACTAAACCAATTAGCATTAATACCAAGTATTCCGTACTTTCGTAGGTTACTCATTTCCTATAGCCAAATCTTCCACATAGCGGTCGGTAGCACATAATGATTTCTAGAATCGATAAGTACTCGATATCGCCCTAATAGAGAATTAGATGCTCGATGTCTGTTAACTTCCGATTTCCTCGAAAAAGGTAAAAAAAACTCGGTCAATCATCCATCTAACTTATACTTCGACCAGCTCCCGTTCTGATAATTTCCAAATATTTTTCAAACGACAATGGTTTAGGAATTTTTAAACCTCCGAGAGATCTATTACACGTTCGAGCTACCCGTAAACTAACAATGCGCTGTATAATACATGCATACCCCTTCTCTGCGCTACTGCTATTCTTGTAGTTGCTTGAAAAAGTTAGTCGCTCTTTTTACTGATAGGACCGCTGCAAAGCACCATTCTATACTTTCTTTAAAAGTATAGCACATCGCGCACTTTTTTGTCAGATAATTAAATTTTGTTTATGCAAGCTTTTACACTTCCGCATATTTAAATATCTAATACGATCGATTAATCACTTTCGATTATTCTAACGGAAACCACCATACATTCCGCCGCACCGTTCTTTTTGAATCCAACAATCCGATGGGCTTCCACACACTAACACCTAACGTATCTTTCCTATAATTTGTTAAACAAAAACTACCGACATCGCCATGTCCGTATGTGGATGTAAGCAGATGTTTGTGAATGTGTACGAGAATATGTAACCATATACATTAATCAGTCTCAGCTATTTTATTTAGTCCAAGAAAACTACTATTTTTCTAAAACCACAATAATAATAGCCTTTATAGGTTCCACATTTCTACCATTTCCCAATGACTGGTGCTACGTACATGGAAACTTTAATTTCTTATTGAAGAGAATCCTTATTCTCCCACGCACTGTTGCGTAGTTGCATGCCCACCCCTTTTGGGAAAATATGCTCGTTACAGGTTGTAGGACCTTCGGTTTTACTTAACTACACTTTGTGAGACCCCTTTAATCTTTTTAATCGTGTCTTTCTCGATTACAATAGATTAGGACTTGGCTTTTGTACCAACGAATTCTAATACTAGATCCCCATTAATTTCGTCTTTGAATTTCCCTACAACTTTTTTGTTGACAAGCGGTATATTGTATTTATTATCCGCGGGGTAGTCACTTTTTTAAGATAAATATATCTTTTTTTGGTATCAACTAATATTAGATTTTTCTAGGGAACTCAAATCTGCAAATAGATTTTAAATAGAACCACCCCTTACAAAGTCACGCCTTTTAAAGACCCAAACCTCTAATTTTTACCCATCTTTATTTAACTCCATCTTTAAAACCCTTTCTTCGCTGCCTAAGACATATGCTTTAACCAACCATTTCCCTAGAAATCTAAAACCGCTGCGTCCCGCCAACACCACGTGGAGATAACACGCATACTCTGTCAACCAGGATAGAAGCAGGAAGGATTTGGAAGGTGGGCGAGGAGCTTAAAAATTATGGAATTTGAAAACTAATATATACAATTGATTTACAAAATTTATACAAATATAAACAACTATCTTAGACCTATATCTTTATGCCCCCCATGCGTAGATTGCTGTACTATTAGGAATGACGTTACGCTTGTCATCTTCGCTCTATAAACTAATTTTATTAATAAGCTGCGTATACAAATCGTGTTTTTTACTCCGGATACATACACACACTTTTGCGTGCTTCGCTAAGTGTTTGGTTAAAGGATTCTAGATATTAAAAAGGATAGATGATTAGAAATCGACATTGATAAAAAAATCTTAAAATTGGGGTAGCTCCATGGGGGATGATGCTATCTAAAAAATTCCTAGAGATTCGGGTAGCTGAGAAATATCTAATATTAATTAATACCAAACAAGGTACATTTATCTCGTGGGCGGAAATGTGGAAAAAAGATTTATCTCGCAGAGGGTATATGTGTAACTTTCTAAGGGGTGGTCCTATTGCAAATCTGTTTGCATATTTGGATTGGGCGTAAAATTTTAGACTAATTTGATGTATCGCATGGCTAAAAAAATTTATAAGAACGGTTAAAAATCGCTACCGGTAAATAATCTTATAATTGGGGTAGCTTTCTGGGGGATA
Source organism: Platerodrilus igneus (assembly GCA_036346225.1). Classification (NCBI taxonomy): domain Eukaryota; kingdom Metazoa; phylum Arthropoda; class Insecta; order Coleoptera; family Lycidae; genus Platerodrilus; species Platerodrilus igneus. The sequence continues at coordinate 245,812 of JARFIW010001377.1, read as the reverse complement.
ATGCAATCTAAAGAATTCTTAGAAATTTGGGTAGCTGAGAAAAATCTAATATTAATTGATACCAAACAAGATAGGTTTATCTCGAAAGATACAATGGCTAGTCGAAGAAAACTATTTGTTAGGTTTAGAGTAAAGATCAAAATTTAAAGGTTCAAGACTTTAAAAGTTTAACTTTGTAAAAGATGGTCCGATTTTAAATTTCTTTGCAGATTCAAATTCTGTGTAAAATTCTAGACTGATTTGATGTGTCGCATGTCTAAAAATTTTATAAGAACGGTCAGAAATCGCTGCCGACGAATAATCTTAAAATTGGGGTAGCTCTCTGGGAGATGAAGCAATCTAAGAAATTCCTAGAAATTCGGGTAGCTGAGAAAATTCTAATATTAATTGATACCAAACAAGATAGGTTTATCTCGCGGGTGGAAATGGAAAGAAAACTATGTTAGATTTACTTATAGAGCAAAGAGCAAAATTTAGAGGTTTAGGACTTTAAAAGTGTAACTTTGCAGGGGGTGGTCCTATTACAAATCTGTTTGCAGATTCGGATTCTGCATAAAATTCTAGACTAATTTGATGTGTCACATGGTTAAGAAAATTTATAATTACGGTCAGAAATCTCTACCGGTAAAAAATCTTAAAATGAGGGTAACTCCTTGGGGGGTGATGCAATCTAAAAAATTCTTAGAGATTCAGGTAGCTGAAAAAAATCTAATATTAATTCATACTAAACAATATAGATTTATCTCGTGGGTGGAAATGTGGAGAAAGATTTATCTCGCGGGTGGAAAGAATGCGGGTGTGACGTACTCAAAATGGTTGGGGGTTTGTCCGAGCAAGGCGGAGCAAAGGAGGAAACCCATTAAAAATAAGACTTTATAGTGGGTTTTTACATGTAAATTTGGTCCAGATGTGTGTGGAAATGTGGATGCTGGTGGAAATGTAGGGTCAGGACCCCCGAAAACCCTCTACTTCTGAGCTAGTTAAAAAAGGTCTACATACCCGTCACAACCTAAATCTCTAATAATTTGACTAATATAGCTTCGTCTAGGTCTTCCTACTTTATTTTTATTTGGTAATCTATAATCTAAGGAGATTACTAAATAGTCCCACATGTCTTAACTGATGCCCTATCTTTCTATCTCTCCTGACCTTTAATTGTTTCCACATACAGGGTTCCTCACCTATCCTTCTATGAACTTTCTCATTTGTTACTGTATCTGTTCATCTAATCTTTAACATTTTCCTATAACATCAAGTTTCAAAAGCTTCTATAATTTTCTTATCTACCTCTTTAATTGTCCAAGTCTCACTACCGTATAATAGAACGCTTCATACGTACGACTTTAAGAAACTTTTTCTATCATCTAAACTAATACTATCAGCTATTAGTAAGTCTTTCTTTTTTAAAAAACATTTTTCTAGCTTGAGCTATTCTAGCTACTATATCCCTTCTGCTACGTCCATCCTTTGTAATTATACTACCTAAATAGCAAAATTCATCTACCTCCTCTAACTCGGTATTACCTATTTTTAATTTTGGTTTAGAATCAATTGTTATTGTCTTTGTCTTTCATGAGTTAATTCTCATACTATAGTTACTCTGTAGTATCTCATTTAAAATATTTAAAAACTCTCCTAACTCTTTCCTAGACTCTGCTATAATGGCTATATCATCTGCAAAACGTAACATGTCTATTTTCTGTCCCTGTACACTAATACCTATCTCTTTTCTCGCTCTCTAAGTTTAAAGTTCATCAAGATTATATAATTTGTAAATTTGAAAAGTAAATAAATGATCTTTCAAATGAAGCAGTCTTATGAATTGGGGACTAATAAGTCCCTTGTTTCTAATATTAAGATTATGAATGTCAGTTCTAAAACGTATACGATTATAAAGATATTGCGGACTTTTCAATATTATTATTTTATAAAATAGACTAACCATTTGTAAAATTTGGTGTTTTTTCATGTTAAGTCAATATGATTCAATGTATTTGTGTGATAAATGATCATATTTCTAATACCAAAAATAAATCTAATACAAGAAGTTTGTACAAAGTTGCATTCGATTTTGGTCATCCACATCAAGGCATGGCCCATAGACAGGTATACAATATCTAAACTGTGAGAATATCAGAGTTGCATAATATAATTTTTGTGGATTGGGTAATTCATGCTTATGCGGATACATAATGTAGCGTGCTACTATTAACGCGTTTCACCAATTTAAAACAAGTAATAACAAAAGTCTTTATTACTCACTATTTTCAAGTCTAATTAACAGTATATACCTTATTTATAGATGTTTTCTGTCCAATTAACAATGAAGCACTATCACACTAATAAATTTACAAGTACTAATATCTTCCTAAACTAAATTCTTAACCATAGGTCCATTAACAACACTAACACAACTATTTATTTATTACACTTTTGTCTATTTATGTATTCTACAAGCTGCATGTACATTAGACACCTTCACATAACACAGATTTATATTTACTAAAAGACTCAGAACGTAACGAACAACTAATTATATACGAGATGATTTATATACGACATTCTGATATAGACTAACCCCTACATTAATCGCCGATCTTATATATACCCTATAATTAAATAGATGACTCATACTCCGGTATATGCTAGAAAGTTCTAGGCTTTTGTAGTATATACATTGCTTACGGCGCTTGTGTGTTTGACGGGTTGCTTAATAGTAGCTCGTAACAATAATTTTCAATCTGGCATATGAACGCTGAATTCAACAGTTTATATGTTCTCCGTACCTAAATTTTTACTTGCGTTTTTTAAAACGATTCAGAATTATTAATTGTAAGTTTTTCTGATTTTGGAGCCTTTCACAATTTGTTTTTGAGTCGATTAGAAGTCAGACAGTTTTAGCCGTATTTAACAGAAGAGAAAGCTTAATAGTTATAGAGCTAAAGGATTCAAGATTATTGTTGATGGTAGTTAAAGCCTGGTGTATAGGGTGTCCATTTTTGGACACTTTTACAAGGTATCTCGCTTATTTTTAAAGATAAAGGGTTGTGGTTTTCGCGACACTGTACTCTTTTTTTCTAAAACTAAACATGCCGCCAACAAAATTTTCATAGCCCTCTTTGTTTTTGAGATACAGGGTAAAATTGGAAATTATCACTTTTGGGACATTCCCCGTACCTCTGTTGTTTTTAACTTATTACAGAAGTAATAAGGTATTCTTATAGAACTTTTTCTGTAGAATCCAGTGGCGTAGTTCGTTTCTTTCCTGCGCCTTCCGTCTTTTAATTATAAAGCAAACATATGTTTTTTAAATAGGATACCCTATATATTTTTAACTAATTAAATTAAGCATTTTTCGGGTTTTTCAAAAATATTTAATAATCTATATTTATTTTGAAAAATAACCGAATAAACTACACTCTTCTCAAAATTTATATGTTATTTAATAGTACATGCATGCTCCTTTTTTCTTGTGTGCATTGGCTCGTTTTAGGATAAACTTTCTAGTTTGGTTGGTTAGTTTTTTGCCTCCATTTTCGCTCCTCAACGTCACGTGAGATGACTCACTTCTTGTACACTGGGTTTGCAACCAAGACTGCTGACTAAGAAACAAGTTTGGTGACGCCGACTTCTCCGGTTCCGCTTAGCTAAAATTTGTGGTTGCTGTGCATTGCTACTGGCCATTTAATCCTTGTGAAGGAATCCGTGAATTTTTGAAAATCTCACACTTTACTAATCCTGTGACTACTTAAACTTTCTACGGTTGTCACGTTGTATATTGTTACTAACCAACATTAGTAATACTGATTAGTGTGAAGAACACTCCAGCGGTGTTGATGCGTTTTATCATCTAGCCTTGAGTCTGATATAATTTAACTACGCAGGTTTCAAATAACTAAAATGTATGTGGTGCGATACTGGCAGCGCCTCCGTGCGTAGCGGTATGTGTGTGACTACCACGTTCAAGGTCCCGGGTTCGAATCCCGACACGGTAATTTTTAGCGACCAGATAGTAAACATAACGATTTTTATCCTGAAGAACCAAAACTTTTCCTACAGTTGGCTGCGGTTGTACTAATTCATCCGCACGTCCAAACTATTTCTTGAAAACAACAGCTATTCCCCTTGACATTACCAAATCTTGATCTACGTAATGTGGTTTTAGTCTTCCTGATTCCAAGATGCTTGCATACGTTTTGAAACAACGCTGATTCGAAGTTCCGACCTTGATCGGAGTGTAATTTCAACAGAACTCCGAAGCGACAAAACAACTCCCTCACTAGTACATCTGCAACTGTCTCGGCTTCTCGGTTAGGTATAGCATATGCCTCCGGTCATTTGGTAAAACAATCCATTGCAACCAAGATGTATTTATTTCTTTTCTCTAATTCAGGAAACGGACCAGCTATATCAATGGCTACCCTCTCATAAGGATTCCCCACGTTATACTGTCTCATTGGGGCTTTCCCTTTTATGATCGGGCCATTTGCAGAGGCACACAATTCACATTTCCGGCACCACCCCTTCACATCTTCTTTGCAGTTCACCCAATAGAATCTTTCTCTCACTTTTTCGAGAGTTCTTTTCACGCCAAAGTGCCCTCAGAAAATACCATCGTGCAAGTGCTGCAACACTTCCGGCACTCTGCTTCTCGGCACTATCACTTGAAGTCTCTCAGTGCCAACTTCACATTCCAGGCGTCGTTTTAAGATTCTATCTTCAATCACCAAGGAGTCCCACGGTGCCCAGTATGCCTTCAGGCTCCTACTTGAAATACTAGTTTCTTTCCAAGCTGGTCGTTGTCCTCTACTTTTCCACTCAATAATACGTCCTAATTCGGCGTCATTCTCCTGGTCTTCTTGTATTCTTTCGGGGCGCCTAGTATCATCGGTCACCGTCATTCTATAGATGACACTTATTTTCTCTTCCATCTTGGAGCAATGATTGCAGTCTACCGGACAAGGTCTCCTTGATAGAGCGTCTGCATTCGGATGGCTAGTTCCTACACGATGTTCTGTATCAAAGTCATATTCCTGCAGCCGCTCTATCCACCTTGCAAACTTGCACTTCAGGATTTCGAAACTGCAGCAACCATTTTATTGCAGCATGGTCTGTTTTCAACAGGAATTTACGGCCGTATAAGTACTTATAAAAGTGCCCTACGGATATGACGACGGCCAACAGCTCCCTTCTTGTCACACAATAGTTACTTTCTGGCCGCGACAAGACCTTACTGAAATACCCAATGACCTTTTCTTGTCCGTCCTGCACTTGAAAAAGAACGCTTCTTATAGCTGTGTTACTGGCAATGGTATCCAACACAAATTTCCCCTCCATCCGTGGATAACTCAAAATTGGTGCTGTAACTAGTAGCCGTTTCAGTTGTTCAAATGCACTGTGACAGTCGTCATTCCAATCATATTCTTGTCCATCTTCGGTTAATTTCGTTAACGGTTTGGCAATGTTCGCAAACCCAAGTATAAAACGTCGGTAATATGTGCACAATCCTAGAAAACTGCGTAGTTGGTGTATATCTGCTGGTGTAGGCCACTCCTGTACCGTTTTTATTTTGTCAGGGTCAGCTCTTATTCCGGTCTCCGAAACGACGTGTCCTAGGTATTTCACCTCTTTTCCAAATAGGTGACACTTTTTGGGGCTCAATGTAAGGTTTGCCCCGTAATCTTTGGAATATCTTTTTTAGGTTCTTAAGGTGTTCTTCAAAAGACCGGCCTAACACTATTACGTCGTCTAGGTACACCAGACAAGTCTTCCAAGACCGTCCACGCAGTATTGACTCCATCAATCGTTCAAAAGTACCAGGGGCATTGCATAATCCAAATGGCATGACCTTGAACTGCCATAATCCATTTCCAATTGTAAACGCAGTCTTTTCTTTATCGTTTGACTCCAAGTCTACTTGCCAGTATCCGATTTTCAAGTCCAAGGTCAAAAACTATTTAGATTCGGATAGAGTATCCAAGGTCTCATCAATTCTGGGCAAAGGATTGCTGTCTTTCTTTGTCTACACAAAACCTTGTCGGTCCATCCTTTTTCTTGACAAACACTACCGGGAATGCCCATGGACTATTCGAGGGTTCAATCACTCCTTGTTCTTTCATGTCGGTGATAATTTGCTCGGCTTCCTTACGTTTTGCCAAAGGAAGCCGCCTGGGTGTTGTCTTATCGGTTGCGGATCTCCAGTATTGATCTTGTGTTGAACAACATTCGCCCTTCCTTTCCCACTATCATCCAGTGCAAACACACTTCGATATCGTCCGACCAGTTCTTTTACCTTGCCCAGTTGGTTGCCGTTTAATTCTTGACATGAAGGTATCAACATATCCAGCAATTTCTGTGAGCAACCGTTGGCTGGTTTATCTTTCGTGTCGTCTACACAACGTTTAATATGGCATACTGGAATGCAACTTCCCACAATCAGGTCTTTCTTCAGGGTCACCGTATGCGGATTAATGTTCAGCACCCTTACTGGTATCATATTTCGAAACTTTATCAGCGTTCTTCTAATCAGTAATACCTCCTGACCCATTCCCGATTCAGTTGCTTCCATCATGCATACTTGTACTTCCCGGAGCGTACCATTACTATCATTTCCGCCTTCGCGGGTATTTTCATATCGCAAATCATTCGAACTTGCATCGCCTGGTTACTCGTACCTTGAAATGGAATCTCATCATCATCTATCCGAAGCACATTTTCTTTCATGTTTACACGAAACTCATATTCTCTCATGAGATCCATTCCCAAGATCACTTCTTCTGTAATTTCAGCTACCAACACCCGATGATTAATTAATTTGTCCCCAATTGCCAACATAACGACAGTCTCTCCGTGAGTACAAATTTTCTCACCACTTGCCGTTCGAAGACACACCGATACAGGTAGCACTTTTCCACGACCAACCAAATCTGGTCTCACAATAGTTCTTGTCGCTCCTGTATCCACGAGCAATCGGACACTCCTACCATTAATTCCACCATCGATATAAATGCTGTCCAGACTTCCCATCGACGATGCAGCACGGATGATAATTTCCGGGACACTACGCTGTGCTGTTGACGTCCGCCCCCTGACATTGACCTGCTTTAGCTCAACCGGTTGTTTCTTTGGTTGAGTACAGCGTCGCTGCATATGACCAACTTCAACGCAGCTCCAGCATCGCAGACGCCATCTCTGCGGTCGTTGTCTTTCTAGCCTTTCCGCCTTTCGCTTTTCAAACACACGGTCGATTATTTCACCTATGCTGTTCTGAACTTGACCAGGTTCCTCTAAGGCAGACAGAACTTTGTAACTCATCCTGTGTGATGTCTGCTTAGCTGCTTCAAATTCAAGCCAATCTAACTAATCTGGCGATGTCAGCTTCGAATTCTTGCAGGCTTTCACTTGTCTTTTGTGAGCGGTTCTTAACTTTTGCGTGGTAAACCTGTTGAAGGTGAACATCTCCATATTTCATCTCAAGCTTCGATGTTAAGAGGCCGTAATCATTCTGCTGGTGATCCGGAATCGTTTGCAAGTTGTTAAGAGCTTTCACCCGTAAAGCCACTATTAGAGAGATAGCCTTCTCTTTGTTGCACCAACCGTTGGATATTGCCGCAGCTTCAAATTGTTTCAAATATGTGGACCAAGGTGTTTTACCATCGCATGTAGGTGGTTTCACTTTAAATTTTGACGGTCTTGACTCGCTTTTCACCATGCTTCTTGGTTTGCTAATTCAAGTGGCCACGTTGTTAGTGAAATCACTTGTTCTTGCAACCTCATCACATCTTCTTCCATTTTTATCAATTTACTGTCCAACTTTTACTCAGCTGTTTTTACCTGTTCAGTGAAATCTTTTTTCAATGCAAATGGAGCTTTCCATTAGTCTTTGTTCTAACGTGGCTGTCTTTTCATTCAACTTTTTTTCTAATTTCGCAGCATTTTCACTTAACTTCTCTTCTATTTTCTCAGCATTTTCACTAAACTTTACTTCCAGTTTCACAGCATTTTTACTCAACTTTTCCTCTATTTGCTCAGCATTTTCACTAAGTGTCACTTCCATACCGTATTTAAATTCTTTAAGGGTCGATTCTAGTTCAACTGACCTCACTAAGTTTTCATTGAGTATCACCTCTAGTTTAACCGACCTCTCTTCTATTTTCTCAGCATTTTCACTAAACTTTTCTTTAAATTTCGCAGCATTTTCACTTAACTTTTCCTTCATACCGGATTTAAAATCCTTAAGGAAATTCATTAAAATTTCTGCGTCCTATTTACTTTGGCTTCTTGTAACAGGCATATACAAACTACTTAAATATCTTTAGACTTAAGTCACTATACCCCACATCTGACACCAGTGAAACGGGCTACTACTACCGCGTTTCTCTAATTTAAAACAAGTAATAACAAGAGTTTTTATTACTCACTGTTCACAAGTCTAATTAACAGTATATGCATTATTGATAGATGTTTTCAGTCCAATTAACAATGAAGCACTATTACACTAATGAATTTACAAGCACTAATATCTTCTGAAACTAACTCCTTTACTCCATTAATAACACTAACCCAACTATTATTTATTACACTTCTTTCTATTTATGTATACTACAAGCTGCATGTACATTAGACACGTGCACATCATATAACATTTACGTTTACTGTTGGACTTCCAAAAGCTCAACTATATAACTTTACACGTAATAATTTATGTTCGACATTCTGATATAGACTAACTTCTTACATTCATAAGCGTCTTTTATATACCCTGAATTAAAGACATGACTCATCCTCCAGTAATTACTAGAACCTTCCCGGTCCATAGAGAATATACAGTGCTTGCGGCGTTTTTGGGTGTTTGATGGGTTGCATAATAGTAGCTCGCAACAATATTTTGAAATTATAATATAGAGAAGTAATTACTTATACCAGAAAAGTGTTTTCTTTATTATTTATATCGATATATATATATATATATATATATATATATATATATATATTGCTATGATAAGAGGATAATTTAAGGGTAGATTAACTCATAGGGGTCGTAGGATAGATATAAATAACTTTAACTTTAAGAAAATCAAATAATTCCATCAATTATAGAAGTAAATCGACAATTCTTCAAAAAGTCAATTGTAAGGACACTGTATATAAAGGATATTTGATCTAATGCATGAGAAAGAAGCTCATTTAGTAATAATCCGATACCATTTAATTAGAATAGTAATGTGTACGTCGTATAATATGTTTAAGTATAATTTACGAGTAAAGATAAAGTTTTAGAAGCAACTAATTGCATCAAAATAGATTATCGGGAAACATAGATAAATTGGCATTCCAAATATTTATTAATTACGTCGAAAATATTAACGCACGTATAAGAAAAGGCATTCTAATACGTCACTAAATACGTGACCAGAAAGAATACATTTGTTTAGAAAACCAACATTCTGTACAAACAAATAAACACCGGGCGGTTCAATATATGATAAGTTATGGACTTTTAAACCACAAACATAAAATTACGTGATTGAATGTGGGTAATAATTGAAAATTCTAAGAAATAACTATATAATACAGAACGCTTACGTGACTGATAATGCATTGTCACGAAGAATTCGACAAGGATTTTGAGAAATACCGACTTCTGCCAGAGATAAGGCAAAGTACAAGCCTTGATCAATAAACACGCCAATGGAAACGATTGGTGGAAAGGGCTTATAAATACAATAGGAAATGAACAGAGAGGTCAGTTCATATTCAACCAAGCACAAACTATGCTGAAATGCAGTAGAAATTTCCGTGATGAAATTAATTTGTGAAACGTTAAAATTCAGAATAAGTAAAATTTGAAAGTGCAACATGAACATCGACTTGCATATAAACTTAAATATCAACTTAGTACTTATGACATCAACGAATCCGATATCAACAAAAGTGGCATCAACAACAGCCGTCTCAACAAAAGCCGTTTCAACAAAAGTCGTCTATTTATAAATCGGCTTATTTTTCGTCGCACAATTTTTGCACTTTCAAATTTTACTTATTCTGAATTTTAACGTTTCACTAATTAATTTCATCACGTAAATTTCTACTGCATTTGAACATAGTTTGCGCTTAGTTGAATATGAACTGCCCCCTTTATTCATTTTCTATTGTATTTATAAGCCCTTCCCCCCCAATCGTTTCCATTGGCGTGTTTATTGATCAAGGCTTGTACTTTGCCTTATCTCTGGCAGAAGTCGGTATTTCTCAAAATCCCTGTCGAATTCTTGGTGACAATGCTAGTTAGAGTTCGTGGCTTCGAGCGGTCCTTTTTAAAAAGACTTCTTTGAACTTTAACACATTTATTTGGTTTAATACAGAATTTAATTATTGAATTTGAACAAACTTGATTTATAAGTCTAAGTCGAAATACATTAATTAATTTGTACAGTGAGTTACCAGTGAACTGCAAGGTTAAAGCTGAACGTCTGATGAACTGACTAGGAGTGGAGCTCCCAGTCCTTATATAACTTTCTCCCCCTCACAATACTGTGGGAACCTGCGGACGTAATGTCCGCTTACATTCTACAATACTTAGTTGCTATCTTAAAAGCTATTCATAAATACAATGTTGCAGGCTTTTTCTGCGTAATCACGGTACGTGACATCCGTCGACCGTCTGTGACCTGACTTTTGCAGTGTCACTTATCCTTGGGCTACTTTGTAGCGTTTCCACTCGTGGGAACTGAAATCATCATAATAATATGTAATAATATGTTGCAACGACATTGTTGCACTGTCTTAACATTTATTAATGTTTCCTAATATTTCCTAATACGAATATTAGTATTATATATATAATAGATGGGGGTTCCTATAACTCCTCCCAACGTACATTAAAAATTAAGGGTTTTAACCTTTTTCTTGATTTTTAATTAAATCATTTTCGTTTAATCTCATTTAAAATTCATATTTTCTAGGGGTACATTTGTTTGTTTGGGTTTCTTAAATCTAAAACTGTTTTCTTTATTATTCTTAAATCTAATACATATTTTGTACGTTACATAAATGGTCAATAAAATAGTTATTAAAATCAATATAATTGTCCATACACTAATGTTATCATAGTGCACTTTGGGCGTCTTGATCTCGTTCAGTTTTTCTTTATAATCTTCCATGAGTTTCATGGCGTGGTTTAAGTTGTCTAATTCCAGGTGTTCCAATTGCATTGGTTTTTGAAGGGTTTCTTCATCTTCTTCTTGGTTAATCTTGATTTGCAGATCGGGTAGATTTGCTAATTTCTTGCTTTGTACTGGGTCTTGGTAAACTCTAATTATTTCATTTTTTAATTTTAAATAACAATTTTCCTTAAGGGTGATTAATTTACTTCCGGTTAATGCTAAATTACTTTCATCTTGATTGCAATACATTGTTGCGATTACTTCGGTGGGAAAAATGGCTATCCATTTATTTTCCGTTACTTTCTGAATTTTCATGTTGTTGATTAATACAGGTTTGACTTCACAATTTTCATAGTGGTTGGTAAATTTTAGTAGTTGTACTTCGCAAGGGCTGTCTTCTTGAATTGTTGTGGTTGTTAATGATTGGCATAAGTATTGATTGGGTGTGACTTCATTACATTTGTCGTTCGTATAACCATATCTTTGTTCATTTAAGGATAGGAATTTGGTTTTTGGAGTAATAACTTGGTATGTGCTAGTCATTTTCATTGGAAAAGCAAATAAATGATAATAATTGTAATTGTTAATCTCTACTATTGGTATTTCTATTAAAAATGTTATATCGTTGTTTTTTACATAGCCTTTAACTATGGCTTTTTTTTCAAATATTAAAATGTTTGATTCTAATACATCGAAAGGTAATTTACTGTTAGTTATAAAAGATTTTATTCTCAATAATTCTTTTAATAAATCTATTGGTTCTATGATACTTGAATGTAGGGTATTTAATTTTGCAAAGGTTACTGCGTTTTCTAATGTTGCTAGGATTTGTTGAATTAAAGTTAGGGTTGATATTATTTGGTTATATATCGTATTGAATCTGATTAAATCTCGCATGCCTAACATAGTAGTTCGCATGTTATTTTCTAAGGTTTCTATTCGATTGGCTATACTATCTTGATTTCTAACTAGTTTTCTAAGGGTTTCATTAAATTTGATGATCGTTGATTGTGTTAACGATATTTGATTATCGATTATAGTTTTAATGTCGTTTTGATTTTCTATCAATTGTTGTATCGCGTTGTCATAGCGTTCTGCGTCTTGGTTATCTAAATTTCCGGTAATTGCTTTAATTACGTTTCCTAATCCGTTGATTAGTCCTCGTTTTCTTCTCGTCATTTGTTCTGTAGGTATTAGTCGATTAAATTTGTCTTCGATATTTTTCAAAATGCTTTTCTGTTATACTGTCGTAGTTCATCATTTCTATTTCGTATTCTTTTCCGAATTTTGTTGTGTCCATTGATTATTTTAGTCGAAAATAATTACAGTATTGCCCGAAATAAACAGTACTGAAACTAAGTTGGCGGTGTTTTTATGCGTGCGCTGTCACACTCAAGTTAGCTAGTATAGACCTGTCAAGTAAACCTCAAACAAGTAATTAGTAGGGCCTAATTGTTAAAAATGGTGTTAAGTACAGAGGAGAAAGTGTTTCTGGTAGAGCATTATTTTCGTTCATACGGAATCGGCCGACGTAATGGTGCAAGTTTGCTATACGTGTCTGATCAATTCACACAAAGGTTTAATAAACGTTCTCCAAGTAATGCTGTAATTTTGAAGGTTATTGAAAAGTTTAGAAATACAGGTAGTGTATTGTGCCAACGAAAAGGAAACTCAGGGCGTCCCAGGACAGCTAACAACAACAATAACCATGAACGTGTTTTGAGCAAATCTTAGAAAATCCGAAAGTCAGCCAGGCAAGGACAGCGTTACAACTTGATTTAAAAGAACTTCCTTTCAAAGAATCCTGAAGGAGCTGGGTACATTTTCGTATGTGATTCAGGTACATCAACAACTACATCCTCGGATTATCGCAGTAGAGTGGAATATTGCGCCAGAATTCTCGCGTTACAGTATGAAAATCCTGAATTTTTGAAAAATGTTTGGTTTTCAGACGAAGCACATTTTCACTTGTCAGGCTATGTGAATCGTCGCACAAATCGATTTCTGGGCTTTGCCAGACCCGATGAGGTTCAAGAGGTTCCTTTACATAGTGAAAAAGTGACTGTCTGGTGTGCTGTTTCCGGACACGGAATCATTGGTCCGTACTTTATCGAAGAGAATGGTAGGCAAGTCACACTTAATCAACAGAGGTACAGACAAATTTTAACACGATTTATCCCTGATCTACGTCAATTCTGTCGTGCACGTAACTTGGCATTTCGAAATCAATTTTTTCAGCAGGACGGGGCAACTTGCCATACTGCTGCCGCAATTCCTCAATTTCTTCAAGAATATTTTCCAAGCAAATTCATATCACGATTTACTGACTTCCCTTATCCTTCACATTCTCCAGAACTCACACCTCCAGACGCATACATTTGGGGCATGGCTAAAAATGCCGTTTTCAAACGGGCACCACAAACCATCGATGAATTAAAGGATGCCGTTAGAGTCTTCTTCGCAGCCCTGAGACAACCCTTATTCAATAACATGACCAGAAACTTAGAACATCGTTATGAAGTCTGTCTCGAACTAGGAGGTGCACATTTAGAACATATAATAAAGTGTCAATAATATGTATTTTTTAAATATACAAAACAATTACAATTTCAGTACTGTTTATTTCGGGCAATACTGTATTTTTGATTATTTGAAATTCTTGTTTTAGCTCGGTTAAGTCGAATTTTTGTGCAAAGGTCCAATAATCTATAGTGTTTTGCATACTGCCTAATTTAATTGGTAGTATACCGGGGTTGTTTTTTATGTCTTCAATTATAATTTCTGTGTCCGTTCTACCTGGGTGGAGGTTGACGGTAAGGGTGACGATTGTCCATCTAAAAGTACAGGGTGTCTTAAATTTTTGAGGTGAACATATTTTGTTATCTTGCCGTCGTCTATCGCGGCTACGTTTTTGTCTGATATTCGTTTGATTTTAAAGGGTCCTAAATTTCTCGGTGCCGTTTTGTGTCTTTTACTTTGGTAATTTTTCTCGAATACGGTTTGTCCTATGGAAAATTTGTTTATGTTTGAGTTTTTATTACGGGTCGCGGTAATTCGCTCTTTATCGTTATCTAATTTGTCCTTTACTTTGTCATAGGTTATTTTTAGTTTTTCCTTGTGGTCTTTAGCGTATTGCTGATAGATTTCTTTGTTATAATGTATATCGTAGGGGTTGCGCGAATCTGAATGTCCTAAGGTTAGTTCTAAGGGTGTAAAATTTGTAGTTGAATGAATCGTGTTATTATACGCGATTAATGCGTATGACATTAAGTTGCTTATGTGTTCCTTCTTGTAATTTATTCTTAATAGTCTGATCTGTTCTAATAGGGTTGAATGTAGTCTCTCAAGTAGTCCGTTTGATTCAGGGTGGTTTTCCGTTATAAAGTGTATTTTTATTTTGTGTAATTCTAAAGTGTTTTGTATCGTTTCGTTTTTGAATTCGCTTCCGTTTTCTAATGTTATTGCTTCGGGTGTTCCGTAAAATGTAAAATAGTGTAGAAATCCTTGGGTTACGTCTATACTATTTTTAGAAGTGATTGGTATTGCTTGTCCTATTTTCGTAAATGCGTCCACGATTGTTAGGTAACTTTGTGCTTCTACTACTAGAGTATCTGCATGTAATTTCTGGAAAGGTTTGTCTGGTGTTTTAGTTAACATTAAGGGTATCTTTGGGGGTTTTCTGTCATATTTGGCTTTATCACATAATTCGCACTGGTTGATAAAGTCGGTCGTTAGTTTTTTCATGTCCTTGAAATAGTAGCGTCTCATAATTTGTTTTAGGGTCTCGTTTATTCCTCGATGGTTGGTCTTTCCTTCGTGTTGGTTTCTTATTACGTCATTTATTTCGTCTGGGTCGTCTAATGTTATTAATTTTCTCGTGCATCTTATAAGTTCGGGGCCAGAATTGTTAAATAGTTTTACATATATTTCTGAAAATCGTTTATATAAGTTTTCCGTGTTAAAATAAAAGTAAAATCGTTTTTTCTCGGGGGTGTATTCCTTTAATATTTTAATTATCGGTGACTCATTGTCGTCTTTAGTTATTTGAATTTTGTAAATTTTCTTATTGTCCACTTTCGTGTATTTTACAGGGTTGGGGTTGTTTAAAACTTCTGTGATTATAAATTGATTAGGTTTCATGTCAATAGCTTCGTTTAAAATTTTTATTGTGGTTTCCGGTTCGTCATTTTGTGTTGAATGTATAGTTTCCATTTCTTCTGGGTTTTCTCTGACTTCGGTTTCGTCTACGTTTCCTGCTAATGATTCTGTCGCAAGTGCGTTAAGTTGGATTCTACTTAAGGCGTCTGCATTATTGTTGTAAATTCCCTTTTTGTATATGATCTCATAGTCATATTCTTCTAGTCTGATTCTCCATTTTTGTAATTTCGAGTTAGGTTCTTTGAGTTTGCATAGCCAAACTAATGGTCTATGATCGGTATATATATAGAATTTCCGTCCGTATAGGTACGGTTTGAAATATTTTGTTGCCCAAATTATGGCTAACAATTCTTTCTCTATCGTACTGTATCGTTGCTCTGTTTCATTGAGGGTTCTTGATGCGTAACTGATAGGTTTGTCGTTACCTACTGTTCCTTGACTTAATACTGCGCCTAAGGCTACATTTGATGCGTCCGTTGTTAAAATGAATGGTTTCGAAAAGTCTGGGTATTCTAATACGGGGTGATTTGTTAAAATGCTTTTGATTTTGTCTACTGCTTTTATAAATTCTGGGGTATGTACAATTTTGTTTCCTTTTTTTAAACAATTGGTTAGGGGCTTTGTTATTTGAGCATAACTTTTGTAAATTTTCGGTAATATCCGCTAAGGCCTAAAAATCCTTTAATCTCTTTATTCGTTTTGGGTATAGGGTAATTTAATACTGCGTTTGTTTTATCGGGGTTTGGCATCACTCCTTGGGGTGTTATTACGTGTCCTAAAAAGGTTACTTCCTTCTGTAGAAATTCGCTTTTGTCTAGTTGTACTTTAAATTTTGCAGTTCTTAATCTTTCGAACACTTCTCTTAATCTTTCTATGTGTTCCACTAATGATGTTGAATACACTATTATATCGTCTAGGTACACAATGCATTTTTCGTTGTGTATCCCTCGTAGTATGTTATCCATTACTCTTTGAAAAGTTGCGGGTGCGTTCTTCAGTCCAAATGGCATCCGTTTATACTCGTAGTGTCCTCTTGGTGTGCTAAAGGCTGTTTTCTGTGTATCTCCTTCTTCCATTTCTACTTGATGGTATCCTGATGCTAAGTCTAGCGTCGAAAAATATTGGCATTTGCCTAACTTGTCTAATATTTCTGTGATATTCGGTAACGGGTATTTATCGTCTACCGTTTTTTCATTTAATTTGCGGTAATCTATTACCATTCGGTATTTCCGTTTTCCTGATGCGTCTAGTTTCTTTGGTACTATTAGTACGGGGCTGCTCCATGGTGAATTGGAGTGTTGTATTATATCTTGATCTAATACATCGGTTACTTGTCTGTCAGCTTCTTCCTGACTTGCCTGGGGTAATCTGTATGCTTTGGTGAATAGGGGTTTGTTATCCGTTAGCTCAATGTTGTGTTTAACTGTGTTTGTAAACGTTAGGGGTATTCCTTCGCAATGGAATATATCGCGGTATTCATAACATAATTTTGTATTGCTTTTTGTTCTTCGTGATTTATGTCGCGGTTAAATCGGATGTTATTTAAATTTTGTTTTAACAATTCGTCATTTTCTACGGGGTTATAATTTTCGTTTGGGGATTCATCTATTTCCATTTCGTCAAAGTTTAATTCTTCTACGTTTATCGGGTTTGTTAAAGATATTTCTACGGGGTAATCATTTGAGTTTATTATTGTTGTTGTGGCGTAATTATTTTGATTTTACTAATGCGGTTGGGGTTTCTACTCCTTGTTGAAAAGTTATGTGGTTTATTATTCCTAAGTTTTTATTTGAATCTAAGGGATTCTTATTTTTTTTCCGTTCGGGGTTCTAATGTATATTTTTCGTCTATTTGGGTATTTTGAAATTTGATGGGAATTCGTCCATACTTGGTTCTTAATAATCGGTTTTTGATATCTATGTTGGCTCCTAATTTTCTTAGAAGGACATTCCTAATAGTCCGTCATATTTGTCATTAAATTCAAATATGCAGAATTTGTGTTTCATCTTTACGTTAAAGGTTTTTGGTAAAGGTATGTTTGCTACGAATTGGTGTATGGTTGTTTGATGGGCGGTTTTAATTTTAAAGGGTTCTCTCTCTACATAGTCTAGATAATGTTTTTTTACTGTTCGCGGGCTTATTAATGTTTTTGAAGATCCGGTATCGATTAGTAATTTAAATTCAGCGTGGGGTATTTCGATATAGGGTAATACAAGGTGATTCATATTATTTAGATTTATTACGTTAGGTCGTTTATAAAATGGTCCATTTGAAAATTTGAACATGTGTTCTCTTCGTCGTCTTCCTAGTAATTTTCGTGTGATTCTTCGCGTTCATAATGGTTTGATTGATTCTGTTCATTATTCGTACACGGTTGATTATTATTACTCTGTTCGTCTTCATACTCTTCTACTTCCTGATGAAATAGCTCTTCTGAAGTGAAAGTGCGTTTTTGATTAGGGTTTGGTGTTATGTGCGTTATTTTTGTGTTAGGTCTGGTGTTACCAGATGAGGTATCCATTGGTGTAGGTTTGTAATAATTATTGGGATTATTATTGTTTATCATCGGTGAGTTTCTGTTAGGATTCGCGTTGAATGCTGGTCTTTGTTGATTTATATTTTGGTTAAATCTCGGTTGAAATGCGGGTCTTGAAAAGTTCGAGTTAAATGTTGGTTGATATGCGGGTTTTGTAAAGTTCGGGTAAAACGTTGGTTTTGAGAATTGTTTATATTGGTTGTTAAAGTTTGAATTATTAAAATGTGGATTATTTGTTCGCGTTTGATTTGTTTGTGCATTGAATGAGTTAAATTTTGGTTGTGGATTTATTTGTCTTGCGGGTTGTATAGTTTTCATTGGCGTATAGCTTTTATTCGCGTTGGGGTTATATAGTTGGTTTCTATAGTACATTACATTTTCTTCTTCAATTATCATATTCATTGCTTGTTCTAAGTTTTGGGGATGTTGAAATCTAATTTTGTCTGAAAGTCTCTCGGGTAGTGCATTTAGATAGGTATCTAATGCCATCTCGTCGTACATTTTAGTTTTTATTAGTCTCACGTTTGGGTCGGTCTCTTCAATTTTGAGTTTCGTCAAGATTAAACTTCTTACATCTTGGCATCTCATTCCAAATTGATAGGGTGACTGGTTGTGTTCCATTCTCAGTCCGGTTAAGTCTCTTATTAAACATTTTAAGTTCCGTTGATCGCCGAAATATGAAATTAATATCCGTTTAAAGCTTTCCCACTCGTGCACGTCTTCTCGACTGGCTATTAACGTTAGTGCCCTTCCAGTTAGTTTACTGGTTATGAGGCGGATAAGCAGAGTGTTTCTGTCATTATCGCCTGGCTTATAAAAGGTCTTTAAGAATATTTCGGAAGCCGAAATATAATTGTTGAGTAAGCAGGTATCATTTCCATTGAAGCTGGGGATCATTTCGAGGTACAGCTTCATTTCATTAGTCATCTTGGCTGGGGTAATATTTGAGTAATTTTAAAAAAGTAAAAAAAAAATTTATTTATTTATTTTTTTTTTTTTGAAAAAATTTGGTTTTATTTCGTAGATTTTGGTGTTATTTGATGAGTTTTACGCTTGGTATTAGTTTGGTTGAGTTTACTTTTGAATTGCCGATTTTTAATTTTAATTTCCGAAGTTTCGATGGGCTGGGTTATTTTTGTGGTAATTTATCGGGTGTGAATGTGTTGCTTAGTTGCGTCAGTTAAAACTTCTTTACTTTCTTAATTATGTCGATTTTATTTGGTGCGTATTAATTATTTCGTTGGTTTATGCGATTGTAAGGTGTCTGTAATGCTTACAATGTTGTTATCTGCTGTTACAGGATGTTGTTAGTCACTTAGTTGCATTTGCGTCTTTATTATAAGTTATATTTAATTTTTGCGTGGGTGTAAATTATTACTTGCAGTGTTTTTATATGATGAATTTTTATGCGTCTTTACTTTATTGCAGTAAAATTTTCACGTTTGAATTCGGTTGTAATTTAAGTTTTAGTACCGTAATTATTTATTCTCTTCCTGAGTTGGTTTTAGATTGATACTTAAATAAAGTTTCTGATCGTTGTTTTATGCTGTTTTTAATTTAACAATGTTGAAAGGTTTCGCGATGTATTTAAATATCTTTTGTAGGTGATTTATTATTAGATTTTTATGCGTGTTTATTCAAGGTTAGTTTCTATTCACTTTGATGAAGTATGATGAGATTTACGTTCAATTTGAATTCGCGCTTTGTTATTTCTGGTATTAAGATGTGGTTTTTTAATAATAGAATGCGATTTGTCTATTTATGGATGGTATTTGAGTTTGAATCGTGGTGTTGTAAGGTTTTGATTTTTTAATTGCTCGTTTTGCTTTCGCGTTTTTATTCTTGGTGTATTTAAATTAATTTTGTGAGTCAGTTAAGATTGAATTAGAAATTCTAAAATTTGTTGCGCCAGTTAGATTAGAAATTCTAAAAATTTTTTGTGTCAGTTAAGGTTGTCGAGTTAGAGGTTTTTTTAAAAAATTTTTCGCGCCAGTTAAGATTTAATTCAGCAGTCTTAAGAGGTTTGATTTTGTTTTTAAGAATTTTTCTTCCGTTAGTTATAACGTGATCTAGTCTCTTGCGCTTTGCGATTTTTTTAATAATTGTCTCTAGTTTTTGTTTCAGAATAATTTTTCTCAGTTCTTTGTCTCAGAATTTTTTGTTGTCTCAAGTTTTCATAAATTTTTCATATATACAAGTAAAACAATAATAAAATTTCAATAAAGGCTTGAAGATAATCTCTAGCAATTGCTAAGTCGATTATTTTCAAAAATTGGCATAAAATATTTGTAACAATAGTCAACATATACATAAATAAATCATAAATCATAAACTAGCAAATATCAAATGTTTTTGTTAATAATAAAATAAATTTTTAATTGGTTTAGGAAAATGAACTTACACTATTTGCTTGGTTGCTTTCATTGATTTGTTTTCTTTGTTTCTGGTTTTTTTCTTTTGGGCTTCTTGGATTTGATCTATTCTTGTATCGCCTCCAATTTTTCTTTTGTTGAATTTGAACTAAGCTTGTTTCTCCTTCAACGGCTGGATCTGAACGATGCGTATTTCTTCTCCAGTTTCTGTTTTTGTTCTGCCAAAATCGGAATTGAAATTCCCGGACCACCAGTTCCTCAAAGTTGGATTCGCTAGTGCCCTTTTGACATCCGTTACGACTGCGCCAGTTAGAGTTCGTGGCTTCGAGCGGTCCTTTTTAAAAAGACTTCTTTGAACTTTAACACATTTATTTGGTTTAATACAGAATTTAATTATTGAATTTGAACAAACTTGATTTATAAGTCTAGGTCGAAATACATTAATTAATTTGTACAGTGAGTTACCAGTGAACTGCAAGGTTAAAGCTGAACGTCTGATGAACTGACTAGGAGTGGAGCTCCCAGTCCTTATATAACTTTCTCCCCCTCACAATACTGTGGGAACCTGCGGACGTAATGTCCGCTTACATTCTACAATACTTAGTTGCTATCTTAAAAGCTATTCATAAATACAATGTTGCAGGCTTATTCTGCGTAATCACGGTACGTGACATCCGTCGACCGTCTGTGACCTGACTTTTGCAGTGTCACTTATCCTTGGGCTACTTTGTAGAGTTTCCACTCGTGGGAACTGAAATCATCATAATAATATGTAATAATATGTTGCAACGACATTGTTGCACTGTCTTAACATTTACTAATGTTTCCTAATATTTCCTAATACGAATATTAGTATTATATATATATATATATATATATATATATATATATAATAGATGGGGTTCCTATAACTTGCTTTATCAGTAACGTAAGCGTACTGTGTTATATAGTTATTTCTTAGGATTCCCAATTATTGCCCACATTCAATCACGTAATTTTATGTTTGTAGTTTAAAAGTCTATAACTTGTCATATAATGAACCGCCCGGTGTTTATTTGTTTGTTACATAATGTTGGTTTTTTAAACAAATGTATTCTTTCTAGTTACGTATTTAGTGAAGTATTAGAATGCGTTTTCTTATACATGCGTTGATATTTTTGACGTAATTATTAAATATTTGGAATGCCAATTTATCTATGTTTTACAATAATTTATTTTGATGCAATGAGTTGCTTTTAAAACCTTATCTTTACTCGTAAATTATAGTTAAACATATTATACATATTATTCTAATAAATAGTATCGGATTATTACTAAATGAGCTTCTTTCTTATACATTAGACCAAATATCCTCTATATACAGTGTCCTCGCAATTGACTTTTTGTAGAATAGTCGATTTACTCCTATAATTGGTGGAATTATTTGATTTTCTTAAAGTTAAAGTTATTTATATCTATCCTACGACCCCTATGACTTAATCTAGCCTTAAATTACCCTTTTATCATAGCAAAACCAGGATACAGGTTCATGTCCTGTCCAAGACCTTATATTTTCTATCTTTCAATTACTAGCTCGATTTGAAATGATCATTTGGACTTTGCATAAAAGTCTAAGTTATTATTTCGTCTTATTCACTGTAATACGATAGTATTTATCAACTTACCTTCTGTAATTAACTACCTAATATATATATATAATGATAAGATGAAATAATAACTTAGACTTTTTATGCAAAGCTCAAACTAGCATTTCAAATCGAGGTAGTAATTGAAAGAAGAAAAATATAAGGTCTTGGACAGGATTTGAAGCTGCATTTCAGTCTTGCCGGGACTGTGCGTTTACCAATTACGCCACCGAGACCGATGACTATAATTGGGAAATTTACAAATCTAAATCGTGTACAGAACTATACATAAACCTAACTTTCAATTACGTTTAGCATTTTTGTACACGATTTAGATTTGTAAATTTCTCAATTATAGTCATCGGTCTCGGTGGCGTAATTGGCAAACGCACAGTCCCGGCAAGACTGAGATGCAGGTTCAAATCTTGTCCAAGACCTTATATTTTCCTTCTTTCAATTACTGGCTTGATCTGAAATCATCATTTGGGTTTTGCATAAAAGTTTAAGTTATTATTTCATCTTATTAATTGTAATACGTTAGTATTTATTAACTTACTTTGTGTAAAAAAACTACCTACTATATATATATATATATATATATATATATATATATATATATATATTAATATATATCTCGTATGTCTGCTACGTTTCCTTAATATTTATCTGTATTTATATTTTGGCCTGTTCTTTGTTATATTGATTTAATAAATGGATAAAAGTAAACTTGGTTGAGAACCAATAATATGCCACGGCTTAATGAAACTTATCTCAGGTTTTAATGAATTTAAATAATAATAAACAAACAGTGTAGGTACAAAACTGTATGCCTATATTTTAACCACTGCCAGATACAGCACCCTCTAGTTATTTTTTTTTTATATACTTGCTCTAAAACTGTGTGTGATCCTTACTACCAATTTTATTCAGACAGTAAACAAGGTTTAGAATGCTTAACGTTTGATAAAACTTTTTAGATTTCAATGAATACCACAGGTGTTACAATTATAAAAACTACTTTATTTTATACCTGTATAATTCCACTGAAGTCCGCCTGTGTTTACAAGAATGGACCGTTTGCTGCATACAGACCACCAACTTGGATGTACCCAATACCTGTTGAATTTAGTTTTAATATGTTGTATTTAAAATTTCACTCTTTAATTTCAGGCTTTAGAAATACTAAAAGGATGTTATAATGAAAAATGATACTCAGAATCGGCGATCCAACTAGGACTCGTTCAAACTATCACTGAGGGGAACACTGCTCATAATAATGGAATCTTCTGGACTATTTGTAGCTCTCGGTACCGCAATTCACATCAGCTTGGAAGCCAAATACATTTCATTTGAAGAACAAATAATCTTCTGTGCTTCTAATGGTTGTATAAACTTTTTAAATTTACTACCCGTTGCACAAACTCTTTTAACTTCAGAATTACTCTTTCAACTAGCTTCAGCTTTTAATACTTGAATAAAACACGAGAGCAGGTAAAACACATCTATTCTTTATATTACAAATTTTATAAGCCTCTTTATTTATATCCTTATCACCTAGGAGATCTCTTAAAAATTTTACATTTGCCTACTATCTATAAAGTTAATTAAAATTACACTCCTTGATCAATTATTTACAAACATCTCTAATCACTCTTTCAAAACCTTTCATTTGGATCACTTGGTCCTATTTTACATTTGTTACATCTTGTTTTCAATTTTTCGTTTAACTTATAATTATTTATAACATCACATACCAAATAAATTATGTTTCAGGTATTATGGTACCTAATTATTTATAATAAACAATACATATAGTGAACATACATTAAACAAACATTATTTTTACATCCTATAATTACTTATTTCTTCTAAAACATGCTAAATGACTTAATTTTTTAGATATTGTGGTATGTCTTACTTTTAACAGTAGTGTCCATTCAAATAGTGAACATAAACATTTGATACAATCCACAGAAGCTTCCTCAAATAGAATTACGTTTGATTTTTATAAATTAAATTAAATAAACACCTATTTGAAATCTCAAAAAGCTCTATCACACTGAAATAGCATTCGATATTAATTCAGTAATTAAATTTTGTACGATCTTGTTTATCATTAGTTTTAAATTAGATATTTCATGAATATGAGTATTAAATAAGTGCGTCTAACCTTGGATATTATATAGAACATTACATAACATAACAATATATATATATATATATATATATTATATATATTGCTGTGATAAGGGGTTGCTTAAGGGTGCACGTTATAGTAAAGGTCGTTCAGGAATGAGTAATTATAATAGGCAGCAGAAAACTGCACTTATTTAAGGAAATAATTAAGAAATAGACATAGTTTAGTAAGTAGTCAACACCCTGTATATAAAGTAGAAATAGTTTTTGGGCGACGCAGGTAAACATAGGAAGACGCATAGTTGGCGTAGGAATGAGAAATACATGTATTAAGTAGATAGTAAATATTAAATACCCTGTAGATAAAGTTTAGTTAATTTAGGTAAAACAAATAAAGATATTTTTCAGTGAAAGCACGCGTATATTTAGAAATAAATGATAAAGTGTAATTAGACACGCATTAAGAAAAAGAGTTCCAGACGACTAAATTAATACGGATATAGAAATAGAGTTTCAGGTAGTTACTATAAATGCGTACAAATATCTAACCATTTTTTGATAAGAGAAATGATTAAAAATTGCGTAAATCGCATGTAAACATGAAAATTTAAAGTCGAGTTGCATCAGTTGTTTATGGAAAAGCAAGTAATCTATCAAAATACAGCATGTTGATAACGAAAGACAGCTGCGGGCAGGTTGTGATTATGGGGAATCGTGAAGCATTACATCAGAAACTGCTCTAAATGAAATTATTTGATTGGTCAGAAACAAGCGACGAGTTCTAGACCATACCCACGGATGGAGTGGGAATTCGAGAATATATTAGCAAGCACCTTGATAAGAAAGTCAGTTTTGAACTCAACGAAGGCCGAAGTGCGTTGCCATTAAAACAAAGTAATACGTAATAATTATAAAAGTGAAATAAAATGAGTGCGAATATGAAGATTATAATTGCCGTTTAAACGGTTTCGAGGTCTGAGGGAAATAGACTATGATTCTGATGTTAAGGAAAAAATACAGTAATACAATTTAGATGTCCAGGTGAAAAGAAGAATAATACAATTTTGAAGTACAGGGGTGAAACAAACTACAATTTTAAGTCTGGGGCAAGAATGATAAAAGTCTAAGTTTGAAGAATTGAAATAAATTGGGGTGTATAATTTAATGGTGGTGGTCCATAGTGTAATGGCAATAATTTGAATGGAATCCAGAATTGGGTAAGATCATTTTTATTAGAAGCGTTGATGTGAAAAAGATAAAACCAAGTCAGATTTTTAGTTATAAGACATTTGTTTTTCTACATAAATTTTTATTTTATTTTTAATATTGAATTTGCTAAATATGATATGCTTGTGAAGAAGTCAACAAAAGAGGTTGCATACGTATAGAATGAGTAATATGATAACAGGTTTAGAATATTCTACACTTTGTTGGTAAAGATAATAAGTTTTCTGTGGTGACTTTGGGTTTTTGAGTACATAGTAGATGGTTGTTAATAAATGAAATTTATAAGGTTAACTAATTGAAAATGTAATACAAATAATTTCAAAAGCTGTACATAACATATTGGTTTCATTATATAAAATCGATATTTACTGAATTTTATAATTCCAAATAAATGCTAGCCGAGGTCATAAGATTTAAATAGTACAAAGGCGGAGCCACAAGTTGAATAGGAAATTGATAACCCGCAAGGCGGTAACGTATCGAATTTTGCCATTGGTAGATAAAGTTGTTTAAAGATAAAGTCCAGTTGATAGCAATATTAAGAAGACAGCTGGAGGAGGAAATAATTTCAATTAATAGTGAATATTAAAATGGTGGTCCAATAATTTAGAGTTCGTAGAAAATTAATAAGGCGCACAACGAAGGGGATCAAGAATTACAGTTCATAGTAATAAAAATAACAGCCCAAAGTAGGGGCGAGAAAATTCCGCCAATAGTATAGCAATATATATATATATATATATATATATATATATATATATATATAGATCTGTTGGTTTCTTGGGATGCATTCGTTCGTAAAGTAAAAACTATTATGTCAAATTGTAACTTTTATTCTGACGTTTCGGCATTAATATTTATGCCTTAATCATAGACTAAAATTTAATGAATTTAGTGTTATAAAGTTTAAAAACAGTTTAGCTAATCTACTTACTATGACATAAAAATCTTTTACATATAAAAACTAATACAAAAAATTACAGTTATGACTTGACAATTATTAAAACAACAAATATTTATAAAAGCTCACTATGTGTAAATTACTAATTTTAGAAAAATAAGAAATTACAGAAGAAAATTGTAGAATGAACTTAAATTAACTAATATGAGGATGTCAATTTTTTTTTTAATTATTAGTTAGTGATAAGTATAATGGTTGGAAAGTGACTTAAAAATAGAAAAATATGAAAGAAAAGTAAGATTTTAGGAAAAGAATGTTTGTTTATTAATGGAATCTAAATTAATGGTTTGTGAAAGTGGATATTATTAAATTTATATAGTGAAGAATATACTATGTTCAAGTTGTTTGTATCTTGTTTGTTGTTGAGTGTATTAGGTTGTTGTAAAATGTGAAAAGATTCCAGGAATAGTCTTTTGTAGTAGTTGTCTTCAATGTCTAAAATCTTGGTGTCTTCGAATTTAGCACTGTGTTTTGTTGCATGTAAATGTGATGACAAAGCACAACTTAGTTTACCTATTCTGGCGTCACTTTTATGTTGAGTTATTCGATTCTTTAACCATTGTTTAGACTGACCTACATAAGTTCTTTTGCAAATACATTCTACTTTATAAATAATATTACTGCATAATGATTTCTCGGTTTTATCTTTTAATTTAGTGAATAACCTGTCTATTGATTTTTCATAGGTATAAGCTATTAGAATATCAGGTTGCTTCAAGATTTTAGTAAATTGAGGGGTTAAATTTTGAATAAAAGGTAATTTTCTGAATTTTGTAATTAGTGGTCGGTCTATTGATGAAGTTTGCAGACTATTGGAGTACAAAAACTTTTTTTAAAAGTGGTTTTGGGTATGAATTGTTTAGTAAAATATTTTCCAATTCTTCTAAGTTGTTTGTAAGTAAATTTGGTTCGCTATTTTTTGAATACGGTGTTTTAAAGCTAATATGGTATTAAGTTTATGAATAAAAGCATGGTTAGAATGATAGTTTAAGTATCTACCAGAGTGGGTAGGTTTTTTATAAATGTCAAAATATAAAGTATTAATGGGAGATCTAAGTACTAACGTATCTAGAAAAGGAATACTAATATTAATTTCTTTTTCGTAAGTGAATACCAAATTAGTATTGAAGCTATTGAAAATATACAAAGTATATTCGATCAAGTGTTTTGGAATGGAACATAAAATGTCATCTACATATTTGACTATAAAAGGCATGCCAAAAGGTAGTAAACTTATGACAGAATCTAACAGATAATCCATTACAATTTGGGCAATAATGGGGGATAGAGGTGAACCCATAGGGGTGCCAAAGGTCTGTTGATAAACCTTAGAATTAAAGGTAAAATAAGTGTTATTAAAAATTAAATCAATAGTTGATAATAAAGAACTCAAGTTAAGGTTACAATGTAATTGAATAACATTCCATTTTTCAGTAATAATTTTAACAAATAACTCTTTGGGGATATTGGTGAACAAAGAACGGACATCTAAAGATATAAGAATATGGTCAGTGGTAATTGAAAATGTATATATATATATATATATATATATATATATATATATATATATATATATATATATAGGAGAAATGCACACCAACATAGTCTACATTGTAATATTAAAACAAGTACAAAGTTAAAGAGTGATATATGAATCTGTTTTTATCCTAGCAAGGGAGTGAATAAATGCAGTCAATGGAGTGTTCTGAAGCTTGTGCGCAAATAAATGATAAAGTGGCATCGAGAACCCATACGTTAAAATTAAAGGAAGTGAAAGCACTCTTAGTAAACTTTTCAACGTGTATTCGCTACTCAGTGGAGGGAACGTAGAAAGTATGGTTGCGTTAGTTGGATGATATAATCATTAATGCTGTTTAGCTTTTAAATATTTCGATTGGGAATAGTAATTCAAATTCAAGTGGTGTAGACGATGATGCAGTGGACTAAAGTTGTATCTAAAATAGTTTAAACAGATAATGTATATTACAAAAATATGAGATTAATACCGCAAATTGTTTCTGTAAATAAAATGTTATCATTTTTTGTTTTTATGATTTAATTGGAAGTAAAAATAGAAATATACTTTAATTGATATCTCTTACTTGGATGCAATTATTATGTAAGTATTTTTATATTTAGTTTTGTTGTGGGGGTACATATCGTTATTTATTTGGTAATAAGTACGTCAGTCACGTATCGTTGTTTACAAACCTCTTCTTTTATTATGTCCCAAAGTGCATTATCCTATGTGGTGAGATTCGGGCTTCGTGGAGGCCATATCACCGGTGTAGGAAGGTTTTATGATCCACGTCCAATCCTGCGGTTTGGAAACTTCGTTCAGCCGCGTGCGGACACTCACAGCAAAAAGTGCTGGTGCACTGTCTTGTTGAAGCGTAACGATGTCATTTATTCCTCCGGCCATTAATTGCGGAAGCAACCACGTATTAATCATATGCAGGTAACTGTGATAGTTTACAGGAGCATCAAAAAATGGTCTAAGCAGATGCTCCGATGTAATTCCTGCCAAAATCATAACATGCAGCGGATTACTTTCGATTTCCTCATACAAAAAGATACTACGATTTCGCGAGCTGCGATAAATTGCACATTCGTCCGAGAACATAACAGGTTTTTATCGTTTATATGTGGAAAACGGATGAGAATCATTTCACATGTTGCTTCCAGTCGCGATCACTCAACTCATTCACTGAGGATGGTCGAAAACATAAAACTTGCAAGTTTTTTCGTATGCGGTCTTGCAAAGTTGATCGCGAAACGTAGATCGATCACGGATTGAATTTATCGGCGATCGTGCAATTGATTCTACCGCAGCAGCACAAATTTCGATTCGAGTGTTACATCTCCCGAACAGTTTCCATTGCAAAGACTTTCTTCTCGCATGCGAATAATGTTGGTTGTGAAGGCGACGATTTTCCAAAACACACAACGAAGTTCCCAAAATATTTCCCATTGCCTTCTTCAATTTCTAACGTTCGTGAACCCACGCAGAAGCCACTAAGCGCTCCTCAATACTGAAAATACTTGTATCCGCCATGGTAATTTTCTCTACTGACGTTTTTCCTTTCTCTGCTATCACTACTGAAATGAACGTAACACGCGCAGTTTATCTACATGTCTAACTGTTCTATGTTAGTAAGATATATAGGGACTTTTCGGCCAGGCTGTACAATAACTACGTTCATATTTTTAGAATCATAAACGTCATTCTTGAGTCAATACCTTTTTATATTATTTACGATAAGTTCATAATCTACCGAGTTCAAATAAGTTCAGTAGAGTTCGTACTTACAACATAGTAATATAAATTGAACACACTTGAACAGTTGGACTTAATTACTTTAGCGCATGACGCGTAGTTACAAAACCTAGCGAGATAACTTCTCAGAAGATAAGGAAAACATCTAAATATAAGTTTAATTTATAAGTAATATTAATTTATTATTGATTTTAGTTTGTGTGAGTATAAGTCTTTGAACTGCTACAATTGAACAGTACTTTGTACGTATATGGTTTTCTTAGCGCTACACTTTAAATAATAATGTTATTCAGTGGCTTATATATCCATTGTTGTATCCGCTCCTATTTTGCATTTAAAATCCTGTTTTCTAACCTAGACTACTCTCTCTGTCTCAGAATAAATTAGCGCCTTTTAATTTCTCTTGAGAGTTCAAACAGGGTTCCATGGCGTACAATCAACCTTCCTTTATAAGCAAAACTATTTTAAAACTTCCCTGTAAACGTATTGATGTTTAATATTTTAATGACAGAAGTCACTTTCAGTCCCCTATTTTAAATTTTAATTAAAAACATAAAAAAAATTGTATCGGACTGTCAGATTTTACTTTTTTGAAGTATTTCCAAGTTGCTATTATTACCATAAACTTTCTTAGATTTCCGAAGACCGATACAAATAATTACCATTCACCTGGATAAACAAATTACAAAATACCTTTTATCGACTGGAATTATTCATACCAACTATCGCACAAATGGCTTCTTGTTGAAATATACGTAATTCTTTGAACCACACGATGCAAATCTTCTATACCCAATTCCATTCCTTTTATAAAATATCCCACAGCCAAGTATTCTTCCATACCGGTACCTTATTTATTAATAATAAGTCACTCATAAACCTGCTTCCAATTACTCTCATCTTCAGCCAACTATTATAAAACTTCTGCTTCTATACTGTTCTGGACTAGTTTATAAATACAAATTTCTTATAGGTTTCGAAATAAACGTTGCAACTTGTAATTACTAAACAGAAAATCAGTTTCAAAGTGTCAAAAAGGTAAACTTTTAATCCCTGTTTAATATAATATAATATATATATATATATATATATATATATATATATATATTTATTGCTGTGAAACCTACAAAAAGCCTCACCAGAGTAAAGAAAAATATTCGAGCCTCTCGAATTGGGCGCCAAGATTTGCTGTGATTCTCGCCCTGTTGAATCTCTTCTGATAATCGCCTCTTTATTCTTTCCGCCTCGGCTGCTCACCTAGTTAAAACTTTCATCCTCATTCATAAAAAAAAAACAAACACATTCCTACTACAAACATCAACGTTAACTCTATTTACATCAATATTCATAATACATTAAAATTTCAAAATTAAATTTCAGCATAAATATCAGTATCATAAAATTTCAAGTTTAAATTTGTCATCATTTTAATATGCATCCAGAATTAAAGTCCTTGTAGGATGCATACTAATGTAGTTAACAATATGTGCAGACCTAATTCTGAATAAAAGGGAGCATCCCCCACTCCTTTGCGTTAATTAAACAGGTTAGTCTAATTGAGCTCAAAGACAGACCCACATTTTCATCAAAAACAAAAACCTGATAAATACTCCTTTCTACTTAAACAAGAAAATTTCACCTTAAAATTAAAAATTTGTTTATACAAATTCACTACTGTTCATTTTTTTATCAAACAAATAATAAAGATATTCAACACACACCAAAACATCAAAGATCGAACAAAATTGTATAATTTACCTGAAGGTTACTGCACTCGTGGCTTTAATGTACATCGTCCTTTGTTAATCACACCATTCCAACTGGGTTATGTTTACGTCCTAGGATTTCTGGTGACCTTTAAAATTTTTCTACACCACCATTCGTCCAAAATTGTTTCAGGGCTTTTCAGGAACTCATCTATGTATATCTAAATCTTGTTTTGTGAATCCAATCACGTTTACTAATAACACTTGATACTCACTCCCGAAAAATAGCAAAGCAATTCATAATTCGTTCACGCTATACAAAGCGGCATACTTCAATGTATTTATTTATCGCTACTACTTTAGATAATTGGTACAGTAATACCCGCAAATATAACTAGACTTTATTACCTTATCTATCTTTTCTAAGTGCACTAATGCATAATAACTTGTATCGTAGCACGTATTCTGCTTGCAGTATCGTATAACATCAAAAAATAAAGAGAGCAAACTGTTTAAAGTATTCAATAAAATCAAAAATCTAAGAGCCAAACTGTTTAAAGTATTGAATAAAAATCGAAAATCTAAGAGAGCGAAACTTCTATAAACACAAGTCGAATTTGTCCCGCAACGGACAATTTTTAGAATTTCGCATTCTATGTTCTCTTTCGACAATCCGGCACAACGATTCTACAAAATTTTTGCACTCATGCCAGTTAAATCTAAGAAATTTTCACACGACACGCAACGCGTCTGCGAACAACTAATTAATTTTATACAGAAATCGTTACGTTTACACCTCTCATATCTGAATCTTATTTTCACCAATCGTAAACCTCGTGACGTTGCTCAAATCCCGCCTTTTATTATTCGTGTCTCTGCCTTGAGCGTTTTATTCGTCTCTTTCTACCCTGGTCTGAGTGGTACAAATAGATATTCTTTACTATCTGTTATTTCAATCCACGTGGACTCGCGACGTGACTTACTTGAGTTAAATAACCCCTCAACTAACCTTTCTCGTTAATATAAGCTACGGTTTATCCGACCGTTTGCAATATACGTAGAATCTGCATGTTTATCTATTCAAATTTATTAGAATTTCACATTTAAAAGTTTGCAGGTGTGCGCTTCTAATGAATGTTTTAAATATAATTCTCCGAGCTTTGTTATCATGGTATTTTAACCAAACTTGGATTTTCACAGGCTTTTGTGCTTATTATATATTACTAATGCTTCAATTAACTCCCATTAAAATAATAATGTATGGCATTGACTTCTACCCTTTAGCGAATACTAATTAAATATTAAATATTATTTGTACACTTTGTTTAATACCCATTACTTAAAAATTGAATTAATTAATATAAATTTCGCACGTAATTTCCATTTGTTTCTTTATACAGGTTGATTAAAATTATTTGATGTCGTTAATTAATTTTCTACCCTGGTCTAAATTTGAGTAATATATATATATATATATATATATATATATATCCCATTTTATAAACCTACGTCTTGTTTATATAAGTACCTCCCATTCACAACCAATGAAACTCTTTACATAAATAACACACCTTCATAAAACTATCAAACACACCCCAGATTGACCTTCTCCTATTTTTCATCGATATTATATATATATATATATATATATATTGTTGTGGATTTAGAGGGTAAATAGGTGTAGACAATAAAAACAAATAAAACAGATGGGTATTAAGGTATTTTTCTATATTTAAATTGAAATGTGAAAATTATATAAAGAAAGAAAATTTTAGAGTACATAAACAACTCAAGGATACGCATAAGTAATTATAACATGTTACGTTAATCTAGGCAGCACGTTGGGCGCCAAAATTTATGCTACGTTGGCTCGTAGCAGTGCGTAACACAAAAATATCACGGAATGACCGGGCTCAATCGGAGATTAGGGGGGGTTGTAGAAAGCAGACTGACATATAATGTATGCGGCGGTAAGGAGTTAGTCACAGTCCTACAATAAAAAAAAATTAGAATAGCAAACCTGCAATAAAAAAGATTAGTCCTGCAAACCTGAAATAAAGAAAAAGCATAGCAGCAATGAAAAGTCTAAGTTATTCAGTACTTTAATGTAAATAAAACTGTTTAGATAAACTATATAATATAATCACGATAAAAGCATTACAGAAATTTTTATCACAAAGTGAGGTAATATTGGGGAGTAGCAGAAACGTTTCCTCACACACCAATTAAACATAAATCAGACAAAATGTTAACAAAAGATAAATAGGTAAGACACAATTGATATGAGTAATTCAGTAGTATGGATTTTCTTTCTTTCTTTTTTTTTTCTTAATCGCAGGCAAGTCTATTGTAAAAGGTATCAGAACGACGAAAATATGACAAAACAACGGATAGATATTCAAAGTAATAATAAGTAGAAAATAGTTCAACTTACAAAAAGTCCTTCAGGAACGCCTCCTTGCATTTGAAGTGTGGGATTCACGAGGTTCTGCACTAGCGAAGCACTTCACCCTTTACTGTGAGGGTGTTGATGGAACTTATCACACGTTACCCTAATCACATCTACGTATTTCACTGGTATTAACAACAGACATTATCACGCGACGGAACTATGTAGCATTGATAAATTTCTTGTTACTTGTATTTCCTGAGGCAATAATTTCGAAATATGTTGTAGCACTAGTTTAATTTCAACTGGGACCAAATGTATATTATCTTCATAAACATCTAAAAAGCAGTGAGAAACTTCAACCAATACCTTTGTAAACCGGTAATTTACGCAAGAAAAGATCTGTTGTAGATTCTTTGGGGCTAGAAAATTCAGAAACTACAGTATCAACGGTATTTGGATAATCCAAAGTATGAACTACTTTGATAAAAAGAAAAGGACCGCGAAACTAGATCGCACACCCAGTTCAAATAAAAAAAGTCAACTCCACAAAAAAACACAATTAGTAAAGCAACGCGTATCACTAAAATAATGTACCGTAAAACAAGCACGTGCGGTCGAGTCAACAAGTTCTATCACTTTTTTTCCCAACAGAAGATCAACAAAAACAATTAGTAAAGCAACCCGTATCACTAAAACCGTCCGTGTTCCGTAACCAAGAACGTCAAACACGTTACATATCAAACATACTTCCTTCAAATGGTAAACAGAACTACACTGCTACAGTTAATATACAACTTTTATTTCACAAGAAAAACAACTAAAAGCATGCGTGCTTGTTCATGTGTTACGTTAATCTATTCCGCATTAATTCTCACTATTCTCAAAGCAAAAAGGAAACAGTATTTTTAACGTAATTAATATATAGGAACGAAGAGCAAACTACAACTGTTCCTCTGTTTATATCAACTCGTTGCTATTCCAACCTCTTATCGTAAATTATCTAGACTTCTATATCCACATAAGGAACAAAATTTATATGAATGCAGCCATCACATCTACTAATTAATTACGAGCTGTTTATCATTTCCGATAAGTTAAAAAGTAATTTACGAATAATCCTATTTAAAATTCGTTCCTCGCAATTTATTTATTAATGAAAATCAATCTTCAATTAATCTATTTTTAAATTAATACACACGAGTTAAATTGCATACAAATCTGAACTATTCGAAAGTATTTACGAATTGGGTAGTGTAAAATGTTTAAGTACAAAAATGCACGTTACAAACAACTTTAAATCAAACGCATGGAAGCAAAAAGGGAGCTTGCATGCATTAGAAAATCAATAATTTCAAACCCAAATGTTTTCATTTTAAAAGTCAACGTTCGTTTATACAAATAATACGAAGCGGAGAAACCAAGAATTGTTATTTCAAACGGTCGATTATTTCAAGAAACAAAAGTTGTTAAATGTCAGGTTCATAGAATATTAAAAATGAACGTTAAGATAGAATTTCATAAAAATTGTTTACAACGGTCGATTTGTATAAGCAGCTACAATAACAAGTGCCTTGAGGAGTGAGTGGAATAAACGATCGATAATATAAAACAGACAGAGAAATGTATAAATAAAGCGTTGGGGTAGAAGTCACGTAAGATATGCACGGGTAATTGTGAAGGACGACTACAATATCGATTTTCTGTAACTTAAGAGGGGTTCTAAAGAAGACAACAAACATTCGTGGAACGGAGATAGATGGCGGATAGGTGGTGCACTGTGAAGACAGGAAATTATATCATTGGTTGAGGGCCAACAGTTTTCGAAAAGAGCGCGTACGTTACGGTGGTAAACTAAATTCATTTTAACAACACTACGAAAGTGGGATTTTTGGAGAAGTCGGTGTTCGTTACGTTAAAAATTTTAGGAAGCAGCTTAGAAAACAAGCTTTTCACATGAAACAGGTTCCACTAGGGGGTTGGAGAATGATATAAATACACGAACGAAGTTATTAAAGCTCTCTTTCTTTCATTTAGATCTTAATACGGGTTTAGATCTACAACATAATAGTAAAAGCTTTCGGTTATCAATTATTGTGTGTTCAATAAAGTTGCATTAAACATCCTATTAGAAATTATGAAAGCTGTAGTAGCGGACCGCAAGTTATAAAAGTGATTGCACGAGTTGGTGTTGTTTAGATAAAAGGTGCCGTTACAACGACAAAGTTAATGAATGGATGGATGATATTTGGGGTAAGCCAAACTGAAAGCAATTTGTATGCATAAAATATTGGTATGGAATGTTACTTTTGAGACGAAACTAATATCTGGGGAGAAGAACCGTAGTGGTAGCGGAGATATTGGATGGTGAGGATCTGTGGATCCTGGCATCAGCGTAGTAGATGGACACAACGACGAGGGGTTTCTGGTAGCCATCTCCAGCGGTGACGAGGAATAAAGGTGTTTCCAGGTAATGAACTTGAAATTTCTGTTTTTATATAAACCTTTGTGGATATTTTTGTGTTTGTGTGTTTCACTTATTGATGGCGTATTTATTACTTTAGAAACATGTTTAAAAAGGTACATGTGCAGGACAATTAATTTTGATTATTAAAAAAGGATTTATTGATGATATATAAGGGTTTATTCATGCTATGCAAATTGTGGTTGTAAGGAGTAAACGGGTCTGTAAATTTGTTTTCAATAATGCAAGGTCTAAAAAGCATTTACAAAAACTGGGTTATAATAAGCTCACAATAAACCGGTATGAAGTCAAAACCCAAAAATTATCTCGACAAAAATAAAAGCCATACGTTGTCTACGTGCAAGGTTGAATTATAATTTTCTACATCAAAACAAGGCATGACGGGTGAACGCCGGCAAATCAACAAGCTATTATCAAGTTAATACCTTATATGTGATTTTCCAATGCTCCACCCGAAGGTACTACATTGGCTAGGAGGCGAGTTTTTTGTTGCCTAGAAATTTAGAATTTTGCCGAACCCTTGCCGTTCCAGGCAAGGTAGAGATCTTTAACGTGCATAACAACACTCACACACGGGACCTCCATTTAACCTCTCATCCGAACGAGGGCGTAATTTTTTTGAAAAATGCTTGCCTGCCATTTTTCAAGCAGTCGGCCGTGTCGGGATTTGAACCCAAAACCTTGGGATCCGTAGTCTTACGCTTACTACATTGATCCACGGCGACGCCTCAAGTTAATACCACAGAAATCCCAAGGTATGGACAATAACCCAGAGCACGTCTCAAACTTTGACCGAAGGACGCAGATAAACCAATAATGTCAGGTGGAGGCGTTGTTTTAAATATCACACGAATCAGTCTTTCTTCAGCCAAGGCATGCTTTATAGCAGTTCAAGTCAGAAAATCACGCGAAGTGAACATAGTAAAATTAAATAATTGTATTTTGTGGAAGTCGTGATAAAAAGTTTAAAAATAATAGTAGTAGTGCAAATATACAAGAGAAGTTAGCCATTGACTGAAAACCGTAAGTTAGCAATTTTTAATTAAACATAACTTTAATATTTATAACTTAGGCCTCGAAATTATGATCTAAATTACCAGCTGAATTATCATCTAAAGCACCATCTAAATTATCATATAAATTGTCATCTAAATTATTATCTAAATTTTTATCTGAATACGTATCTAAACATTGGTCTGGAACTTTAAAATACAGATCTAAAGCTAAATTTGCATTGGAACAGTAAACGGAGTGTTATTCTAAACATTGAATGGGTGTTTGGCCAAGCTGTCATACAAAATCAACAAGTAAACTCAAATGAAAACAATCCAGGGGTACTGGTTAACTACACGCAGCACCAGTTCGAAGGATTGGAAACACGCAGGGAAAACACAAGTCAGAAATAAGAACAATTTTTAATAGCATAAGGCATTAATTTCATTTTGAACACTTACATTTTTCATATATTGAAATATTTATGTAAAGGGTTATCAAAAATCTTTTAAGAATTACGTAGAGCAAAAGGGAAACCTCATTGAACGTTCAAAGGTATTTCCAGTAGTAAATAGTGTTATTTTTGGTGGTTTTAAATTGATTTAAGGGAATTACAATTTGGGGACAAACAAATTGATATTGTTATTTGATTTAGGGGTTTGTTTTTAGATAGTGAATCACATTATCAAAGTTATAAAGCTGTAAAGTATATATATTCTTGGTCATTATATAAATTTTGGTTAGTTTCGTTTATATCATTTAAGTAGGGAAGTGCTAGAGAAAAGGGGGGTAAAACTTTTTTGTTATCGTACGGTCTTGCACTCTGTGTAGATTGAGCTGAGCTAGTCGAGGCTTATAAAAAAAATTGTATTTAAAATTTGAAGTTGAGGTTATTTAGAGACACAGAGCGGTGGCGGGCAGCAGGAAACTGAACGTTAAGTACATCGGCGGGCGGCAATATCATAGCAATATATATAAATAAAATAAAAGCATCTGTAAAAACCTTATGAAAACCAAAAGAGCGAATTTACCTATACAGAATTATTGTTTTGTAGATGTCAATGCAAATATTACTCTGATCTGTATAGGTAAATTCACTCTTTTGGTTTTCATAAGAGGGTTTTTACATATGCATTTATTTTACACAATTAGATTTATGCCTTGACTAGCTCAGTTATACCCTGCACAGAGCGAACGACGATATGATAGCAAAAAGTATTTTTGTTGATTTTTACACAAAAATTACCTATATTACATGTGAGCTTTATGCTTATGAAATATTTGAAATAAGACATGCAACATTTAAGAAATCATAAATTTAAATTCTGATCTTGTATCTTTTTGTTGACTGCCACGGAAGCTTTGTGGCCTAGATAGATTGTTAGTTCGAGTCGATGACCATTAACTTGGCTTTTAACCCAGTAATTCACAGTTTTCCAATAACTTGTGGACGTTCTTTAGTGAATTTTATATTCCTACTTGATAATTACTTAGATAATTTCTTAGATCCTCACTCAGATCCTTACTCAGATAGTTTCTTAGAACAGTACTTAGAGTCCTAAATTAATAAATGGTAAAGATTATGTTTACATTAATTAAATTTAGACACGTTTTTAATACTAACGGCAAATTTTTACAAACCCGTACTTCACGCGCACTTCTACTGTTTTTCACTTGAATCTTTACGTTATTTTATTTTATGTCACTTTTGACT
Organism: Platerodrilus igneus; assembly: GCA_036346225.1. Taxonomy (NCBI): domain Eukaryota; kingdom Metazoa; phylum Arthropoda; class Insecta; order Coleoptera; family Lycidae; genus Platerodrilus; species Platerodrilus igneus. The sequence goes on along the minus strand of JARFIW010001377.1, from coordinate 207,071 downwards.
TCACTTAATTTCAGATTCACGTAATACATTTGTCTAGAGTGGTACTGCCGTGCGTCGTTAAGGGAATAAATGACTTATCAGTTTCGGTTCCTTATAAGAACAAGTTCGTTCCCTCCTATCTCTTAATCTGTTGGGTTTTATTCAAAATTGCTTACTCTATGCATTTAACTTTGCACGTATTTAAACGTTTTGTGTTGGGATTTGCTAACAAGTGTTGTTATTCATGCTTGAATCATTACGTAGACATACATTTTATAAAGGAATTTATTAAAATTTTCTTTTAATTCTGCACGTATACCAAAACTCAAGATTTCATATTTTGTTTAGCCATGCCGGGCTTTACTAAAATGTGGCAATTTCTACATTTATAATGTCACGTGCGCCTTTTGCCCTAATATCTATACCTTATGGCGTTATAAAATATGTTCGTTTTTCTAAAGTTTGTTTTATGTGTTTTATTGCCTTCTATTTCTCGCGCAATGCGTTGAGTTTGAAAGAGATTTGTTTCACATTTAAATATGCCTAATTTGTATTTATTTGCAGTTTATGAATGCTTTAAATGTTTTTAAAATGAATTGAGTTGCACTCAGAGTTATTTATTTTACTAAATATGGTTCAGTTATTACAGAATGAGCTTCCTTGTATTTTCTACAAGGTGATTTGTATTTGCTTTGGCGCTTGAGAATGTTTTAAATGTTTATAAATGTATTGAATGATTTTCAAAATCGATGAAATAATAACTTAGACTTTTATGCAAAGCCTAAATGATCATTTCAAATCGAGCTAGTAATTGAAAGATGGAAAATATAAGGTCTTGAACAGGACTTGAACCTGTATCTTGATTTTGCCGGAACCATGCGTTTACCAATTACGTCACCGAGACCGATGACGACAATTAGGAAATTTACAAGATACAGGTTCAAGTCCTGTCCAAGACCTTATATTTTCCATCTTTCAATTACTAGCTTGATTTGGAATGATCATTTGGACTTTACATAAAAGTCTAAGTTATTATTTCATCTTATTCACTGTAATACGAGGGTGTTTATCAACTTACCTTGTGTAATTAACTACCTAATATATATATATATATATATATATATATATATATATATATTACTGTAGTTTAATAGGGCATAAGAGGTACTAACAAGGTCAAATAATTGGTTATTGCAATGTAAGGTGCGTATATAAAAGTTAAGCAAAGTTGGAGACAATTTTAGGAAAGATCGGATGACAATTGACCAATTTTCAGTAAATATTAATATTAATTAGGTATGAAACTTAATTGCGTAAAGCAGAGTTAAGATTTATTAGGAAATAGCCTATAGATATGTTAATTAGAAAGCTTTTATGTTTTTAGCATAAAGGTCGATAATTGAAGACGGTTTTAATTATTTAGTAACACATTTCGAGCGTCAGTTATATATTTTGTGTAAATATAAAGCATTGTAAATAGGTTCTGGGTAGCGAGTATAAAGCTTGTCAACAAGTATAATAGTTGTTGGAAGAAGGACGTTAACCAATAAACACGTGCAAGTACGAAACATAGATCGATAATTAAAAGAGAAAGATAATATGTTACACGAAGTAGCAAAGGAAGGACAATAAGCATATGTTTAGTAATCATTAACTTTTGAAACGTTAGACAATGAAATTTAGAGGCAAACGAGTGAAACAAAGACGCGATGTGTTTTCTGCAGGTGTTAGTTGAAATAGGAATGAGAAATCTGTAGGGGGGCACAAATAGAGTACGATTGTTAGATTAGGTGTACAAAAGCAAGATAGACGATAGTATCGATCGGTTAGGTAAAACAGAGCTTATGAATAGGGGGATAAAAACAACAATATATAACACACGGGTTAGACAAAGATAAGAGAAAGGCACAACGAAGTTGAAAATTTAGGAATGGAAATGACAAAGACAGGAACATTTTAAAATACAGGTTAGAGCGAACTGACAAATATGCGCGTGCAATAGGGGCGCATTGTGCAGATTAAAATAAAACGACAGTTATCAGACGATTTCATAGAAAGCGGCGGCCGTTGAGATATTTAATGAGCTTTTCTTCGTAAAGCGTTTATTTGTTATTTAAAACTCGTAGATTGATGCGACCGTTAACAAGTTTTAGCAAAATAACTCAAGGATAATCGTGTGTTTTGAGAATTGAGCGACCGTTTGTTGTTTGTGCTGTGTGTTGATTTTCTGCAAACGGTGGACGGTTGGAAAAGATACCAAAAAAATATGTTATAGTGGTGGTGAAGATAGTTTCAAGGAGGTGGTTTTGCAGGCTGTATAAACCATAAAGAGGTAGAAAAAGCTCTTTTCTCTTCGCTTCTCGTTTTGAGTTTCATCGCCAATCAAGTTACTTACAAGGGCAAATATAATTAAATAAGTTTAGAGTTTACTAAAATTTAATAAGCACAAGTGGGCGCTAAGTTATATGGCAATGCTGAAGTAAATATAGTTCTGTAAATAATCAAAGCATAATACCACGTAAGTACAATTTTACTACTTGTCGTTGGAGGTGTTTTGTGTACTCGGGGTACTTAGCGAGTGTATGGATGGACCAGTAGCTTTTGTATGGAGGAATCTGGATAGGAGCGTGTTGTTCTGGATGGTGAGAGACCACCTGAAGAAAGAGTTTGAACGTGCAGTTTAGAGGGACGACTACGTTGGAGATGGTTTCCACGTAGAAAGCTGGGGTGCTACAATCCAGGTAACTCTACATGTGTAAAACTTTTGTTTTTTTGTGATATTGTGGTGTTTATAACAATTTAGTGGTTGTATTATAGGGACATTTGATTTGATGATTTAGAAAGGACTATATGAAAAATTTATTTATGTAATAATTTTGTGGTATAAAATGAAGGTGTAATTTTGACTTTTTGTGCAAGGTAAAAGGGTTTTTGATAATTTCAGTGCCATAGTCAGCACATAGGTAAATGCAGGTTTTTACTATGAGTTCCTATTAGACCTGGGGTTTAAAGTAAAGTTGAAGGATAAGTCCAGTTACTTTTGATATAATTATTTATGTAATTATAAAATATTCAAAATTATTTTCTTTAAAATGATTTTCTTTCAAAATTAATAGTTTGGTTAAATAATCAAAATATTTGAGGAATGTACACGAAATTTGGAATAGTATTTGGATGTGTAAATAAATGGTGATGTACTTTTGGAAGTCAACTTTTATTGAACTAGTAGGATAGAATTTTCAGTGAACGTATGAGCAGCCGTGGCATATATCCCTGAGAAAGCTAGAGGTTTTGGCGTCCGAACTGGAAAGCATCTTTAGAAGATATTGATGTAGGGGATATGAAGTGCAAGTCTAAGTGGTAGGGCTTCATTTTCAGGTTGGTACAAAATTGTATGACAACACAAATTTTTTTAAGCGACCACCCAGGTAAGCTACGTGTCATTTTGACGTCTAAAGTGTGGGGTACGAATTTTAGGGCTTCCTTCCAAGCAAGGCTACGCAGCACCACTTGAAGCCCTATTATTATCTTATTAGTTTAAATAAATTCCCCAAATTCTACTTACGTTAATCAGCAAAAGAATTCTTTATATTTGTATCACTTATCTGTCACTATACAATTTCACTATTAAAATATTCTTACGCGTGACTCTTAGATTCAAAGTAACGCAGCTTGGCCTTGTTGAGTTAAAACTGAGCTCTATTATCATTGCTTGCTGTTAATATATGGGTTGATCCCACTTGGATGTGGGTTTGGCTTACAAGTCCGTCGCTAATCTTAACCAATGAGGTTTTTGTATTTCCTACACTTGAAGTGGTTTTCTGATGTAACATATTCTTTTCCCAGGCAATGGTTGTTTGCTTATAGATACCTCGTTATCAGACCATACGGCGTTTTGAGTAAATAATCGTTTTTCCATATTATACAAAAATACCTGATGTAATTTTAATTTCGATTTTCATCTATGTTTATTTATTTACGCATCTTTAATTACATTAACTTATCAAAAAAATGTTGATTGTTTCTACGCACTTACACAAAGCTTTGTTAACTTTTATCTCTTATCTCCGCATTATATCATAACTAATTAGAATCCTTTTGAATGCGTGTTTCAGTACATAAACTATGATTACTTCTAAATACGCGTGCTTCTACTGAAAAATATCGTTGTTTGCATTACTTAAAATTAATAAAGCTCTATATACTGGGTGTTAAATATTTGTTCTTTACCTAATGTATGAATTACTTATTTAGATGCTAAGTATGCGTCCTATTGTTATCAGATATGTTTACTTGCGTCGCTTAAAACTACTTATGCTCTATATACAGGGTGTTAAATGCTTACTATTTACAAACTATTCCAATTACTCAATTTTCTACTAAATAAATGCAGTTTTCTGCTTCCTATCGTAATTTATGATTACTAAACGACCATTGCTATAAAATACACCCTTAAACAACCCCTCATCGCAGCATATATATATATATATATATATATATATATATATTGTAGTGGATTTAAATGGTTAAATTTGGGAATAAACAATGCAATTTCAAACATCCTGTGTAGAGAAAGGAACCATTTATATACGCGCAAAATTTATTTCATTTCTTTAATTTAAATTATCAAGCATTGACGTATTGTTATAATTAGGGATTAAAAGGTAATAGGTTCATAAAGAAAATCAGTTTTATAAGCCAATAGAAATGCAGAATTAATTTAATTTAGTTTAATTCAACGGGTAATAACGTCAAAAAACGCATCAGAACATGTAAAATCAATAATCCCAAGGCGAAAAGCTTTCTTAACGAACAAACAGACGTCGGTTGTATAGAATACTGTGAAATGTAAGCTCCGAGAACTGTTATTTTAAACGAGCATTAATTAGGCACACCTGCATGTTGGAAAGGTCATCTTCTGCTTATTTGTGAACATAACAAGGCGAGCTTTGAGGAAAATATTGTTCAATCGTCGGTGGTTTCGCATAAACACTAACAAGATTTTCTTAAGGAGCAGTAGGGATGCCCAATCAATAATATGCTACAGAATGAGACGGATAGAAAAGCATTCGCTTTAGTACGCACGTATTCGATCTACGTGGAGTCCATAAGACGCGGACAGCAATATCGATTTTTACAACTCAAGTAAAGGTTAGAATGCGTCATCAAATATGCATAGGACATGAATAAACATATTACAGGCGGAGTTTTGTGACGTCACTGAACTGTATTATTGGTCGAAATAGATAGTTCTACAACAGACGAACACGCGACAGGTGGTTGCGATAGTTTGTATGATATAGCGTGTTGACGAGGGAATATTTCTGGAAGTTTTAAAACGGTTATACAAAAGTTGCGGAAATATTATTTTCAGTTAAGAATTTCACGTAAAGTATGGCCAAGGGGCCTGGTTTTATTGTATAAATACAGGAAGAAAATTAATAAGGCTCTGTTTAATTTCGCATCGTTTAACGACGTATAATAATCAAGTAACGAAGCTTGTGAGTATTAAAAATTTGTAAAATTCAGTAAAATAGTATTAGATTGTTTGTGGCCTTATAGTTAGTAACGCAAATAGTGGCGAGTAATTTAAATTTAACTGAGGTCCACGAATACTTTAACAAGCTCGTAAATTAATAATGCAATAATAAACAAGTGTAATATACATGGATTTGGATGTTGGAATTGATGTTAATTGGTAGCACGAAACTCAGCTTAAACTGAGTTCTCATCTATAAACATCTGGTGGAGCAGCACGTATAATAACGGAGCCGAGGGGTTCAGGAATACAAAGCATCTTCAACGGAGATGGAATTTTGAAGCTTTTCCAGGTAACGCATTCCAATTTGCTGGTTTTTTTTGATAAACTGTTGAAATTATTTGTGATGTGTGAGTGAACTTTGATGGTTATTTTGGTAATTTAACGTATTGAAAGAGATACGTATAACTGACTATTATTATGGTATATTGAATATAAAACAAAAGGTGTACGTAAAGCTTATTAAATTTCTTGATGAATTTAAATTTAATTGTTAAGAGTACATGGGTTTTTAAGTTTGTAGTAATAGTATGCAAAGTGAAAAGCATACATTAATAAACTGGGTTATAATGAGTTCACCATACTCCAGTGTGCAGTAATAAATAAAAATAAGGTATTATTTGGGACCCATTTACTCCCGTTGCATTAAATGTGTTTGAAATTACAATTTTAAAAACAAAGACTCTACAAAGATAGTATTTATTGAGGTGTAACTAGAGCACCGAACTGTACATAACTATGAATTATTGTTTGTAAATAGCGGTAAATAAGTATTGTATGATTGTTGTATTATTTTGTAATTTTATTGAATGGTGTGTGAATGGTGAAGAGAATGATAGTAAATTTAGGTATCCGAGAGGCGGCACAGCTGAGCTAGCCAGGAAAGTTGCCGAAGAAACTAATTTGATGAAGCAGAATCCGGGTAAGAAATTTTTGTAAAATTTTATAATTTTGAAAATAAATTTGTTTTTGACACTGGCGATGTTAAGAGGTTTTAAAAGCTAAGTTCCACGGCAATTTATGACGCCCAATCCGAGGGGCTCGAATGTTTTTTTAGATAGTACCAGAGCATAAATTAAAAAGTTTCACGGCAATATATATATATATATATATATATATATATATATATATATATTATGACATTTGACATTTATCAAAGGATCTACAAAGGTAGTTCGTTAGTGCTACGGATAAAACCACAAATTTTCCATTTTATCAAGCTATACTAAAAGTTAAAAACACTACGGTTAACAAAGATTGATGAATAGTTACTTGTTGAAAGCATAAATAGGATATTACGTACTAGAAGTACAGCGTTTGAAGTTTATAAAAAGCATTATTATTTGTTTGCATATACGAAGGGTATCTAATGCATCTTCGGTTGAATGTGTATAGGTTTTGTCTTCAGTTTAGCATTTGTAATTTTTGCAGGATACTGTATGCCAATTATAATTTTGAGTTACCTAAAATAAGATATGTTTAATACATTTAAAATATAAATCAACATAAAAATTTTGAAATGTCAAATAAAATGTAAAATAAAACAAAACTGTTATAAAATAGTAGTTAAGTAGAATTAAGTTTTATATGTTGAATGCACCCCTTATGTTATATTAGTTAGTAGGCTAGAAATAAGTTTGTTTTTTGTTGTTGTCGAGGTGATAATGGTTTTAAAAGGAATTAATTATAAAATTGTTTAAAAAGATTATTAGAAAATTTTTGAAAGAGTTTACACATAAATTTTTGTACTTTGATAAAATTGTTTTGCTAAGAGCTTGTACTGAGAATTTTGAAAAATTTAAATATACATGTTAAAGTGCATGCATTTCATTTAATCTATTAAAAGGAAAGTGAAAGTGAAACGACGAAAATTAATTTGTTAAAGAAAAAAGGAATTCAAATATACCACCATAGGGGCATCCTTTGTTGTGGTTCAGGAGTTGCAGCTGATCAGTTAATTGGTGACGTATAAGGTGTTCGTAGTTGTAGAGTAATAAAACAATTAGTGGTTGAAGTAGTTCCATAAGAGAACCTAAAACTAGAGGAAAAACATTATTGTATTTTATACTAAGACATATTATTTAATAGGCACTCACTGAAAGCGCTTGAGGCAACTTTGTGTATCCTGTTCTAATCCTGTACAACCAGACACATTCAACGGAGTTACAGGTATAAAAGTTAATATTATCTACTCTTCATATTAAGTAATTTTGAATAAATTAAATTTCAAACGTTAACTAGAATAAATAATTGCAGAACAGATTTATCAATCTTTGTTTAATCGGTATACGTAAGCACGACTTAGAGGTTAAGTTTGATTTTGATCGTATACGCTTTAGGTGCTTGTGTTTCAATACCTGTAAGGGGACAAAGAACCTACTTCTCCTTACAGAGTTAAAATACTAGATACAGTTTCCCTGAGAAAGAGTTTCAAAAAAAAAAAAGCCGTGGCATAATTGAATTGAGAGAGTTTTATTTTAATCAATTACAGACTAACACCATATTACAGGTTGCACCTATTATTTTACTCGTATATTTAAGCATCATTACATATAAAATATCAACATACATAACAATATATATCATCTCGATTTGATATTTTGTCTAGTAAGACAGTAGTAAATGACGTTTATTAATTCGGTTCCTGACTGAGGCATTACAAGCTACACTTTAGTTTTAACTATTGATCCAATTTATTTCATAATCATTTGCAACTAAATTGAAACTCAGACTGAACTGATGGATCATCCGAGATTTGTGTCTTTTTATAGTTAATTCAATTGTTTAAATGATTTCTCATACAAAGGAAAAGAATCTCGATTTATTCAAATAACCTTCTAAATCATTCCCTCTTGTAAGCTTTATAATGTCTTTGTAGCTGTCGCTCAATTTATTGTTCCACCGACTGCCGAATGCATTGTCTTTTCCGAGTTTAGACTGTTTGAGACCTTGTTACAACATATATGACCTACAAAACAAATACAGGCCTAGTTGAACCACCGCTCATATCATTTTTCATTGAATAAATATTAAGCAAACGATTATCGAACATCTACTGTACAAATAATATATAAAAATAACATTAAAAATCACATCTATACACAATTATAATTAAAATTAGACATCTTCAAATTGCACCAGTACAGTATCTTTAGGAACATTTTCACCCACTTTATGCAATATTCCACAAACTCGTGCATCCCTTGTGGCACGTACAATAAATTCCATTTTCATTGCAATTATAACAACTACCGGATCGCCTTTTTTAATTTGATCCCCTATATTAACTAAAATCTTATCCAAAACGCCTGGCATCGGTGCCAAAGCAGCATTGCTAGTACTCAAGGATGACTCTGCTTCTTCCAGTAAAAATTTTGGTTGTTCCACTTCATACTCGAGCTTGCCGTTCTAAAACAAGAGATTTTTAATAAACGTTTGTTACTTTGGTAAGTAATAATAAACAAAAGACAATTTACCTCTAAATCGTTAAAGAAATCAAGCAATCGTTGAATTGAGGTCTGTGACATTATGAGAAGCTGATAATAAATAACTTCACAGAAATAAAATATATTTCGTCTTAATATACGACAAAGACTAGCTTTAATTAAAAAAGATATCTATTGATATTTTTGCTCTAATATCAAGTGAACTTTTGGCATTTTTTTATTTACATAACTTCCTATTATTGCTTAAGTCCACAATAATTATAATAATTAATCACTAGCGTCTTGATAAAATATCTACGTACAGGGTGGCCTTTTTGATGTAGCTAATTTTTCCTAAATTGTTGTGTGGCTTAATAAACGTTTGGAAGAACTTTTTCCTTTAATTGCATACAGAATAATATAGCTACTCTAGAATACCATTAAATATAATGGAAACCCTTTGACCAAAAAATAAATAAAACATTTTAACGACTACGTAGTCATCATCTTAACGCAATTAAATAAAGGTAAGCTTGTCGTATTAGATAAAAATTAAGCGCCCTATATTTAATTTTCCAATGCTCCAGGCGAAGTTACTACATTGGTCGAGGCGAGTTTTTTTTTGGAAATTCTAAATCTTGCGGAATCCTTGCTGTTCCAAGCAAAGTAGGAATCTTGAACGGCGTGAAAACACACTATATTTTACTTCTTGTACTGGCCCGCCCTTGAAATATGAATGCTTTTGTATATTAGGGTCTTTTAGGTATAAGTCAGTCGAGTTAAGGATGCGATGCCGTGCGGTTGTGTGTCTAGGCACGTATCCTCCCGTCGTGTATTAATGATTGTTGATTTGTAAACTGAGTGAGTTATGAATTAAGTAGTCATTTTAATCGATGTGGTAGTGACAGCATCTTTGAAATTCGTTCATTGTTGGATTACTATAACAAATAAGTTTGAGTAGTTAGAATTTTGTTCATTTGCGAATAGCAACGCTGTATGTGTATATCTATAAGGAGTGTCGTTTAACCTCGTTGCGATTGTATTTTACGGCACGCCGAGTATTGTGCATTTGTTTCTACTTTGTTACATTATTTTATAACATTATTTCATTAAACCCATATAAAATAGGCTGCGAGTTGGTTCATTCTTTCTAAACAGGTAATAGCGAGACAACGAAACTATACAGGCATCTACGTGTATCCAGGAGGGTTGTGGCTAGCCAGGGGTCAACACCTCAAGGGCAACCGCTTCTGTGACGAGTCGTAAAGCATAGACAAACATTATAATTTGGCGCCTAACGTGGGGCGTTTATTGTCACGCTATACCCGAATAGCAGTGGGTGAATCATACTGTTTTACACAAAGCTAAAAGGGTTTGTGGAAATCTCACCGAAAGATATTTTCGCTATGAATAGACAAAAGTGAAGGACTTGTATTTGATTGTTGGAATATTTACCTGTAATTGAACAAGTGGTTATTCCTTATCGTTGAGCAGGGGTGTTTTAACAGCTCATCACAGACTAACCGTTATTCCCAAGGTTACGTTGCGGAATTTGGGCAATTTCAATTTCTAGACTTTGATACTAATTAGGTTAAATACTTTAAGTCCGTATCAAGTTTGTGTGTACGAATAATAAAATTAAAATAGACACGAGTGGCGGTGTAAGCTTAAGCTATAACAGGCTTTATGATGAAACACGTTTTTCGATGTTCTCTGAAATTTAATGCCGCATACGTATAATACGCGATTGCGAAATAAAAAACAAACTAATTTCCAAAAAACTGATAAAATGGCAGATTCTGAGATTGCGGAAGCATTAAATCAGTTAGTTGCAGCTGTTATTAATATGAATTGCAACAATGCAGTTCTAAAGGAGTCGATTGAACAGATGAATTTAAATATTTCAGTTAATATGAAGAAATTGAGTAATGACGTAAACCGGGTGTCGGAATCGGTGAAAGAGGTAGGAGCTAGTGATGTTGAAAATTTTAGGGATGAAAATGTTGTGAACCAACGGGAAACTAGCGGCATTGTTCCCATGGTAGCCGGGACCCAAAATTATATGAGTTTATACAAAGATTTGGGAGAGGCGAACTTGTACTTTTCGCCAGAAGGATCTGTACATCCGGTAATTTTTATTAAAAAACAAGAAACGATAATGCTAGAAGCGGGAGTCCCTGATACTAGAAAAGTTCCCTTGATTGTTGATAATTTGCGTGGTTCGGCCCAAGATTGGGGTGTTTTGAAAGAAAAACGCGTAAAGAGTTTTAAAGAATTTAAGGAATTATTTTTAAACCGGTATTGGGGAGTTGAAGAAGAGAGGAAGCTGTTTCAAAAGATCAAATTTGGTTGTTATGATAGGGAGTCAAGGGCCGATTATTTTTTAAAGCTGGTAAGGGAAGGGAATTTCTTGACGGTCCCCCTTGAGGAAAAAGAACTCATTGCTTTATTAAAAAACCACTTTCCGAGCGAGACTCAGTGAGGTATTGTAAACTGCATACCTAGGACTTTAGATGAGGTGGAAATTTATTTAAGGGTGGTAGATAAAACTTACCAAATTTCCTATAAAAATAGTAACAATTCTGACGCGAATTGGCGTGGGATAGGTACGAATAATGAACAAAACTGGGGTGCGCGTTAGAGTACCAGGTCGAATACGTCAAATTCTGGGGGCGGTAATAATGTCCGTTCCGAAAACAGACCAAATAATAATCACAATTATAGTAATGGTAATAGGGATGAGGGGCGCCGTGAACATCAAGTGACTAGTAGCTCGGGTGGAAGTCAACCACCGGCTGTGGCCACTTTATTTAATAAAAACGGGGATGAGCTTCTGTTGGAAGCACAAAATAATATTAAGTCGGTTGCTTTTTGCACCGTCAATAGAGGCTACTGTTGAGGCTATATTAGTTGATTCGGGCAGCCAAGTTACGTGCATTTCGAAGGATTTCCTATATAAATTATTACAAGTTAACGGTAATATTTTACGTTTACCGTTTACGTCGACCATTCTGGTTATTGCTACAGGCAAAAACTGCGTTGTTGAAGATCAATTTTTTGTAAATTTTAAATTTCAAGATTTCGAAGTGCCTTATCCGTGCATGGTAGTTCCGGGTTTGATTCGAGACGTAATTTTTGGCTGTGATTTCTTTTCTGATTATCAAATTAAAATAGATTTTTCAAGAAACTGTTTATTCGGTAGTTTTGAGGGAAAGACAAGAAGCATAGAGTTTAGTATGGAACCACAACCGGATGTTCGGTTAACAGTTTGTCAAGTATCAGAAGAAAAGTGTGATGAAAGTAGTTTAAAAAAAAAGATAATGCCGTGTGAGGTGTCTGAAATCGAGGAGGTGGTAAATCGTGCGGAGAACTTTTCGCGGGAAGAAAAAATAAGTTACGTGAATTGTTGTTGTCGTATAGGTCGATATTTTCGAACCAACTGGGTAGGACGAATATTTATTGTTACGAAATTGAGTTGTAGGATGACACGCCATTTTTTGTAAAGTCATACCCAATTCCGTATGCATATAAGGATGATGTGAAGCGTCAGATAGAAGAGATGGTAGTGTGGAATGTTATTGAGGCAAGGCTGACGGAATATATCAGTCCATTAGTTGTAGTTAGGAAACGGGATGGGGCAATAAGGGTTTGCTTGGACGTGCGATTCCTGAATAAACGCATGGTCAAGGATCGGGTAAAGCCGCCCAATCCTACCGAGTTGTGGTATAACTTTTCTAGCGGCCAACGCTTAAGCGCGCTTGATTTAACAGCGAGTTACTGGCAAATTGAAATTAAGCCAGAGCACCAAAAGTTTAAGGGGTTTTTATATGAGGGAAAAACTTTTTTTTTTAGGTCTTGTCTTTCGGGCTAAGCACGGCTGTGGGGTCTTTCATACGGGCGTTAGATATGATCCTAGGGGTAGAGGTAGCATCGTATGTAATTGCGTATGTTGATGACCTTCTTGTGTATTCACAGGGAGCCGAGGAACATTTGATTCATTTAAGAAACATATTTGAGAAATTTGAAGCTGCCGGTATCACCATAAAGTTAAAAAAAATCTCATTTTGCCAGAAATACAGTTGTTTTCCTGGGTCATATTATATCAACAGAAGGGGTGGCGGTGGACCCGTCTTGAGTAGAAGCGATCAATTCGTTTCCGGTACCACGAAATATTCGACATTTAAGTGATTTTCTGGGGGTGGTCAACTACGAGCGTAGGTTTTGTGAAAAGTTAGCCAATTTAATGGGGCCGTTGTTGGAGCTTTTAAAAAAGGGTGTTCAGTGGCGTTGGGGATCGAGGCAGCAGGAGGCGTTTAATAAAGTAAAAGCAACTTTTTTATCGGTCGCTATCTTGAAGCATCCATGTCTGGATCGCGAGTTTTTTATTCAAACCGACGCTTCGAATATTGGTCTAGGAGGATGCCTATTCCAAATTAACCCGGAGACATCGGAGAAAGAGATTATTGCATTCACGAGCCGTACGTTACGCGGGTCGGAAAATGGCTATTGTGTAACTGAGAAAGAGGCATTGGCGGTATTACATTGTTTGCAGCAGTGGCGAATATTTGTTCTAGGGCGGGAGCTAACTGTGATTACGGATCACAAATCGTTGTCATTTTTAATGTCTTGCAGACTACTAAATTCTCGTTTAACTAGATGGGTGTTGTATTTCCAGGAATACGCTTTTAGGGTTGAATATTGTGTGGGAAGGGAGAATGCTCTTGTGGACACTCTATCTCGTTATCCAATCAAAGGAATCATAGAGCCGGAATTTGTTGAGAGAGGTTCGAATGAGATATGCGCCTTAAAAAATCAGAATCGTGTAAGGGGGTTATGCGTAGTATGAAAAATATTGTTGAGGAACAAGCAAAGGATGAATTCTGTTGTAAAGTGAGGTCTGAGTTAAAAAAGGAAAAAATTGTAAAAAGGTATGCTGATTGGTATATTGTCCATGGTGGCATTTTGTTTAGGCGAGACCATGACGGTTCGCGCGGGTTTAAGGTATGCATTCCCGCCTCTCAGATTTGTAAGTTTGTTTGGCAAGAGCATGTCGAGAACGGACATTTTGGAGTAGAAAAATATTTTCAGATGTTTTGCAGGGATTATTATTTTGCGAGAATGAAACATTATATACAGAAAATTATTTCAAGTTGCGATTTGTGCCAGAAGTCGAAAAGTTCGGTAAAAAGTTTTGGCGAGTACCATAGTGTATTGGCCGAAGCACCAAATAAAATCATTTGTATAGACTTGATGGGTCCACTTCCGGTATCAAGAGGAGGGGCGACCCAATTATTTGCTGCAGTAGATGCTTTCAGTAAATTTGTGGTTTTATACCCGTTTAAGTGCGTTAATACGGCCGCTATTCTTCGTTGTTTATTTAATAAATATTTTGTGGAGGTTGGCAAACCAGAGGTCATTTTTTCGGATAACGGTAGCCAGATGACGAGCAAAAAATGGAAAGTGTCGTTGGAGGCAGTAGGTGTGAAGGTAGCTCACACGTCAGTGTACTTTCCACAAGGAAACATGACAGAGCGTGTCAATAGGGAAATTGTGCGGATGTTACGGTCACTGTGTTATTCAGCTTATGGGGGGTGGGCGTTGGTATTGGATAAGGTGGAAAAGTGGATAAACAGGGCATTCCACGATTCTACGGGCTTCAGTCCATTAGAATTGCATTTTGGAGCTCCCATAAATAACCCCATGGTTAAGAGTATTGCCTTTCCTACTAGTCTTGAACAAGGTGATGATCGGGACAAAATTATAACTTTGGCGTATGATCGGTTAAAATCGAAGGCCAAAAAACGTAGATTGCGGCATCAAAGGGTAAACAAAAAATGTATTGTTTTTAAGGTAGGCCATAAAGTACTGGTTCGCACTCATCCCCAGATTTCTGCCGAGGATAGAGAGATTAAGAAATTCTTTTTACTGTATTCGGGGCCTTCTACAGTAGTGGCCAAGAGAGGGCCGAATTCATATGAGGTTCAGGACAATGCCCGAGGTGTTTCGTTGGGTATACAAAATGTACGCAATTTAAAACCATATATAGGACGGACCAAAATCTGCACGCAAAACTGATAGTATAAGTTCAAATTAATTACCAAGCAAGCTTAGTCAGTAAGTTAAACTTGTATGGGGGTGATGTACTGGCCCGCCCTTGAAATATGAATACTTTTGTATATTAGGGTCTTTTAGGTATAAGTGAGTTGAGTTAAGGATGCGATGCCATGCGGTTGTGTGTTTAGGCACGCGTCCTCCCGTTGTGTATTAATGATTGTTGATTTGTAGATTGAGTGAGTTATGAATTAAGTAGTCATTTTAATCGATGTGGTAGTGACAGCATCTTTGAAATTCGTTCATTGTTGGATTACTATAACAAATAAGTTTGAGTAGTTAGAATTTTGTTCATTTGCGAATAGCAACGCTGTATGTGTATATCTATAAGGAGTGTCGTTTAACCTCGTTGCGATTGTATTTTACGGCACGCCGAGTATTGTGCATTTGTTTCTACTTTGTTACATTATTTTATAACATTATTTCAGTAAACCCATATAAAATAGGCTGCGAGTTGGTTCATTCTTTCTAAACAGGTAATAGCGAGACAACGAAACTATACCAGATTCTACGTGTATCAGGAGAGTTGTGGCTAGCCAGGGTCAAGACTTCAAGGGCAACCGCTTCTGTGACGAGTCGTAAAGCATAGACAAATATTATATTCTCTTCAGAACAAGGGCGTATTTTTGTGAAAAATGCTCGCCTAACATTTTTAAAGCGGACCGTGTCGGGATTCGAACCCGGAACCTTTGGTATAGTAGTCACGCGCATACCAACTACGCCACGGAGTCGCCGAATAATACAGTCCATGTTTTGACTACTTTTGTAAGGGGCATTATCATGATAAGACAGTAAACAACTACCTTTGAATGTAAATGATGAGAAATTATATGAGGTAAAGAGTTAGAGGTCAATGAGGATGTTGACTGTATTTATTTAAACCACTTTGAAAGTGATAATTTTAAGATAGATAGTGATGCAATATCTTTCAAGCTTCCGGGTGAGATTAGAGAAGAAATAGTTTCGTAATTAAATAAATATTCGAACTTGGCGAAATCAGAATCAAGGTTTACGCTAGTGATTGCGTTTATAAATTAGAAGTCGTAAATACAGAACTGTTTCATTCGAAAATATATCCAATTCTGGTAGCTTATAAGGATCAGGTTAATTAGAAATTACAAGTGTTGAAACAGAGGGTAATAGAAAGATTATCAACACATCTCAGTAGTTTATTAATTTGTAAACGTTATAACATTGAAAACATTTGCCACTTTAAGATTACAACAAGTTCATGGGAAACGCTCAAAATATAGTTTCAAGTAACAAAAGAATGCAGACAAAGTGTTTAATCTATCGAAAATAGCGTGTTATTGAAAAAATTCAGCAGTCAACATGTAGAGCTAAAACAATGATCAAAGCAAAAGTCCAAACGTTTGCTGTTTTGCAAGAAGGATGTATTCAAATCGGTCATTATATTGTTATTTTAATGTGAATAATAAAGGCAAAAATAATAGGAACTCGTATGTATTACAGTCGTTAAAAGCGTATCAAACTTCTTTATTTGTTGGAAAATTCTAAAGATTACAAATGTTGGAGGAAGTTTCGATACAATTGATAAATCACCATCGCAACACACACCCCCTCTCCCTTTCTGTTTTCAATATTTTTTCTTTCTCACCAATTGTGCTTATTTTGTGCTCAATTGCGCCGGTGTTTTTTAAATTGTGCTCATTTGGTTATAGCAAAAAAATTAAAAACAAATCCGGGGACCAGGTTGACCGCTAACCCCCACGTTTTTTGAGTTTTTAAATTTCTTTTTAGGCCATTGAATTGTGCTCGTTTTGTGCTCAATTGTGCCGGTGTTTATTTGAATTGTGCTCATTTGGTTATAGCGAAAAAATTAAAAACAAATCCGGGAAGCCAGGTTGACCGCTAGCCACCCGCGTTTTTTGAGTTTTTCAATTTCTCTTTAGTCCATTGAATTGTGCTTGTTTTGTGCTCAATGTGCCGGTGTTTTTTAAATTGTGCTCATTTGGTTATAGCGACAAAATTGAAAACAAATCCGGGAGGCCAAGTTGACCGCTAGCTCCCCGCGTATTTTAGAGTTTTCCATTTTTGTAAGCCCATTGAATTGTGCTCGTTTTGTGCTCAATTATGCCGATGAAATTGTCAAATAGAAGATATTGTTTATTGCGATCAAATTTTATTTTTGTATACATTACTGAATCTGCAAGCTTCAGCTTAAACATTAATTACTCAGTTAATCTGCATTGATTTTAAAAAACGTTGTAACTACTGATACAGGTGATAGAAGTCGCTTTTGATTTATCAAAAACTATACAGGGCATTCCACATTTAATAAATCAATAAAGAAAAATTCGAATAAACCGCCATTTTGTTTTTTGGCTAACAATGTGTTCAAATACATTTTGTGTCATTGTGAAGCATCTCAGTGAAAACCGCTTAAAATTTGAAAGCTCTTGCAATTTCTGCAAATATAACAGGGCCCGACCACATTGTTATTTTTAAAATTATTTTTATGAAGTTTTGTTACTAATTGTTACCTTTTCGCGCGGCATAATTGCCCGCCATTTTGTAACATATACCAACCACGTTTTACGGGTGATGCAATCGTTATCTAAGTCAAATTTACATGCACAATTTAAGTAACATCAAATTACTCACGTGATGGGTATCTCGGAACTTAATCTCAGGATCCAGCGGTGGGTTAATTACGCCATTGTTGATCACCAAATTGCCATCCGTCCTAAACCTTTACTGCATTCGTAGGGGGATGAAGGAGATAAGGTACCAGGTACATACCTGTTTATAAAGAAAAACACACACCACTCAGATAGTTGTTGCCTGGTCCTGGTCTCCTGGCTTAATACCCGCTTTCGACACTCGCGCACCTCAGCATTCCCTCTGCGCAGACGCGACTGTCAGCGACAACTTAAGAAAAATTGGAAAACTCAAAAAACGCGGGGGATTAGCGGTCAACCTGGCCCCCTGGATTTGTTTTTAATTTTTTCTCTATAACCAAATGAGCACAATTTAAACAAATATCGGCACAATTGAGCACAAAACGAGCACAATTCAATGGGCTTAAGAAAAATTAAAAAACTCAAAAAACGCGGAGCTAACGGTCAATCTGGCCCGCGGATGTGTTTTTATCTTCGCTATAACCAAATGAGCACAATTTAAACAAACACCGGCACAATTGAGCACAAAACGAACACAATTGGTGAGAAATAAAAAAAATTAAAAACAGAGTGGAGGGGGCAAGTTAACCCGTCTCATCGCAACCATGCAAATTGTGTACAAAACAGACAAAATTCAGGAAAGAATTTTGTTCTCTGATTAACTGATGTAAAAGTCAACACACCAATGTACATGAAGTATCATCATCATCATTGGGACTTCAGTCCTGGAACTGATTAGACGCGTACCCTCATTGTTTCCTATTCTGAACTAACCTACACATTTCCCTGAAATTCCCATAACCTACATCTTTCACTATCTGAGTGCAACAGTCCGATCTAGGTCTACCTCTACCTCTGCTTGTAACATATCTTGCACTATTCCCCAAATTCTTTAGAACGTGTTCTATCTTTCTATTCCTCCGCTTTCTTTTGTTTTCTACAAATATCTTTCTTCCCCTGCTATTTCTGGAACCTCTTTGTTATTAACTTTGTCTGTCTATACTATCATCATCTCACTTCTTAAAAACCGCATTTCAAAAGCCTTCTACCTTTTTCCTGTCTACTTTTCCTACTGTTTCAATTTCATAACCGTATAGTGCTGTGCTCCATACATATGCTTTTAACTATTTTCTCCTTGTTTCTGTGTTTGTCGTCTTCGAAGATAGCAGCTGCTCTTCCTTGTTAGATACAACTTGGCTTCCCTCTTATTGTTTTCTAAATATATATCCTATTTTACCGATATTCAGTAGCATGTGAATCGGGCAATCAACCTAACGGCTACCAAAACTCCCCAACACTTGGACATTTGCCAAATTAATAATTTCCAATAAATCCTTTCGCACAATCAACATTAGTTGAGAATATTGAAAAACCAACACCTGTAATTGTTTATAATAATCATCAGGTTTAAGTTGAATTATTTTTTTTGCGTGTTTATGTTTTCCGTCTTGGAAATGGTTGGATGCGTGCCTCCATTGATTTCTATTCTGAGCTAGCTTACATATTTCTCTAAACTTCCCACAGCCTATGCCTTTGATCATTTGTATGCAATAGACTAACTAAAGTCTATCTCCACTACTTTTTTTCCTATCTCTGCTTCTAATATATTCCCCACTATTCTCTCGTGTCTTAGTGTGGGACGTATCATACTATCTCTTCTATTTTTTACTGTTTTCCATTTATATCTTTCTTTTCCTACCATTTCTAGAGCCTCTTTGTTCTTAAATTTGTCTGTCCATGGTAGGTACAATGTCGCGCCATCTGTAGAACCATGCTTGGTATTAAATGTTTTGTGGCGTATGGCTATGTAGCTTCATCATTCGTCTGTAGCATCACATTTCGAAGGCTTCTATCTTTTCCTGTCCACTTCTCTTACTGTCCAAATTTCACAGCCGCACAGTGCTGTGCTGCACACATATGCTTTCAGCTACATTTTACGCGTTTGATGTTTGTTGTCTTTGAACATAGTTGTTACTTTTTCTTGTTACATGCAGTACTACGTTGTGCTAATCTTTATCTTATATTTTTTGCACTTTTCTCATCTTGCGTTATTTGGCTTCGAAAGTAGCAGAAACTCTTAACCTCATGTAAGTTCTCGTTCCCTATTGGTATTGAACTTTTTGATTTATTTTTCCCGTCGTTACACACTAGTATTTTAGTTTTATTTTTATTAATTTTCGTACCGTATCTCTTTGTTAGAACTGTTTTTATTTTATTAAGAGCTGCTTGTAATTTTTCTTTGCTCGAAGCTATTACCGTTATACAACTGTAAATCTAAACATAACAATAATTTTGTCCCTGCATAATAATTGCAAATGTCTATCTGCATTTGACAGTATTCATTACCTCTTCGACGTACAAGATAAAAATTAAAGGGAATAGGGCACATTCCTGTCTCACTTCATTTTAATATTTACTTCTCTACGTTCATGCTCTAATTCTATTACCACTCTGCACTCCTTGTATAAGCTATCCGTCTATTCTTAAAACTTATTCCAATCTTTTTGAGTACTTCAAACATTTTTTTCCATTTTACATTGTCGAATGCCTTTTTCAGATCTTCACATCTTATATACACGCGTTCTCCTTTTTCTCTTGTTTTCTCCATTATCACCCTTGAAGCTAAAATAACTCCCCGTGTTTTCCTGTTTCGCCTAAACCCAGTTTGATCTTCTTGTAGTATTCAGCCCGTTTTTCCATCCGTCTTTTATTACAGCCCCGCCGTCGAGGTACGCGAGCCACTATGTCAGTTGGTAGCAATGTTAAATAATGTAAAAATTGACGCGCAAATTATAGATGACGTAACACAATTATGTAAAATTTCTCCATCACATAAAAAAAGAAACGGATATGCTACTCATATAATTTGCAGGGCTTCTCGCAGAAATACTCCATGATGTCGGCGGCTTCGCTAGTCTTTCGGCCGTCGACTGCTTCGCTAATCTTTCGGGCGTGGGAATTCTTGAGCCCAGTTGAATGCAAATTCAAATTTGTCTTCTTTCTATATGTAGGGAACGACAGGAACTGGTTTATAAGGAACGATAGTCAAGAGAAGGCAAAAAGGGACCTACATAACAAAAAAAAAACGATAAGACACAAAAGACAACAACACTTGTTCACATCTCGGAGGCTAGTTCCAACACGTAACCCGGAAATCCACCACTTCCTCCTTGGCCCACCGCGTCGGCGCAAATCTCGCGCAACGCACGATCTGAAGTGACGGAAATACGCGCACAAGTCTTTTTAAATTCATTGGCGCGAAATTCTTACAAATTAAAACTTATAAGAATGTTTACGGCCGATTTCGGCACGTAACTTGTAGAACTCTTGTTAATATTTTTGACATGTGTGCTGTTGAACTTATTGTTTAAATATTTTCACATCTATCCGCGTCTCTTTTTTTGTTATAGTAACTATGATGTTACGTTTGAAATCTTTGAATATCTTGCCTGTCCCATACATATAGCTTACAAGTTGAAAGAGACGTTCTGTTGCTGCTTTTTTGTCGACTTTTAGAGTTTCTGCTTGTACCTTATCTATAAAGAGGTTGCTTAACTGTTTTTATATTCATTTACAATTCCTTTTTTTTTCGTTTAGAGTGGAAAAATGTTGTGCATTTTAATTAAAAATGACGTTTATCTAACCTCCATTACGAAATGTCAAACTTTAAACGTATTTTGGACGTTATGTAACGTCAAATTTTTTATAACGGTCAGTCTATTACATCACTAGTGATGTAATGAAATTTTACGTAACCGAACACTTAAGCTTCTATTTAGGTAACCATAGATATTTGCATAAATATCAATCAATCTATAGCAACACTCGGGAAAAGCGACAAAGCTGAATTTTTTTAATTTGATGGAACCGCACAATCTTTATGTTATATTTTAAAGCGGGGTTAGATAAAATATTGTACTTAACAGGTCATAAAACGCTAATTTTATATGACTCATGAAATTTGCAAAACTCGCTCACTGCGTTCGCTCGTTTTTGCAAATATTACATTCGTCAAATAAAATTAGTATTTTCATAACTGGTTACGTAAATATCTATTTTAGCAGCATATCCTTGTAAATAGCTAGAAAATCACATTCGTAATAAAAATGTCTAACATTTAAAATAAATCAATTAATTTGTGTAGCTCAAAGTCACAAAGCGTATGAACAGTATTAATCTCTAAATATTACATAAAGCGTAAGAACCATTAAAATTGTAGCGTTAAGGGTAAATATAGTAGGTAAGAAAATTTACTAGGACATTAGAATGCAATCAAACAAAATTCATAAATTTGTAAACGTTATAACATTGAAAACATTTGCCACTCTAAGGATTCAATAAGGTCATGGAAAACGCTCAAAATATACTGTGAAATAACAAAATAACGCAGATCAAGTGTAATTAATTAACTAAAATAATGTGCTGGCGCGTCTTATTAGTTTTGTGGACTGTATTGCGAAGGTATAACAAAACGCGAGCTTTAAATGCGAAAATTGTATGCATGTAAAAACAAACAGAAGGCATAAATTCACTCACCAATATTGTCCTTGGTGTGTGGTCCTCTTTAATGTGACTGCAATGCCCCCGGTGGAGTCAGTTGAATGCACTGTTACAAGCACTATACTTTATTGTTTGCATAGCTTGTTGCGCACAACCGTCCCGGTACTAGGTCAAAAGAAGAGTCCTCAATTTTTGTAACAAAACCACTTTCGCACGCGTTTATTCTATAAGAGGCGCAAGCGCACTGCACAACTTTATTCCACTATAGTTTGTTTTAACTAATACGAAACATTCTGCCCACCAAAATAGCTTTGGGCTATTTTTTTTAAACTTTAAACACGAAAAATTTAACTTTGACCGAGTCTTGCATGTATGTAGAACTAAAGGAATATAATAATGCTTACGAAACTATAATAAAGAACACTAAAATAATTAATATTTATTATTGAGACGGCAATGGGCATAGTTTGACCATTGGTCTTTTCAAATTGCCTCGTGAAGTTTTTACGGTGGCTACACGAGGTACCCCATCGCTTCCAGGATGAAGCTCTATAATTCTGGCGAGTTTCCAATTTAAAGGAGAAACACCCTCTTTTTTGATGAGCACCAAAGTACCAATGTCAACGCCGTCGAGTCTCTTGGACTTGTACCACCGACCACGTTGATACAATTGGTGTAAATACTCATTGTGCCATCGAACCCAAAACTTTGATGCATAGCTTGAATCAACTGCCAACGAGAGAGCCTAGAGATTTTCAAATGAGACAAGTCTGGGTCCGGAGGTGCTGTCAATGGTTCTAAAGTTAGAAAGTGACCTGGTGTCAGTGACGAAGGATCATTAGGATCCGAACTTATGCTGCATAAGGGTCTTGAATTCAACAATGCTTCAATCTGAGTGATTAAAGTATGAAACTCCTCGTACGTGAGCACTTGGTTTCCAACAACACGAAATAAGTGAGTTTTTTACCGACTTAACGGCGCTTTCCCAAATACCTCCGAAGTGAGGGGTAGACGGGGGGTTAAAATGCCACAAAATGGCTAACGATTCTGCACAGTGTCGGAAATCCTTTAAAAGTTGGCGACTAGCGCCGACGAAATTTGTGCCGCAGTCGCTGAAAATGTGTTGACACCGACCACGACGAGCAATAAAACGAAGAAGGCAAGCGATAAAGGCATCAGTCGACAAGTCTGATACGACTCCAAATGAAGAGCCTTAGTGGCGAAAAAAACAATCACGCAAAGATATGCCTTGCAAGTCTTGGTGCCTCTTGCACGATGCATGTTAATCGTAAAAGGACCGGCAAAATCGATACCGACGGAACTAAAAGCCTTGGCTTGAGAAACACGAAATGAAGGCAATTCACTCATAACTGGACTGACAGGAATAGGGCGAAGACGATAGCAATGATAACACTTAGACAGTATTCTACGAACTGCGCGAAGAGATGAGATGATCCAAAATTGTTCTTGAAGCAAGTACATCGTTGTGTTTACTCCCGAATGTAGATTTTGTGTGTGCACTTGTTTAATCAACAAATCTGTTATACGATGTTTATTGGGTAATACCGCTGGATGTTTTGCGGAATCTGGAAGACTGGAATGAATCAGTCTCTCTTAAAATGTCATTCGAATCAAGAAATAAGCCTAGACGTTGCAGATGTTTAGGCAAAGGCTCACCTTGACCAACGGCTTCGATTTCAACTTTAAGTGAACTAAATTGGACCATCTTGACAATAACCATAAGAGCAGTGTGAAGCTCCACCGACGATAAAAATAGCGAATTGATGGTAGCTTTTCTAATATTAAAGATTTTCAGACAATATGCGACTATACGTTGAATTTTGTGTAACGACGAAAATTTGTTTGATAAATCTTCCAGCCAAGTTGATTCTACAGTAACAATCAAAGTAAGGCGTTTCTCTTCAGAAGATGCTTCCAGAGAAGGAACGAACAATTTTGTCAAAGGCCAATTTTCTTCAGACAACGACAAAAATTCAGGACCTGCCCACCATAGCGGATGCGCGGGCAATATCGAAGGAAATAAACCTCTGGTAGCACAATCAAATGGGTTGTTTGAAAAACTAATGTAACTCCACTGTTCGGAAGAAATACGTTCTTGGATGTAACTAACACGGTTAGCTATAAACATTTTTAAACGATAGGTAGATGACTTAATCCAATTCAAAGCGACAGAAAAATCAGTGTAACAACAGATTTTTTCAAAGGTTACATTTGAATAAGTAGTTTTAACAAAATGAACTAATTTAGACAAAAGTACGGTAGCACATAGTTCTAGCTTGGGTATAGAAAGACATTTCAAAGGGGCGACCTTTGATCTGGCCATAACAAAGTGAACAGATATTTTTTCCTGACGGAAATACTAAACGAAAATATGCAATAGCCGAGTATCCTTTCTCGGACGCGTCACAAAAATCATGTAGTTGTATACTACAGGCTTCATCAATAGGGATATAACGAGGAATTTGAATTGAATCAATATTTGAAAATTCAGCAACAAATTTTTTCCAAAATATGACAATAGATTCAGGAGGAGGATCATCCCAATCCAACCCTAGCACCCAAAATTGTTGAATGAGTTGTTTGAGTGAAAAGGTAACTGGTGTAATAAATCCTAGAGGATCGTAAATCCTACCAACTGTCGAAAGTATAATCCGCTTGGAAAGACGATTTTCTAAAGGCTGCATTTCAAATGAAAAATTATCATGTATCGAGTGCCACTGAAGACCAAGCACTTTTACGGTAAGCTTAAGATCATTTGCGACTAAACTTGGTTTTACTTGTTGATACTCAGTAGGAATATCTTCTAACAGTAGTGGACTGTTGCTAGCCCATTTGCGTAGTTCAAAGCAGCCAGCACGTAGTAGTTCGACGAGTTGGCATTTTAGTTCATGAGTTCCCTGGAGAGTGGACGACCCAGTCAATACATCATCAACATACAAATTATTTCTCAAAGCATGAGCAGCCAATGGGTAGCTATTTTCAACTAGTTCAGCTCGTTTTAAGATAGTGCGAATAGCGAGAAAGGGAGCGGATGAAACTCCATATGTAATTGTGTTCAACTGAAAGGTTGAAATTGGTTCTGAAGGATTCCATCGCCATTGTATCAATTGATAAGAACGATCCGTTTCTGATATCAATATTTGTCTGTATATTTGTTTTATGTCACAGAGAAAAACGAATTTGGGAATAAGAAATGCCAAAAATATTTTTACAATATCATTCTGGAGCTTAGGTCCAGTGAGTAAGGTATCATTCAATGAAATACCATTCGAAGCTCGAGCCGAAGCATCAAAACAATTCTCAATTTAGGTTTATTGTTTTCTAGTTTGAACACGGCATGGTGTGGAATAAAATACGCATTATTGTCAGCTGGAGGCGTTGATAAAAGCGACATGTGACCAGATGCTTCGTAATCACGCATGAAATCTACATACAAATTTCGCAAGTCTGGATTAGTTTCGAGACGACGCTCTAGTGACAATAGACGTTTAATGGCAATAGATTTCGAGTCCGGAAACTCACGAACATTTTCTCTAAATGGGAGGCTCACGCCGAACCTACCATTGGGTATCAAAGACTGTTGAGCAAGGTCATCTTCTGGGGACGACAAACTCTTCGATGGATTGTCGTCAAGCTCCCAAAAATGTTTAAGATTAATATCCATACAAGGATCGATAGATACAAAGAACGAATGAATAACATTGGTTGAGATGGGATCGACAGTACCAAATATCATGTAACCAAATATGGTGTTGACAGCAACAGGCGAAATTTCTTTGCCATCAATTTTCCCATCGAGCAAAATACGACTGGCAACATCAGAGCCCAATAACATTTGTACTGGAGAGGGGTGTCTCCAGTTTTCATCTGCGAGTTTTATGTTTTCCAAATGAGACCAATACGATTGAATATACTTGTTTGTAAGATTACCGCAAATAGACAGCAAAACCATCAAGTTTATTTTCAAATTGTTGTCCGTGGGGACTGAATCATATTCCTGAATGGGACGAATTGTTCCAGATATCACACCTAACGTTTGGTGTGAAGTCTGGCCCAAACCAGAAATAGGAATCGAAGAAGGACGAGACGATATACCAATAGACTTACGACAAGACTCCGTAATAAATGAAATTTGACTTCCAGTGTCTACTAGAGCACGAATAATTTGAGGTTGATTTCCCTTGTCGAGAATTTCCAAACAAACCGTGGGTAGCAGAGCTAGACAAGTTGTCGCCTCAGACCCAACTGTTGTAGTACAAGTAGCATTATTAGACAAACTGGTTTGCAAATTTTCTTCACGAGTTGGAGTTGAAGAAGGTGGTGACGTAGCAATCGACTGCACAAAATGTAACAATGTATGATGATTTTTATTGCAAGTTCTGCACGAAACTTTTGACGGACAAGACGACATGTTATGATTTGGTCGAAGACAGTTCAAACATAACCGAAGATGTTTGGCTTGCTCGTGACGCTTGTTTGGAGACAATTTAAGAAATTGCTCGCACGAATACAATACATGATTTCCCTTGCAAAGGATGCAGGAGAACGAATTGTTCTTAGGAGAAGTGTTAGTCTCAGCTAAGAATGTCCTAGGCTTCAAGTCAGAATTCGAACGAGCGAGACCTTGTTTATTAATAGTATCTTTAAGCACTTTCGGTTGTTTGCTTGAGACAAGATTCTCTAAGGCTACACATTGTTTTGACAAAAAGTCTTTGACGCAATTGAATGTAGGCACATCAGTAGAATTGAAATGCAATTCGAATCGTTTACGAGTTTCCTCATCGACTTTACATAATAAAAGATCTACAAGAACGAAATCCCAACTTTCAACATCAAATTGTAACGATCCCAAAATCGATAAGTTTTCTGTGAAACAGTCAATTAAATTTCGAAGTTGTTTTACGTTTTCCGCATGCATAGGCGGGTAGTTTTTTATTAAACCCCAATGGTGATTAGCCAACAGACGTTTATTATTATATCTAGAACATAAAGTGTCATATGCTAATTTGTATAATTTTCATGACAAAGAGGAATAGACCGCAACAATGTCAATGATTCACCCGACAAGCTTGAAAGAAGGTAGGAATGCTTTTCGATGTCCGTTAAATGCGGTTATTTATCTATCAAAACATCAAACATATCCTTGAAGGTCTTAAAGTTTTTAGGGTCATTATCAAAACGTGGTAGAGTAATTTTTGGTAATTTTACTCTAGGTGTAAAATTATTGTCTTGTCGAATTGTGTGATTCGCAGACGGAGTTTTCACTTCAGTTGAAAATATCTCTTGCTCTATCAAAAGGATAGAATAATATTCGTCATCTACGTTTCGAGACAAATTCTCTAAAGCCGGTTGCAATTCTGGTTCTGTGTTTACAAATACAGTAACATATTTTTCAGTAAAATCCTTGTAGATAGATTCCACTATACGGCACTTCAATTTAAATAACTTGTGTACTGAATCATTGTATTGTGCCTTTTCAGAAAGTTCGAAAATTTTATGAATCCTAGCAGCGTAGAGCTTTAATAAAGTTACAGACGTATTTGTGTCAGGCATTTTGTATGAAAATAACAAACGACAATTATTTCAATTAATAACGACCCACAATAATCTTATTGTAAATTCAATCACCGAAAATGATCCAATAAAGTCATTACCCAATTTGTAATGTAAAATGCGAAACGAGTAGTTAGATATCTAAAGCTTCCTATTGTATTTTATGAAGCTTATTTTAAACGAAATGACAACCCTTAACAAGAAGGTTTATAGAATGCCCCAAGGGTTTAGTCATTCAAACAAGAAATAAGCTAAAATATTTAGTGGTTATAAACCCTTAAGAATGCAGGTACGTATACGATAAAACTGGAATGTTGTTTCCAGCTGTACACAAGCCAAAAGGAGTGACTTACTACACAAATATACAAAATTTTACAATAGAACAACTTTGAATCCAACATTTGCAACAGGTTTTCTATACGAACTATTTAACTGTATCTGTAAAATGATTAATAATGCTCTCTAACTAAATTATTGCTAAATCGTAATATATCTATAATCAAATAATGATTTCTAATAATAGACTTGTGTATCGAATTTTTATATATAAGTAAATAGAAATATGATGCGAATATTGCTAATCGAAGTTTTACATACATACAAGCTAAAACGAAATAAAGTAATTTATTAACCATGGACGGTTCTATCACGCGAAGAAGGACCAAAATGTAATTAATTAACTAAAATAATGTGCTGGCGCGTATTATTAGTTTTGTGGACTGTATTGCGAAGGTATAACAAAACGCGAGCTTTAAGTGCGAAAGTGGTATGCATGTAAAAGTAAACAGAAGCGATAAATTCACTCACCAATATTGTCCTTGGTTTGTGGTCCTCTTCAATGTGGCTGCAATGCCTCCGGGGGAGTCAGTTGAATGCACTGTTACAAGAACTATACTTTATTGTTTGCATAGCTTGTTCCGCACAACCGTCCCGGTACTAGGTCGAAAGAAGAGTCCTCGATTTTCGTAACAAAACTACTTTCGCACGCGTTTATTCTATAAAAGGCGCAAGCGCACTGCACAACTTTATTCCACTATAGTTTGTTTTAACTAATACGAAACATCAAGTATTTAATCTATCGAAAATAGCGTGTTATTGAAAAAATTATGCAGACAATATGTGGAGCTAAAAAAAAGATAACAGCAAAAGTCCAAATATTCTGCTGTTTTTCAATGAAAATGTATTCACATTGGTCATTATCTTGTTGTTTTTTTTAAATTTAAAGTTAATAAAGGCAAAAATAATAGGAAATCATACGCATTGCAGTCGTTAAAAGGAAATGGATGCAAAAAGACGAAAGTTAAACTACATGGAAAACACTGAGACAATACGCGAACAATACAAGGAAGTGTTAGACAAAGTACATCTTATTAGAGAAAATGAGGAAGAATTAAACGATTATTGTATGTGCCGATGGACTGAATTAGATAAAATTAAAACCACTCCAAACAAACATAAAAAAGGACTGTTTTCTGTGTATAACTTTGTATTAAAATTAAGTTTAAATGCCTTCATGCTTGGCATTAAATATTTTTAAATTTTGTTATGTATAATGTCAGAATAAACATTTTAGAATAGTATTACACTGCTCTTTATTTTATAAAAGGCTATGACGTCACCACAAAATAGCAGTTACAGGTGGACATGTGTATTCATGGGTAAGGGTGCGCATGTGTCTGAGCGTACACGAGGGAAGCGGAAATTAATAGTCACCAAGCATCTAATTCTTATTTGGGTGGTACAGAGTACTTGCCGGCGTATGTATCCGGCGTAAAAAATACGATTTGTACACGCAGCTTATTGATAAAATTAGTTTATCGAGCGAAGATGACAAGCCTTACATCATCCCTGGATGTATATTAACCCATGCATGGAGACATAAAGACATAGGTGTAAGATACTTGTTATATATTTGTATAGATTTTGCAAATCTATTGTATATAATAGTTTTAAGATTCTATAATTTTTAAGTTCTTCTCCCACCTTCCCTTTTTCCAAATCCTTCCTGCTTCTATCCTGGTGGACAGGGCGTATGTGTTACCTCCCTGTGGTGCTCGCTGGACGGCTAATATTTTGTTGTCTTTATTATCTGCAAAATTTTGTGTAAAGGTTTACCTTGTTTAAAATTTTAAAAGTCGTGTTTTTGAATATTCTAATTAAAGAGTGTGGTTCTTGTTGTTAAACTTGACCTTCCCATGTATATATTAAAAACACCTTACATTGGAATGTTTTACATTATTCTAAAAACGGAACATCACTGTTTGAAAATGGTTTTAAATATCAAACACTTATGTCTTAAGGGTTCATTTCTAAAATTCCAGCGGTTTTAGATTTCTCGGGAAATGGTCGGTTAAAGCATATGTCTTGGGTAGCGAAAAAGGTTTTAAAGATGGAGTTAAATATAGATGAGCAAAAATTAGAGGTTTGGGGCCTTTAAAAGATGTAACTCAGCAAGGGGTAGTCGTATTTAAAATCTATTTACAGATTTGCACTCTCTAGAAAAATCTAATATTAGTTGATACCAAACAAGATATATTTATCTTAAAACAAACAAAAATAATCTTTTATATGTTCGCTAGAGGGTATGTGTGTAAAACGGTAAAAGGTCTTTTTCTTTAAAATCTATTTACAGATTTGGGCTCCCTAAAAAATCTAATATTAGTTGATACCAAACAGGATATATAAATTGAATAAACAAACAAAAATTGAAAAGTTCGGGGTTTTATATGGGTGTAACTTTGTAAGGAGTGGCCTTATTTGAAAAATTCAAACAGATTCGAATTCTCCAGAAAATTCTAGATCAAACTTATGTATCATATCCTAAGAAAAATGTTCCGAGTGGTGTATCCCATAAGGTGGATCTGACGTAAGGAAAAATGATAACATCGTTAATGAGTTTTCCCGTTAAAAAGTGATCAGTGCTAATGGGTTTTTAATGAGAAAACCCATTAAAAGTGATTAGTGTTAATGGGTTTTAATGATAGAACCCATTACGAAAGCGATTAGTGCTAATGGGTTTTTAATGGGTTTCTTATTAAAAACCCATCAGTGGATCAGGTGGATCGGGTGGATTCGGCTGGTCCAGACTACCCACAAAGGCCCTACTGAAGTAGAGCCCTGCAATGCTCTCAGATTATTGTTGGAACCTAATCAGCTATGCTCTAGAGGTACTCTACAAACGAAAATCACATGCAAAAAAATTAAGTTTTGGTAGTGACGTGGTATGTACAATTTGTATTATAAGTAACGTAAATGTTACATAATAAAGAATTCTACTATAAAAATGCTAATAATTTTTCACTAGGGGAGATAAATTTTAAGTCGTTGGGAGCTCCTTTTTAAAAATTTTATATCCAAAAACAGTTCTATGAAATTTATTTCAATTCTATAATTACAAAAATTGTTTATTTCTTTTAACAACTTGAATGCTTATGTTTATTAAACGTAAGTGATTGAAAACATACTTTAAGTTAATAAATCAATAGTAAATAATTACAAATTAGTAGCTTGAGCCACTAACAATGTTAAAGTTATGAAGTTCGACGACTGACTGGCAATCAGAGGCTTTTCGCAATTAATATGAAGCCTCTAGTCTCACATCATCTTGTGGGAAAGTGCAGATCTTGCTGTCTGCTATTTCTTGATAATCATACATTGTCTTATTCTAAGTAACTACAAACGAGTCTGCTTGATTGCAGTTCATTGTTTTTGCATCTATGGTATCAGGTTGTTTCTGAACTACAAAGCAGTCGTTTTCTTTCTTATTTCTGATATGAACTTTCATAACACTTCATTTATAACTGTCATTACGTTTATTTTATGTACATTTTAATATGGGGGATATGTAACTGGGGGAATAGAAAAATTCACACATTCGTAGTCTGCGGGAAAGATTCTATAAGAAACATCTATCGCACATTAGGTTGTTCAGTGTAATTTATTACAAAAAGCTACACTAAATAACGAAATCTGAACTCCTATTTCAATTAATATAATATTTGTTGTACGCGATGTATTAGCGATAGCATCATAATAATATAAATTTCGCAATAATATGTTCAAAATCGCATGGCGGATTTAAAAGAAATTAACAGTGAGGACCATTTCTCATTGTAGTTTTCTCGAGGGAATGTGGACGCATTTCAGAGATTGATTTTTAAAGTTCTCACTACAGACCAGTCGATCGCGACCGACTATTAAAGAACTGTACTATAAATAATTTACCAGATAATAAATAATTTCATTACTTACATTATCAAAGAGCGCTAATATTTCGCCATTCCGATATATTGTTACATTGCTTAGAGTTCCATCTATAGAGCATCTCAAAATTGATTTATTGTTACCTTCAATAATTTCTGCTTTAACGTTATTCCATTTTGTTCCATTTTCTAAAAGGATTTGGTATTGGTCACCAGTAAGCAACTTTATTTTTGCGTTGATATCTAAAATAAATTTCATTATTTCTTTAATTGTTGAAACCACCACAAGTAACGACCTCTAGGAGGTTTCGAGTTACAGAAATAAAAATTATAAAAAAATTATTATAAAATTGTTGATTTGTTTAAAACAAAAAAAGCTCTTCGGTAAGCAAAAGTATACGCATTTTAAAATATTGGTTTTTAGAAAGCCTTTTTGATCTTCTAAATGATAAGAATTGGATACAATTCAACTACCAGATGCGGTGGACGAGCGTTTATGGTCTAGCTTTAAACTTCACTTCAGCGATGAGCACGGCGGGATGGCAGGAGAGGGGGGAGTGATTTACTTAAAAGATTGTAAGGAAAAAAAATTATTGGGTTCCACTATACTTTTGGATTAGGGGAGATATAGAAACCCGAAAAATAACGCAATAAAACTGAATAAGTATACTTCTGACGTTATTCAACACAATAGTACCTAAAATAAAACGATACTGTTTATGCAAAAAAGATCGTAGTTTGCATCTCAAAAAAAATAAATATATATGAAACAATAACAGGATAAACCAACTGAGATGAGATCTATATTGAACCTTTTTATTTTAGTTTATCACGTTGCACTTCATTGGTACCCAAATTTGATGTTGTTAATGGGTAACTTGATTATTGTTTAATCCTAAGTAAAGGATATACAAGATGTCTTCCATTGATAGCTCTGTATACAAATGTTGTTGTTAGCACAAAGAATACATTTTTTTTTGTAAAATTTGAAAATTTTGGAACCTTATGTGCATAGGACAAATTCGTCTAGGTCCAGAATTTCCGGTGTTCTAAAAACCAAGTTCGGCTGGGTAGTAGGTGGTCCTCTTCTTGGCAAAAATGGTAATTCAGTGCAGTGTCAGCTTTCCCAACGTGACGTACAATCTCAGCTTTTTAGATTCTAGGAAGTTGAACAGTCTACTATAGAAAAGGCATTTTCTCAGGAAGAGAAATGTTGTGAAGCCTTTTTCATCAAAACGACTAAACGTGCCTCTGATGGGCGCTTTATTGTAACAATTCCTTTGAGCAATCACCATCTGTTTTGGGTGACTCGTTGTAAACGGCAACAGGACTTTTTTTCGTTAGGGAGAAGGCTTCAAGCCAATTCAACTCTACGCGAACAATACACTTCGTTTATGGAAGAACACGAACAATTATGTCATATGACTAAGGTTCAACAAATTGATTCTGAATGTCCTACTACTTATCTCACCACGGGGTATTAAAGGAAACGAGCCTTACTACAAAGCTACATGTGGTTTTTGATGGCTCTGCTGTAACTATTAGTGGGCATTCACTTAATAGTCTACAAAGGATTGGTCCTACTATCCAACAAGATTTGTTTTCAATTCTAGTTTGATTCAGAAAAAATTAATATGCAATATCTGCGAACATCGAGAAAATGTATCGACAAGTGTTTGTCGAACCACGTCAGAGACCACTTCAACGTATTCTTTGAAGATATTTACCGCACTCTACGCTTCATGTGTATAATTTAAACACGGTTACATATGGCACTGCCTCAGCCTCATTTTGACAATTTGCAGCGGTTTTTAACTTGGTATTGAATGTGAAGCTTCTTATCCAGAAGTTTCCTGGGCTATAAGGGAGGACTTTTATGTTGACCATTTGTTAACTGGCCCTGATTGTTTCGATTCTGCACAAACCCTTTGTCGTTCCTCCTCATCAATGTGTTCCAGTGGTAGTTTTAGGCTACGCAAATGATCCTCAAGTCCTTTGCCATATCGATAAGGTCAATACACATCCAGGTGTTCATAAATTTGGTTCACCCAAAAACACACATACCTTTGGCCTATTGTGGTCATTTCACGATGATGTGTTCATGCACTCAATTTTTACTCCTACGTTTGATGCAATCACCAAGCGAGCAATTCTCTCTGGCATATCACAAATTTTTGACCATCTAGGGCTTCTGCAGCCATGTACCATTTTCATAAAAATCTTACTGCAATTATTATGGTTAGAAAAATTATCATGGGATGATCCTGTTCCACATCATGTAAGTAAGAGGTGGTTATCATTTTGCCAAGACATGGCCACTCTTAACAATTTCAGAATTCCATGTCACGTTTTATATTCCCATTCAATTGAGGTAGTTGCTACACGGGTTCTCAGATGCATCTGTGTACGCATATGGCACATGCATATACCTTAAATCTACTGGTCAGGATGGTACCATTCACATTAATTTACTATGTGGTAAATCAATGATTGCACCATTAAAGTCTCTTACTGTCCCAAGATTGGAACTTTGTGCTGCTACCCTACTCACTAGACTTTATTCAACTGTGTGTAAAGCACTCAATATAAATGTCACTCGACAAATTCTTTGGTCTGATTCTACAATAGTGCTTGGGTGGCTCAACACAACACCTAATCTCATAAAAACGTTTGTTTGTAATCGTGTTGCAGAAATCCAAGATTTAACGCCCCCATTGTACCTGGCGTCATATTCCAGCCAAGGACAATCCTGCCGATGTACTCTCTTGAGGTACCTCTCCACCTCAACTTATTGAATCATCTTTGTGGTGGGTTGGTCTTCACTGGCTGAATAAAAATGAAAGTTCATAACCTCCTCCTAGTCCCATTCCTGAGAGAGTTCCAGAGTTCAAGAAAGGAATCCAGTCCGTTGCTACTTTTTGTAGTGATTTCATTATCATTGCAAACCATTCTGTTCTTAAAAAATTAATAGGCATTGTAGCCTATTCCTTGCGTTTTGTGCACAACTGTCGCAATCCTTGCCCTATGAGATGTTTTGGTCCTCTAACCTCCAAGAAACTAGAAAATGCTACTATACTTTTGGTAAAAATCTCACAATCAGAGTTTTCCAATTGAACTCGAAAATCTCAAACGCAATAATCAATCAAGCCTTCTACCACTATATTAATATTAAATTCTTTCCTAGATTCCAATAAAATTCTTCGTGTCAGAGGTAGACTTAAAGATTCCAAGTACGAGTTCTCTAAACGTCATCCCATCTTGCTCTCTAACAAGCAACATTTAGCTAAACTCATAATGGTGCAGGATCATTTGCATAAATATGTGGGTCCTCAACTTTTACTCTCAATTGTTAGGGAACGATACTGGATTACTTCAGTTCGCAACTTATCTATGCAAGTCGTTTATAGCTGTTTTAGATGCTATTGATTTTCTGATAAGACAACTTCTCCAATCATGGGAAACCTTCCTTTACCTCGCACTCAGCCTGCTTTACCGTTCTCCACTGTTGGTGTTGATTATGCAGGCCCCTTCACCATCAAGGACCGTAAAGGTCGTAGTTATAAAACCACAAAGGTGTCTATTTCTGTGCTTCGTTACGAAGGTAGTTCACCTTGAACTTGTAACTGATCTATCTACCAACACATTTTTACTTTCTCTAAGAAGATTTGTTGCCCGTAGGGGCTTGCCAAGTAATATATATTCCGACAATAGCACAAATTTTGTTGGTGCGAATTCTGAGTTCAAGGAATTAGGCAATCTTTTAAAGAACCAGAAAATGGATATTCTAGAATCTACTGCTCGTAATGACATACATTGGCATTTTATTCCTGCAGATTCACCTCATTTTGGAAGATTATAGGAAGTTGGTGTGCGTTCAGTCAAACACCATTTAAAAAAAGTAGTAGGCAATTGCATCTTAACCTATGAGGAGCTGTTTACACTATTGATTCAAATAGAGGCAATTTTAAATTCCAGACCCTTAACTCCCCTATCGACTGACCCCCAACGACCTAGATACTTTGACACCCGCTCACTTTTTAATTGGACATTCACTAACTTGATGCCCTGACCTTGATGTTACATCGATTCCTGCTTCACGCTTGACAATATACCGAGCCGTACAAGCGATGTAGCAGCATTTCTGGAAAATATGGAGTAAGGAGTACATTTCGGAACTGCAACATCGCACTAGATGGAAGGCGCATCAATCCGTGTTAAAGATCGACTTTAGTCCTCATCAAAGAAGATAATCAACCTCCCGCCAAGTGGAAGTTAGGAAGAGTGATAGCACTGCATCATGGCATGGATTGGATTGCTAGAGTGGCTTCTATTTGCCCATTCCCTATTGACACTTCATTCTAGTGCTCTACTTAGTAATGTGTTTTGTGCAGTTTTATTAGTTTATAAGATATTATATTTGGTTTTCTTCTCTTGCCTTTGAAGGTTAGACTGGCACGTTCTGTTTTTCCCGCCGCCAAGCTAGCAAGGCGTGCTAGTTGTTCCAAATAATGTATACACATTTACTCTTTTCAAGATTATCAAATTAAAGATTGTTCAAGTACAAGTCAGTTTTGGTTATATACATTTACAGGTGTTTCGTATCAAGCTGCATTAATTAACAATATAGATCATCAAGCATCTAACAACTCGCTATGAATATACCGAGAGCCTCAGTGTTTAATTTATTGCTGTGCTTCAACATTTTCCCCCTCTTGAGGCGTCGTCCTCAACAAATCACAACTCTCACCTTGAAGAGAAAGTGGACAAAGTTTACAAATAGGGCGAATGAATTCACCTTTATTAGTTTTAATTTTTACCACACGTACTTTGTTATCGCGGCTAGGTTTTATTTCTATTACCTTAGCTAGACACCAATTTAGAGGAGGTATATTATCCTCCCTAAGCAATACTAGATCACTAAGTTTCAAATTGTTTTTAGACATCTTCCATTTTAGACGTGTTGTAGTTGATTTAGATAGTCCATTGGCACCTTTCCAAAAATCTTGTCTTAATTTAGAGCAATATTGCCACAAATTGAGACAGGTTTCTGCATCGTCTAAAACATTCCGTTCAGGAAAGGCAGTCAACGGTTGACCGATAAGAAAATGTCCAAGAGTCAAACAAGTTAAATCCGAAATTGAGTTTGACAGACTGTAGTGGCCTCGAATTAAGTATAGCCTCGATTTTAGCCAAAACAGTTGATAAACATTCAAAGGATAGAACTGATTTTCCATAAACCCTTTTTAAATGGTACTTGATACTCCTGATACCTGCCTCCCATATACCTCCTCAATGCGGACTATTAGGGGGAATGAACTTTCAACTAATTTCTGCCATTGACAAGAAATCTTAAATTTCACTGCCATGAGTTTGAAAAATTCTGTAGACCTCCTTTAAACTAGTATCCGATCCTTTAAAATAAGCAGTGTTATCGCTAGTAATTGCAAATGGATTACCTCTTCGCGAAACAAACCTTTTTAATGTTAGTAAAAAATCGTCTGCCGAACGACTTGACACCAACTCAATGTGGATAGCTTTAGTTGCCATACACAGAAACAATGCTATATAAACTTTTGACAAATTTGCTTTACGTAACCTTGATTGCTTGATTGCAAAGTTTTGAACGTAACATGGTCCTGTAAAATCTATGCCAACATGTAAAAATTGACGAACTAATTAAACTCGTTCAACTGGCAACGTTCCCGTTAACTGTTGGGCTAATGTTGCCATAAACCTGTGACATGCAATGCATTTCTGCATTCTAGAAAATGAAGAAAACTTAAGAAAAATTGGAGGATCGCCTTCGACATTAGATTGAACATCATACATGTTTTTCTTCAAGTATAGAACCTATATCCAATGTAGTATTTTTTAGCAAAGTTAAATACCAATTAGGATCTAACAGACAATCTGGACCTTTCCACCACATCTTACAATTTATTAACCAGTCAGGATTAAGACCGCGAGAAATGTAATTGGCAGGATTTGATTAAGACGAAACAAGTCCCTATTCTACGTGGCTGGAAAGATATTGTATCTCTGATACCCTGCTGACTACAAACGTAGTCCAACGCGACCGGTGGCAACTGCAGGCAAGCAAGAACTATTTGCAAAACTGTAAACAGAACAGTTTTGTCAAATCTAAAATTCATGCAAGAGATGAATCACACATACTAGCAAGTAATAAAAACCCACATAATTTCAACCTTGGTAAAGATACTGTTTTTAGTGGAACCACTCTTGACTTAGAACAGACAAGTTTACACGAAACCCTATCGCCTTGATATAAAACCCTTACATACAGACAAATGCTGTATGCTTGCATCGAAGCATCTGAAAATTCTATTGATTGAATACTTAAAACCTTTACTGGAATAAAAATCCAACGTGGAATGCTGATATCTCTCAATCTAGGTAAGTGTTTGTAAAATTTCAACCATTCATGTAGCAAATCTTCAAGTATTAACCTCGTCCCAATCAATTTTTGCATTATAATGTTTGCTACAATGATCACTGCACCAACAAAGCCCCATAGAATCAAAGACTTGTGCAATGATTCCTAAAACCTCTCGTTTTGCAAAACTCCCCTTGTCAATTAGATCTGGTACAGATACCTGAAATGAATCAAAACTGGGATTTCATGATATACCTAAAACCTTAGAATTTTCAGATTGCCACTTAGTAAATAAAGATCTATCGGTTGAATTTCATGTATGCAATGCAAATCCAACAGACTCTATGAGTTGCACTAACTACCTTTGTAGCTGAGATAACTCCTCCATCGTGTCTGCACCTCCTAAAATGTTATCAATGTATGTTTGCCTCAACAACGTATCTGCCGCTAACGGAAAGTCATTTATACCTCTATTAGTTAATTTGACCAAAGTTCTTGTCACAAAAAATGGTGTGCAATTAGTTCCATACGTGACTGTTTGGAGTTCAATGTGTCTTAGTGGACGAGAAGTATCATCTCTCCAAATGATATTGTACAAGAATATATCTTGTGAATTGATCCTGATACACCTATACATTTTCTATATATCACATGCCTAAATGTTCGAAACCTAGAAATAACGGACACACCTCCGACTGTACTGGGCGTCCCTTCAGCATAATATCATTCAGACTTAGACCGATGTGGTTTTTATAGACCCATAACTACACGATATTTTGCCATGGGGTTATCCTCGCGCACAACACATTGATGAGGAAGG
The DNA here is from genome assembly GCA_036346225.1 of Platerodrilus igneus. Lineage (NCBI taxonomy): Eukaryota > Metazoa > Arthropoda > Insecta > Coleoptera > Lycidae > Platerodrilus > Platerodrilus igneus. The sequence goes on along the minus strand of JARFIW010001377.1, from coordinate 167,885 downwards.
TGTACCTATTTGGAGTAATGGATTAATTCCTGAGCTGATGTCTCTTGCGTTCCCTAGAGTTAAGTATTCATCTGTAAATAACTTATACTTCCATTTTAGCTTAGAAACTTTATTGAATCTTCTTTCTAGCAAATAAAACCTTCTAACACCATTTGAAAGTGAGTCACCTAGACAGGAGACATCATAATCAGGATTGATCGGTAATCACTTCAAAAGCACGAGATTCAAGCCTTTTGGTTGTATTAGAATAAATTTCTTCACATATTTTGTCTTCTGGTGCCATGTGGCCTTTATTAGAAACCTCTTCCAATTTCCAGAATTGTGGAAATAATAAATGACCAAGAAGAATCTTTTAATTGTGATGTATGTGATAAAGTAATTCACAAAACTTGCTCAAACTTATGTGCTTCAGAAGCAAGATGCATGTCTTTACAGAAAAGAAATTTAAGACTGTTGTGCAAAATGTGTAGTACATCCATTAACAAACTTTATCTTCTTTTTACCTTAATGGAAGAAATAAGAGCAGATTTAGCCAATTTTAAAAGCAAGGTACTAGCTAATACTGGAAATTTAATTCAACCTGTTGTTACATAACCTAAATATTCAGAAATATTATTAAAAAAGGCAGAACCAGTAATTGTTGTTAAACCAGTAACACAACAACAAAGTCAACAAACTAAATTAGAAGTAAAGGAAAATATAAATCCGATTAACATTGGAGTAAATATATAAAAAATACAGAAAATTTCTAAAGGTGCAGTTGTTATTGGTTTAGAAAACAAAAACGAGTGCAATGTACTAAAAGAAAAAATTGAAAATAGCTTTGGTGATCCCAGTATTGAAAAAGCTCAAATTACGAATTAGTTATATTGATAAAGATGATCTTGAAGGAGATGATACAATAAACGAAATAATTAAACAGAATCAAATTAGTGAAATTTCGACTAATCCATATATCAAGATCTTAAAAGTCTTACATAATAAAAAATTCGCAAATTCAACAATCATTCTTGAAGTGAATTTCGTTACACACAATCATCTGCTGAAGCTTGGAAAATTGAAACTGGGCTGGTCACGTGGAAATATTTCTGATCACGTAAGGATTATTTAGTGCTATAGATGTTATGGATATCACCATTTTGTCAAGGATTGCAAATCAGAAACTTCTTGTCCATATTGTGCTCAAAAACATGATCATAAGTCTTGCAATAACAGAACAAGGACTCCAACTTGTATTAATTGTCGGACAGCCAACTCTAAATTAAATCTAGTTCTAGATAAAAAACACAGTGCTACAGATCTTGAATGGCCCAGCTATCTATGCCAGGTACAGAGAACAAATGCTAAAATAGACCACTACCAGTCGAATTAGCAATTACAGCATCACAATGACCTTAAAATATGTCACATAAATATTAGATCTCTGATTAACTGTTTCGATGACTTTCGTAGTTTTGTAAATGATAAAAACTTTCACATCATGTCAATCTTTGAAACATGGCTAACTCTTGATTTTCCTTCAACACTGGTATGCTTTTATGTAAAACGTGATATTAAATATATTAATATTGATATCAGTTACCTCCAAACTAGAGCATTAGAGCAACTCTAGATTGATGTTTACCATAAAAAGGTGCAGCATTGCAGTTGGGGTTGTATATCGTCCACCTTCAACCTCTTTCAACTGCTTCGAGGAATTAGAAGAGGTACTTTCTAATCTATACATCAAGTTTGATTACGTTTTGCTTATGGGTGATGTAAATGTAGACTTTTTAACAAACACCTATCAATCAAACTGTCTCAAGTCATTATTTAATACATTTAACTTGTTACAAATTATTGATCAGCCTACATGAGTTACTGAACAAACATCAACCCTACTAGATATTATGTGTTTAAGCGACAACATGCAAATTATAACTAAAAACGTTTGTGATATGCTTAATTTATCTGACCACAAATTGGTATCCTGCACGGTAAATTAGAAACTGGACACTGTAGTACCAGGAAAAGTGACACAGAAATTTTAAACATTTTAACCACGATGAATTTTCAAAAGATGCAGGTAAAATTGACTGGCACGCAGGGCTAGCTTCGAAAAACCTCAATAAAAAAAATTCAATTTTTGAATGAAAATATCATTACTTTATTTGATCAACATGCTCCATTGTCTTCTGTAATTCCAAAAAGAAGGAGAACGCCAGGATACATAACGTACAGTATAAAATTAATGATGAACCTACAAAATGAAGCCTACAAAAAGTACTCTAAAACTAAGCAATTACAGGACTACAAATACTATAAGAACCTAAAAAATTTGGTAACACAGGCTATTAGAAATGAAGAAATCGCTTATTATAAGTTTTGTATGGAACTGAATGGCAAAAATCCAAAGCAATTGTGGAAATTTTTTGAAAATAATAATATACACAAAAAAATTAAAATATAAAATTAGTTAAAAAATAAACGATACTGATCTAGTTAATAATTATTTTGCAAATACTACTATTATTACCAAAGTATTGAAAGATAAAACTACGGAATTACTAGAATTAAAGCAATGATATATTATTAATAATTTTTCTTTTAAACTGGTGGACCAGTCCAATATAAAACAAATAATGAACAAAGTGAAAACTAATGCTGTCGGAATTGATGGAATAAACCTAAAAATGTTGAGGTTAATTTTACCATTTTGTTTGAATATAGTGACACACATTATTAACATTTCTTTGGAAAGTGGTATATTTCCAGATGTATGGAAGCAATCAGTTGTGATTCCACTTCCTAACGTAAACAATGCATCGACACTTTCAGAATTATGCCCCATTAGCATACTGCCAACATTATCTAAGAAACTTGAAACCATTATACATAGTCAGATTTTACAACATCTTGAAATAAATAACATACTCCCACCAATACAATCTGGTTTCCGAAAAGGTCATAGTACAGCTACAGCTCTAACTAAAATCTGCGATAACATTTGTCATAACATAGAACATTCTAAAGTTACATTTCTAGTTTTATTAGACTACAGCAAAGCTTTTAATATGCTTATACACAACTTTCTGATAATAAAATTAAATAGATATGGTTGTGCTGGAGCAGCTTCCAAGTTGATTGCCAATTATTTATGTGGAAGAAAGCAACAAACAATGTTGCATGATGTGTTGTCCGGTCGAATATGTATGTCACGTGATGTGCCACAAGGCAGTATTCTGAGACCTCTACTTTTCAGTATGTATACTGTAGATCATCCAACAGTGTTACCTTCCCACTGTGGGATTCATATGTATGCTGATGACAGCCAAATATATGGCCTGCGATATTAATAAGTCAACAACACTATTTCTGAATTAAATGTATGTATAGAAAAAATTCAAGAGTGGTCAACTGCAAATGGTCGGGTTTTAAATGTGGAAGAAACTGTGATATTTGGAATTGGTAGTTTATATTATACCCAGATATTACAGAATATCTCAACCTTAAATTTTAGTGTTAATAACCGCACAATTGATTTAAGTAATAAAGTTAAAAAATCTAGGTATTATAATTGACAGCGCACTATCGTTTGAAAACCATGTATCGAAATTCATTAGTGTAGGTTATTTTAAATTAAAGTCATTATATAGATATAAATCTCTATTACCGTCGATCATAAAGTGGAACCTTATTAATAGTTTAATACTTAGTTATTTAGACTACTGTTGTGTCGTATATTATAATTATTTGAACTGCCAATTCAAAAATAAATTGCAAAAGTTGCAAAACCGCTGTCTGAGATATGCTTATTCGGTTAAATATATAGATCATGTTATGCCCATTTATAAACAACTGGGTATTTTAAAACTAAGTGCTAGATTTGAACTACAGTTTGCAGTATTTGTCTTTTCAGTATTCAGTGTATAAATCTAAAACACCTATGTGTTTGTATCAAAAACTAATACCACGTGCTGAAGTGCACAACTTGAATTTACGTTGTACGTATTGCTTGTCAATTCCAAAACACACTACGACCAAATTTGGATGTAGTTTTGAATATTGCGCTTGTGTTATTTTTAACAAATACATTGACTTATACTTAAGCACTAATTTCAAGAGTAAGTTTCGTAACAGAGTGAAAAAATTGTTACTGTCTATTTGATTTAATATTTGGTGAAATTTAAAGTTAAAATTGTTGTGGAAGGGTACTGTTTAAAATCAGCAGTGCTGAACAGAACCCTTTGAATATTAAATTAATATTTTATAATTCATTAATATTCAATAAATATTCTACTCTATTTTGTTCTATTCTATTCTAATATTTATGTAAGTAAGAGGCAAAGAACAAGTGATTTTCTAGAGAATGCCACAAACTGTAGAAACCTTGTTTCTTGGGTTTCTCTCAGACTCAAATGTAACCTTAATGGCTTTTGAAATACGAACATTGCTTTGTCCCATTCTTGAAACCTGAATGCTCGTGGAGCTGATCTGCAAATTTAATTTGTTTGCATCATGCAAAGTTATAAACGAACTTTGCGACCCAGACTCCAATAAAACTCGTGCCCTTACCTTAGATCCATTATGAGTTACTAAATTTACCATAGCCATAGCTAAAAGAATTTGTTTATTTGTGTTAGACAGCAAACATTGAGCGTTTGGAAAGATTTTACCTCTAGCAAAGTGCTTGCTAGTGAAGATGATGTCACTGGAAGCAAATCATTTTCAGGCGTATTAGTACCTTGATTGTTTATTTGTGTGCAACCTTTTTTATATGGCTCCTGAGTTGCACCAATTGTACGTTCTTTATCCTCGTGGAGTGTACTATGGTGTCTGTCTTTGCAAACCTTACAACCGCCAGACTTATAGTTGCTAACTGTGTGCTTGGAACCAAGACAGTTATAGCAAAGCCTATGTTTTGCAACAAGTTCCCTCTTGTGAATCAAAGCTAATTTTGAAAACTTATTGCATTTAAAAAGAGGATGATAATCTAAATTGCAACATGCGCATGTTCCTTTATAATCTGCATCTGCATCAGATACTGAATGATAATTTGACCTTGTAACCTTTTGCCTAGATTAAAAATTTGCCAAGGCTTCTAGAGCTTGACAGTGTTTCTCCGTAAAATCTAGAAATTCCTTAAAAGTTGTCAGTACTTGCAGATCTCTTTCCAACTCATATGTCTTGTGAGTATTAAAATCCAATTTCGAGGACATGATGTAAATCAAAATAAGATCCCAATTTTTTAAAGATACACCAATAGCATCTAGAGCATGTAATTCTGTTTGATTTTGATAACAAAGTCTCTTAGAGTAGCTGGTTTACTCTTTGTTAGTTGAACTTCCATTAAATTCCGTGTGTGACACTTTATTGTAACCAGCTTATTATCATAAGGGTTTTTTGAGCAAATCAAGAAAAACGTCATAATTTGCATCTGTAATTTGTAAATTCTTAATTAGTAATAATGGTTCGTGTTTTAAAACCGATTTTAAGTATAAAAATTTTTGAGCCTAGCTTAAATGAACATCTGAATCTATTACTGATGTAAAAAGCTTTATGAATGACCTGTAGTCTTCATATTGACCTGAAAAGATAGGAATATTTATTGTGGGTAACCTTACTGGAGAGGTTGAGAATGTTGACTGAGTAACTGCATTGTTTGAACTTGTTGTATATTTGTATACTTCCAGTGGATCGCTAATAAATTGCTTTATATCGCTGGATTAAATTTATTGAATTATCCCAATACACAATCGTTAGATATAACAACTGTACAAACCAAGTGACAAAATATAAGTGGCCAACCGAATGAATCTTATATATCTCGGTAAAATAAGACATAAAATCAGAAATCTCTCAATTGTATAAATAGAAACATGTTAAAAAATGTTTTCCAAATTATTGAATTTATATAAAATTCACCAATAAAAATTAATCAGCTGATTTCACGTTAAGCGTATTGGCTACCATAGAAAAGTCGATCCCAGGTCGCAACACAAATTGAAGGCAATCATTCTTTTAAACTTTAAAAATTTTGCTTAGTGTACTCAAACCAAATATTTCAAACATCAATAAATCAAAGTAACCTTCAATTTATGTCATAAACGTCAAACTTGAAGTTTTTATTATTTTGACAACGATCCTAGGTCATGGATCGAAACGTAAATAAAATAGATTTTAAAAACTATGAGTGGTTTCATTCCCAAAGAAGATTAAGAAGAATGCTAAACAAACCACAACAAACATACAGGGACTAATTATATTTGCAGTGTCTCGTTTAGTGCTAATGGTAATACATCACAATACCTTCCTCACAAATTTAGTCTCTCCGCGGACTTACTTGCCCTCGGAGGTCTACTATTTGCATTTAAAGAAAATCTTCTCGGACTATTAATTTTAACAGGTATCTCACCTGAGGTAGTGGGTGCTAAAGTTTCTTCCACCTCTGCTGGAACATTGCTGGGTACTAGTTGTTCATTAACTAAAGGTACTGTTTCAGGTTTTGCCACGATTAAGAAATCTGGTAAAATTATTTTAGGAATTACATCGTCTCTACTCCTTTCAACTGTAACAGCCCCTGCGACTTCATCATTAAATCTAGCCTTATCACGTATAATTTGGTCTAAATGGCGTTTTCAAATTACATTCTCGTTGGCTAATCGACACAAATAAACTCTATCACCTAACACTTCATCTATCACGCCCTGTATCCAACTTTTTCTATTAGGATTGCGATAGTCTCTACACCACACTTTATCTCCTTCGTCAAACTTTTCGTTTCGCCCTTTTCTAATAACTTGTTTATCATTGCAATTTGTTTTAACAGAAGTTTTAACAAATCAAAGCGTGTTATAATTTTGTGCTTAAATACTAAACCCAGTAGTCTTATGTAGTGAATTTCGGTAATTAAATAAATACCTACTGATTAAGGTTTGTAAATCAACTCGACTATTGGTGCTATCCGTTAACAATTTATATAAAGCATGGTTAACATTCTTTACACAATTTTCAGCTAATCCTTTGGTTGCGGGGTGCTAAGGTGGCGAAGTTAAAAACTTAACTCCATTCTGATTTAAAAATGTAATAAATTCTTGGAAATAGAAATAAATTGACCTGCATTGTTAGTTAGAATCACTATAAGCAACCCAAAACGAGCAAAAATTCTATAAATTTCTGTACTGTTCCTTGCGAATTTATGCTATTCATAATAAAAGCTTCAGGCCATTTTGACTAACTATCAGTAATAATTAAAATCATTTTATCAGATACTGGACCTAGGAAATCTGCATGAATTCTTTCATAAAAATAATCTGAATTGTTATTTGCTACAAGTCTACATTTTTTAGGTTCAGGCCTAAACAGTAAACAAACCTTGCAACTTACTAGATTCACTATGTCTTTGTCAAGTCCAGGCCATCAAAAATAAGATCTAACCATAGTTTTAATTTTGACAATTCCACCATGGGCGGAATGTAACTCGTCTAATAACTGACGTCTGTAAACGAGAGGAATGATAACACGATATCCCCACATTATTTCTCTGTTTTCAATACTCGACTCACTTTTTTTGATTAAAATAAGGTTTTAACGCTGTGTAATCAGTGCTTTTAGGGAATCCATACCGTATATAATTGTATAATTTACCTAGAATAGGATCCCTGGGAGTTGCTGACCTAATTTTATAAAGATTAACTGGAATTGAATTTTCCACCAAATGAATATATATATTCAAATTCCGACTTCGTACGAGCAGCGTGTGTACCTATTAAAGGCAATCTTGACAACGCGTCCACCCTGATATTATTTTTCCCTTTGATATATTTTAGAGTATAATCAAAATTTGACAGAAAAATTGACCATCTTTGTAGTCGTCCTGCCCCATTTGAGGTAAGCTTTTATTTTCCCCAAACAGGGCCAGCAACGGTTTATGATCAGTGACTAATTCAAACTTTCTACCCATCAAGTATTGGTACAATTTTTGTGTTGCCCAATATATGCTCAAGACTTCCTTATGGTCCATTGAATAGTTTTGTTCAGCCTTTGTTAAAAGTCTAGAGATAAAACTATTAGGCCGCTCAGTGTCATCTACCAACTCGTGAGACGGAACTGCCCCTAGGTTGTAATAGCTGGTGTCACATACTAAACGTATATGTTTAGAAGGGTCATATTGAGTTAAAATTCTATCTGAGCTCAACTCTCTTTTAGCCACTTTAAAAGAATTTTGACATTTACTGTCCATTTAAATACTCATCCTTTTTAACTAATTCGTTTAAGGGTTTTAGTTTAAGCGATAGATTAGGAATAAACTTAGAGTAATAAATTACTATTCCAGTAAACATTTGCACTTCTTTTATATTAGAAGGCCAGGGAAATGCCAAAATCGTTTTGACTTTTTCTAAATCCCTTTCAATACCATCTTAGAAACTATATGCTTTAAATAATTTATAGCCTCTTTAAAAAAATATAGTTTTTTCTACAGTTGCTTGAAAAATAGCACAAGGTGGCTTAGTTACCGTAAGGCAATCTGTTGACCTTATAAATCCCATAGGGTGTACTCCAAGCCAATAACTGACTGGTCTCTTTATTTACGATTAATTGGTTAAAAGCATTTTCAAAATCTAGCTTAGTAAATTTCTGACCACCTCAGATGATTGATTACTACACTCGCTCGCTTGTGAAGCAACTTCCATCCACGAGAATAATAGCCTTCATTATAGCGTCGTTGTATAATATACTATTATATCGCTGGATTAAATTTATTGAATTATCCCAATACACAACCATTAGATAACCAAATGACAAAATGCAAGTGGCCAACTGAATGAATCCTATGCCCTAATTATATTTGCAGTATGTCGCTTAGTGCTATTAGTAATACTCACAGAACTTACACCTAAAGTGCCAGATCTTACTCCACTGACATTGCTTGAACCCATCCATTTTGAATAATTGTTTTTAGTGTACTGTGCAAGTGAAATATATTGTAATTCTACAGCTATTCTATCCTCCGCCTCAACAGGTTTCTGCTCTTCTAATTGATCCTGAATACATTCAGAATCTTGTAAGTTTTAACTAGCATAAATTCCCCAATTGCAAATTCATTAATATCAATCACTAAATTCTGCTCATTTGCTTTGACATAATTTTCCATATTCTAGTTATATTGGCCTTAATTCTACCTTGTTTTTGAACCTTAATGTTTCTATGTGCCATTATGTTTAGAATCCAGTGACACTGACAGAGTTGTAAATAGCTACCTATTTAACTTTCCTAACCTTCCTGAAATTATGAATATTTTCTTAAATATTCAGTCGTACCTGTTGGTTTGTAGTAAACCCTATTGTACAATAACTGTCCTAAAAGTAACCCTTGTTGTAACAACCTTCGTATTGTACAATTATCCTTAAGTAATTAGGAAACTATGTATTAAATATAAACCTTAGAAACAAATGTTCTTTAGTAGTAAATGCTTCAGCAAAATTGGCAAGTTTCATAATGAAACACCCAGTTGTGACAAAGCCTCTTACGTAGTATTATTAAGCTTTCTCTTTTGTAGTGTAATTTAAGCCTTTGTTTACTGATGTAAAATTATAAATTGCCCTTTGTATCAGTCTTATATCTTATTTTTTATGTACAAATGTAGCACGATGCAAGTTTGTGCAACCCTTAATAAAGCACTAGAGCAACTACGTAAATAACTGGAGGAATCTGACCTTATAGTCATGTGTTCAGTGTTAGCGTGTAACTGAATCAGTGTGTAAAATCTGCGCCCTTGAAAAAATCTTTGCAACAATCCACAAGCCATTGCCTTTGTCGAAGAAAATCCTTAATGGCTTATGACGTTACTTGTGAAGATTTCGTGTATAAAAGCACTGCTTGTGAAGGATCATTTGTATATGTTTTTGTGTCAATTAGTCCTTATTTTCTTGACCTAAAGTATTTGGCATGAAGTCGACCATATGTTTAATCCTAAGTAAAAGGTATACAAAATGTTTTTCATCGATAGCTCTATATACAAATGTTGTTGTTAGCACAAAGAACACATTTTTTTCTTGTAAAAATATAATTGACAAACTTAAATTACATTATTTGACATAACATCCGAAGTTGTACATAAAAACCAATAACCATAGCAAGTATTAGTGTAAGCGTCATAATCAAAATACATTTTTTACAATGCCCAGGAACAGTAAACCAAAAACAACTAGACACTAATAGAAATCCAAACTTCTCAGCATTATTTGCTATAAATATACCGAGAGCATCAGTGTTTAATTAATTGCTGTGCTTCAATAATTATTATTAATGATACAATAAAACTGTTTGTGCAGTTATTGGCTAACTTTCTGAGATCAATACAATGATGAAATTAGAAATGAGCGATCCTTTTTTGTTTTCAAATTATAGACAAAAATTGATATTTTTAACAATTTTATTAGTTTATATAACTTGTTTGTTTGCAAAAATATCCAAAATGTTTAATTGATGTCAACATGTGCTGTGTTATTATTTTTAAAATTAAAATTTTTGTGTGGTTTAAAATGCCTAATAATAAGTGCAAATTATACCATCTGGTAGCTAAGGGTGTGAACTACCCAATTATTCAAGTGTTTGGTGTCCTAACAGTAGGCTGTGTTGGCTAGATTATAAATTCCAATAGTTAGCTTTATTTAAACAATTTACAACATAAGGTTCCTTATCTGACAGGTGTGTTTATGCATTTAATTGGATATAAATGGCTTTATGTTTCATATGCAATGAATCTAACAGACCATCTGTGGTAGTATGTGCTAAATGCAACCAGGGCATATGTAAATCATGTAGTAGTTTGTCTGAAACTGAAATGAGGTGTATTGCACTGAAAAATCCCAAATTAATGTTTATCTGTAATAATTGTCATGTGAAATATAACAATGAACCGGATAACCCAGAATACCCCAGTTGATTTATTTTTAAAAGAAATGGGCAAACTTATAAAGGTTGTTGAGGCTTTACAATTAGAAGTGTACAATCTAAAGGAATTTAATATAGAGCTCGTGAAGATGGTGGAAAGAAGAGTAGACCTAACTGATCCCTACAACAAGTATACCATAATTAAGCAAAATACAAACACTAATCCAAAACCGATATCCCGGGCAACAGCTAGACCTGAGCTTGTTGAAGTGATTCCAGCAGTTACTGCTGTATTGGGAACAAATATACTGTCAATGTTAGATGAGACCTCTGTTGAAATTCTATTGAAACTGCGACAGATACATTAGTTCAACCTACGATCCACCAATCTGCTTCTGCAACATATGCCAGTAAAGCAGCTCTTACGCCATCTGCACGTAACATAACTAATGCTGATGATGAAGGTTTTAAGCTTGTAAGGCCAAATAAATATAAAACAAACTTCAACAAGAAATCGATGTACGGTACCACCCTCAAATCCAACTTTCCATCAAATCTATCAGCAGTTGCAAAGAAAGCATGGATGTTTATTGGCCGGATTAAAAGTGGTACACCAGTAGAAATAGTTTCTGCACATTTTAACGAAATTTTACCTAATAAGGATTTTACATGTGAACCTTTGGCCACAAAAAGTGTTTACGCATGCTTTCGTGTAGGTGTACACTTTAAGGATAGAAATATACTTGAAAATTTTACAATTGGCCGGTTGGAACCAAGGTTAGACCTTATATTTTTCAGAGACTACAAACAGCAGTCAATGCAATTTAATAATAAGGTAAAGAAACCAGCCTCATGGTATATCCATCTACTACCAAAATGTGAGGGGGCTGCGTACTAAAACTAGATCTACATTATTTTTTAATTATTTCGACTGCTTATTACTGTATTATTTTTAGTGAAACCTGGTTATCTAGTGGAATATCTAGCCGTGAAGTATTTCCTAATGACTATAATATTTATCGCATGGACCGTAATTACCAAACTTTACAGTCCCAACGTGATGGTGGTGTTTTGATCGCTACAAAGTTTAGTATTAGTTGTCTTAAAATATCGCCTGATACAGTGGTAGTTCTGTATGAAGAAGTGTGGGTACGAATTATGCTAGATAATATTTCCTTAATTGTTGGAGTTGTGTATTTTCCACCCAAATCTCATAGCGACTTATATCAATCCTTTATCAATAAAGTAGATATTATGAGAAATACTTATTTGACATCCAAATTTGTTATATGTTGTAGTGATTTTAATATACTTGAGCTAGAATGGACAATGATAGATGGAGGTTTACTTCCTGCTCGTTTCACATCAGTAGCATCTGAAGTACTTGCTACATGGATGCAGCTTGCTGAGCTTGAGCATGTTAACACTATTAACAATAATAAAGGTAGACGTTTAGATTTGATTTCTACGGATTGTAATGTCACTAAGTTGTTTATATCCACTAATCCACTGGTTGTAGAAGATGCTTATCATCCACCTCTCGAACTTCAAATCAGTTTAAATCAAGGTGTAACTAGACACAATGAAAAATCAAAGTTATATCTATTCAGGAAGGCATCATATTGTGATATTGTGAGATATTTGGAACAAGTTGACTGGACCTTTATATACGGCAATCTTGACATCAATGAAACAATTGAGAGGTTTTATGCTACAATCTTCAGTGCTATCGCTCTATATGTACCAATTAAATATGTAACTCAGAACAAATTTCTGAAATGGTACTCTAAAGAGCTTATCAAACTCATTCGTTACAAGAACATGTTGCACAGTAAATTTAAAAAATCAGAGTTAAACACAGACTACATTCGTTATGCTGAAATTCGCCTAAGAACTAAACACACAATACATTCTTGTTATACTACTTTCATTGCCAATATTGAAAGTACAATTAGTAGGAATACCAAAAGTTTTTGGTCATACATTAATGAAGGAAAGTAGATTTCCACAAACTATGAAATTTGAAGATAAAATTAATAATTCACCTCAAGCCATTACTAATAGTTTTGCTGATCATTTCAGTTCCTGCTATTCGTCTTTTCAGAATCCTCGTAGTAGCTCTAATAATTTGAGTATTTCATCGATGAAAATATTGTGTCAGCATAAGTTTTCTGTAGAAGAGATATCTCAGAAGTTACATCTGCTAGACATCAACAAAAGTGCTGGTCCAGATGTTATTCCTCCAGTTTTTCTTAAAAATTGTGGGACTGTGTTGACAGAACCGCTACGTGCTGTGTTCCAAAAATCCTTTGATGCGGATATTTTTCCAGATATATGGAAGAGATATCTCTTGTTTTCTATATTGAAAAGTGGTGATAAGTATGAAATTTCTAATTACAGGGGCGTTGCTTTGATGTCAGTGATAGCCAAGGTATTTGAAGCAATTATCGCAGATGAACTCATCTGTACTTTTAAATATTTAATTGCTAAGCAACAACATGGTTTTTATACAGGAAGATCTATTACAACGAATTTAATAGTCTTTCAGAAATTTTTGGTAAATGCAGTTGAAACTGGTAATTAGGAGGATGTAATTTACACCGACATGTCAAAAGCATTTGACAAGGTTGATCATGATTTATTAATGGAAAAACTATTATCATTTGGAGTCCAAGGTGTTTATTTGAGCTGAATATCATCATATTTGACAAATAGGAAACAATATGTGTACATAAATAATCCACGTTCAAAAGCTGTATATGCGTCATTTGGGGTTCCAGGAATCTCATCTAGGTCCGGTCTTATTTAATCTTTTCATTAATGACATTGTTGATGAATTTAAATTAACACAATGTTTGCCGTATGCTGATGACCTCAAGTTTTATGCATGCGCAAACTCTTTTGAAGATTGTTGACGCATTCAACAGGATTTAAATAATTTAGTAGCTTATTTTATGAGAAATCAGATTTGTTTTAATGTCTCGAAATGTAAAGCTACGAGCTTCTATAGGTGTAAACATCCTCTTACACATACTTATTTCATAAATCGAGAACCATTAGAGTGTGTGTCACACTTCAACGATTTAGGCGTTTTTTCGATAAAGATTTGTCTTTCGTTACTCACGTGGACTATACTGTTATGAAGGCATCTAGATTATTAGGTTTTTAAAAAAGGAATACAAATGATATGAATCATATTCCTATCCTAAAGAGATTATACAGTGCATTAGTTTTAAGTATTATAGAATATAACAACATTATTTGTGTACCTATGTACAAGTGTAATATTAAGCGACTAGAAAGGGTTCAGGATATATTTGTAAATTATCTGTTGTATAAAGTAGATTATAAGTATGATCACTTAGACGATAGCATAAGACTTCAATTAGTGGGCATGCCCAGTTTAAATCAAAGACACAATAACAGTATGGTTTGTTTATTATATAAGATTATGAACAATAACATTGCTTGTGAGGAACTTCTAAATTACATTGGACTACGAGTACCATTTAGACTTACTAGACATAAAGCTTTATTTGTCGAAGCTTCGCATAAAACTAATATGGTTTAACAGATTGCATTAACAGGCTGTGTAAGAATTACAATACAAGTTTTCTAAATATTGATTTATTTAATGTTCAAAATTTGAATAAGTTCAAATGATTAATTAAAGAATCAATGTATTTTCATTTATATTGAATTAATTTTTTATAACAATTTGTATCATTTGGAGTTTCTCTGTAAATACCATAAGTTGACCAATAAAAATACTATTGAAGTTTTTTAATTATACAGTTTTTTGCGTAAAATACAGTGACATACGCAAATATACTCAGTAACATAGAAATTGCAACACCCAGAAGGGTTGGAAATTTTTTGACCAAATTTGGTCAACTTGTTTAACTACTCAAAGGTAATAATAGATTAAAATTTTTCGTTGCAGTACATCAAGTGGTATCGGTAAATCTGACACTTTTGTTATTTCTTTTTAACATTATTTTCCGCTGTATTTTTTTGCCAGTTCTTTTTTGAATTTTGTGTTGTATCTGTTCAACCTTCTTTCTATGTAATTTGTAGGTTAGAATTAGTTAGATAGGTCAGAGGACAATTTAGGGTAGGCTAGCGTGTATAAATACCATTTATTAAAAAGTTAAATAGGCGTCTTAGAAATCTAGTGTAACGATTAATTAGTTTAGAGTAGGACCTTAGAGTTAATTTTACTTCAATTTCAGCTTTGCCGTTATTTGCAAGAAACTTTCATAATATTTAGGGAGCAGAAACAATTAATGTTAAGTATTTATCATAAAGGTAAAATTCATTAGTGTACAGTGTAAGGATGCAGCTTTAATTACAGTAGAATCAACGTATAACAGTTAAAAAGCTTTCATTTAACTTTAGCGTAAAATCAATAATTTTACGGGCATAATTTTAGTGAAGTAGAAACATTAATTTAGTATCGTTTAGCGTATGTAAATATTATAGGGGATAATTTAGCATCAATATTCAATGGTATTAGTAGCAGAGCTTGGGGAAACTGGATGCACCCTTAATGTGGTGGATGAGTTAATTTCTTGCTCAAATGCTTGCTGCTGACAGTTATGGTTATTGCAAGTCAAAATGGTGTTCCTGTATGCCGCAGGCTCTGTAGGGATGATAGCAGGCCACATGCAGAAATAGTATCCAGGTAACTGTTGCTTTAACGGTTGCTTTTATTGCCTATGTGTATAAACTGGTGCTCAATGACTTTTGTGCATTGCGGGAATAATTTACGAACAAAAAGGACACATTTGAAAAGAGTTACTGATTGAATTTTTTATATTGTATTATTTTACTGTATTTTTATGTGGGAATTTATACTAAGAGAAAAAGATTTAGGATATTGGTAATATTTGTTTATACAAAGTAAAAGGGACTTTTTGCTGTTTGATGTGCGAAAAGTAGCACGAGAGGTTATGGTTACTAGGAGCTCTTATTAAACCTAGGTTAGAGTTAAACGTGGTAAAACCCTTTTACTTTCTTGGACAAATAATTGGAAATAATTAATCTGGGGAATTATCGATCTCAAAATGCATTATTTTATAAAGGAGTTGTATATAATGTATAAATAATGTGTGAACGAGAAATTTTAACTGTGATTTGACGTGTATATTGTTTTTTTTATGAGTATGTAATAAATGTATGTGATTTTCCGTAGCAGCTATTTTTTGTGTTAGTTGAATTGCAAAAAGCAGCTGAGCAGTCGTGGCATGTATTTCCTTTTAAGTGTTTCAGGTAAAGCATATCAACACTTCATCAGCTCCGAAGGTCGTAGCAATTAGTAACGCACAACAGTGGAGCTCGCAGAGAAATTCGTAGCAATATTTCGCACCCAGAAGGTGGAGCTTTTTGTATTAATACGTGCAGTCCAGCACGAAGTACGCAGTATTTAATGGCCACCCAATTATGGGGCTGTAGTAGTAGCATTTTAGGTGTTTCTTTTTTTAAGCTGTCTTTAAGAGACCGTAGTTCTCAGTAATATATATTATTATGTAAGGGGGGGGGTATAAGGTTTCTAAAGGTATATTTGTATTAATAGGGGTGTATGCCAAACGATAGGATCAATATTTCAGATTTAATAATTTAAAAAACTATAAATTTTGCTATACTTTACATACGTTAAAGTATGTACCATTTCAGATTGAAACTTATATGCCAAAAGGTAGATAACATGACTTTATGACGTTGATATAATGCACGGTACTTGAGGTTTTATACTGAGTTGATATTTCATGAGCCAGTTGAGAGTACATTTGCCGTCGGAAAGCCGAACGCATTTATGGATATCTGCAATATAACAAAGCGTCCAGGTCGTGTATAAATTATTTGGCTTTTCCTTTTTATAGAATCAAACTTTTGGACGAATTGTAAATCAAAATTTAAAGTGAATCAAAATGTAAAAGGTTATTGGAGTTTAGTGAAGTGTTTTGGACCAATAGTAGAAATTTAAAATTATTATAAAGACTGTAGCGAAGGTATGTTGGACACTGAAAGAAAGATGATTTGTTATTGGATGTTATATGTTTAAAAATGTTATTCTAGTAAGCTAAGTTTGTTGATTTAATAACTAAGCAAAATAAATAAGGGACTTACTTTTCGAAATTGTTCAGATAAAGACCTATTTTTATGAAACCTGCGTTAAGTTGTAAAATATTAATAAAATAATAGTTTATATGTGTATCATCGAGTATTATTTAATAAAGTGTGAAAGGAATAAGAAACATCGAGTAAATAAAGGCGACGAATATATAAAAGGAGTTTAAAAGTGGTTAATAGTGCAACGGGAAAGGCAACGAGTATTTAAAGAAGATTTGGAAGTGGTTATTAGTGGAACGGGGAAAGCGACGGTTATTTGTTTGAGAAGATTTGTGTTGGTTTTGGGATAGATTTGGTATAACGGCAGTAGGAGATTGGAGTGGATAAAGAAGGCATCGACGACATAAGTAATTTTGGATTGATTTGAGAAGATTAAACGGCAGTAAGGACATCGTATGGATAATTGGAATAGCAGGACTAGGAGTGATTTGTATTAGGACAGCGGGTTTGAATTGGATTGTGCGAAGAGAGGATTAAGTGGGATACGAAGCAGAGGAACAGGAGATCGATATACGAAGAGGAAGAATTAACGCAGGGGAAGTAGACAACGGTTTTTTTTGCTAAATTCTAAATTGGGGTAACATTATTTCAGGTTTGGGTCATCGAAATTGTTTTTAAGAACACCTGGAGGCAGTACGCAAGCGGACAAAATTGGAGAATCTTTTGTGAAAGTGCGTACGGCGATTTCAAACTTGAGCCAGCAGTTAAAGGAAGGCCTTCAGCGCGGTATATTTCTGGTAAGTGCCGTAAATATATCATAACGTCAGAAATTAAAGTCATAAAAGTTACATAAATTAATTTGACATCAGGCAACTTTGTTCTATTAAAATTTGGCATACATAATAAATTCAGTACATTAAAAAAGTGGTAAAACAAACGAGGGTGCAGTTTGGTTGGGTAGAGCACATCTACTCACGATTGAACTCACGGTGAGTAGGTGAGAAAACCCTGAGATTAAAGTTTCAAATAGTCGAGGCATATAAAATATAGTAATTAGTAAAAAAAGAACCAACCAAACGTTTGCTAAAGCACCTCGATTTGAAGTCATACATTGAATAGTACATTTGTGACGACGACAAAAGTCGGGTAACAAATTTTGTTTAAAGTTAAAGTGTAATAAATTAAGAAGGTATTAGCCCAAAGTGAAAGTGAAAGTAAAGTAATAGGGGTGATATAAAGTAAAGTAAAGTAGGGCGGATATTAGAATATATATATATATATATATATATATATATATATATATATATATATATATATATATATATATATATATATATATATATATATATTGTTGTGTTACTTCACCAGCCCCTACGATGGGCACCATAAAATGCTGTGTTATTTTCACCCCACGGTTGGGCATGTCATAAAAGCACTTGTAAAATGTTAAGTTGTAGATTCTCTTTGCCTCAACTAGCTGATTTAATTAAATAAAGCAATTCTACAATACACAATATAATGATTAAATATTTACAACCTTTTTAAAATCTTCCTCTTTTTCAGAATATTTACATATACCAGATTTAAGAAATTGAAGCCAGCAAAACGAGCCTTTTGTTATATTTAGAGACTTTTGAAACGTTTCAAGATGCTTATTACCTTTCATAAATTGCCTATTGCCTTTCATAAATTTATCAAAGAAACCCCGGTTTTGTTGCCTCTTACATTATTGAATTAAACAGTTTACAGAAATAAATTATATCAAATATATCTAGCCTGGAATGGTTCAGTAGTTTCTCTGCATACCCAAAAGTTTTCGTATCCAGTCGGAATGTTTAGAGTCGAATTTGGAAGTCGACATCAAAACCAAAATACTATCGAAATCGTTATTCAAAATCCCATAAGTTAATCCAATAAAAGGTTTTCCATCTCCGTAATTAACAAAACAGTAATAGAACATTTACCATGTCAGTGATTACCAAAATTAATTTAACAGGAGGTAATCTCCAGAGTCGTCTATAATAGATCGGCTTACTTACACAATTTTTACACTTTTATAGAATACTTTTCACTTTACTTTCGTTTAACTGGTTACGTGAATAATTTAGCACTTTTGAGTATCGTGACAGCCCAGTTTAAGTTGTATACTCACTCGTTGCTCAATTGTTATTGTATTTATAGGCCTTGCCCCTTTGTTTGCTATTCGTTGTTTTGAAACTCTTTTTGCCACCACTCGTTGGATACAAGTGAAGCTTTACTTGTTCGCGGCTAAGTCTGGGAATTACCCCAAGGGTGAGCAATGAGAAAGGGCGTGGGGATGGTATAAACTCTACAATAGGCTAACATAAAAAAGAAAACGGGAAATTGAGCGCCACTGTATCTATATGGACAACACTAGAAATTCAATACTCCTATGAGAAGATACAGAAACTCATTGGAATTAAGCATCATAAAAAACTTACAACTTAATGACCTAACACATCTGGAAACCTCTGGAGCATACTTACAACCTCTTCAATCTCGATGACCCTGAAAGAAAAAGTACACAACAAATTTTCTATTAAAAAGACACTGTTTGTGCTTTTTAATAAAAAAGCAACTAATAATTACGAGTGGATAATCTTGAGATTACCACACCAAAGGTATTTGAATTAAAAATGAATATCTAGAATAAATTAGTTGTAACATATCTGTGTTTTTAAATTACTTCAGCATTCGTCTAATTTCATTATTCAAAAAATTTATTTTCTTTAAAATATTCTTATTAAAATTAATTGTGCATGTGTTACAGGTTATTTTTAGCTTTAAGAAAATCATTTCAAACAATACAATTACTTGCATTAGTAATTTAATGCAAAGTCCTTGATGTTATCACTGGTTGATAAGTCGAAGAATACAATCAATTTCGTGCTTTATTTGTTGGTAATCGTGAATGAAATTGGAGGCCATTCCTTAAAAATGTTGCCTAGTGTATTTTTGTTTTGAGTGGTGTATTCCGTATAATCGTGATTGTTATTGGATTTGAGCGATCTGACTAGAGCGTGTTAATTCTTAATTGGTCATTTTTGAATGTTCTAATTCGTGTTTCGGTAATCAGCCAACCTGGTGCGATCGTGGATGGTCGGTGGGTCATTTTGAAAGTTCATTGTTGGACAAGAAGGTCGTAGTAGAAACGTGGTTTCAGGTATTTTTGAAAGCTGTGTTTGAGCTTTCCCAATTTGGGATTTTTATACTTGCAACTTTTACACGAGTTTCCGTTTGGTGTATGAAGACATCGTCTGGCTTGTGGTTTAGCCGTTGGAAACTTGGACCACCCGTTTATTGGGGATTTTACGAATCTACTTTGACCGCCATTTTTGGCAGCGACTAGAGGCCGTTATAAGAAACCTTTTCTGCAGAATTATTATAACGCTCACACTTCTCTGATCATTGCTTCAATCCAGAGAAGGTAAATATATCAAAATAATTAATTAATTTATTAATCACGAAATTTTGAAATACAGTGTTTACCTTCCTAATAATTAATTTGTGTAAGTTGCATTACAGAACTATGACTGTTGACTTTTTTTTATATGTTTTTATTAACAACAAAAATTTTTAATAATAACACAAAAGGGTGTTGCACCCAAACTTAGTCAGTTGTTTTAGCAAATTGTTTTCGTAGGTTTCGACCTTCGGGAAAAGATTTCAAGTTCAGGTCGCAATTAAAAGTAACCTTGCAATTGGAGTCTGTGCGTGCAGCCTGGTGGTGGCTACAAAATTCAACGCTCTCGTTGTATATTGATTGCTTGCAATTCCATTCTGTGCATCCGTATCCACCGAAGTATATTCAGGTCGCCAAGCTGAGCAGATCCTTTAGGCAAAGTAAGGTATATTATGTAATTATAAATAGTCTTGGATCATCTTGATAAGATTGTTTTACTGTGTTGCATTTTACAATATGTATAAATGCGTATATTGAATGTAAATTCTGTAGGTACTTATAAGAAAACAAGTTCAGGCGTACACCAGCTGGTTATTAATAGATAAGGTAAGAATCGAACAAATTTGTTTTCTCCTAATGTTATACTGATTAAATATATTCATTAAACCTGTAAGTGTTGTAAAACTTTTCTTGCGTCAACCCACTAACTTACCCCCCTTTTGTGTAGAGTTTTGTGCGGCCTCATATGAGCTAGTCGAGGGCACAATTTGGCACAATTTATAATGGTAACTACCAAGATTATCACCTCCCAGTTATTATTATATTGAAGACAACTTATAAATCAAAAGTAGCCGTAACACATGGAATAAAAAACTTAAGTCCAAAAATGTAATTTAATATAGTTTCTCTCTTATCGTTTTTTTCAAATATGGTTACAAATACAAAATAATAAAATTGAATTCTTTATAAATCTGTCTTGACATAACAAGACCTTAATTTTAATAATATTTCAAAACAAGATTTCTGATACCCAATGGACAGATCTGTTTATTGGTTTACATGTATTTCACATCAGTTTAATTTATTTCTTTATAAAAAAATTTAAATCATGTGCAGCTAACTTGAATAAATAAAATTTTACCCTTATTCAGGTATAATGACCTTATTAAAGATTAGACATCTGTAATGAACTTTTTAAAAAACAGGAAGTGGACTTTAGAATTACAATATTTTAAACACATGGATGCTCCGCGTGTCTTACAAAATTACATTAATAGTACTTCCTAACAATTATATTTCACGTTGTTATTCGTGCACAAAATTTAGCATAATTAAACAACCTTCGATTACAATTTTATGTGATCACTTTTAAAGTCTGACAAACATAAGAACAGAAAGGTTTGATACCTGTTTTTAATAAAGACGATACCCCTTGTTATCGAGCAGCGATGCACATTTTCTGGATCCTGCTTACAAATTTAATGCAAAAAAAAATATCGAACAAAAGCTGTACGTTCTTAGTTAACGAACGTTGCCCCAATCTCCATATATAGGCAGTTGAGCCGGATCTCCTCCGTGTCGACTGTTGTTAAAACTTGCGATGTCAGGTGAAACGACACGAAGACACAAATTGTGAGCTAGGTGATGCTGCACTTCCCATAAGGTGTCTGTGTTAAATTTTACAACTTTGCTACTCCTGTCCTGGTGAGCCCCAATTAGGGCGAAACGCGTCGACAGGATGCCCTCGTGGCTGAATTTGAGTCACTTGCCAACAATTCCTTTTTACTTTGTTTAATTTAAGACTCATTAAACCTATTTTTCTCTTATATATATATATATATATATATATATATATATATCTAATTACTTCATGCGCTAAGGAAATAAAGATAATTTGTATTAGTATTAAGTTACTTCAATAATGCGGTCTCATCGTTAACAAATACCGACTCGAACCATTTTTAAAAGGAAGCGTGGTCTAGTGCCTTGCCGGAGTCACAGGAATGAATACTCTTCTGTGCCCTCAAGACGACCAGCTCTCCTGCGCCTATCTCGGCACGCCTATTCTGAGGCCCCACTTGTAAAAAACTCGTGAGCCCATCTGTATAAATTGCAGTCTTGACTACATCCTCAACTACAATGGCTGACTTGGTTATTCGTACCGTGCAAGTAAAGAACGGCTCATCTGCTTTGCGCGTCACCTCGTGACCGTATTCACGCAAGCGCTATCCTAATTTTAACAACTAAAAGGATATAATCCGCCTATGGATTAGGCAACACAAACGACTAGTTCTTTTTTAAATATGTTTTCTGAGTGTATATTGTTATTAAATATTTCTGGGTAAAGCATTTAAGCTAACTAAACGGTCATGATTTCTTGTTCCATTGTGGAATTGTTTCTTTTAGATGTAACAGTATCAAATACAAGAATCAAATATCACAGACTAAAAATGCACAGATGTGATTCCTCCAAAAATAGTGCTACAGAATATATATTCGTTACAGTTTTCACGTGTTGGGCGATACCATTTGTCTTATCTCTTGTGTACTCCGGAAATTTTACCAATTGTACAGTTCAAATACTTGGAAGAACGCTCAAGTTGTCACGTATTCATTTACATAACATTACATTTAATTTAGAAATACCAGGAATCTTCGTTCATTAAATCACGTATCGTTGTTATTTGCTTATTCTAATCTAAACAGAAATAAATTTGGTGTTTGTTTATTTCCTAGTGAAATTGGATTTTTGAACAAATGTAATGCTTTATGTCACGTACAATTTATTCAAATAATGCATAAATTTTGCCTGCGTATATGATGATATATTTAACGCACTTGTTGAAAATTTATCTAGCCTCTTCATAAAGGTTTTCCGTTGATTTAATTTTGGTGCGTTTCGTTATATTTTTAAATTTTATCTTTGCTCGTAACTACTCTTGGATATGGGTTTAATACACACACACACACAAAATCTTTTCACTATGTGCTACCAATGCCCACGACCCAATCTGTTGCTAGTTCGGGAACAGCACCGTATTCTGTATTCTTACTGGCTAGGGCTCATCTCTTTGAAATACCCAACAGACCAGAAGATACCAGGTATATCTACACCAGTGAGTATTTTCCTAAGCGTTATTCTTATCCAACAAGAAAGGAATATAGTAGTTAAACATATCTGCTAAGTTTGGTTAAAAAATTCTCAACCCTTCTTGGTGTTGCAATTTTCATGTCACTGAATATACAGTGTAGAACAGCCAAATGGAATAAATTTATTATTTCGGTAATGTACATATTTAAAGAAAATGCCGAAACACGTCAATTTTAAATTATGAATTCAAATTCTGCAACGAATAAATTTAATCTCTTTGAGTGATAGTTACAATCCTCAACTTTTTAAATAGGAAATATGGGCTTGTAATATATCGTTTGAAAGGTCTCTTCATTCTCTATTCAAAAATGGTATTGTTTTCACATTTATTGCAAAAACTAACATAAACAAAATACAATTATCCGCTTATCAAAATTCGCTGCAACACACTCAAAACTAATAAGTAATGAAAAGGGAAGTAAACAAACGGATTGTTACCTACTTTACACTGGCAGACCTTCTAAGAAGATACTGCACTTAGTGCTAAACGAGGTAACAGGTCATTCGTTTACTTTCTTTTTCCTCTTGTCTTTTGACTCATTATTAAAATTTTGTATGGAAATGCCATCTACACTATCATGTTGAAGACTTGAAACAGTTATCGATAGTTAGTTGCTTATATTCGAGTATAGAGGGCGCAAGAGAAACATTTTAAATTATAACTACGCCTGGGTTTATGTATAACTCCAAAACTTAGTTGGTGTTTTTGCAAAAAGAGATGCGTTCGTCTGATGATCTGCAAGAACAGCAAAACCGAGCACGAGCTTTTCTTTTTGTAACATCCTCGTTTAGGACTGGGTGCAGTATCTTTTTAGAAGGTCCGCCACTGTTAACTAGGTAACAGGTAATTTGTTTACTTCCATTTTCATCTTGTCTTTTGACTTACTATTAAAATTTTGTCTGACAATGCCATCTACACTATCATGTCGAAGACTTGAAACAGTCATCGATAGTTAGTTGCTTATATTCGAGTATAGAAGGGCGTATGAGAAACATTTTGAATTATAAATACACCTTGGTTTGTGTATAAGAAAAAATCTTGGTTGTTTTGCAAAAAGAAATGCGTTCGTCTGATGAACTACAAGAACAGCCACGAGCCTTTCTTTTTGCAAAATAACCAACAATTTATATTCATTTTCGTTCCCTATGTTGGCATGCTTCCCCATGTCAGGCAAAATTGTTCATAAATAAATAAACAGTTATTTGCTAAGTACTCGTATTGAAATATCAAATTCTTCGGCTTTATAAAGCCAAAGTATATTTAAGTTCATTTTAAATCAATACCAAACGGCATTAACAAATTGTATATGATGGAATTAACATTAGTTATTGAAAAATACATATGCCAGTTATAAATGACTACCACCATATCTGGGAGACCCACATTTAAAAAAACTTTAGTCTGAAGGATTCTATTTTAATTTTGTCTTTAAAAGTAGGCACTAGTTAGCTGACTGCTCTTTCGGATACTTTGTAATAATTATGACACATGGAATTTTTTGAACATAAATGTTTATATCAAATAAAATCGAGTTTGATTTATTGAACTAATATTTACACAAGTCTACCTCTGCAGTAACTTAAAATTATCTAATTATATTAAAATTAACAAAGTCACTACAATAACCTGGACCATATTCCTCTATTTGTTAATGTTAACTAAATGTAAATCAACTACAATACTTTTGAGTAGAATTTTTCTAATAATCGTTTGCCATATGTTGACGCCAGAATAAACACGAACGGAAAATTGAAATATCATTTACCACCATCTGGAACTACTTCAAATGTTATAAAAGGATAACGCACAGGTCATTTTGCATACGATGCATCTTCTAATTGAGATTTAGACTCCTAGGTTAGCCTTATCAATCTATTTTGTTTGGGAATCAAGCACCCAAATATATAGATGAACAAACTACACGAGTGCTATACAGTATGGAACAGCAAAGTGGAATAAATTCATTATTTCGGTAATAAATAGTTTATATTTATAAAAAATCTCGAAGCACGTTAATTTTAGATTATGAATTGACATCCTGTAACGAAAAAATTTGATCCCTTCGAGTGACAGTTACAACTCCCAATTTTTTAAATGGGAAATGTGGGCATGTGATATATCGTTTGAAAAGTATTTTCATTCTCTACAAAAATGCAAATTTTTTCACATTTATTGCAAAAATTAAGATAAAAAAATTAAATCATTCAATAACTGAAATTCTCTACAACACATTACAAAACTAATAAGTAATACTATTTATGTGTTCATAATTTAAAAAACAAAGAAAAACATGAATGTTAATGAAGTAGATGTTCAAAGTTCTCGCCGCTAAAGTCTTGGTAACATCCTAATCTTAAATAAAAATGTCTTTTAACTTTATTTAGCATCTCAGGCGTGACCGACCGAATCGCAAGCGTTATTCGTCTTCTTAAGTCGTCTAAATCAAAGGGTTTAGCATTGTATACAATACTCTTTCTTTATAAGTCTTCATAAAAAGAAGTTTAATAACGTAATATCAGGTGATTGTGCAGGCCATTTTAGCGATTCGGAAATGGTTCATGAAATAGGCGATCAACTTCTATTTGTGTTTGTGTGTTATCTCCGTAACCAATCATCTGTAGAACTGTAATTTTGTGCATTTCTGTTTATCTAACAGCAATGCCGGGATGGAACCGCTAATAATTAAGAGATAGGTCTCTAGAACAAATTCGCCTGTCGCAAATGCTCTGCGGCTGTCTAAACATTTTTTTTTAAATATTACGCTCAAGAAGTCTTTTATCGACGAAACACCTTTAAAGAAAGTTTTTTAGGTAATTTGGGGCACCCAAAGTAGCTGTTCGCACCCAGTATGGTCATACGCTCAAAACATACCTATGTGAACTTAGCACTCGCCTATGATAAATTTTTTTCCTATATGCAATCGATTAAGCTCCGTTTGTGCCCGTTTGTACCGCTTTTTATTTCGTTTGTACCTCAAAGGGGTGAAAGTAACAAAGGGGTAAAAAAATCATCAGTACCCGACTTAGATATACAGAAATTTTCTAAATGCCATTCGATTAGGCATCGTTTGTACTCGTTTGTACCACCTCCAGATTCGTTTGTACCCTTAAGGGTGTGTTTGTATCAAATTTTTAAAATAGGGGTAATACCTAAATCCACCATTTTTAGAGATATCTTAAATGCACAAGCGGGTGCTATTTCGCAATCGTTTGTACCCGTTTCTATCACAACCAGTTTCGTTTGTGCCCTGTAGGGGTTGTGTGTACCGAATTTTCAAAATAGGGGTAACACCTAAGTCCACCATTTTCAGGGATATCTCAAATGCGCAAGTGGGTGCTGTTTTGGAATTGTTTGTACCCGTTTGTACCACCGCCAGTTTCGTTTGTATCCTTAAGGGGGTGTTTGTACCGAATTTTCAAAATGGGGGTAACACCTAACTCCGCCATTTTTAGAGATATCTTAAATGCGTAAGTGGGTGCTGTTTCGGAATTGTTTGTACCCGTTTGTACCACCGCCAGTTTCGTTTGTACCCCGAAGGGGGTGTTTGTGTCGAATTTTCAAAATAGGGGTAATACGTAAGTTCGATATTTTAGAGATATCTTAAATGCGCAAGCGCGCGCTGTTTCGTAATCGTTTGTACCCGTTTATACCCGTTTGTACCACCGTTTATACCCTTAAGGGGGTGTTTGTACCGAATTTTGAAAATAAGGGCAACACCTAAGTCCGCCATTTTTAGAGATATCTTAATTGCGCAAGCGGGTGCTGTTTCGTA
This sequence comes from Platerodrilus igneus, assembly GCA_036346225.1. Classification (NCBI taxonomy): domain Eukaryota; kingdom Metazoa; phylum Arthropoda; class Insecta; order Coleoptera; family Lycidae; genus Platerodrilus; species Platerodrilus igneus. The sequence continues at coordinate 140,590 of JARFIW010001377.1, read as the reverse complement.
ATTGTTTTTACCCGTTTGGCGGACTTATATGTTACCCCTATTTTGAAAATTTGATACAAACACCCTTTTAAGGGTACAAATAAAACTGGCGTTAGTACAAACGTGTACAAACGATTACGAAACAGCAACCGCTTGCGCATTTAAGATATCTATAAAAATGGCGGACTTAGGTATTACCCTTATTTTGAAAATTCGGTACAAACACCCCCTTAAAGGTACAAACAAAACTGGCGGGGTACAAACGGGTACAAACGATGCTTAATCAAATGAATTTTAGAAAATTTCGTATCTCCAAGTCGGGTGCTGATGATTCCTTTACCCCCTGTAACTTTTATCCCTTTGAGGTACAAATGAAATAAAAAGCGGTACAAACGGGTACAAACTTAGCGTAATCGAATGCATATATAAAAAATTTTTTATCATACTTGGGTGCTAAGTTCACATAGGTTCAAAACATATCTTTTTAAAAACGTTTGGGAAAAAATAAGTCGAGACGCTAAGACATTAATAAAAATACATACTTACCTTTATCTTTGTATTTTAGTTTTAAATCTCTCTCTTGCTGGTAGTTCAGTCTAAATCCGCGTTCTACTACAAATGGGTTACAATCTACTTTCCCACCAGTTTTTGTCATTCTCAAACCAACTACATTTGTGAGGATAGTAGCAACAGCAGCCTGAATAAATTGTTCATCACTTGGAGTTTTCTTTGGAAATAAAGAGTCGTAGTGATCTCGGATGAAATTCGTGTGAACGTTTCCTAAAATAAACTCTGGGTGTTTGCAGAGAGTGAGAAGGAAATTAACATTCGTTTCTAGCCCAGCAATCTAAAACAATATATGTTTATTTTTAAAATAAAAGGACCCGCCAAATTAAATAGGTTTAGATAGCGCTGTAGTTTAATTGAACACTTTGAGGATTACTTACGTTGTATTCTGTCAATTTTGAATGCATTTTTGTCAATGCCTCCGTTCGATCATTGCCCCATACAACTAACTTGGCAATCATCGGATCATAGTGTACTGAAACCTCATCGCCTTGCCGAACTCCTGCATAAATATATAAATATTTATTATAATGAAGCACAACGTTAAAATATAACAAAATTTCAATTGATACCAACATGGAAAAATACAAAAATATTAAAAACTACTCAAATTAATAATATGGAATATTCAGAGAGAAGAATTCTAAGCAAAAGCTATATGTTTATTTTTATTTCAAACTTGTTTTTACATTTTACCTTAGGTTTTGTTACGAATAAAATTGACGCTACGTTAGTAATTTGAATTTTCCCTGAAAGGACGAGAACATGTAATAGTTCAAAGGGTGCATTGACTAACTACAGTAGTGCGGTAGTGGGTCCCATGGTAAAAAATGCAATAGCATAAATTGGAATATTGAATTCCAAAAGCTACATTACAATGAAAACTTATCTTAAGGAGTGGGAGTCAAATCGTCTGTCTTAGCAAACCCCTTGATATTCACCCTATGCGGAAAAAAGTTATTCTAAGTAAGCCTCATTTGCCTTTGGTTTCCGAATTAATATTTTCTTGCATAAGCTCAAAAGGTCCATTAAATTTGAGTCATATCAAACAAATCTTAAAATAAAGGGCCTTCCAAAACCTTGAAGGCCTCAAAAACCTGTTATTACGACTTCATCACTGAGGTGGCTGGACAGCCTTTCACAAATTGATAAATAAGACTCCGTAACCTCGCCAAACATAAAGTGTATTAATATTAAGTCCATGAAGTAAAAACATACATACATTGACCTTAAAAAAGCAACCCTAATTTTGTAACATCAAACTGGCCAGGAATTACTGGAGAGAAATCTTTAAAAAATTAACTACTAGTAACACCACATCGATTGTTCCAGTTTCCAAATCTTGTTAAGTATCATTATGAGTCTCCTTTATAGAAATGCTATACTTAACAATAGACAGAAGCAAAGTTCAATACAAACTTTCAATGTCCACATTCCATAGTTTCTTAAAAATATCAACTTTTAACCGGCACTAAACGCCATATAGAAAAACTATCTTAAAAATTAACACGCATATCTTAATTAAACATTTAAAATTATCCCGACTTCTTTTTTTATAACACCATACTTAAAACTAAATAAAGCTTTAGTTACAGGCAACTCAGCCCACCACTACTCAATAGTCCAACAAAATAGAAATATAATGTCAATTTTTTAATAAATAAATACAAACCATCTCCAATTCGCATCTCGCATCAACATATACATAGATATTTTTAAACTATTTAACAAAAGGTTCGTGAACTCAAAGTTTACTTTACAGCCCATTTTTAACAAAAAAAATATAAGGACGTCATGAACACCAATGCTTCACTTTCTACTTTACCAAACGTTAGGTCGCTTCATTCCATTAACATAAAATCCAACATTTTGTTGTAGGGTGAAATTAGTTATCACCTATTCCGTGAATTATTTAATTCTGTTTATAACTCTCGACCGACGCGATGTAAATTCCACAGTACACGTACTTGAAACTTCATGGCCAGTAAAGATCAAATAATTCAAGGTGGCCACCACCTACGGTATGCACAGTTTGGCTGGCACTTATCCATCTATCATTCTTTCCGTGAATTATTTAATTCTGCTTATAACTCCCACCGACGCGCTGTAAATTCCACAGTACACGTACTTGAAAATTCCTGGCCTTAATCATCCAACCTACCGAATGCACAATTGATCTGCCACTTATCCATCTGTAAACTTAACTTCTATACTTAACCTTTTTTGTCAGGCTTAGGCGTTATATAGCATTTCTCCCTTCTTCGTGTAGTATATATCAACTACGGTCAAATTCCATTCTCACAATGTAGCATATCTAATCTGTACTGAGTACAAGGTTATTGTACCATTAACTTTTTATAAGTCATGTACTTCCTTCGTGATCTATTTTACTGTCACTATTATGATATTTTCGCACGCCCTTAGTTATGGGGACAAGCGACAGGAGTCTATTGTAATCATCGTTTCATGAGAAAATCATTTTTGGTGTCTTTCTAAGGCGGTATTTAATCTGGATGTGTCTCTGTTTTCGGTTTCTGCGTTTCTTACACATGAATGGATAATCTGCGGTTTCTAATTAATTCATTTTACTTGATTATCACTAATCTATTGTAAAGGGAATCACGTTATTGTTTTTAGTAATAACTGCCTGTTACGAATAAAATAAACGGTACGTTATAAATTATATTTGCCCTGAGCGAGTGGTAACCCTGAACAATTTTAAGGGTGCACCGGCTAACTATAGTGGTGTAGCGAGTTTCTAAAGAAGAAATAATGAAAATAATACAAAAGAATACATTTAAAATAGCTTACAATAAACACTTATTTCGAAAGGTTTTTCTATTGTCATAAATTAAGGGGCGTCAAACCGTATTATCTCAGCAATCCCTTAGATATTTTTTCTGCTCGGGAGATGATTGAATAGGTCTGCTTTGCTTGGGTTTTCTAAGTTTATCAAATTATACTTTACCTAGTTTGACAACCCTTACGAATACTCTTTAAAATTTGTAATATTAAAGAGATTTTCAAAAGTACCTCTACTAAATACTATCACTGGGATAGCTGGATATCCCTTCACAGTTATCTAGCTTATAAATAAGTTCAAATAAATTCAACCTAAATTTAACATCTGTTAAGATTATATAATTGTAATATGAATACAATTATACTTTCCATAAAAAACCTAATTTCCTAGTATCAAACTGATCAGGTACTACTAAAAAAAATCCTAAAGGAAAAACATTAAACCTATCAATAATACTATCACACAATTGTTTCCGTTTCCAATATTGATATACATGAAATTTTAAATCCCATTTCTGGAAATGCTATCAATAATATATAGAAAAAACAGTTAAATTTCAACTTTTCCTTTTCATCGTTCCATAGTCCATTCAAAATGCTAAATTCTCACTCTTTAACTAACATTAAATTGCACCAATATAGCTTACATTTAAAATAAATACGCACATATTTCTTATTTTCTTCAAATGTCCCAAACTTCCTTTCATGATATCGAGTATATTTTATTTAAAATTAGTCCGTCGCTATTTCATAGTCTAACAAAATAATTACTTTCACGTCCTATTAATTTTCTACTACTTAAATACAAATCATTTACATTTAAAAATCACATGCACATAATTATAAATTATAAACATAAAACTTATGTTTTACTGTTTAATTACAAATATATTTTTAATTTCAAGGATGCCCAAAAATACCTTCAAACAACTGCTCCTTCTATTACAAATGGTAGTTAATACAAAAACAGAATACAGTAGTATATCGCGTGCTCATACAGAGGGTGTAATCGATTTCACATATAATGCAAGCACTAAATTTACCGGCTTACAAATTAGCCGTGCAAAATTATTAAACTTGTTACATTTTAAGTGAATTAATTCGTAACATGTCTTACCAATTATTGGATAGCCAGTTGTCATTTTCTTATATTTATTAAATCTATTATTTTTTTATTAAAGTAAAGTAATCTCCCTGTCTTCTTGATCGAGTTTAGAGTATGTTATAAATTTTTAGTTACATTATAGTTTTAGGGTAATTTAATAAGTATAGATACGTTAAGTTAATTTCGGGAATTTTTCGTTGGTTTTTTGGTATGACTATGACACCTATTGAGATTCTCTACTCCAATTGGTTTTAGGACATCAGCCAATTTTGAATGAGCCGATCCCAGAGTGAGGTATAAGGTATTAAAGTGTTGGAGATAATTAACACGAACCAAAAGTGCTCGCTTCAGGTTATGATTTGACGAATCGTGATTGCGCTTAATATTTGGGTAGAACACATAATAATTAACGCTTCAACTAATGCGCGGCTATCTAATACATAATATTGTTTATTAATTAAAAAATGTCAAAAGTTGTTTTTTTCCTTCTCTGTATTAATTTAAAAAACAACACAACAGTTTTTAATGATTGCGCGCAACCTTACCGTTTGTGTCAATATTTATTTAGTCTTAGTATTAGAAATAGTATCTGAGTTAAAAATATTAACTCTACTATTGGACCGCAAAATATTGTTCAATTTCATAATAATTAGGTGTCATATTTTAAAATAATGCCCGAAGCGTAATTTTCCCGTATTTAGACAGTTTTTTTAAAGGAATAATTTGGGTTGTAATGACACTAATGACTTGAAATCGTAGTTTTTTACGAATAGTTTTGAATAATTTACGTTTATCAAAAGATGCAAGCTTTAAAAAGCGTACTTGATAACGCTTTCAGCTATCGTATTTTCCAGATTAACGATAAATAATTTATTTTCGTACTAGTTCTGTGTAAAGTGATTTTGAAATACCATCATATTAATTTTAACATTTTTTTATAACTGACTTAAATTTTTCTATAATTTGCATTACCAAATAAAAACTTTTTTTATATTAAAATATACGCGTCGTTTATGTAAATTTTGATAGGACAAATATTTGAATTTTTGATAACTCTTAAAATATTTATATTGCAATAATTTTCACTTATTCATTTAATATTTCGGCGTTTAATAATCGTTATTTTCCTGTTTGAATGCTTAAATTTTTTATTTAGATAGACTTGTATAAAATTTCCTTGTTGAATATTTGACTTTTTTTAATGATTTTTTTCGTAAATTAAATTTGAACTTTTAAAATGAATTATCTACATTTAAAATTATAAGAAGTTTGCTTTGAACCAACAAACCTCCAAAATTTATCTTTTCTGTAAAGTATATAATATGATCTTTGAAATGCTATATTACACATGCTATACCTCAAAAATGCTTGCATTAAAAGAAATTATACTAAACTAACTTTTGATTTACTGAAACTTTTCAGTAAAATTATTAATTTTTACCCTAAAAGAGTCTGAAAAGCGTTTCCAATCGTAAATGCTTGTTTATACATACTGAATCACTACCTAAATTATAAAATGAGTTAATAAAGCTGTTTAACATTCAAATACCACAGAAATATATATATATATATATATATATATATATATATATATTGTCGTGGAAATTATAGGTTAAGAGGCATAAATAAGTCAGAAAAATAAAATGGTAACAACCGTGTATATAGGAAATAGGAACAATTTACGCGCCAAATTAATTAGTTTTGACATTGAAAACGGACGAATAATAGCATACTTTTGTATTTATAAATCGGAATGTTAAATTTGGATAACGTGTAGAAGCTTTGAAGTACGTGAAACTCAAGGATACGCATAATTAGCTTTAATATTTTAAAAGTTGTAAATCAAGTACATCAAATAATAAAGAGAGCTTTTGGGTATATAAAATCAATAATGTAAACGCATATTTTCCATTCTATAAGTTAAACAACTTGGAAAATACGATTATAAATGGACAGTTGCTTCATAGAAAAAAAGCCTGACAAATAAATAAACAAGTTCAAGGAACTGAAGTGAACGTTGGAATATAATTTTGTAGAAATGTAGTTAACGGTCGATACGAAAACAACAAATAGTTTGAAAGAAAAGTGAAACGGAATATCGACAGCGTAAAGCAGACAGAGATCACATATAGCAGATGTTAGATGAAACACTCGTTTAAAATACGCGACAAGTTTGCAGGTCAACCATAATATCGATTTTCTGTTGCTTGAGTGTGATTATAAAAGAGACAACAAATATGTGTTAGACGAGGGTAAGGTAGTGAAGGCTGGACATAAGAATGGGAGAAATGTGTGTGATTGGCTGAGTGCTAGAAAATTTCAACGAAGCTCGCGACGGTTTTATTTTGTTGACCAGTTTTCGGGCTAAAGCGACGATGGAATGAAAATTCTCGGTTTTACAAACCCGTTACGTACAAAATTTTTAGAATCGGTTACGATAGGGGAGCTTTTCGACTAAAATAGGGTACAAGAGGGGTGTATCGACGGATATAAATACACTAGGAGACGCGGCAAAGCTCTCTCTTACTTCGATTATCCGTTTGACTTTACTTAGCTTTTAATGTAACATCCAAGTTTAAAAATTTTATAAAACGGTGTTAGTACAGTCCGTCGATAGTGAAATAAAAGTGTGAATTGCACAAGTGGGTGCTATTTAGTAGACGGTGCTGTAACTACATTCAACGAACTAACAAAGGATGTTACTAAGGTAAGCGTGCTGAGAACTGTTTGGAACGAGGATGCTTGCTGTTTGGTAGTTGTGGAAAGTGATTAACTTGGTTTGGACGATTATCTGGGTCGAAGCATTGAAGGCGACTGCGAGTAGAAATGGGGTTGATCAACGTATAGCAGAGAGGTGTATGGAAGCAACGACGAGGTTTTGTTGGACAACATCTTCAGAGGTGACGATGGACAAAAGCTTACTCCAGGTAACGAAATTAATTTTTATTGCTATTGCTTAAACATTTGGTGCTGTTATTTTGTACTTGAGTGATTTGACACATTGGGGGGTTATTTTATGAACGTAAAAGCTCCTTTGTAGGGTATATGTAAAGGACAATTTGTATTTATTATTTAAAGGTGTAAATAATTTTGATGTAAGGAGTAAACGGGTCTTTAAGGTTGTTTTAAACAAAGATGCGATGTATTTAGGCATTTAGAGTAACTAGGTTTATACTGAGCACACCATAGACCAGAGTAAAAGTCAATTTAGGGTTTCAAGACGGGTCCATCTACTCATATAAAACAAAAACTGTCGAAATAAATTAAAGTCATGAAACTTTAAAAGGATATAATGATTGAGATAGTAATATTTTATGAAGCTGTATATCCGAATGTATAAATATTTACTTGGTAATGGAAAATTTTAATTTGTATGAATAAAAGGTTGTATGTTTCGTTGCATTATTTGAGTGGTAATTTTATTTGGCAGTATATGTGAGAAAGAACGAACTTAGGATGGTAAGTATCTATGAAGAAGCAAATTTTAGAGCTAGCCGTGGTATGCAGTAATAAAATGGGGCATTCCAGAGATTAGAATATTTTTTTATTATCTTATTTTCAGAAAAAAAAGATTTTAGGACAGCCCAAGTTGTGGGACTCGATTGGTTTCTAGGTTTAAAGGACTTCCACAGAAATATATATATATATATATATATATATATATATATATATATATATATTATAGTGGTTTTAAAGGGCTAAAGCTAAGTATAAACACGGCAATTTTAAACACCCTGTATAGAGGAAACAACCAGAATTTACGTGCGAAATTTATTCCAGTTAGTTCATTTTTAAGTAACACGTATTAACAAAATTTTACAAATAAGGATTAAAATTTAGTAGGTTTGCAAAGAAAATAAATTGTAGAAGCCAATGCAATTAATTTATTAATTTAATTGGGTTTAATTGAACGGTTATTTACGTATAATATGCATAAAAGCATGAAAAAGCGATAATACCAAGGTGAAACGCGTTGCTAACACAGAAACAGCCGTTGGATATAAAATACGTTGAAAAGCCAACTCGTAGAAATGTTGTGTTAGAACGTTCGTTAAATTGAACACCTGCGGGTTTTGTAAATGTCAAATTCCCCTTAATTTGTGTAGATAACAAGCAAGTTTCAAAGAATATTGGTGAAACAACATTCGCCAAGCACGTAATTTGGTCCACATGAAGTGAATAGAACGTGGACAGTAATATCGATTCGCTACCACTCAAACAAGGTTAGAAGGAAACATATGATATGCATAAGCAAGCGATAGCGTTAATACAGGCGGGGTTTCAAGACGTCATTGAATATCTTGGTGGTTTATATGGTTAGTAGTATAGCAGACAAACACGCGAATATTGAATGTTAATTTTTCGGAAAATATCGTAACGACGCGCTAAATTTCGGGGATTTCAAAAACGGTTAAACCAAAATTTTAAGAACGTGTTATTTTAAATTAGATTTTCATGGTAAGAGTGGCCGGAGAGGTTACAGGCGAAGCATATAAATACTCGACGAATTAGCAGGGCTCGCTCTCTTTTAACTTCGTTCTAATAGTATTTACATCGCTTCAAATACGAGTTTGTAAGTATAAATAATTTTAAATTAAATAATACAGTGTTGGCCTCATAATTTGATACGTGAAGAGTGGCGAGTATAAATTTTAATTGAGGTGCAACATTGATTTTAAACAAGCTCGTGAAGTGACACGAAGTAATTAAACGTATATGAAATTGAATTTAACTAAAGTACGCGATTATGAAAGAAGAGTAATTAATTTGGATTTGGAAATAGGATGCACCGTAAAGGCAGCGCATGCAGCACAACATAAATATTGTTCTTCTACAAATAGCTAGAGGCGGCCAGCAGAGCAGAGCGAAACAACTATACGGCATCGTCAACGGAGCAGAGATCTTCTAGAAATTCCAGGTAACGCTTTAAAATTGTTGTTGTTATAAACTATGAAACTATGAATATTGTGTGACGTGTGAGAGTGAATTTTGAAGGTATTGTGCATTATTTTGCGTATTGAAAATAATAAGTATAACTTTCTGTATTATGATATTTAAATAGAAATCTAAAGGTATATAAAACTTATTAACGTTCCATCAGGAATTTAAAATTTTTATTGTGACGAGTACATGGGTTTTTTTGTTTGCAGCCAGCGTATGCAAGGTAAAAAGCATACATTATTCATAATTAACTGGGTTATCATGAGCTCACCATACTCCAGAGTTTACGTAAATTTAAAATAAATTATAAACAAAGAATGAAAAATAAGATATTATTCAGGGCCCATTTACTCCGGGTACATTCTATGTGTTTGATAATTTAAATTAAAATACAGGACATTACAAAATTAGGATTTATAGAGGTGTAACTTGATCACTGAAATGTGGATAATAATGGATTTTTATTTGTAAATAGTAAAAAATAAATATTGTATGATTGTTGAATTTTGTGGTTTTATTGAAAGTGTGCGTAAACGGTGCAGATCATAATGGTGAATCTAGGTATCCAAGAGGAGGCCCAACTGAGCTAACCGGAAAACTGAAGAAGAATTTAGGTGAAGAAGAGAGATGAATCTAGGTAACAAGTTTTTTTTTGATTTTTTTTACGTTTGGTGAAATTTTCGATTTTTATATAAATTAATTTTCAAATCTACTGAGAATCCTGAGAGAATCCACGGCAATTTATGACGCCCAATTCGTGAGGCACGATTCTTATAAGGTTACACGGCAATTATGACGGCCCAACGTTGGGGCTCGAATGTTTTTTTTTACTCTGGCGAGGCTTTTACCAGAGGTTACACGGCAATATATATATATATATATATATATATATATATATATATATTGAGTTGATATTAATGTCCCACGTTCGGATCGTCCTGTAAATTGATATGTAATTTTTCACCCCTACGTTGGTTGCGTTATGTGAATTGATATGATAACGCCGTACTCGGTTTTCTAACGTTTTACTTAACGCCACCGCTCTGTGTTCTCACTTCAATCTTACTAATTTTATTATTATGCCACGGCTAGCCCTTTTTAATCTACACAGAGTGCACAACGTTACGATGATCAATTTTCTTTTTCACCCCTTTATGATTACCTATTTGAATTGATAAAACGAAGTCAATTAATTTCATATAATGAATAGAAATATTATTTACAATTTTTGAAATTCTTTAAATACACGGTTCCATCAATTAATATTATATGTATCATTTATCCCAAAATTTATATACTTTTAATTCAACATAAAGTCACCAAAAACTACCTCTTTACAAAGGAATCTCGAACGTTCTAGACCTCTTTATGATTTATTACGTAAGTTTAACGTATGCAATGTTTTTTGTTGAATTCCTTATAAGTTTTGGATAAATTGAATAAATTCAGCATTAAAATTTAAATTGAAAAATATCTTAAAATTAAGTAGATCTGACCTGTGATATGTTGTTCGTGTTGTGGATCAACACCCCCTCGCTGTCTTCATTCGTATACCAATACTCTGCTTTGTTGAACCATTATTTGAGTACAGTTACCCTTTGTTTTTCAAAAATTACTTCGTGCTTCTTTATTTTATATTTCTTTCATATGCCTTGAATCTCTTCCCTTAAATGCTTTCGACGCAAATTAGAGTTGTATCAGAATTGTACCAAAATTCGATTAGAATTGTCCCCTTAGAATTCAATTAGAATTAGAATTTTCTCCTTAGAATCCACTTAAAATTAGAACTTCTATATACCATAAGTATTATTGTCGACGCAGATTTGAAATTTCCAGAAATATACCAGAAGTATTATTGTCGACGCAGATTTGAAGCCGTTTTCTATAAAAAACGGCAAAAACTCATCATATATGCTTAACGTAATTATTGCACTATTTTCACTGTAACATAAATTTGATCTATTATACTTTATTTATTTTACGCGTGGATTTCTGGTTAACGGTGTCGTAGCTTCGACGTGCATCAGTTGTGGATTCATTCGTCTTATCACCGAATGGGTGTTAAATAGCCTTTTCCCACTACCTCTGGGTTGGGTTTTCAAGCAGTTCTGCAGATTATTTCAACCAACCAGGTTTTGTTTTTAATATTCCCTGTTTGAAGCTGTGTATGATGTAATTAATTCGGATTTGCGTGTAATGGTGTTTATTTGCTATTGATACATTATTATTTGTTATCTTTGCCATACGTTGCTTTGTGTAGATATCGCCGTTTGGATAATTGTACAAAAAAATGATGTAACTCTAATGCTGTTTTAGTTCATGTATTTATGCATCTTTGGAACTGCGTTTTCTTATCAAAGCGCTTATTGTTTCAGCGTAATTGCTGAAGCTTTGTTAGGTTTTATCTTTTATCTTCGGCATCTTTATTTTATAAATTGTAGAACACTTCTCAATTACATGTGCAATCTTTTCTCTTCTGAATACGGATTCTATTGTTGAAAGATATTCTTACTGGCAATACTTAAAATTAATAACGGTCTATATACAGGGTGTTAATTGCTTGTTATTTACATAATGTACAAATGACCTATTTTTCTGCTGAATACGCGTTCTATTGTTGTAAGATATGCTAACTTGCATCGTTTAAAGTTAATTACGGTCTATATGCAGGGTGTTAAATGCTTGCTATTTACATAATGTACGAACTACTTATCTTTCTGCTAAATAAATGCAGTTTTCTGATTCCTATTGCTATTTATTGTTACTACACAACCCTTACTACTCAATATACCCCTAAACAACCTCTTATCGCAGCAATATATATATATATATATATATATATATATATATATATATATATCATAAGTACACGGCAATTGTTATCACAATTTATCTCTGAAGTTGTCACTTAAATTATATATATCTAAATGGATTGGCTCCGTACGTGGCCCAGTATTTTAAGATATAGCAGTAAAAGAACTTCTGAAAACCATTGCCGCTGCGGAAAGATGATGTCTGTCTTTGTGTACATGGTCGACGTATTGATCGTAGTACAAGGGAACTATAGGACCAACATCGAAGACAAAGCTAGAGCAGCCTGAGGTATATTAGAATACTGGTGCTGCAAATACAAAATGAACGTGACAACATCCAAAAAGACTTACACAGTTGTAAAGCACCTGTTTCGACGAAACCTCACTGCCAAGATTAAGAACCAAGCCATTAAAAGAGCTAGAATATCCTGGGCATAATGCTGTACAAAAGACTCAACTACGAAACACATACCACCACGGCATACAACAGCGCGATCAAGACTATAGATAGATAGATAGATTAATTTATTGTTGTAGACTATACCTAGGCCAGAGCCCATACTAGCCGTACATTATACGTATTTACATCTATTTAAGAACTTAGAATCAATAATTCAAAGACAACTGGGATTCTTGAAGTATTGGCGAGGGGGATTTGTGCCCCCACCTTTGTCGTCGACTGTGCACGTGGAATGGGGCTGATTGTGTGCATAGTGCGAGTGTAAGTGTGACGTGGTAGTGAATTGCAAGAGTGTATATTAAGTGTGTTAGTGCCGCTGGTTGTGGGTGGTCTGTTTGGTTAAAAGGATTTCATTTAGGAAATGGTTTAATTCTTGAGGATAGTTAGTGACTAGGAAGTTTATGTTAGGAAGTGGGGAGAACGGGTTAAAGTTTGTAGATTGCTTGAGGTTGATTTGTAGTAGAGAGGTTAGGGGACAGGAGTATATCAGGTGTTGTGGGGTTTCTAGAGATTGATTGTTGCAAGGACAGTGAGGAGAAGGAGTTAAATGGAATTGATGAAGTTTATTACAGAAGTTACCATAAATTGCATTGTAGGGGGATTAGAAAAAGGAATATGTGGAGGGATGTTTGTGATATCAGGGAAGATATCAAATGTATATCTGCCGGTGGTGGAGTGGGACCAAAGATCTTGCCAGGAATGAAGTAAGGAGTTATGTATTCGGGATTTTATGTCAGTTTTAGGGAGAGTACGGTATTCGTCATAGTGAAGTGTTCTGTCGTGTAGGATGATTGGTAGATTATGTTTGAGGTTTCGGATTTGAAGTGAGGAGTTTAGTTGGATTTTGATCGGAAAGATTTGAAGCAAGGTATACCAGGACGCTTTGGAGGTGGTTCTGTACGCTCTTGAGGTGTAGAGTAGGAAAGGTCTCATGATCGTGTTAAGCGTATGTCTGGAGGAGGGGGGTGTAAGCGGGAGCCAAGAGCCTACTGCGTATCTGATGATCAGGATAATGATGTGGTTAGTGATTAGTATTCGCGTTGGATTGGTGAGGTGGACTGACTTCGGGAGTGCGTGAAGTAGATTATGGAGTATGATTTGTGTTTTGGTTCGAAGTTTGGAGAGACGGAAGTTAATTTTTAGGCGTGTGTCAATGTGAAGTCCAAGGTAGGGAGCTGTTGTTGAGAGAGGAATTGGTGTGTTAAGGATGTGAATTTTAGGATTTCGGTTTGGGCTGAGGTAGCCTTTGAGCAGAAGCATTTTTGTTTTAGATGGGGAGAGTGGTTGTTTGTTTAAAGAAGACCAGGATTCAATTGAATTAATTAGAACGGTAGCGGTAGATTCTATAGAGGCACGAGAGTTGCCATGGATAAGGAAAGCTACGTCATCGGCGTAAGCGAAGGTGGAGGTGTTTGGGATATTTATGTCTAAGAGAGGATTGATTGTGAGGTTCCATAGTGTAGGTGATAAACGGGAACCTTGTGGACATCCTTGGGTGAGAGGTTTAGTAACCAAGTGGAAATCGGAAGTTAGGATGGCTGACTGTGATGAGAGGAAGGATTTTATTAAGGGGTAAAGGTTGGAAAGGAAATTGGCTTGTTTAAGTTGATTAAGTAGATTGGGCCACCAAAGGAGATCGAAGGCTGAGTGGAAGTCGAGGAATAATGAGACTACGTATGTATAAGGGGATGTTTGGACAGTTTAAATTAGGAAGCGGATTGTACGTTCAGCGCTATGCCCTGAGTGAAAGCTGTGTTGGTTAGGTGAGAGTAAGGAATGACGTTCTATGTGTAAGTTTAGTTTGTATAGGACGATCTGTTCAAGGAGTTTGCCAAGCGTTGGAAAGAGTGCAATAGGTTTGTAAGATTTGGGGTCTTCGGGAAGCTTATTGGGTTTGAGTATAAGGAAGATGGAAGCATATTTAAATGAGTCAGGGAAAATCCCAGAGGAGAGGCATTTTTGGAATAGTAGGTGTGTGGATTCTACAATGAGTGGCCAGGATTTTTGTAGGATCAGGTTGGTGATGAGGTCTGGGCCGAGGGCTTTATGGGGGTTTAGTTTGTTAACGAAGGAATCTAAGAGGGAGAGTTCAAGGTCTGTGTCTGGGCCCGTGTCTGGTTGGGTTAGAGTGTTGTCAATTATGCGTTGTTGCGGTTGGGTTGGTACGTCAAGAGGAGCCGAAGGTATTGCTGTATCTAGGAGGGTAAACATTGTTTGCTTAAATGTGGAAGGGATTGTAGTTGAAATGGCTGTGAGGATGTGTATGGAAGTAGGTTTGATCAGTTTACAGTGCGTACTCTAGGGATTTGTGTGTTGATCGTGAATTATGCCAAGGTAGTGGTGTTAATGAGGATTCTGTATTGTCGTCTGTCAGTGGTATATTTGTTAGATAGTGTATTAATAGCAATGTGGTCTGCATTGGTACGTTTCGCTTATTGGAGTCTGCGTCTAGTAGTTGCAAGTGAGCGTCTGGCATGAGTAAGTTGTTGTGTCCACCACAGCGTGGCTTGTGGGGTGTAATGTTTCCGTGGGATAGTTTTAGAGGCAGCTGTGAGGATATTGTTCGTTATTTCGTTAGCGAGGGAATGAGGTGTGAAGTTTGCATAGGAAGCTTATGGGAAAGCGGGGACGATTGAAGCTAGGGATTCTGGAAATAAGGGCCAGTCTGCTTTTTAGGTGTTAAAGAACTGAATATTCTGGTTTGTTCTGGGGGAAAGATTGAGTAGGATATCAAATGTAATTGGATTATGATCACAGGATTGATGGATGTGAGAAACTGTCCAGGAACTAAATAGGTTTGAGGCTGGGGAGTTGGTGAGAGTAATGTCGATGTTGGATTTGCCGTATTGGGATTCCTAAGTAGGGATCAGGGATGGGGAGTTGTGGATTCTAAGATGGTGTTGGAGTGTAGAGTCCTCTAAAGTAGTGCCGTTTTCGTCAGTGAAATCGTTAGACCATAGTGTGGATTTGGAATTGGCGTCAGTAGATTGGCTCCATTCGTTGTAAATATGTGGTCTAGTTGGTGTAAATAGGTATTAATGTCTGTTCTGTATTGGGAGTAAGAAGAAATGAGAAAAATCGTGCCTGGTTTCCCGAAAAGTTCAATTACGGTAATTGGGGGGGTGGGGGTGATAGGGAGGTGTGGTAAAAAGCGTCAATTAGGGAATCTGTAACAATGATGGCGGAGGTGTAGTTAGGGTCAGGCGGGTTAGGGTGAATATAGGTGCGGGAGTTTGGTGGGGTGTTAGGAATTTCGTTTCGGATTAGGTAAGGTTGTTGGACTAGGGTGATTTGAATTTTGTATTCTTGGAGTATGTGGGACAGCTCTAGGGTGGCGGTGTGAGAGTGTTGGAGGTTGATTTGAATTGTGCGCAGTTTGGTGTGTGAGTGGTGCGAGTCTTGTGTCCATTTGCGTGCGTGTTGTCTAGAATCCATAATCTGTGCGTAGTTTAGTCGTATAAAGAGATTGCTTATAGGCAGGGCAGTCGGGACTAGTAACGGAATGGTCGTGGGGGCGATTAATGCGGGAACAGTTGGTGTAAACGGAAGCGGCAGTGGGGGGATTCGAACATGATTTGGAGGAATTTTTTCCGGCGCAGTGGCCACAGGTGGTTGGGGATCGACAGGTTTCTGCAGAGTGACCAAAGCGCTGGCAATTAAAACATCGGGTAACGGAAACGAGGTCTCTGATTCTGCAGGATTTGTAACCTATAAAAACGTGGGAATTTGTGGTGAGGATGGATCGTAATCTGGGAGAGACGTTTAGAATTAAGTTGTCGGAGTGATCTATTTTTGTGCGACGGATGGCAATTGAGATTTCTGTTCGGTACGTGTCTTCAGGAATATAAGTAGGTCTAATGAATTCTGTAGGTATATAAAGTTAAGAACGTCTGTAGATGGGATCTCTTTGTCTAAGTCAAGGATGATGATTTGCGGGAGTTTAGGTTAAGGGAGATGTACACTGCAGGAATTTTTTGTGAGAGAGAAGATAAGATTAATGTCAGTGGGTTTGGATGTACGTATGGTGACTGAGGTTTTGGTAGGTCCGATACTTTGAATACTAAGATTAGGAAGTGAGGGTCGAAGGTTAGTTTTTATGACTTTCAGGAGCTCAGTGGGTGTTGTATCGGATGTGGTGGGTTTTAAAGTTATGATTTTGGAGGATGGTTTGGTTAAGGGAGCATGCTGTGATAGCGGTTGCTGAGAAGTAGTGGCGGCGTATGTGGGAGTGTGTGTTTG
This sequence comes from Platerodrilus igneus, assembly GCA_036346225.1. Taxonomy (NCBI): domain Eukaryota; kingdom Metazoa; phylum Arthropoda; class Insecta; order Coleoptera; family Lycidae; genus Platerodrilus; species Platerodrilus igneus. The sequence continues at coordinate 123,684 of JARFIW010001377.1, read as the reverse complement.
AATAAGCGCTTGTGTTTTACCTTGTCTGTTGCTTGTACCTTGGCATCTAGGCAATGTTGCACTGCTAACAGTTTCGCTTCGGAGATGTTGCATTTCTGCACCGCTTTGTTAGCAATTAACGCAGTTTGTTCAAATTTCTGTAGTAGAAAATTGGCGCAGGTTCGATTGATCTTGTTTCTATCTTTAAATACGTAATCAGTGATTTCACGTTTTAGAGCACTGATGCTGTGTAATAATGATGGGTCAGATTCGTCCATTTTTGTGTCATCATAATCCCTTAATCGTTTACTTGAGTTGGAACTCACCGATGATGTTCTATATCTAGTATCTTGAGGTGGTGGTGAGCGAGCAATTCTTCCTGACCTGGTGAAGGGTGTTAACGCTTCGTCTTAGGCTGATGGTTGCATGATGTTGGATATATATGCTTGGATTACTGGATTGCTGGTAGACCGATCGTGGTCGATTTATCCTGGTCAGATGGCATTATCAATTGACAAGTTGTTTTACTTGTGTATACAATAACAATAACACACGTGCTACGTAACAACTACTGATGTTATTTAAAAGTTCCCATTAATAATAATTTAGATTGTGGTATTCTACTTGGTTGGCTACAAAACATAGTTAGTCTAGTACAACAATAATACAAAATACCACTAAATTGATGTAATGTGCTGGCGGCTATGATCTCATACACCGTTAGCATGTAGGCACATATGACAAACCTAAAAAACCAAGACAAAAACGGAACAGCACACAACGCGAAGTACTGATTCGATTAACGGGCGCGTACAGAACGACAGCACAAGACGCATTATCGGTATTCAGTGGAGTCATGCTACTCGACCTAATAGTGAAAGAAAGCTGAGCAATGCACTACCTCAGAAACAACTCTCCGGAAAATGTAGAAGTTCTACAATCGCATGCAGAAACAAAACGGGATATTAAAGAGACCGTGCATACTCAATGGCAAACACGCTGAACCAAGCTAAGAAGTAATACATTTCATTGCGGGACGCGGACATATCCATTATATAAGGAAAGCATACATATCACAGAAGACGAAACGTGCACTTGCACGGTAATAAGAACACCGGCAGATCTATTTTTTGAATGCAAGGACTTCGAAGACAATATCAACACAGAAAGCGACATCCTGAAAAATCCACACCTACCTAAGATGCTACTGAATGAACATCTGTTTTCAATCCTAAACACGCTGGCAAATAAGGTTACACAAAAATTCTATTAATAACAGTAAAAAAAGGGTAGTGCTTCAACAATCCAAGATAGAACAAGAAACAAAACTTCTCGGATATTCTAGAAGCAGAAGCTCGAACAGGTGGAACAAACACAATCAGAGAGAGTAAAATAATCCATATCAAACCACCATTATCATGCAGGAATACCTGTTCGTTTGAAAATTGTAGTTATGTTCGTTGCGCTTTTGTTTTTAAAAAAATATATAGTGAAATGTTGCTATGACCTGGCAAAGTTAATACTAATATTTCTAATATTTTCTAATAAACAAGAAACCTACCTGGACGCATTATACATTCTTTAAATTTTCAATACTCTATACAATTGTTCCACGCCATTCAGCAAATTCACTTACCAGTTTCTACCCGAACATCCTCAGCAGGTACTGGTGTCGAAAGATATAAAAGTGGACCAGCCCCGGGCATAAAACCTTCTCCAGGGTTTTCAGCGTAGATTCTAGATTCGAAAGCATGGCCTTTTATGCTTAAATCTTCTTGTGTGACAGGAAGTTCTTCTCCTGACGCAATTTTTATTTGCCACTCAACCAAATCAGTACCTGCAATTTTACAGAAATATAGGTTAGGTATATTTTATGCTTCGAATGACAAAATATCAGTTTAAAACAACTGCATTTTTGGTTTTTCATCGAATGAGACATGACAGGTTTATAAACGTTTGTAAATAGAATCAAAGTAAGGTCAATCAAACTAGGTCCAAAAATTAGAAAATTTTTTAACTACAATTTAATGATGTCATATGTTATATTTCTGAGAGCTTTTTCCACATTGAGATTATATCGAAGAGGCAGGCGCTAAATCTTTTTGGAAGCTACACCTCATTCTTTCAATCCACCATAACGTTATTGGAAAAAGTGGTCTACAACATAATCACAAATTAGTCCACACTAAACGTTTATCTCAGACAGTTCATAAATATACTAGGTGATTTCTATTCGCTGCTTTTCCCCCTCTCCATTATGCATTTGTGAAGGTGGACATGGGTATTTATATAGACATAAACCTCATCCCTAGAAAATGCAAGTGAAACAACTTTTATCGTGACCTACCGCAGTCTATTCTTAAGCTGATTTTTAAAGAACGAATTCTGGGTCGTTTTAGTTCTAAGTAGCATCGATCACGAGGTTTCCTAAAGCTACGCGGTTGGACCTGCCTTGAATGATGACGATGTGCGCGGTCGAGCTATAGGTTTTATGATATATATACTTTAGTCCCATTTCAGATGGACCTGCATCTTGCCGAAGTTCTAGATTACTAGAACAGGTGAAATGGCTTGCGGGTTCTAATGAGCTAAAGAGCCAAACTGCAAGTCCAACCAAAGTAGTAGGGTCGTTAGTGAGGAACCAAACTAAGACAAAAGAGGGCAGTGGCTCTTTCGGTAATATATTGGCAGAGACTATAAAGGGCGGTATGGCAGTCGAAGACACGCTACCGCAATGTGGAAGGCAACGGGAAACCACCACATTACCTCCCAAGTACACAACGTACCTAAATTGTAATACTGGAAAACTATTAATTCGGCAAATGTCTGTGTTGGGGGGATCCCGGCAGCCACAGGCTGCTTAACCCCTTTCACTGAATCTCGGTGAAATAGGACATAAATTAGAAAACAATAGAAGGGGAACTGAGCTGTATACAGGCTGTGTGAGAATTTCAGGGAACTGTGTAGGCTAGCTTAAAATTTAAATAAGTGCAGGTACGTGTCCAACCAGTTTTGAGACGAAAAACCTGATGACGAAAATAAAGCGCAGATAAATCTGATGATTATTATAAACAACTACAGGTGTTGGTTGTGAAATATCTGTAACTAATGTTGACTGTGCAAGAAAATATATTGGAAAAAAAATTAAATCGGGAAATGTTCAAATGCTGGGGGAACTTGGCAACCACAGGTTGCTTACCTTCCTTCACAATATGTGATTTTCCAATGCTCCACCCGAAGGTACTACATTGGCCAGGTAGCGAGTTTATTTTTACCTGGAAAATTTGGAATTTTGTCGAACCCTTGCTGTTCCAAGGAAGGTAGGGATCTTTAACGTGCGTAAAAACATTCACACACGGCACCTCCATTTTAGCTCTCATCCAAACGAGGGTGTATTTTTGTGAAAAATGCTCGCCTAACATTTTTCAAGCGGGCCGTGGGGATTCGAACCCGGTATCTTGGGCGTAGTAGTAGCACACATACCAACTACGCCACGGAGCCGCCTTCCTCTTCACAACCACTGAATTCGGAGAAATAGGGTAAACAATAGAAGGGGACCGAACTGCATCGAACAAGAAAAAACAGCGCCTACGATGAAAGACAACAAACATAGAAACAAGAAGAAAATTGTTCAAAGCATATGCGTGGAGCACAGCACACTATTGCCTATGAAATACGGGCAGTAGAAAAAGCAGACAGAAAAATAGTAGCAGCCTTTGGGAATGTTGTGCTTCAGATGTATGAGGATGATAACATGGACAGACAAAGTTAATAACAAATAGGTTATAGAAATAGTAGGGCAACAAGGATATCTGGGGAAAAAGATAAGAGAAATAGAAGGGCAGAATACGTTCTAAGGCATTTTTGGGAAATAGTATGGGATATATTACAAGCAGAGATAGGAAAAAGGAGATAGATGTAGACCTAGATCAGATAGTGATAGATGCAGACTGTGCAAATATCAGGAAAATGTGTAGGTTAGTTCAGAATAAGAAACAATGATGGTACGCGTCTGACCACTTTCAGGACTGAAGACCTAATGATGATGACACTTTAGTCTTTGGTGACCAATTAAAACTAATATTCTAGTTTTGCTTATATTTAACCACTACCATCCTGTGTTTGTTTACTGGTTGCATTAACTGTTTTACGACGGTAAGTTTTATTAAATTTTTTGACTTATTACATTTGAGTTATTGTTACGTGCCATAAAAGGTGAAGTTTAAAACAACTTTGAAGAAACAGTAGTGATTATTAAATTAGTAGAGAATAAATAATGTTTTAGTGTTGACCACTGTAAGATTTCTAATCAAAGAGCGGTAGTCTGTCGCAACTCTCATCTCGTCCAAGGGGTTTCGTTAACAGATGCGATGCTGCTCAAAATTTTCTTCATTGCTCTTGAGCAACTAATGTTTTTACTAAAGGTCCTGTAGAATTAATAGCTGTTGATGTAAGGGCATTCACTATTGTGGGTTGGTTGCTCATGTGTGGATTAGTGCTTGCTCATTGCAGGTAACAGCTTGCAATAGAAAGCGTTTGGCTTTTACTTTATATTGGATTAATGTATATATAGATTTCTGTAGCCTTGTCCATAGGCGGACTTTATTTGTTGAATCAACTACCAGTTTCTTACTTTGTTACCGTAGAACGCACGGGTCAGCCAGAAACCGAAAAGGAAGATAAAGTAAGGACCCGTACGAATCACGATAACGTATAAGAAAATAAAAGCGTTAGAACTGCCGTGCTAGCTAAGCCGAAGATTGGGATGGGTGAGGTAAAAGAAAAACCAAAGACCGTTTCGTACCGCTAAAAGAAAAATAAATTAATGATTAGTTAAGTTTGACAGCACACGTGTCAAATTATACAAAGGCGAAAGAAAAAATGAGCTGAAGAAATACTAGCAGAAGATCAATTTGGGTTTAGGTCAAACAGGGGAACACTGGAGGTTATTTTAGCTCTGAGAGTGATTATGGGGAGAAAGCAATAGAAAAAGAAGAAAGCGTGTAAATAGGGTTTGTAGATCTGGAAAAAAATTCGACAACGTAAAATAGAAAAAAATGTTCGAAATGTTCAAAAAAATTGGAATGAGTTTTCGGGATAAACGGATAGTATATAGCTTATACAAAGAGCAAACAGCTGAAATATAATTAGAGCAAGAATGTAGAGAAGTAGATATTAGGCAAGGGGTAAGACAGGAATGTGGCCTATCCCTGTTAATTTTTAATTTGTACATCGAAGACGCAATGGATACTGTCAAATGCAGGAAGACATTTGGAATAATTATGTAGGGACAAAAGATTGATATGTTCAGATTTGTAGATGATACAGCAGTATTAGCATCTAGCAAGGAAGAGTTAGAAGCAGCTCTTAATCAAATAAAAACCGTTCAAACTGAGAGAGTATGAAAATTAACAAAAATAAAACTAAAATACTAATATGCAAAGGAGAGGAAAATAAATCAAAAACTAGAATACAAATAGGAAACAAGAACTTACAAGAAGTTAAGTATTTCTGCTACCTAGGAAGCCAAATAACAATGGATGGGAAAAGCCTAATAAATATAAAACAAAGATTAGCTCGAGGTTGTGCTACATTTAACAAAAAAAGCAATTACTGTGTTCAAAGACAACAAACATAGAAACATGTGTGGAGCACAGCACTGTACGACTGTGAAGTTTAAACAGTATAAAAAGCGGATATGTGGTGCTACAGATGTATGATGAAGATTGCACCCTACCCTTTTTCAGGCTTTATAAAAAAGATAGGCGCACGACAGAGCATAAAAAAATTTACACTCTGGCGCAGCTAGCATCGACCGTTGAGGTAACGGAGGCTGCAAAAGACTTAAAATCTCAAAGGGGAGAAAATTTGTGAATTAATGACTGTAAAATAAACAAATGTGAGAAACTATGACAAGTTATATAGTGTATTTATTAAATTTTATAGAAATAAAGTTTTGAACATCATAAATGTTCTATGAAGTCTTATAAAATAAATAGATCAGTAAGATTATGATACTCGTTTTTATGCAAATAGTAAATGTAGCTATATAAGTTTAAGAGAGTTTCCAAATATGTGAACGTAACACATAAAAGGTCGATAAAATATTTAACGTGAACTAAACGTTCAAATATACTAAGAAAAGTATCTTGTGCTTTTAAATGCGTAACAAAATTAATAAATGCACTTGACTACTACAGATTTCATGAAACATGTGGCTTACATTTGGACAGTATGCGTCCAGTAAGACTGTGTATAATAAGAATTAATATTTGTAAATACTAGATAAATTATCAGTAAAATTAATATGTTTTACAAGTGTAAAATAAAGAGAAAATTTAATGTTGCATAAATCAGTTCATTTAATTTTGAGTAGATAAATAATATTTTAATTTGTCATACCTGACATGTTGCATTGAATAACATATTTTGTTACCCTGAAATTCTTTGAACTGAACATCTGTAGAAATCCAAATCAAATGTGAAGAAACTGCTGGAGTCCCAGGTGAAACATCAAAAACAAGTGATGAGGTAGAATTCGCTAGCATTCAAACAAGTTGAATAACATCCCGTGTTTAACTTCATAGATCCATATTAAACCAAATTTTAAGAGAATAATTAACAAAACTAAAATTGTATGATGAGGTAGCGTAATTTAAAATATAACGGTATTGCTATCTTATTGTAAAGCAGCAGCAAAATAAGTCTGCATCATTACGGAACGGTAAGATAAATAGTAGAAAGACATGGGGGTAGAGAACGACCCTGAAATATAATACGTGAATTAGTTAACACGCTAAACCAAGTGAAAAGGAATTTAAAACACATCTATTAAATCTTTACCATCGGAAAAGTAATCCGGTGGGATTTGCAATTGATGAAGAAAAGGAAACGCTAGGCAAGATATCTGTAATAATATTTAAATGATTACACATTTATTATTTAACAAAAGAATACATACTTGATACGACCTCATGGTCAATTCTTATCAACAGGAATTCAAAATGACCTGTTATGCACAAAATCAAGACAAGAAATGATGCTTTATCAGAAAGTTTTGACAGGCAACCAACTGTCTCAAATATCAGAGCGGGATATTTGAAATTGTAAGAAAAGAAAACTACAGAGCACTTTGCAAAGTAGAAGTGTGAGAATAAATACTAAGGATACTGGATTGTAGGCAACTTTACAAACAAGTATGAATATCAGAAAACAAACACGGTACTTTATGAAGTACTATAACTTTTTATATATTCTGAGATTATAATAAATCTATTAAAAATAAAAGTGTATATCAAGGTTCAATGGACTTTTTAAAGTAAAATCTGAGGTTTAAAGGGAGAGATAAATCAAGCTGAAACGTGGCATTTACCATAGGTAAAATGACATATTACAAGATATCATAGACAGACAAACTCTAGAATAAAGAGGTTCTAGAAATGGTAGGGAAAGAAGGAAATATATGGAAATCAGTAAAAATAGGAGAGCTTGCGTGATAGGCCACATACTAAGGCATGAAGGAATAGTGCGCAATATATTGGAGGCAGAGATAGAAAAAAGAGGAGGTGGAGGTAGATCTAGGTTAGACTATTGTACACAGATACACAAAGATGTAGGCTATGGGAATTTCAGGAAAAAGTGTAGGCTAGCTCAGAATAAAAATCAATGGAAGAACACGTCCAACCAGTTTCAAGACGGAAACCTTATGACGAAAAAAATAATTATACTTAAACTTAATGATTATTATACGCAATTACAGGTGTTGGTTTTGCAATATTGTAACGTATTTTTTTAACTCAGTTACACTTTCCTAATTAATCTAATATCATGTTTCAATAAAATAAAAATATAATTTATAATTGTCTGATCACTTAAAATAATTTATAAAGTATATATAATGGATTATGCGCTCCTTCACTTTTAATGTCTAAGTTTCTACAATCCCAATAGTTTGTCTGTTATTTCGTGTCACTTTTCGATCAGCGCTTAAACAAGTAAGCTGCTCTTCGGAGCGTTGAAAGGTCAATATGATTAGGCACGTGGCCTGAAATTCTGTATTCCACTTTAAGCAAAGTTAGTTGATTCCTGCAGACCGAAGAAGATAGAAGCTCCCTTCATTAAAACATGCAATACCACCGAAATCAAGATTTAGTTTGAAATTTAGAATACAAGAAAATAATAGGACATATTTAATGGTTTGGTTAGATAATATTTTGTTCGGAAGGTCTTTTATAATTCCAGCGTAAAATTCAGTCATAATGGTATGTTTTCTTATTGCGTGCATCGCAGATGTACATGGAATAGTCCACATCTAGTGTTATTTGGTTATAGTCTAAAAGTTCAAGTTTTTTTTTGATTGAACTGTACTTCGGCACGTGAGTGACATTTAACCTTTAATTCCAGTTATATGTATTTAAATGTTTTACGAATAATCGAAGGTTGAAATTTTACTTTGATTTAGTTATCTTAAAATTCATTTAGAAAAGAAAGATCCCGTTCGATTCTTGTAACTTTACAAAATTTTAAAGATGGCTACGTAGTTTGCCTATCGTATTTGTTTCACAAGCAGACAGTGGTGGCTACACTAAAAATGTTGTTATTGACATATGATGTTAAAAATATCTAGTTATTCAACATAATTACCACATGTTATTTTGCGTTACATTAAAAATATCTTTGGTTATTTTGAGGTCATGTAATTTAATTTTAAAGAACATGATGAATTTTTTTGTAAGATATAAAGTAAAGCTAACTCTTTATTTGAATGATACATTTTTATAAGACGTAAAATAATCTAATTTCTCACTTGTAAAGTCGACCGTAGTACTACTGATGACTATAAATAAAATTTGAAATATGATTTATTAAGAAAGCATAAACCTTATAGTAAACTTATGTAGAAGTTCTTCTTAATCTTCTTTGGGGATTAAACCACTCATAGTTTTTAAAATTATCGATCCTAGGTTATGGATCGAAACGTTAATAAAGATAATTTTACAAACTATGAGTGGTTTAATCCCCAAAGAAGATTAAGAAGAATACTAAACAAACCACAACAAACATACAGGGAGTATTTATGTAGAAGTATTCAATTTAGTGATCTTTGTGGTTTTTTTTGAAGACGGAACAATACTAGTTTCTTTTTATGTAAATTTTTGTTGAAAAAGTTAATGCTGAAACAAGCTAAGACAATTTAATTAAATAGAATTTATTTTTGCACTTTTATTATTAAACATTCAAGTGAAATTTATTGGTTCTTAATAAGCAAAAGGTTAACTGTGTCTAATGATAACAAATACCCTGGGTGTATATTTTTGTAACATAAATTCAATTATATTATTTTTGGTGAATATTCTTAAGGACACAAACGCTGTCCATGTTGTGCATTTGTTTGTTCACAGGTTAAGTCGAGAAATCTGTAATACATCTGGCAATTTTTGGTAGGTGCTTTGCAAGGTTGATATATAGGTTTTGTGGCTATATAAGCGATGTAGATTTCAGGTTTCCGCATTCCCCTAATACAAAGTACATGTATCTTCGTATGTTGTTGTATTGAAAAATACGGTGGCGCTCTTCTCTAATAACTATAAGTTTTGTATGCCCGTCTTTGTGCTAAAGTTGAGAGGCGCGAATCGATCGCTTTTTGGGATTTGCGTCCGAGGGTTTCGGAGTTAGGGGGCGCAGGCGGGTGGTGGTTAGGTAGAGAATTTTTGCGTGCGTTACATAGGCCGGTTTTTATCGCGGAAAACCGATAAATTGCCGAGAAATAAGGATTTTCCGGGAAAAGATTAATTTGAAGCGACGTATTCGTTAACGTGTTAGAAAAGCTTGGGTCCCTCAAAAATTTCCGATCTAAAAAACCGAACGAGGCGTGCAACAAGGTCGGCTACTGCTCCGTTGGCGTCAGTACGAGAGAAGAAAGATCGAGTTGGTTTCTAAAATTCGTATTCGGGCGTTACAAAATATCTAATATATACCAAACAACGCTATTCGTATTCTAAAACCTGAATTATTAACAGTTTGCAAGCTGGTAGTATAGTATTTTCTTAAAACAGGTATTAAAATTTGTATAATTACTTTGAGAAACGTCAAACACGGATAGCGAAAGCCAACGGAAGCGAACGAATATGTGCCTTCAAAATCTATGAGGACACCATTTTTTTAAAGTTTGTTAAATTTAAAATTATAAATCATCCAATATTACGCATTAGTTCCGATAATTGATTATTATTATACAATAACATGGCTTTTTTAATATACAGGGGCTATTTATTTAAAAAATAATTATTTATTACATTTGACGTTTGTTTGCGGAATCGCCCGAACAATTGCAATAGACCGTGATTTATTCCTAAGACGATGTATTTCTTATGTGACATTAAGCATAGTAAGTATACAACCAACGCGATTTTAATAAACAACGCCTCGATAGCGCAAGCCTAACATCGCTGGTTACGAATGCTAACTCCGGTGGTTCGGTGCCAAGTAAAATTCATTTTTTTAATTTAATTTTGTGTTGCTTTTTAGAACATGCAATAGCATTTATTTAACAATATGCGTTAAATAAACCAACACATTATTTTTTCATATGCCTCAGTGCGATCTACAATCTATAATTTATGAATTATATTTACTAAAAAAACCATTTAGAACGTTTACTTTTCAGAGGTTGTCCAACTTGCAGAAACGTATTCGCTTACATGTGTATAAAAACTAAAAAGCTTTAATCTAAAAACCCAAACGCGCAGAGCCCACAACAGTTACATTTGCGTTGATGAACAGACGATCGCGTTTATTTCAAAAATTGGTATACGATCCTTAACAAATTTCTAATATGTACCAAAAAATATTACATCTATCATAAATTATACATCTTTAAAACTTTTACCGCAATTTGTGTAATTTATTTGAGAAATGTCAAAAGCAGGTTACGAACAAAGACGTAGTAGCGCGAGTACGTACTATCTGAAACTCTGTTAACACACTTAATTTACAAATTTCTAAAATTAAAGCTTCTTTATAGTACTAATAATTATTAATTCTACTTATAAAAGAGTATCACACATTAATAGACGCGGTCTATTTTATATACAAAAAGTTAAAAATTTAATTTGACGTTTATTACCGAATACAACCAAAAAATTTCAAGTCTACGTAAATAATTTAGAAAACGCTATATATCTTTTGAGGCTTTAACTACTACAAATACAACCAAAGGATTTACTACAAACGACGGTTCGATAGCGTAAGACTAACGGCTCCGTCTACCATACGCAACCTCGGTGGTTCAATGCCCAATTAAATTAATTTTGTTTAGGTTTGTTTTTTTTTAAACATTAACAAGCGTCTAATGTGCGTAAAATAGGCAAACAAAATTTATAACCGCTAAAGAATGGTCTATAATAAGTTAACTATTCCTTTTTTACATTAACAGTAATTGAAAACTTTAATATTTCAATCGTTTTTGTTTTTAATTTCTTCTATATTTCATTTATCTTTAATACAGACGTAGTAAACGTCCTGCATTCCTTTGATATTTTTTTATTTAGGATCCACTTATGATTACTTCTCTTTTAACAAAAAGTCATCAAAAGACATCAAAAGTCAAAGGTAAAAACAATTGAAAAATTCGTACGCATTTTCAACTAAAGTATTCATAATCACAAATACAAATACTACTTTTATTTTACATTGAAATTTTATTAACGTCCAAAAGAAAATATATTCAAACAAAATTTATAAACGCTATACAACTGTCTACAATAAGTTAATTATTCCTTATCTACATTACCAGTAATTGACAACTTTGTTTTAACGAGCAAACCCAATATGTGGTAAGAACGAGGCAACATGGTGTACAGAGAAGGTATAAATACGGTTGCCTACATTAACTAAAAGTCCTTATAAAATACCAAATATGTGCTGAAACACAAAGCTTCCGAGCGTAAAACCTAAATTCAATACCGGTTTCGCATACGTATTACACTCATTCGTGAATTTAAATTGAGAAACGTTAAACGCATATTGCGGCATAGGAAAAGCCTCTTTTAATCTAAATCACTAATGGCAAAATTGATTGCATAGAGTTCAGCTGAAGGTTATCTTTAACATAAGTTGCTATTTGCAAACACGTTAATACAAATGTGCTCATATGTAACATTAGCTACATACACAATTAATAAATATTGCTTAATTTTGATTGGTTTGCATGTATAGATTTTATTTCTTCCACTCCATTTGTCGCACAGAACAAGACTTATAAACTGTTACATAGAGGCAGCATGGAGTTGATTCGTAAAAATAAGACTGAGAAAGTAAACCCAGTAATTGCCTAAATTAGCTGTAAATATATATACACAGACATTCGTAGCATTTGAATTAAACTAAGGCGATTAGCTGATTTCAATACTTTGACAGACCACGGTACGTTCAGAAACATGACTTGAGTTGTTAAACAACAGTTGGTTAAGCTTTCTACAATTACTACTCATTACAATCGATTATTTAACCAATGTATATAATATACCTTGCTCTTTTATATCTACGTAACTAACATTGTTAACATTGCTAAAAAACCCTTCGAATGCAATGTTTGTAAAATATTTATAAGCTATATTTCTATTACTTACATTACATAGAGCTTTAAAATTATTTTTTTTAAGTTTACTACGTGTTCTTGATCCGATCGACTTCCCCCGAGGTGATTTCAAAAAAGTCCACTTGGGCGAACTGATCTTGATCCGATCAACTACTCGAAGTGATTTCAACAAAGTCTACTAGAACGAAGTGATCTTAATCCGATCGACCCCACGAGGTGATTTCGACAAAATCTACTAAGACGAAGTGGTCTTGGTCCGGTCCACTCCCACTAAATGATTTCGACAAAGTCTACTAGGGCGAAGTGGTCTTCATACAATCGCCTCCTCGAAGCGATTTCGACAAAGTTTACTAGGGCAAAGTGGTCTTGATCCGATCGACTCTCCGAAGTGATTTCTACAAAGTCTACTAGGGCAGAATGATCTTGATACGATCGACTCTCCGAAGTGATTTCGACAGTCTACTAGGGCGAAGCGAATTGATACGATCGACTCCCCGAAGTGATTTCGACAAAAAACTACTAGGGCAAAGTGAATTGATACGATCGCCTACCCGAAGTGATTCCGACAAAGTTTACTAGGGCAAAGTGGTCTTGATCCAATCGATTCTCCGAAGTGATTTCGACAAGGTCACTAGGACGAAGTGGTCTTGATCCGATCGACTCTCGGAAATGATTTCGACAAAGTCCACTAGGGCGGAGTGGTCTTGATCCGATCGACTCTCCGAAGTGTTTTCGACAAGGACTACAAGAACGAAGTGATCTTGACCCCCGATCGACTCTCCGAAGTGATTTCGACAAGGTCTACTAGGGCGAACTGATCTTGATTCGATCGGCTACCCCGAAGTGTTTCGACAAAGACTACTAGGTCGAACTGATCTTGATCCGATCGACTCTCCAAAGTGATTTCGACAAAGGCTACTAGGGCAAAGTGATCTTGATCCGGTGGACTCTCCGAAGTGATTTCGACAAAATCTACTAGAGTGAAGTGATCTTGATCTGATGTACTCCCCGAAGTGATTTCGAACTACTACAGCAAAATGATCTTGGTCCGATCGACTTCCCGAAGTGATTTCGACAAAGTCTACTAGGTCGAAGTGGTCTTAATCCATTCGAATCCCCGAAGTGAGTTTGACAAAGTCTACTAGGGCGAAGTAGTCTTGATTCGATCGTTCCACGGGTTGATTTTGACAAAGTCTACTAGGGCATCTTGATCTTATCGACTCCCTGAAGTGATTTCAACGAAGTCTGCTAGGGCGAAGTGGTCTTGATCCGATCAACTCCAAGAGGTGATTTCGACAAAGTCTACTAGAGAGAAATAATTCTTGATCCGATCGACTCCCAGTGTGATTTCGGCAAAGTCTACTAGAGCGAGGTGATCTTGATCCGGTTGACTCCCAGAAGTGATTTCGACAAAGTCTACTGGACCTAGGTGATCTTGATTCGCTCAACTTCTCAAAGTCGTTTTGATAAATTATACTAGGGCAAGTGAAAACGGGGTGTAGAGGGCGGGGCGTAGAGACGGCGGGGCGTAGAGACGGCGGGGCGTAGAGAGGACGGGGCGTAGAGAGGGCGGAGCGTAGAGAGGGCGGTGCGCAAAGATGGTAAGGCGTAAAGATGGTGAGGCATAAAGATGGTGGGGCGTAAAGAGAGTGGTCCACAAAGCGAGTAGAGGTGCTCAAAGTAGTCCCGTAGGGACTACAAACCTCTTCTAGTTATCTATATTTTTGGTCAACAGACAACCCATGACCCAAGCTCATGATCTACCCAGAGCTAACACTCTACTAGCCGTATATCTCTAAAGAGTTTTTCCTTTCCTCAAGCCGTTTTCCATCCAACTTTACCTTGGGCTTCCTTCATTAATAAGAAATTCTCGACCTTGTGATATCAGGTAAGATAGTCGTTTATGTTTTATGGAGGCCCAATTTGCTATCTGATATTCACGAAAGAAAATTTTTGTTACAATATTTTCAACTAATGTTAATTGTGTGAAAAGTTTTACCGGAAAACAATTAATTCGGCAAATGTCTGTGTGCAAAAGGATTTATTGGAACACTATTAATTCGGCAAATGTCAGTATTGGAGGATCTTGGTAGCCACAGGCTGCTTAACCCCCTTCACATACCACTGAATATCGGTGAAATAGGGTATATATTTACAAAACAATAGAAGAAGAACCATGCTGTATTTAATAACAGAAAGCAGCCGCTATGTTCGATGACAACAAACATAGAGAAAAGAAAAAATTGTTAAAAGCAAATGTGTGGAGCACAGCACTGTACGTCCATGAAATAGAGTTAGTAGAAAGAGTAGACAGGAAAATGAAGAAACCTATTGGAATATTAATGCTTCAGATGTATGATGATATTAGCATGGACAGGCAAATTTAATAACAAAGAGGTTATAGAATTAGTAGGGGAATAAAGATATCTGTAGAAAGCAAAAAATAGGAGGAATAGAAGGACAGGACACGTTCTAAGGCATTTTTGAGGAATAGTAGGGACTAAATTACAAGCTGTTAAAGGTAGACTTAGAACAGACTATCGCATGCAGATAGTAAAAGATGCAAACTAGGAATTTCAAGGAAATGTGTGGGTTAGCTCAGAATAGGAAGCAATTAAGGTACGCCTCTAACCAGTTCCAAGGCTGAACACTTAATGATGATGATATGATGAGATATCAAAAAACACGGTACTGAAGTTGTACCTGAAAGTTGTTGGGCTTTTATTAGAGTTGTACTATTGAAATTAATGTCTGTAGATAAGGAATCTAAAACGTATCTACTTGTTAAAAATTATGCGCAAATATCGTTAATTGTACGAATGAATTTACTGGAAAACTATTAATTCGACAAATGTCTTTGTTGGGGAATCTTGGTAGCCGCAGTCTGCTTAACCTCCTTTATATACCACTGAATATCGGTGAAATATGGTACATATTTACAATAGAAGGGGAACCGAGCTGTATCCAGGCAGTGTGATTTTCAGGAAATCGTGTAGGCTAGCTCAGAATATAAATAAATGGAGGTAGAGGTGCAGCCAGACGGAAACCTAGTAACGAAAAAATAATTGCACTTAAACCTTATAATTATTATAATCAACTACAAGTGTTGGTTTTACAAAGTTTTCAACTAATCTTGATTGCGCGGAGGGATTTATTGGAAAACTATCAATTTGGCAAATGTTCAAGTGTAGAGGATTTTGATAGTCACAGGATGCTTAACCCCCTTCACATAACACTGAAATAGGGTATATATTTACAAACTTATAGTAGGGGAACCGAACTGTTCTAACTAGAAAGAGCAGCGGCTATGTTTGAAGACAACAAACATGCTTCAGCTGTATGATAAAGTTAATAACAAAGAGGTTATAAAAATAGTAAGGGAATAAAGATATCTGTCGGAAACAAAAAAAATTAGGAGAAATAGAAGGGTAGAATACATTGTAAGGCATTTTTGGGGAATAGTGCGGGCTATATTACAAGCAGATATAGAAAATAGAAGTAGACGTAAACCTAAATCAGACTATTGCACTCAGATAGTGAAAGATGCAGAGACTGTGGGAATTTTAGGAAAATGAGTAGGCTAGTTCAGAATGGGAAACAATAGAGGTATGCGTCTAACCAGTTCTAGGACTGAAGACCTAATGATGATGATGAAATAATAAGAACAGTACGTTTGGCTATAAAACAATATACATAAAATCAATAGGTTCAAGTCTTTATTGAAAAACATCCAGATATTACAATTTCCTATAATGTTTACAGAGGTAAAGTAAAGAATAAAAACATATCTTTTGCCCATTTGGGACACGAGGAATGTGAGTGTTGTGAACAATTCAAATTGCATGGTCATGAAAAAACTAACTTGCAAAGTGATTGTGATATCTGTACAAACTGGAATCAGCACATAAACCTTGCTAAAGAGTCAGGTTAGAGTACCGTTCTCATGCTGATAAAACGTGGCAAGATGGTACAAGTTGCTTTTCTGCTGCCTTACAAAAAATTATTATGTTACTACGAATAGACATGTTTAAGAAGGCTATATTTACAAAAAGATTTATAGTGTACCACGATAGCTTCGTTCCTGTTGGTGGAAAATGCAAACTACCACCATACTCTACAATTTGGCATGGAGGAATAACTGGTCGCCATAAAAAGGATTTAACCAGTGCTTTTTATTTTTTTTTCTTTAACACCGCAATGCAAAAAAAAATAATTGTATGGGTTGACAATTGCAGCAGTCAAAACAAGAATTGGGGTCTGTTTTGTTTTTTGTTTTTGCAATAAATAGCACTGGAATTGCAGCTAAAGAAATTCACTTGTGTTATTTTGAACCAGGACATTTGTTTATGTCTGCGGATAGTTATCATCATCAAGTTGAGCTAAGTCTCAAGAATCAAGGAAAAGTGTATGATTTCCAGGATTTTCGAAGAGTTCACGGAAGTCTCGAGTTGATTTAAAAACTATAGATTTCAATGATTTTCTTCAATGGAAAGATTATTCTTCCGCTACGAAAAAGAAAATACGCTATATGTTGCTCAAATAGTTCGAATAAAAGCTGTCCGAAGTCTATTTACACTTAAATACAAAACTTCATTTGGCTCGAATGAATCATTAAAACTCTGGATTTTCTTGTGAAAAAAGCGATGAAAAAAAGAAGAATGCCAAAACCTGACTGTTCACGCGCGGGGGGTCTTATAAATTTATACATCGACTTACCTCCGCGGTGTTTTGTTGTTCTAAGCTGCAGTTCCTATTCTTTCAACCAAGTGGACTGTATGCGAATTGAGTCTATGTTACGTTACACTTGCACTGTGTTTTTTAGGGGTTTCACAAATAAAGACTGCGGCACTTGACTAACTTACGATACCGAACGAAAAAACCGACGACTGTTCTGCTTCGATATCCATAAGAAAGTGTTTGTTCACTACTCTGTCCACCTTATTCACACATGCACAAGGAATTTTTATGGCAGGATATAAGGGAACAAAGGATGACAGTTTTACTATTAGATTTACGACTACAAATTTAAATAACTTAAAATTAACCACGCAAACGTGCGACAAAGAGACCGAACACTGACCATAACACTAGACCTTGTGGAATCACGCCAGAAATAAAAGATGGCATCATTAAAAATTCATTTCCTGTTATCTCTTGGGATTTCAGAGGATAACCAGAGCAATTTATAATTGTGATGCAGAAACCTTAACATTCAGTAATTCAGTTGTAATGTTGTGAAACAATATGTTCTTTAATAAAACTTTTTGTACTAGTTACCTGATAATTTAGAACCTTATTAACATGAGAAGTTTGTACATGCTGCCTTTTAACTAAGTATCTGAAGCTAACATGTATTGCTAATTCTTAATTTAAGAGCAGTAACTGCATTTTTAATTAAGAATATAAAATATTTCATTATTTGGAAGATATAATATACACAATATAACCTATAAAAACATAAAATACCCATTGAAATTATTTAGAGTATGAAACACAAAATGGCCAACGGTTAAAAGTTTTGGTCATTTTTCTCACAACTAGGTGTTTTGTAGATACTGCTTTTTCCTAAGCAGGGTAGTATAAAAGTAAAATGTCAAAGTGTTAGAATCGCCATCAAGAATGTTTAACAGAACCAGACATGCAGGGTTGTATTAGAAGAGTTTTGTGGGAACAAATCGAATTATTAAATTATAATACTTGATCAGGGGCGTCTCCTATAACAGGTGGTAATACAAAATGTCAAAGTGGAAGTGTGGGAATATTTGAAAAAATCGCAAATTGAACGAAAATATTTAAAAGTGTAAAATTGAACGTAACAACTTGTATTTTCTCCAAAAAGAATCTAAAATACATTTTTAAAATTTGTATATCTTTATAAGTTATCTACATAAGGATCATGTTGTAACAAATATAAATTCTGTGGTATCGAACTTTAAAGTCGTTTCTATTTGTTACAATTCTGTGGTACCTCATCCTTTTGTTTTGCATAATAACCTCAAAATAAACAATTTCATAATAGAAGTGAATGTTATTATCATCTAGTTTGCTTTAGATTTATCCTAATAATTAATTCAATTAGAACAAATATTTTAAAATTACCCAAGATCAAGACGTCTTAAGATTATTTTATAAGCCAGTCATTTGTGTTACCTAATTCGTAAGCGTCTGCATTCACTTTGTAGGATTGTCGAGTTAATATAACGCTTGCGCAGAGTGTCACAAAGTGACGCTGCTGTTCTATAAAATAGACAGTATCGAAAGGAAACTTTCCATTTTTGTACGAGTACAGAGCGCTTGTTAAGGGCAAAGAGGGCGATGGCATTTTTACGTATCGTCTGGTGCCTTCGCATAGCCATCTAGCCCGATTGGGTGTTCACGATTATCTTGGAGGGGGCTGAGATTGGAACTTTTCCTCAGATTCTGTCCAGGCAACCTGAACGCAGAATAAAATGACAACGTAGTGATCAGCATCGAAGTCCATTAACGATGAGCACCTGGAGGGATAATGAATAAATTTTTGTGATAAACTGAATTGGAGGTCGTCGATCTGAATTGGAGGTTGCCCACATGTTCATCTAGTAGAAAACATGACGTAAGCTTTTGGTTTGGAAATTTTTATGGAGTTGAAGTTTTTGTCACATGCAGGAAATTCAGGTATTTACAGTCCTAGTGAATGCAGGAATCGATTTCTCGGTGAGTGTTTCAATTCGTGTGTATAGTTAGGGTTGAATCTTTAATACCAAGATCATAAACTTATAGAAATAGCCGTAAAGTTATTTGAGAGATTACTTTTAGTGAAAGTATCAATTTTGAAAGATTGCAAGAATAATCATATTTCGATAGTTGTATAACAAATTCATTTCCTTGTTTGGTATCGAAATTAAAGTCTGATAAAAAGAAGTGAAAATTTATTTCGTAGATGTAAGTTGAAATATTTAAGGACACATATGAAACAAGCATGTAGCCTTTATAAAAAGTTTATAAAGTCCAATTCTAGCAAACTTTATCGAAGTATACTATGTCTGATGATTAGTAGGGTTATTGTGTTATTCCTGTATTATGTCAAACTAGATTATTTAAATGCATTTGATTTTTCTAATTTCGAACACTATCTCTGTAACAAATACTAAGTATGAGATTTATGTGAAGATTATTGTGAACCAATATAACAGATCTGTCAATTAGGGGTTACTATTTTTTTTTTGTTCTTGAAAATAGTCTTTAATATCAAATTTTTATTATTTAGAAAGGAAAGTTATTAATCCTTATTCCATATTTAAAGAATGATTTTACTTTTAAATAATATTCTTGAGATTTTTGTTAAAATATACTAGAAAGAAAGAAAAGTGTTATTTTAAATTATATTTTTGATTCAAAGTACTTAGTCTTTTTATTTCTGAGTATTTGATATAACGACATTGCCACTCGAACAGATAATATTTGAGTAATGAAACTTGACAGACGTCTAAGCAGAATTATATTATAGAAGTGATAAAAAGGATTTTTTTTGAAACTCATTTTTAGATGTAACACTTTTAGAGTGGTGCTTTCATGCTGTTTAACTTACGAGTTTTGTTGTATTTCTTTAATACGGCACAAATAGTGTCTCTAGATTAAATTTATTGTGTACTATTGTGTTTCAGCATGTTTACAGCAGGAGTCGAAATAGCTACTTTCGAAAGGTTTCCAGCGGTGTTGATTTGTTTAACATATATATTTTTTTAAGTAGTGCTCATAGCCTGTGTGTTTCTGCATCTTCTCACAGGATACTTTAGATATTTATCGCCCATATAGATGCGGTGGCGTTCAACTTCCCCTTTTTTGTATCCCTGTTTATAGTCGAGTTTACTTTACATCCACGCCCATTCTCATTGCTCACCCTTGGGATAATTCCCAGACTAAGCCGTGAATATTGTGACGCTCATAGGTCTATTGGAAGTAACAGCTTTAAGAAGAAAGCTATACCTAGTAAAAATCATAGTATTGGTGTGTCCGACTCACAAGAAGAAAGATAATAAGCTATAATGTGACTCGTGCTTCATGACGACATGTTGTCCATCATATCTGCCATCAGCGTGACTAGTCGCTAATCAAGGAATTGATGTTGTTTTGCTAATAAATGTGCAAGAAGATATCTTTCTGTAGCTTCCTCTCCAACCAACCTGGGTTATTTGCATCTGTCTAAGTGGAGTCAGATTGAAAAATTAGGTCGATTCCGTGGCACATGACAGATGACATGTCGATAATGGCAGATAGTGTAGCATGATTTTTACGACCTTGGCGTACAAAAATTTGTAAAATGGTTCTTAAATTCTTTTCTGGGAAAATAAATACAGTAAACTTGTTTTTGAGTCAAATCAAATATAGCTTATCTACTCTCATTGTTTATTTGGGCATGCACAGTATAAAGTAGTAGCAATTGTCGAACGGTATGTGGTAGTTTTCTGAGAGGTGGCTGATATCTTTCTTTGCTTTGCCTTAACAGCAGCATTTGCGATACGTATACTGAACTGCAATAACATGGTGGGTTCGGTATAATATACCCAACCCCAAGTTACTTCTCATTTTGTACCGAATTTACAAACGTTTATAGAATCACTTTCAAAGCACGAGGGAATTTGTTAAAAGCTACTAAATTTCCTTAGTGTAATAAATCATGTAAATTCGTGTAACAGCTTCCACGCTCTGCTGGAATAACGATCGGACTTTAGTGAGACGAGAGCTAAACCATCACAGACACTTTATGAACCCACCACACTAGTCAATATTCTGGAGCACATAATAACTCAATTTAAGAAACGAAGTGCACCGTATAAACAATTACTGATTACACTAAAAGAAACAAACTACCTCGAAAACAACGCCGACCTATACAAAGCGTATTGCACGTTTGTTAAGTCTCCATTCACCCATATCACCACCGTTCTATCATCAACAAATTACGCTTACAAAACATCCTGACCGCTTCCTTGATACGGTTGTCACCTCTACTTTCGCTGACATCCAGACCAAATCCCAAAAACACATAATCAACAACTACTTTATTACACCTATTACCGAACCTGACTATTTCCTATATAGAATAGCCTCATAGTTTCACTAACCTCAAATTTGAATCCTAGAAAGTCTACCGACATCGATAGTATCAAAAATGAAACAATTCAGAAAGCTTAAGCCTTCCTAGGAATCTCTGTTCAGACGCTCTTTCAAAAACACAAGAGGCAGCACGATTCCAAATCTCTACATAACTCAATTATATTCTTAAACCTAACAAATCCCCAGATGCACCAACTTTCCACAGATCCTGTGCAAACTACTGTAATAAATTGTCCTCCATAAAATCCAATTCCACACAGACAATCATTCTTTCCGTTCAGACAATCAACACGGATTTAGTAAGGACACAGCGCCGCAAAAACGATCCGTTCTCTCATATCTACGGTTAAATCCTCTAACTTCGGATACAGCATTGAAGTAAGTATTCCTCAACTTCCAATATGCATTTGCCCTCCGTTGGAGGTCGAATATTCTTAACCAGAATAGAACCATCAATTTCCCATTATACATATATGAAACCATACAATTTCACCTGACCTCCAGTTCTGCCTCTCTAAAAACTATTTATTTTTTCTGCAATAAAATACTCTTCCTAGGATGCCCCTAAGAATCCATCCTCTTCCTTACATTCCGGATATTTACCACAAATCTCCAACTCGATCTTAATATATTGTACGCTAACACTTTTGTAACAAACGACCTTACATTTGTTTTCCCATGATCACTCCCATTCTGCACTAAAAACAACCGCCTACTCCCTGATACAATATTTAAAAATCTGGTCAATCGTGAATAAACAACTTCTTTTAGCAATCAAATCCAAAGTGATTCTTTCAAAAGAACGTTTAGATCCCCAATGCAGCCCCAATATCTACCCCCCTAAGTTACCTTCTCAGCTTTTTAGTGAGAGGCTCATAATTTGGATTCCTCAGAATGTACTCCCACCTAAACTGTATCGGTCCAAGATAAAATCTATCCTAAACGGAATGTACCATTCTCTTCTTAAGTCCGTACCGCTCCACCGCCAATCAAGATGACATCCTTAACCAAATCATAATTTTATTATTAGATACGGAGTCGACTGTGTGTTCCCGTTAACTATGCCTTATTCACGAAATATACTAAACTATTCTCTTCTTACTCGTTCAAAGTTCATAAAACCACACACATACAGCCGTCTTATATTTCCCCCTTCAAATCCCACTTCTTGAAATTCAACTACACCCTTTCGTACGAATTTGTAACTTCAAATTCAACAATCTATTGACCTATACAATTGGACTATTTTCTACTGTTACATATTCGATTTTATGAAAAGCTCTGTCCTGTTTTTAATATTTAGGACAAATATCCAGTACAGTATTTGACAGTTTACAATTGTAATACATATTATTTAAGTATATGATAATAACAAATAATATATTACGGGCTTCACATACATATATCCACGACCGTATCTTATACTGAACTGCATCACAACAAACGGCGCAGACAGCAGAGCGCGATAACCATATTGACAACAATATATAAATAAACATGGTGTGTCACATATGTTACACGCCCTTTTTTCAAAATAAAAAAAATTAAAAGAATTGATTAGTCACTTATAGTTTAATCTATCGGGTGGTTTGCTGACTCTACCACTTCTTGTAACCGTTAGGTTCTCTTTAGGCGCAGTGGTTACTGGAGGCTGAAACAAAATAGGTTCAGTGTCCTTTGCGTCATTTTGTTTGCTATTTAAATATGTTGGCAACGACATTCGCAATGGCCTGAGGTGTTGCCTGTTTCTTCGATAAACGGTTCAATCTATTTCAACGTTATAATCATTTGGGTCAAACTTTTTTAAAACACTACCGGGACGCCACTGACGCGTTTTTTGTTGAACTGCAACTGGTTGTGTGGGTACGAGTTTGGTTAGTTTATGTGTTGAAACGTCGTAACGCTCCTTCTGCTTTTGCTGGGAAAGTTTTAATGTTTCCTTTATACGGTTATATCCGTTATTTCGCGAACGTTTACGCGTTTACGACAATAATTCCGAAAATGTCCTTTTCGTTTACAAAAACTACAAATCTTATTGAAAGCAGGACACTTACCTCGCTCATGAACTTTCCCACAGTTCATGCAATTTCCAGGATTACCTGTTTTTGATGATGAGGTACCGTCATAATTTTTGATATCTGCATGGAAATTCCTGAAATTTCCCACATGTATTGATTCGTTTTGGTCCTGCCTGCTAGTAGAGGGGGTGTTGTAATTATTTTTAAGAAAGTTCCTGCGACTAACAGCGTTTACAGAAACCATTTCCTTTGATATTTCCTTTTTCTTTTCGTCCGGTGAAATACCGGTACTATCTATTATATGTCCGAGAAATTTAATCCGGGTTACACAAAACTCCGATTTTTCTCTATTTAGTGTTAGGCCGCTGGTTCTTATTTTATACAAAACGACACTTAGATTGTGATTGTGTTCCTCGATAGTAGCACCATACACTAATATATCGTCAAAATATGTTAAACATCCCTTTGTGTCACCTAAAATTTCATAAATGCAACGCTGAAACATTTCAGGAGCACATGAGATACCATAGGGTAAACGCAAGTATCGATACCTGCCAAAACTCGTTGCTATAGTGCAAAGCAGAGAGCTTTCGTAATTCAACGGTAGTTGTAGAAATTCGGACGAAGCATCTAGTAAGCTAAAATATTTTGCACCTGCTAATTGTGAAAACAATACTTCTTGAGTGGGAATTTCAAAATGTTCTCGTTTAATGTATTGGTTCAATTTTCGTGGATCCATACATATCCGCAAGTCACCATTACTTTTGGGTACAAAAACAATAGGATGTACCCAATCAGTAGGTGTGGTCACTGGCGTGATTAGATTATCAGCGACCATTTTATTAAGTTGTTTTTTAATGTTTACCTTGATCGCGATCGGAATTTTTCTAGCGGCGCTAATATGAGGTACAGCATTCTCTGACAAAACTATATTAAATTCTTTATTCATCCTCCCCACACCAGAAAAAACAGATGCATTTGTTTGTATAATATTTTCCCAAATTATTGTTTTGTTTAATTGAGCAAATATTATTGGAAAGCGATTCGTCTTTAGTTAAAATAATTCCCAAATCGTAAGCAGATTTTAGTCCCAGTATAGAACAGAATTTTTTTGATTCTAAAACATAAAATAAAACTTTTTGGTTTTTTTCCTTGTAGTTACATTTTAGATATATTTGACAGATTACTGGTATTTTGTGTCCAGTGTAAGAAAATAAAGTAGTTGGATTTTTTGAAAGTTCACTTCGCGACAAATTCATAGATTCAAAATCCGATATATTTAAAGTGTTCACTTGACTACCGGTGTCTATTTTAACATTTATCGGCACTTTTTCGATTAGCACGGATTCAACCCATTCTACAAAATTTTTGTCTATTGCAGAAACCGTGACAGTCCAAACTACTAAATTATCGCTTTCCTGTTGTGTGTTATCTTCACAAAAATCTGAAAAATTATCAGTATATTCACTGACCATATTTACTGTTGAATCGGTTATTTCGCGAACGTTTACGCGTTTACGACAATAATTCCGAAAATGTCCTTTTCGTTTACAAAAACTACAAATCTTATTGAAAGCAGGACACTTATCTCGCTCATGAACTTTCCCACAGTTTATGCAATTTCCAGGATTACCTGTTTTTGATGATGAGGTACCGTCATAATTTTTGATATCTGCATGGAAATTCCTGAAATTTCCCACATGTCTTGATTCGTTTTGGTCCTGCCTGCTAGTAGAGGGGGTGTTGTAATTATTTTTAAGAAAGTTCCTGCGACTAACAGCGTTTACAGAAACCATTTCCTTTGATATTTCCTTTAGGGTTGCGGCACTGTTTTCCATAGCGCGGCTGATGTTAATCGCTTTTTCAAGTTGAAGATCACTTTCCTGTAAAAGTTTCTCTTGTATACGAGAATCTCGAACACCCAAAACAAGACGATCTCTAATGAGGATATCTTTTTCTTGAAAATCACATGTTTTTGCTAAATGCCTTAGGGCGGTTACAAACTGATCTATAGTTTCGCCCGGTAATTGTTCTCTCTTAAAGAACTTAAAGTGTTCGTATACAGGATTTACAACCGGCGTACAATGTTTTTCAAACTTTTCTAGAATCACATGTAATTTTGTGCTGTCTTCACCCTCGGCAAATTCAAAGGTATTGTAAATTTTGATACCTTCATCCCCGAGTAAATTTAGTAAAACAGCAATTTTAACATTGTCTTTCTTCTCCTGCTTGCCGCTGGCAACAAATAAAATTCAAACTTTTGCTTCCAAAGTTTCCAGTTTGCAGTAATATCCCCCGTAAAAGAAAACGGATCGGGAGACCGACACTGGTCTGTCATTATGCCTAAAATTAGCGGAATATATTCAAAAAAAAAAAATTAATAAATATCAATTATTTCCAGAGCACGGCAGTATTTAACGTTAGTATCATAACCTGATACCCGAAATATGTTTTTAATTATACACGTGTTGCTTTTGAATCTCCTAGTTATAAATAACTATTACACAAGGTTATTAATCCTAACCTTTATTATCTCAAAGCACCTGTATTCGTACACGTATTGAAGGTTTTTATTTTCGCACTATACTATTTCCGTATATTCCAGTGGGAAACAAAAACACAGAACAATACCGGCACTGTTAATACACGTTTTACCGCTGTCACCATGTTACATATTCGATTTTATGAAAAGCTCTGTCCTGTTTTTAATACACATACAACAAATGCTAGTGACCGTATGTTTTGTATTTAGGACAAATATCCAGTACAGTATTTGACAGTTTACAATTGTAATACATATTATTTAAGTATATGATAATAACAAATAATATATTACGGGCTTCACATACATATATCCACGACCGTATCTTATACCGAACTGCATCACAACAAACGGCGCAGACAGCAGAGCGCGATAACCATATTGACAACAATATATAAATGGACATGATGTGTCACATATGTTACATCTACGACACCTACAGAGCGCTGACCTGAACCAAACTTAAATCTCTAATATCCGTAATATAAAACTCAATACGCTACTCCTCCAACTCCCATAGATCCAATCCCTCACCAGACGGCACGCTTAGGAAATCTGCACCTACATAAGCAATATTCCATCCCACGTCCTATTATGAAACATATCCGCTTTCTAATTTTTAACAGGTTACGACAAACTTAGAAAAGCTTCATTTCTTCCACTTAATCTTTTCTCGATTCGGCGCATGCATCCTTCAAACCACACTCCACCTTATCTACCATTGTTCCAATTTTACTTATCCCGTAATACTTTTAAAGAAATACTAAATCTTGACCCCTACGTGCCAGATACCAACTTCAAAGTATTTAACAATCCCTACCTATTCGTCTCATTACTAAGAGGAATCTTCACCACCAAACCTTCAATGCCTGACTACCCTACTGATTTGTTGCCACTGAAACTCCACTAGCCATCATCATGTCCGCGCCGAATTAGATTATCGAACAAGTCGAGTTTGAACACACGTTTTCCCACAGGCTTGAGAAGTCACATCCATCTTAATGTTCAAGTTATTGTTATTGTTTTTTATAAATCTCCAAGAATTCTACACTACATTTTAAAATTTAAATCTACAATATCTAACTTTACTCGCCCCAGGGCTACCGTAACAATGAAGGTATTAATAAACCGCCAAAATGCAAAATCGTTTATTTTTCTAGCCTTTAAACGTACCTGTTATCATTTCTGTTATCGGATGTTCCACTTGCAATCTAGTATTCATTTCCATAAAGTAAAACTTATTTGAATATCTGTCCAATATAAACTCTACAGTCCCTGCTCCGACATATCCCACTGCCTTTGCAGCCCTAACAGCTGCAAGCCCCAATTTAGCTCTTAATTCAGGCGAAACTCCTGGCTAATAAAAACAATTACTTTGTGAATTGATAGCACAACTTACCTTACAGCTGGCGCTTCTTCTATTATTTTTTGGTGACGCCTCTGAACAGAACAATCACGTTCAAACAGGTAAACACAATTTCCATGAGTGTCACCAAATACTTGTACTTCAACGTGTCTCGGTTCTGCTATAAAGCTTTCAAGTAGCACAACAGAATCGCCGAAGGCTTTTTGTGCCTCACGACGAGCCGATTCCAGTCCTTCCTCAAACTCTTTTTCGGTGTGAACAATCCTCATACCCTTTCCGCCGCCACCTCGTACTGCTTTTACCATAATTGGATAACCAATTTTTGCCGCTTCTTCTTTGAGCTTGGCGTTACTTTGATCTTCGCCGTGGTAACCTTGAACAACTGGAACACCTGCCTCTGACATTATGGCTTTGGAAGTGCTATAGTAGAATTTATTTGTAAGTATAGGCAGACGAGTTAATTTGCACACAACCTTTTTATACCCATGTTTCTGATAGCCAACGTTGGTGGACCAATAAATATAACGTTGCTTTTTTGACAAAGTTCTGAAAACTCAACGTTTTCAGAAAGAAATCCATAGCCTGGATGTATTGCCTGAGAGTTTGTTCTTTTTGCTACGTCTATTATTTTGTCACCTCGTAAATAACTCTCTTGTGCTGCGGGTGGACCAATGTAGTGAGCTTCGTCTGCCTTAAATTAAAAAAATAAATAAGTTTTCCTTGAGATAACATGTTTGTTAACTAACGGTTTGTAATAAAACTAATTACTGAGCTTTCCAATTTTTAACCTACCACATTTTCGGCCAGAACAGCATCCATTCGTTTGGATTTCACTTGTTTTGTTGCGGTATTCGGTGCAGGCGATTTTCGTGTCTGCACGGAATACCGTAACACTAATTAAATCTCACATTTTCTTTTCACGGTTATTTGAATATTTATTAACAATTTCGCCCCATTAAAATTTCCGCTTTACTTATTTTACACGACACTATTAATTGAGATGTTACACTTTATATAATTTCATGCATCGTTCATAAGCAATTGAATTTGAAGTATATTCGTGTTATTTTAAAAACACTTCGACCGGTTCTTCTGAGGAGGCGTTGATTGGATTTTTCAGTTGTTGACGGTAGTTCCGTTTGTCAAAATAAAAACAGATATCGCAGAACAGTTAATTCGTTTGTGGAAAATTAGAAATATCCTATCTCCTTTAATAAGGAACAGTATAATTTGTGTAATGTTTAGTGAAATAATGAACTAAATGGTATAATCATGGGACTGTGGGTGCTCAGTTCACGGTTTTTTGTTTCTGTGGGGTCACCTTTTGTTTGGTTAATGCATAGAGACAACAAATATGTATAATTTATTTACATTGGCGGCAAGAAATATATACAATAACAGGAAATTGAAAAAACAATTACATAAAATTCTTCATGTATATGCAATATACAAATGTTCTTAAAGTTATAAATGAGAATAGAGTTTTAATGTGAACAAATGTTGTTAACGCTAGAAATGCAAATCTTTTTTAGCGTTAGAAAATTTATAGTGCGAATTTAAATGCATGTAATGTTTGCACAAAAAAATAAAGGAAATTCGTGCACTGGATTCACTTTGAACTTTGATGCGTGTGCTGTTAAAAAACACGACTCAAAAGGAAACCTATGTTAAAATGTATTAACTTGTGAGTAAGTACTCACAGATACGTTGTCGTCTGGGATCTGCAGGTAACAGTTTGTTGGATCGATGTCGGTATACGGTACTCTACGTGGCAGGTCGATCAACGTCGATGCCATGTACTGTGCGGATTTCCTTATCGATGATACGAGGCGTGGAACGGCATTTGATGGCAGATTCTTCGTCACGAACGACTCGGACATCAGGTCTCGGTGAACCGCGTTCAGCAGTAGATGTTGATACTAAAATGTTTTACTGAGTAACTTTCTTTGGTGGACGTCCAGACCCTGGTGGTAGGATGTGATGCAGCTTACCGGCAGGGCGTGGAGTATCCACGTTAGTGCATTACGCACAATCTTATAGTTTAACCTCTAAACTTTGGTGTGCCGTGATAAAAGGTTAAACTCAGAAGATCAGAAGCTATTGCTTGCTCCTGGCTATTGCCTGTCTATATATATATATATATATATATATATATATATAAATATATATAATATATATATATATATATATATATATATATATATATATATATATATATATATATTGCCGTGTATCTCGGGTAAAAGCCTCGCCAACAAAAATATCTTCGAAATTTTATTAATTTTTCAAAATCGTCATAAAATTCAAAACCAAAGAAAATAATATTTCTTACCCCGATTCCAGCTTCCTCGGTTGAATTGCTTTCTTCAACTGCTTCCGGCTAGCTCAGTTAGGCCTCCTCATGGATACCTAGATTCACTCTCATACTTTCTATCGTTCATGCACACTCTCAATAAAACCACAAAATAATACAACAAACATACAATATCTATTTTTCACTATTTACAAATAAAATTTCAAAATTATATACATCTCAGTGGTCAAGTTACACCTCAATAAATTCTATTTTGTAAAGTCCAAAATTTTTAACTAGCAATATCGAACAAATTGAATGTAACCTGAGTAAATGGGCCCTAAATAATACCTTATCTTTCTTTCTGTATTTATAATTAATTTCAATTAGGAATCTCTGTAGTATGGTGAGTTCATGATAACCCAGTTATTTATGATTAATGTATGCTCTTTACTTGGCATATTCTTATTACAAACACAACAAAAACCCATGTACTTATAACAAAAAAATATTTAAATTCCTGAGGAATGTTAATCAGCTTTATAAACACCTTTAGCTTTATAGTTAAATACCACAATAAAAGTTAGTTATACGTATTACTTTCAATACGCCAAATAATATAAAATACCATCATAGTTCATTCACACCCATCATACAATTTTCATAGTTTCATAGTTTATAACAACAACAATTTTAAAGCGTTACCTGGAATTTCATGAAGATCCCTGCTCCGTTGATGATGCCATTAAGTTGTTTCGTGGTACTGCTTTGCTCCCGCTTCTAGATATTAGTAGTTGAACACCCTCCAAGCTGTTGTAATGCTGTTCATACACGATACATCCAACTCCAAATCCAATTATTACTCTTCTTTGATAATTGTTTAATTTAATTCACGTTACATGACGTCACTACACGAGCTTGTTAAAAAAATATAAATTGCACCTCAATAAATTCTTAGACTCGGCACTATCCACGTACAAATTATGAGGCTAACACCGTACTATTTAATTTAAAATAATTTTCTATACTTACAAGCTCGTGGTAACTTCGGTGCGTAGTCTGAAGCGATCAAAATACTAAGGGCTTTTATTATATTTTCAAAAAGTATTTATACAATTTACGCTGCCACCTCTCGGCCGCATTTCACGCGAAGTCCTTCATTTATAATAATATTTCTTAAATTTGGTTCATTTGGGTTCAACCGTCTTCTAAATCCTCGAAATTCAGCGCGTCGTTACGATATTTTCTGAAAAATTAACATTCAATATTCCCGTGTTTGTCTCATGTACAACTAACGATATCGACCAATAGTCTATGCATTGACGTCTAAATGATCCCGCCTATATTAACGTTGTGCCTTTCCTACGCATATCCTACGCCTCCTTCCAACCTTGTGTGAGTGGTAGAAATCGATATTCCTGTTCATCTGCTATCTAACCCCACGTGGACTAGCCTACGTGCTTTAAATAACCCCTAGCGTTTAATGCGAAAACATCCAACCGTTTGTACAATGTACCTAGAATCTCGAGTTTTATCTACACAAAATAAGTGGAAGTTGACATTTAGAAAACATGCAGGTGTTCAAAATAAACCGACGTTTTAAATAACATTTCTAGGATTTCGCTTTTCGAACGTATTTTATATCCAACGGCTGTTTATGTGTTAGCAACGCGTTTCACCTTGGTATTATTGATTTTTCATGCTTTTATGCATATTATACGTAAATAACCGTTCAATTAAACTCAATTATATTAATAAATTAATTGCATTGGCTTCTACAATTTATTTTCTTTGCAAACCTACTAAATTTTAATCATTATTTGTAAAATCTTGTTAATACTTGTTACTTAAAAATGAACTAACTGGACTAAATTTCGCACGTAAATTCTGGTTGTTTCCTCTATACAGGGTGTTTTGAAATTGCTTTGTTCATATTTACGTTTAACCTTTTAAAACCACTACAATATATATATATATATATATATATATACTATATATATATATATATGTGTGTGTGTGTGTGTGTGTGTGTGTAGGTTAAAGGTCAACGTGTGTAAATAGGTCCAGAAAGTATTTTTATAACGACCCTGTAGATAGGAAAATAATAAATTATTTATTACGCTTCAAATCGAAAGTTTGCATACTTTAGTATAACACAAGGCAGACGAT
The DNA here is from genome assembly GCA_036346225.1 of Platerodrilus igneus. Classification (NCBI taxonomy): domain Eukaryota; kingdom Metazoa; phylum Arthropoda; class Insecta; order Coleoptera; family Lycidae; genus Platerodrilus; species Platerodrilus igneus. The sequence goes on along the minus strand of JARFIW010001377.1, from coordinate 91,623 downwards.
TACATACAGAAATTTTTAATGTTAAATGACATATTTTTATGTAGCTTCAAAGTAATAATTTGTATACATTAATTTAATGCAAGGACAAGTAGGATCAATGACAAGGTTGACTATTGCATACAACCATGCAGAAAACTAAAGCTTCGCGGTAGGTAAAAATCAATAATTTGTATACGTTAATTTAATACAAGGTTGACTATTGCAGGCAAACATGTGTAATATTAAAGCTTCGCGGTAAATAAAAATCAGTAATTGATGCAACGGATATTTTTTAGCATCGTAAACTAAAAGTACGTTAATTTAATTCGTAGAAGTCTACAAAATAACTTAACCAAACGGTCGATGAGTTCAGGGAATAGAAGCTTTAAATAAATAAATATTTCTTTGAAAGCTACAAGACGATGCGATAACATTTTGAGGTATTATACAACGGGAAAGCCAGGTTAATGAACAAGTATGTTATTTTTGAAGCAAAAATCAATAATTTTAAGGGACAGAGAATCGTTAGAAAGCAACCAAGGGAGACAGAGAATACATCAGCTGGTAGAAGAACAAGCAGTTTTTAAGCATGTGACAGACGAGTATATTTTACAAAACAAATGGGTATAACAAATATGCAAGATGTTTGTCGACGATATCAATTTTCAAGGCGCACATTCAGCGAGGAAATCGTAACCGTAGACAGCACGGCGATAGTGGGGGCTCGATGAAACTAAGAAAACACGAGTGAGACAAAAAATAGTGGTTATGAACGCATGCCTGCAAGGAAAATAGAGACGCAGGCACTATGGGCGTGTTTTGCAGGTGGTCAGAGTAAATGGAGAGGAAAGTTTTTCTATGTACACGTCGACGGTTACAACCGTTAGCTAGTTTTTCGTGGTAATGTCGTGGTGGAACGAGTGAAATTCTGAGCTTTAAAAGTTCGTTGTGTTTTGAGTAGAGGAATTTGGAGAATTTTTTTTAACGAATGTGATAGTTCAGCGAAAACTATAGAAATACGTGACTAGAGAAGGGGGTTTAAGATTATAAAAGCTCTTGCCAGGGGTGGTAGGACGCTTCAAGTACGTTAAGTAGCATCAAGAAGACATCCTAATTTAAAAATTAAAAGACGCGACATCGTGCAGTCCGCCGTATATTTTATAAGTGTTATAAATGCACGAGTTGGTGTTAACCAATTAAACAGGCTGAAAATAAATTATTATAAATAATTGTACGACTAAAATAGGATGCTACTGAGGTAAGCAAACTAAGTATTTATTAAACGAGAGTGCTGGTGGCACGTTAAATTGAGACGGAGGCATAATTTGGATTTGGATGGACGGTGATATGAAAAGCATTCACTAATAACTGGGGGAACTGGATGAACGAGTTGAGATGGAGTTGCTGTCCATGTAGGAGTGAGAACGTGGGGAAAATCCAAGTACGTGAGTTTGGTGGAGGTCATCTAAGAAGGTAGTGCGTCCAAAGAACACACCAGGTAACGAATTTTGTTTTATTGTTGAACTGCGGTGCTGGCATTGTGTTATAGAGCTAGGTGTGTTTAGAATTATGTGGTGAAAATTTTATTATGAACTAAAAATTAATTTGATTACCGTATATAAAAGACAATTTTCTATGATTATTTGAGTAGGTAAAAACAGGAGTAATAATTTTTGATGTAAAGAGTAAACCATGCAATATTTTATGCATATCAGGGAAAAAGGTTTATACTGAGCTCACCATAGACCAAATAAAGGTAAATTTAGGGTTTCACGATAGGCCCATCTACTTTGAAGTAAAAATGTTGATGTGTAATAACTCACAAACAATTTAGATTGAAAAAGAAGGTGAAATGTTTTATTGTAAATATAACAATGTAAATATTAAGATTGTCTAAATAATCATTTATGTCATATGAATAAAAGCGTGTATGTTTGTCCATGGATTTTATTTTATTTTTGTATTTGTTGTGTGTAAAGGTGTTGAAAGAATGTGTAGTTGGGGTAAGTATATCCTAGAAGGTAGTGTACATGCGTAGCCACGGTAGATCAACTTGGAGAAGCAATTTTTGTAAATATCAAACTAGAACATATTATAATCAAACACGAAATTGGTAACGAAGTTATATTTAGGTTCAAATTGCTGGAGTTATATTTCTATCACAAAAGGAGGAAGTAGGGGTTTCAAATAGAAGACCACTGCATTTTTATGTCGCCCAAAGTGTGGGGCACGATTTTTAGGACATAATTCCTGCGAGACCACTGCAATATATATATATATATATATATATATATATATATACATATATATATATACACATCTCCAACAACAAACGAAAGCTCGCTTTCATGATCATTATAATTAATGTTTGTATTGTAATATTCATAATTTTCGGGCGAATCTATTCGATTTTGAGATGTTTTGATTGGCGAGTCTATTATTAAGAAGCGTTCACTTTTGCGTTTGTATGACGTTTATGAAGCTTGTTAGGTGAAACTTGGGTTGCATACTTATACGACTATTGGATCCGTTTTTACTGCTACACCCTTGACGGATGTTATTGGTAATCTAAATTTAAATAGCTTTTCATTTTTGTTTACAAATCAAAAGTATTATATTTTAAACTAAACAATTCTAATACCTAGAAGTGGTTGTTTGACACTTTTTGCTTGAAAATAAATAAATCACGTTAAGTGGATAATCCTATATATTCGAATTAACAGTATGATGGGCCATGTGTTCCAACATACGTCGACTACAAAAAGTCCCTGTGACCCAACTGTAACATCAGAACTTTCAAAATCACGCTGTGATAAGCTTGAGGCAGGAACGTCATGATAAACTACAAGTCTTGCTGATTGTTACCTGCATCGTTTTGCTGACTTCTCTCATAAAAAACTAGGACCTGTATTTTTTTGTGTAAGTTGATAAAGTTTCTCATATTATAACGGCGTGAAATTAAACTTACTCCGCTTGAATCGTCGTAAATATTACGGTGACAGCTGTTATTGGTTGATAATTTATTATATAATAGTTCAGCATTGACTGTCCTATTAATTTGTTTATATAAATTTAAAGTTACACCATTGTTTAGGTGTTGCGGTTTTTTCCTAATATTTTTTCAGTGAAGGGGAGAAATGCATTTCAGCCTGTCAACAGTTCTCCTTGATTGCTGTAACTATATAAATAACTATTATTTTGTTCCATTAATTTTTATAGAAAAAAATGTTAGCAACCAAGTGACAGAACAACTCACGATGTTTCTGCTAATTCTTATTTTAGGTTAAAAATTAAATTGAGGTAATTGAGAATACTAATTGTTTTGCGTAGATTTTGTGTCCTGTGTAAATCCTCCAAAATGTTCTACATAAATGTTTTCTGAGTTGGTTTTTCCTTTTTGTAACATGTTGTTTGCTTAAGGTTTTGTAAGTAAATTTTCTTTCTTCGGGTTTCCATTTCTTTCTGTGTGACCCACCCCACTCTACGACTTTCCAGCTAGCACGCCTTCTTTGGATTCTCCTCTGTTGTTTTGTTGCGGTATTCGGTGCAGGCTATTTGCTTTGCGTACTTTACTCTTTCTTCCTCGTCGGCGCGGATTACCGTAAGACAGTAGCCGACGATTACTTAAGTAAAAATGTTTATTCTTGTAGATAAATCGTTCAGTTGGCCCAAAAGATAAAATAAATGTAAATGACCCTGTATAATTATGTGCTCAGCGCTGTCGAGAAATGTAGAAGATGGACGTATCTGCTATTTCTATCATATCTTATCGTTAGCGGTATTTCTACGATACCAAATAGAATACTGATTACGATAATGGTACTAAACTTTACTAGCTCGCTGCTAAATCGTGCTTAAATGAAATTAGTGCCTTCTAGGTGACTCCGTGGCGTAGTTAGTATACGTGTGACTTCTATACCCAAGGTTCCGGGTTCGAATCCCAACACGGTCCACTTGAAGAATGTTAGGCGAATATTTTTCACAAAAATACTCCCTCGTTCGTATGAGAGGTAAAATGGAGGTCCCGTGTGTGGGTGTTGTCACGCACGTTAAGATCCCTATCCTGCTTGCTACAGCAAGGGTTCACAAAATTCTAAATTTTCTAGGTAAAGAAAGTCTCACTTCCTGACCAATGTAGCATTTTCGGGTGGAGCATTGAAAATGTAGTGTCTTCTAGAGTAAAATATGGGTCTACACAATAATATTTCCCACTCTTAAATCGTACGTATAGTTTTAGGTTTTAAAATTACTAATCAACTTCAAGTCAACTATTCTCAAGCAAGATAATACACTAAAGGTGTTTAAACATAGAATTTCTAGTATATAGTTTTCCAAATAGAAAATATGGTTAGGTCTTTCGTTTAGTTGCATGAAAAATAGTTTAATAGTTTTTAAAGACAAAAGCATTTTGAAAAGCAGTTTTTTTCTAATTCTAAACCTTTTTCCTTCTTGATCTTTAAAATTTGAGCAACATCCTTCGTAAACATAACACTACTAATACGATCATTGCTAATACTTAATTTAAAAAAGGATAAGCAAACTATAGTTACCATAGCAACGTGCATAGCATGTTTATCGGCATCACTGTACACTGCTACCGTTTTAACGCCTAGGCGCTTGGCAGTTCTCATTACACGACATGCTATTTCACCACGATTAGCAATAACTAGTTTATCGATATTTGTTTTTACGCTGGCCCATCGTCGTGCTATGCTTGTGTGACTTTGAGAAGACCTAAAATTAAAACAAAAATTAAATTTAAATTTCAAATGTTAGTATAAAAATCAGGTCTAATTGATTAGTTTATGGTGCAGATACACTTAATAAGAATGATCAACCATGTACATACATACCCCGTCGTTGACCATGTAATACAAACAAATGAATTCTAAGGCGTTTAAATGAATAAATGTATTGATGTGATGGAGGGGTTATATAAAGGTGATTGAGCACCATATCATATTCATACATCTCAAAGCGCGATAAAAATTGTGAAATTTACTAATATTCTAAATACTTATTTTCAGTGTAGAAACACTGTATATTGTGCTCTAAAAAACTTCATTTTGTATCTTTAAATAGTATAGTACGTGATATAGAAATCTAAAAATCCTTAACTAAAGAGTACTAAATACTATATAAAATGCGCTCTAAAAAGAACAAATATTATTAAAACAAGGTCAGTTTATCTTATAACAAGATCCACTTAATAACCAGATTTTTTCCATCCAAAGTATTTTTGCAAAACGAGAAATCATGTACTTTAAATTGTCCTAGATTTTTAGAATTTTTAAATTCATTCACTAGTAGTCTATAAGTTAAACCATAATGGTGACAGGTTATAGGAACGAATAACAAGAATGGGCATTCCAACTAGCAAGACTGTAATATGAGATAAGGCGTTTAACGACTCATAAGTCAAGACAGCTATTACAGATGAACATTTTGAACTTTCGTTCAGTAGAGATCCCAATTAAAAATTGCAATAGAATAATTTACGACGTAACAAATCAAAACTGACAGCAATTTATATAACAAAATGTATCAATTAACGCCCTTTTAGACGAAATTACATCACCGTGTAAATAAAATCAAACAGAAATTTGTTGACTTTTTTAGATTTTAATGACGTGAGGAGGTTTATACTATATAAACCGGTAAACAATCAAAACGGAACTAATTATGAATTATCTTTTTTGTCGGTCAATTACGCATTGTCAATTGTGAATGGTAATTGAATTAAACTGCGTTTAAGTTCACGTTTCTGCAAACGATTATAATATTTGTCAAAAACAATGTATTTAAAAGTTATGAAGTACATAATCGACGTTCCAAGTGATTTATATTTAAATATGAAGAACTTAGATTGAAAGAAATAAAGCAGTTAATTTAATAGCAATAAAGTCGTGCACAATAAATTTCAATTTAAAGAGAAAAATACATGGGATTTCAAACGTGTTTATTGGTAAATTACTTTTATAAAAGGGAAGAACATGTATACGGAGGTGAAAACTTAATTTGAGCATGGATAAATTTATGAATCCCAGCATGATTTAATGGTGAACGCAAGTATATCATTGTTTTAAAATCTTTTGCAGGACAATTTTTTTGCTTTGTTTATTTTAAATAAGTTAAATTGTGTAGAAGTTTACCATGTAGTTTTTTTTATAAATGAATAAATTTAAAATTTGTATGAGGCCAAATTCCAATTTAATTTGACCATCACAAAGAGATTTATTTAAATGTATCTGATCAGCCACGTTTTGTCACGAGGTAAGAAAGCTAATTAGAGTTATCCACGCACATTTCTAAAAATTTGTACATAGCGAGATTTGCATAAAGAAAGGTTTGTGTAATACTAATTACAAAAAAGATATTTTATTAACTTTATTTCGGAATCTTGTAGTTACAAAAATGTTTGTTTAGACTTTAGACGGTATTGAACTTTATTTGTAGATTTTAATGTTTGCATGTAAGTAATATTTTTTGGATAATCTGTGTTGAAGAAAGATGTTTGTGGATGTTGTAGCAGTTTTTATTTCTATTATTTCTAACTCGGGCTCATAGGCAAGAGAGAGAACAACAATTTGGAATTTAAAAGGACTTGAACCTTTTACGCGTGAGTCGGAACTATAAAAAACTTGCTGCTCCCGCAAAAGTTACTCGCCCTCAACCAGTAGTTGTTGGCGGCTGCTTTGCCTGGTTAGGCACAGGTTCCAGCTGGTTTACCAAAAGGTGTCGCCCCTACACCAATGTGGTATGTGGTGGATGTGCTTCAAGATTACGAACATGTTGGTCGACTAGAGGTTACCCGGAGACAAACAAATGGCTTCCACCCTTACGGGTTATTGTCTGGCTGTCTCATTATTGTGGTTGTTAACACAACTGGGAGTTTGCTAGAAGTGAGCGGATTTAGGAAATTACTTTCAAGGGCGCGTTCAAGCAGGGGAAGTTATCAGAACAAAATGTTTAATGCCCACGCGCCGTATGTATAAAACAAGTTGGAAACCATGACGTATTCTTGAATAATAAGGTGTTTGCATTGGCTTTTGGAGGATTAAATTGCTATTTATGACTTTTACAAACCAGGTTTCATAACAGCTGGATTGTTTTCTCTCAGATTGTAGGTACTAAATGTTGAACTTAGGCTTGTAATTGAACCAAATTAGAAAATAACAACTCGCATGATATTTTCCATATGAAATCAAGGACTTATTAAAAATTGAGAATCAACTTAATCTTGCATATAAAATGTCTTAGCAAATTTTTTCAAATTTTTCTTTTCGCTCATTCCTATAAATTTCTAAATTGTTTTATTAGCAATTTTTTCCTTTCAACAAAAAATGATACAATGTAGCAATCATTATTTGAAGGGTTGTTTGATAATAAATATTTGATGTTATTATAGGTTTGATGTTGGATTTTTGTTGTTTAATTTAATCTGAGCTAGCAAGATTATACGGGCATCTTCTGGCAAAAATGCACACCAGTTTTATTAACGCCCAACATAAGGGGCTCGTTTCAATTTATTTTTAAACACTACGTTTCACAGCAATATACAGGGTTATTCTAAATGATGGACCCATTTTTAAAAATTCGTATTTATTAAAGTACAAATCCAAAAAAAACAATCGTGTTTATTTCAATACTTGTTAATTTGTTTATCTGTCTCGTATTTATGAACATTCTATCTCACCATACAGTTCACTATTCAATCCCCTATACGCCAGGGTGGTTGCCCAATCAATATATATATATGTGTGTGTGTGTGTGTGTGTGTGTGTGTGTGTGTGTGTGTGTGTGTGTGTGTGTGTGTGTGTGTGTGTGTGTGTGTGTGTGTGTGTGTGTGTGTGTGTGTGTGTGTGTGTGTGTGTGTGTGTGTGTGTGTGTGTGTGTGTGTGTGTGTGTGTGTGTGTGTGTGTGTGTTGTGTGTGTGATGTGTGTATGTGTATTGTTGTCATGTAGTATGATGTATGATGTGTGATGTGATGTATATGTGTATGTATGATGTATATTATATATATATATATATATATATATATATATATATATATATATATATATATATATATATATATATATATATATATATATATATATATATATATATATATATATATATATATATATATATATATATATATATATATATATATATATATATATATATATATATATATATATATATATATATATATATATATATATATATATATATATATATATATATATATATATATATATATATATATATATATATATATATATATATATATATATATATATATATATATATATATATATATATATATATATATATATATATATATATATATATATATATATATATATATATATATATATATATATATATATATATATATATATATATATATATATATATATATATATATATATATATATATATATATATATATATATATATATATATATATATATATATATATATATATATATATATATATATATATATATATATATATATATATATATATATATATATATATATATATTTTTATATTATATATATATATATATATATATTTTATATAGTATATAATATATATATATATATATTATTATATATAGTATATATATATATATTTGATATTTTATGTATATATATGGTAGTGTTTAATATGTGTGTGTGTGTTAATGATATGTGTTGTGTGTGTGTGTGTGTGTGTGTGTGTGTGTGTGTGTGTGTGTGTGTGTGGTGTGATGAATTGCATATTATACGCAGTGTGATAAATTAATTTTTTTCTAACATAATTGCTATCAACGGTAAGTGATAAAAATTCATAGTATTAATTTGTATACATTGACGTAAGACAAGGTTGACTATTGCAGGCAAACATGTGTAATATTAAAGCTTCGTGGTATATAAAAATCAATAATTGATGCAACGGATATTTGTTTAGTATCGTAAACTAAAAAGTACGTTTATTTAATTCGTAAAAGACTACAAAATAACACAACAAAACGGTCGAGGGTTCAGAGAATAAAAGCTTCAAGTAAATGAATATTTCTTTAAAAGCTAGAAGATGATACGATAACATTTCGAGGTATTGTACAACGGAAAGGCCAGGTTAACGAACAGTATGTTATTTTTGAAGCAAAAATCAATAATATTAAGGGACAGAGAATCGTTAGAAGGTAACTAAAGGAGATAGAGAATACATCAGCTGGTAGAAGGACAAGCAGTTTTCAAGTGCGTGACAGACAAGTATATTTTAAAAACAAATGGGTGAAACAAAGATGCAAGATGTTTGTCGACGATATCGATTTTTAAGGCGCACATTTAGCGGGAACCGTAACCGTAGACGGAAGGGCGATAGTGTGGCTCTATGAAAGTAGGAAAACAAGAGTGAGGCAGAAAATAATGGGTATGAACGCATGACTGCAAGGAGAATAGATACGCAGGCACTATGGGCGTGTTTTGGATGTGGTTAGAGTAAATGGAGAGGAATAATTTTCTGGGTATTCTTTGACGGTTGCAACTGGTAGGTAATATTTCGTGGTAAAGCCGTGGTGGAACGGGATAAATTCTCAGTTTTAAAAAGTTTGTTGTGTTTTGAGTGCAGGAATTTGGAGAATTGTTTGTGGCGAGTGCGATAGTTCAGTGAAGACTGTGGAAATACGTGACTAGAGAAGGGGTTGGAAGATTATACAAGCTCTTGCCAGGGGTAGAGGAGCTCTCTCTTAATTTTCTGATTCGCTTCGAGAACACTAAGTAGTATCGAGAAGACAACTTAATTTAAAATTAAAAACCGCGACATAGTGCAGTCCACCGTATATTTTTACAAGTGTTATAAATGCACGAGTTGATGCTAACAAGTTAAACGGGCTGAAAATAAATTATTATAAAAAATTGTACGAGTAAAAACAGGATGCTACTGAGGTAAGCAAACCAAGTATTTCTTGAACGAGAGTGCTGGTGGCACGTTAAATTGAAACGGAGACAAAAATTTGGATTTGTACGGATGGTAGTATGGAAAGCATCCACTAATAACTGGGGGAACTGGAAGAACGAGTTGAGATGAAGTTGCTGTCTATTTAGGAGTGAGAAATTGGGGGAATCCAAGAACTTGGGTTTGGTGGAGGTCAACTGAAGAAGATGGCGTGTCCGAAGAACACACCAGGTAACTAATTTTGTTTTATTGTTGAACTGTGGTGCTGGCATTATGTTATAAAACTGTGTGTAATTAGAATTATGTGGTGAAAATTTTATGAACTAAAAATTAATTTAATTACTGTATAGAAAAGACAATTTTCTATTATTATTTGAGTAGGTAATAACAAAAATAATAATTTTTGATGTAAAGAGTAAACGGGTCTTTAAAGTAATTTGACCATGCAATATTTTATGCATATCAGGGAAAAACGTTTATACTGAGCTCACCATAGACCAAGAAAAGGTGAATTTAGGGTTTCACGATAGGCCCATCTACTTTGAAATAAAAACGTTGAAAAATTTAAATTGAAGAAAAGGGTGAAATGTTTTGTTGTAAATATAAAAGTGTAAACATTGAGATTGTCTGAATAATCATTTATGTCATACGAATAAAAGGGTGTATGTTTGTCCAAGGATTTTATTTTATTTTTGTATTTTGTTGTGTGTAATATAAAGGTGTTGAAAGAATATGTAGTTGGAGTAAGTATATCATCGGAGGTAGTGCACAGAGCTAGCCGAGGAAGATCAAATTGGGAAAGCTGTTTGAAGTAATTTGGTGGAGTTGGTTTGGAGTCCAGACAGGTTTGTAGGAATAGTGGGGCACGATTTTTAGGGCTTCTTTTCATACAGAAATAATGACTCCCAACGGGAGGGCTCGAAAACATTCAGGATGAGCACAGAAATATATATATATATATATATATATATATATATATATATTATAGTGGTTTTAAAAAATCAAAAATAATAATATAAAAGAAACAATTTCAAAACACCCTGTATAAAGGAACAACCAGAAATTACGTGCGAAAGTTATATTAGTTAATTCATTTTTAAGTAACGGGTATTAATCAAATTGTACAAATAATGATAAATATTTAGTAGGTTTGCAAAGAAATTAAATGGTAGAAGCCAATGCCATTAATTTATTAATTTAATTGAATTTAATTGAGCGATTATTGATGTATAATATGCATAAAAGCGGATAAAAACCCAATAATACCAAGGTGAGACGCGTTGCTAACAAACAAATATATCAGTAGGGTTGAAATACGTGGAAAATCCGATTCGTAGAAGTGTTATTTAAAACGCGTTAAGATTAAACACCTGCAGAATTTTAAATGTAAAGTTCCAATAAATTTGTATAGATAAACATGAAGATATTGTATATATTGTATATTGTAAACGGTCGCATGCGTTCTCTGGAAATACTAATTAGGGGTTAGTTAAATCACGTAGTAAGTCCACGTGGTGTAGATAGCAAATAAACAGAAATATCGATTTTATACCACTCAGACCAGGTCAGAAAGAGACGTAGAACACGCATAAGCAAAAGACAACGATAGTATAGGAGGGACTTGTAGGACGTCAGTAAATATACGATTGGTCGATATAGTTAGTTGAACGCGAGACGAATACAAGCATAGTGTAGCGTAGTTTTCTGAAAATATTATAACGACGTGCTGAATTTCGCGGGATTAAATATTGGTGGAGTGCAAAATTTTAAGAATGTGTTGTTGTAGATGGGGATTTCGCGTTAGGCGGGTATAGAGAGGTTACATTCGAAGTGTATAAATGTTTTTGGACAACGTGGTGAAAGCCCTTAAGATTTCGATCGCTCCAAACGACGTATCAAAGTATCACGAGTTGTAAGTATTATAAAATCATTTAAATTATATTGCATAGTGGTAGCCTCTTAATTAGTACGCGGTTAGTGTGCCGAGATTACATTTTTTAATTGAAGTATCACCTATAATTTTAACCAACTCGTGTCGGGACATTAAGTAACGTGGTTTGAAGCAACTAATTGAAAGACGTATTTTTAAATGGAATTTGGAATTTAGTTACACCGTGGAGGCGGCGTTGGCGGATCGGCTTAGATGGAGTTCGTCTAGTAACAGCTAGAAACGGCCTGCAGAACAGATAGAAGAAATACATGGCATCATCTACAGAGCGGAGATCGTCTACAAATTTCCAGGTGACGATTTGAAATTGTTATTCTTATAAACTGTGAATATTGGGTGACGTATGAGAGTGTTTTTCAAGGTAGTGTGGATTATTTACGTATTGAACATAATACGTGTAAATAACTTTATTAGAGTATTTAACTAGAAATTTGAAGGTGTCTATAAAGCTTTTTAACTTTACATCAGAACGTGAAATTTTTGTGAAGAGTACATGGCTTTGTTTTTTTTAATGCAAAGTAGAAGGGCATACATTATGCAGAATTAGCTGGGTTATCATGAGCTCACCATACCCCAGAGTTTACTTAGATTAAAAAAATAAAAAAATAAATTTTAAAGAAGGAATTTTAGAGAAGGTATTATTCAAGGCCCATTTACTCCGTGTACATTTTATGTGTTTGATGATTTTAAAATAAAATACAGGACATAACAAAATAAGATTTACTGAAGTGTAACGTGATCAATGAAATATGGACAATATTGAATTTCATTTGTAAGTAGTAATAAATAAAGATTGTATGTTGGATTGTATTTTGTGGTTTTATTGCGAGTGTGTGTGTACGATTGAGAATATGCGAGTGAATCTAGATACCCAAGAGAAGGTCCAAATGAGCTAGCCGGAAGCAGTTGAAGAAGGCCATTCAACCGAGGAAGAGAGGAAAACGGGTAAGAAATTTTTTTTTGACTTATTTAAAATTTTGGAAATTTTTCTATTGTCGAATTTGAAAATTTAATAAAATTTTCGAATATATTTTTGTTGGCGAGGATTTTATCCGAGATCGACGGCAATCTAATGACGGCCCAACGTGGGGGCTCGAATGTTTTCGAGAGAGTACTAAATTAGAGCGGAGTTCCACGGCAATTTTATGACGGCCCAATGTTGGGGCTCGAATGTTTTTTGAGAAAGTACTAATTTAGACCCGAGTTTCACGGCAATATATATATATATATATATATATATATATATATATTTCTGTGATTGGGTGCGCTTAGGTAGGTGTAAATAGGTCAACAAGCATTTATGTATTTATAGGTACCCTGTATATAAAAATTAATAATTTATTTAAAACGCTTCAAAATAACTAGAGGGGGATAAAATTACTTATTATAATGTAGGTTTAATTTGTTTGCGTTAATTTAGTAAAAGGTCGAAAATTGTGTACAAAGATTATTAGTATTAAAGCTTTTCAGTATAAAATCCATAATTTAAGCAACGTATATTTATTAAATACAGCATAAGCTAAAGCTTACAACGAACGTTAAAACCAGTCGAGGATTTTATAGAACTGAAGTAGGGTTAAATATACGATTTTTGTAAAACTTATTTTACTTTGAGGATATAATTCCAAGTAAAATGTGTTAACGAAAAAATGCGAGGCTAACAACAACAGTCGACTAGTTGAAAACAGATCCATAAAATTAAGAAACAGACAACATTTAATACGTAACAGAGTCAGATGAAAGATATCAGGTGTTTAAGTGACGAACATTTTCAAGCGCGGGTCGGACGAGTATACTTTAAAAACCAATAAGTAGGACGAAGATGCAACATGTTTGTAGACGGTATTAATTTTTCAAGACGCACACGAAAGAAGGGAGAATTAACCGTGAACAATATAATAATAGAGAGGCTACAAGCAAGACAGAAAACACGGGACAGAAAGAGATACCAGTAAGGCAGAAATAACGCAGAAACTTTAGGTACGAAAGAAGGACAAAGCTGAAAAATGTTATTATGAGAGTGCAAGGGAGATAATTGGATGAACGCGCACACGAGAGGCGTGATCGTATTTATGTGAAGTTAACAGAAGGGGTGGAAATTCAAAGAATATTTATACGGTTGGCAGGAAAAACATTCTCCAGGTAACGAATTTTTTTTGTTGAAACTGTTGTGCTTGTGATGATTTATTTAAACTATTAGTGATTTGAGTTTAATTTGTTGAAAATTCTTATGAACCGAAAATTAATTTTATTGACATATGTAAAGGATAATTTTTTTTATAAATCTGAGGGTGTAAATGCTCGTATAATATTTCATAGATGTAAGAGGTAAACGGGTCTTTTGTATGATTTTAAGTGCAAAAATTTGTGCACAGAAATATAAAAAGGTTTATACTGAGCTTACCATAGACCAGGGGAAAATAAATTAAGGTTCTGGGATAGACCCATCTATTTTAAAATAAAAGAATCAATGTTGATTAGCATAAATTCACGGGTATATTTGATTGATGACTTTATTACCAAGTAGGGGTATAAAATGTTTAACGCGGATAATTATTGTAAATATTAAGATTGTGTGAATTTATTATTTATGTTGTCAGAATAAAAGGGTTGAATTTTTTTGTCGAATTATTTTTTATTTTTCATTAATTATAAAGGTTGTTGAGAAAATGAGTAGGCTGTGGTGAGTATCTCTGAAGAAGCAGTGAACAAAGCTAGCCGTGGCATGTCAGTTTGGAAAGCATCTTCAGAAGATACGCAACTAGAACACTTCGTGGTTTTACCTTATATAAAATAAGCGTACTTCTTTGCCATTAAAAAAACAAAGTCCTTATTTATTATACGATTAAATTTCCGTCTATTACATTAATGGCAGACTTTGAAAAGATCATAAAACTAATATAAAACTTTAAACCTTGTGAAAATTAATCGTTGAGAGATACCGTAAAAACGAGTTTTTATTCTAAGAGGTAAAAACGAAGCCATTTAATACATCCATGTAAAAACTATATCGATCTTATTGCATTTGTAAAAAATAAAAAAGGCAATTAACGCTTTAATTAATTATGTAATTACTAAAATTCGTGTTTTTATTAGAATGCAAATTAATTTTAAGATATACATAAAAAGTGTTTCCAAATACTAACCTTACTAGTATACAAATGAATCATTAAGAATGTAATCGGTTGTGTAATGTGATCGTTCAATTCTACCCTTATAAATATGTTCATTTAATTTAGGATTCTTTTTAAATATTCCTACGCTTCCGTTCCGATATTTTGTATAACTACCTGTTATGTATGATGCCCCTGATTACGCTTTATAATTACATAAATCGACTGGTTCCTGTAAAGCACTTCCTAATACAGTCGAAGCGAGTACTTTTCCAACAATCTGTAGAATGTTATTAGCGCATTTAGTTTAAGTTAAAAGTACCTCAATTAATCCTTATTGTTTGAAATAACACAGCAAATCTACAATCAACAATTCTTGTTTTTTAAAAAGAATATATTTGCTTTGTTTATAAGCAATAATGCAAGTTGGAATATCGTACATTTTCTACAATTGTATTGGTATTTGCTGGTTTTTGTTATCTATTCATTCATAACAACGACTTTAGAAGTGTTCTTTTGATATGTGTTATTCAATTGGAATTGCTTATCATTTCGTTTCTTAATTTGACTTTCACTCTGATCCTGCTTTCCGCACTAGCATGTACGCTATGCGTAACGAATTCTGTTACTTCAAGAGTAACGCACCCTTCCTTGTATAGGCTATACCCCTGTGCATTGGTAAGCACTTACGCGCTTATTAATACTAGTAAGGTTTTTTTAGCTTTTCTGCGTAGGGCGTGATTTTCTACGTAGACTAAATTATTTTTTGTTACGTAGCCCGAAATACTCTTTTATAATATTATTCTAAGTCTTTGCAAATGTAGAAGGCATTTATCTAATGTTCTTTAAATATAATTTCTAATGGTTTTTGATCAGTTTCGACTAGAAATTGTTTGCCATACAAAAATTTGTGAAACCTTTGACAGCCAAAACCAATCCCTAGCATTTCATTTTCTATTTGAGCATAGTTAAGTTGTGTTCGTGTTAAACTTTTTGAAACTTATGCGACTGGACCTGAAATCTTGCAGAATAACTTCTTTAAGCCCATTTGTTTGTTTTATCATAATATTGTAATGCTGCCCTATTCATTAATAATTCTTTTAAATTATCAATTTTTTTTTGATTAAAGTGATTCCAATCCCATAAAACTTACTTTTTTAATAATGTTCTCAAATTAATCGTAAACTTCGACAAATTAGGTATAAACGTAGCATTATGTTATCATTCCCAAAAATCTACTTAAATCCTTACAATTTTTTGGTATTTCAATTTGTTTTATTACTTCAACTTTATCACTATATCAACTACTATTTCTTTATCTGTTAAAATATGACCCACATACTTAACTTCTTTTTGTCTGAACTTGCATTTTTCTTTGTTAAATTTAACACCTTTTTTGTTTGCTCGTTTGAGAACCTTCCCTAGTATTATATCATGTTCATCTAAATTTTTGCATGAATCACTACATCATCAATATAAATCTTAACATGTTTAATTCTTTCAAATATCTCAGAAAAAGTTCTATGAAATGTTTCAGCAGAATTTTTTAAACCATTGGGTAGTCGTAAAAACCTAAACCTATCATAAGGTGAAGCAAATATAGTTAGTTTAGACAAATTCTCTAATAGCTCTAGTTGCCAAAACCCTTTATTAGCATGTAATATAGTAAACCATTTCGAACCACACATATACCTTATGATTTCATCAAAAGTAAGAAGTTTATAATGCTGTTTCATCAAAGCTTGTTACATTTCCGCGTTATAATTTACGCGCTATTTTTACATTTTAGGCGTGGCTCTAACGCCATTGTTATAACATATACAGACCACGTTTTTACCGGATGATGCAATCGCTGTCTAAGTCAAGTTGCATTCACAATTTAGATAAAATTCAAATTACTTACGTGATGTGTATCTCGGAACTTCATCTCAAGGTCCACCACGTGGTTAAGGGTTGTCGTGATTACGCCGTGTTGAACATCAAACTATTATCCGCCACTGAACTTCTATTGCATCTCGTAGGGGTTTGAAAGGAAATGAGGTAGCGGAACAATAGGTGGGGAGGTAAAGGAAAACTACATACCTTTTTCTTAAAAACCTACCACGCACTTAGATACTTGCTGTTTAGTCCTGTTACGTACATTGACGTAACTTATAAAAAAAAACCAAGAAAGATAAAGAAAGGATGACCGGGTTCAATCGATGAGTGGGGGGGTTTTATACCTATAGATGAATTAAAAAGAAACCTGAAATAAATAGAAAGAAAATTTATATACACTCACTCATTCACACTCAGAACAAAACATACAAAGAAAAAAAGAACTTATGATTAAACAAAATATTTACAGAACACAGTATTCTCAAACCCAGCCTAAAAAAGTCAATGTCCCCAATTTACATATACATTATGAGACACTCCCAAACATTCAGAAAAAATTACTCGTGAAAATGGCGAGCGGTAGTTTTTAGGTAATTACCCCCTGACATTATTTATTAAAAAAGAACCAAACGCAACCCTAAAAACCACGGCTCTAGATCATCGTAAATATAAACTTAACCTATATTTACAAACATAATGGCAACAACATTTTCAAATGTACTAGCAAGCCTTTAACCGTTTTTACCTTAATAAGTAGTATATTTTTAGTTATTTATAAACAAATAGTAAATCATTAATAAAAGAGCAGTAAATACCAAAATAGTTCAATAATTTTCGTATATAAGAATTAAATTTGGAAATGCCTGATATTTGAACGGTAAAATCCCAGGCGTCATGGTTCCAAAGTAAGTAGCGAATACAAAGAAAAACTCACCCTCGAGTTGCTGACGTCGAGGTTGAGTCAGTCGCTGGTCCACGTCATCGAGTAGGTAGGCCTACGCCCAGGAAGAACGCGTTTGGCCTCACATTACCAGAAGAAACAACAGCCCAATGGGATTAACGTGTCCCCCGCAGAGAGCTATAATAATTACGAACAAGATTAATTTATTAAAACCGAAAAGTACCGTTTTATAAACCCTAAATACTCACCACGCTATAATGCGTACCAGCAACTCGCATAAAGAAAAACGGAACGAAGCAAAACAGGACGGATGTTTTCTTGTTGCTATTCGAACTGAAAGTGAATATTAAATTTGTTTAGCTAATGCACCAAAGCTCACATTAATTTTGTTAAGGAAATAAAACAGGAAAACCCGAATTTATTGAAATAATTTCGCGGAATTCTTTAAAAATTGAATACTTGAAAAGACGCCTATCTAATTATGGCATAAATTCCACGTTAAGGAATTCTTAGAAAGAATATTTATTTTTAATAAGCAGAAAGATTTATCAAGTAAAATATATAGGATATTTATTATTAATTGAAATACAATTTTAAACACGTGAAAGGGTTATTTTAATTTACGGAATTAATTTTCGTGTTTAACGCCAAAGGAATTTAAGTTAAAAATTATTGCATATAAACTAATCAATTATTTACGAAAATGAACGTAACAGTCCATGCCTCGTTGCTTTACGTTGCTTCCTCCATACACGCACCTCCGCATTCCTTCTGCGCCGACTCGACTGTCAGCAACGGCGGAAGTTAGCGTATCATTTCAAAAATACGGGGCAATTAACTTACAAATATATCTCTAAACCTAAAACATCATACATTACCAGTTTGGCATGTAACAAGTTTCATTTAAATATATTGGATCAAGGCAAATTCTTCTGTTATTATTCGGTTTTTAAACAAGTACAATTTGGATTGCCCAATTTTGCGGGCTGCACCACCTTTGTAATAATGTTATCTAATATCATTTTATTAAGCTCTACTTTCAGTTTGTCCATAAATTGAAATGGTACTCTACGACAAATTGTGGTTGATAGTTCTGTTTAAGTTAAAAATTATTAAATAATTAGAAATTTTGTCAATACCTACAAACAAATTTTTATTTTTTAACAATATTAAATATATTTCTTTTAAAAAGATTTAGGTATAAAATGTTGCTCTAACTTTTGTATAATTTTGTCAGGATCCATTTTGTTCATTCTCTGTTAAATCTAATGTTTCAAATGCTTGCTTACCTACACAATGTAACAAAACTACTCTTTAAACACTACTGGATTTTTCCTTACAATCCGTTGTTATTGAATATAACTCAAAATTATTCTTAAATTTTTTCTAATTTACACCTAAATCGCCTTCCATTAACATTGGTTTTCTTTTTTTTCGAAATTCCATTTTATTAATTATACAATTTGACCTTGTGACCTTGTGTATAAAATATTTTTATATATTTTGTTATATCTGCCACGTAAATTCTTTTTAAATTACCGTTGCGGCATGTTGCATTCACATTATTTTTATTTATATCAGTAATTGATAAACGATAATATTATAATGGTTTATTCTATACTTATTTTGGACTACTACAGAAATTCATATATCACCATTATCGACCATAACAACTCGATGGCGATGTCTTTTCCACCCCTCCACTTACAACAATTATATGTCCAACTGTGATTACAATTTTCGTGTAAAGTTAAAAACAATTCAAATAAAAATCCATTTTCTTTTTAGTATTTTTGCGGATTATTCTATACTACCGCCTACAGTAAAGACAAATCTATAAAAAATCTATTAATTTACCATACTTGAATTAATTGAGTCCATTTTTGCCTAGGTCTTTGTAACGTCTCCCTTAATTTAATATTGGTTTGTTTTATTTGTATCGGTGACAAATAACCACCTAAAACGGGTACCTACAGTTTCAATATAAAAATAAGCTCTTGAGCCTATTTCTCTTTCTTTTATACAACCCGGTAACAGAGTATTTATAAAAGATAATCATCATCTCTTATTAAACACGGTAGGGGATGCTTCTAACACCTTAAATTTTTTCAGAAGTTTCAATTTTTGAAAAAGCTTTACCCTGACTTCCAATACTTGTTTGTGAGCCACTTACAAGCTTTTACCTAACTGTATTCAAACTTAACTAAATAAAAAATAAAACTTTACAAGCAACTTCTTTACTCGGATGTAAAAACAAAATACACCACGGATCTATTTCTATGAATACCTAATTCCCTAACTAAATACTCTTAACCTAGTTATTTTGTATACTACAGACAAGTATGTCATAAATCGCATTAGGGGTCAATTTAACATTAAAATTACTTACATTGCATGCGCCGCTTTTCACTACCAGCGTTGCGTATACGATCAGGTGCAAATTCCAGAGCCTGGGTCAGTGTCCTGGTTGACGTGTGGCACCGTTGTTTATAATATACTCGCGGTATTTGGGTAATTTATTGTCCTCGCACGAAATACGTTCATTTTCTATTCATTCTATTAATGTGTATAGTGGCTATACCAACAACTACCTGCTAAAGGTCACACCGCAGGGTTGCTTTGTCGGTATTTAGATAAGTTTACAAACATCTTTACTTTCAGTACATTGAAAGTGAAAATGACTTAGTAAAATCAGTTTATCTGGACCGTTTATCGAGCCCACAATTTATTTAACCAGTAACACTTGGGATGATAAATCACTTAAAAATTGAACTGAGCCGCTTTCGATGCGGTCAACGAAATATTAATCACCCTTTGTATTTACTCGAGCATCCCCTCGAGATAAAAACTTTTTTTTTCCTAATATTCTAATAATCAACGATTAGCGAAGGGTTTCTCACTACTCTATCTGAGATTCAAGAATAATTATAATAATCCTAAACTGAATACACGCTGGTATTTATCAGTTTTCGGTTCTTTGTTATGCTTTCTGGAGCTTTAAAGTGTTCATAAAAAACTTCAGGGTACTCTTAACCTATCAATTTCCTTCTGAAAGCACCCTTATTGATGTGTTAAGGTCCAGTTTCCTACATAATATCCTACTATTATTTCTTTATTTACAAACTACGTTTAAATTTGACCTACTTAAACATGCTGGCAATAAATTTATGAAAATATTTATTACTATTAACTAACGTAATTTAACTTCCCCTCACACGGACTTGTTATCAAATTACTCTAAAAATTGTGATTTACAAAACTTCCTGAATAGAATTTTGATTAGTCATTTAATTAAGCGATAAAACTCCTATGTTTTGATAAAAAGATGGCGGGCTATTCCAATCTGGCGATGCCTCAGCATTTTTATTGACGGTGACTATAAATCATAAGCACCACATTGCCGTGTGCCATGCGGTCGGGCTACTTGTCCTTATTTTATTTACTTTTAATTTGAATTAAAGGGAAATGTTACATTTTGTATAAAATTCGAAATGTAAAGTTGCTTTTGAGAACCCCCTTGTTATTTTTATTTTTAAATACAGATACAAGCATGTTCCCTAAGATCTACCCTGCAGTCCTTTGGTGCTAGAGGCAAGTTCCTTTTTAGTCCTTGTTTGTGTTTTCTTTTGTAAACATTGGTAGGGTACTATGATATACAAAGGGGTTTGTCCCATCATGCGCTTTTTACGTAAGTATTTGCAATTGGAGTCGTGGCGCTCGACTTTTTGTTCTACTCAAACCCCACCACCTCTCGCCCCCACTCTCATTGCGTACCCAAAATCTAATCGCCTAACCGTAGCTTTCGGGTCGTTCCTATTCAAATACCACTATCAATGGTAGATTAATTTAACAGAAAAACTGATCAACGTTTTCACTCTAAGTAGAATTTTTTGTTTTGAACGCCTACGTCGTTACATTAATTTGCTATACAGTCAATGACTCGTCAACTGTAAGCATTAATCAAAAAGTCAACATGTACAGGAATTTCCGTTGTGAACTAATCGTGTTAAATATTTTACTATTTTATATAATAGAATTTTTACAAGTTCTAAGTTAGAAAATAATTGTGTTGCATATTGTATTCTTGTATAATATGAAGAGCCTGGAAATTTTATCTTTGAAAAGTAGTACTTGTTAAATTTCCAAGGCTATTGAAAAAATATCTTCAATGTGTAGTGTTGAATTTTCCATATGATAGCCATGTATTACTAGACAATTGTATCATATTCACATAGTTCCTTTAATGTGCTAAAAAAGCTAATGGCAAAAAATATGATACGGCGTCAGTTACATATCCCCATATTAATATGTATATAAAATTAAACGCACTTATTAAGTCTTAGTAATAGTATGTTACAATGAATTAATTGAAAGTAATAATATTAAAGGTTAATCAAAGTTCATATCAAACATAAGAACGGAAGCAACTACTTTGTATTCCAGACGCAACCTGATACTGCAGGTGCAGACCCAATGAACTGCAATAAAGCAGTCTTAATTTTAATTATGTAGAATAAGACATTGTATGTTTATCAAGAAGTAGCAGACGGTGAAATCTGCACTTTCCCACGAGATCATGTGAGAGCAGGAATTCCCCTGATAGTCAGACAGTCTTCAAACTTCATAACTTTAAAATTGTTGGTAGTTCAAGCTGCGCATTAGTAATTATTAAAAATATTAACTTTGATTATTTTGTGTCAACTAAATTAAGTCACGTAAATGAATATAACGTACAAGTTGTTATAGAAGAAATAAACCATTTTTTGTAATTACTATATTAAAATAAATTTGATAGAAAGCCCAAAACCTATCTGGCACCGTTGGAACGGATTTCAGAAGGGCACTAGCGATTCCAAAATTGAAAAACTGGTGACCGTGAATTTTAATTCTTAACTAGAACAAGAACGCAAAGATTGGACGTAGTACAGAATCGACCAAATCCAATACAGAAGGAAGGCTAACGGAGCTAATGTACCTATAGTTCATTTTCCTTGCCATTTTTTTTCTTCCAATTGCATATTGATATTAGCAAGTAAGATTTGAAACAAGAGAATTGATGTACAATTTATTATTACAAAATCTAAAATTAATCTAATTATAGCAGAAGTTTATAATTATACACAACACAAGTAACAGTACGTTCTTTGTCCTTAATCTTCTTTGGGAATTAAACCACTCACAGTTTTTAAAGTCATCTTTATTTACGTTTCAATCCATGGCCTAGGATCATTGTCAAAATAATAAAGACTTCAAGTTTGACATTTATGACATAAATTGAAGGTGACTTTGATTTATTGATGTTCGATATATTTGGTTTGAGTACATTAGGTAAAAATTTTAAAGTTTAAAAGAATGATTGAAATCAGCTGATTAATTTTTATTGGTAATTTCAAATAAATTCAATAATTTGAGGTTTGGAAAACATTTTTTAACACGTTTCTATTTATACGTTAAGCGTATTGGCTACCTAAAAAGTCGGTCCCAGGCCGCAACACAAATTGAAGGCAATTATTCTTTTAAACTTCAAAATTTTCACCTAATGTACTCAAACCAAATATATCGGACATCAATAAATCAAAGACACCTTTAATTTATGTCATAAATGTCAAACTTGAAGTGTTTATTATTTTGATAACGATTTTAGGTCATGGATCGAAACGTAAATAAAGACAATTTTAACTCTGAGTGGTTTAATTCCTAAAGAAGAAAAATACTAAACAAACCACAACAAACATACAGGGAGTATTAACAGTAAGTGATTCTTTAAATAACTTTAATGCAAACTTGACTGAAGTAACAGAGAATAAATAATTTATAAAGACTGAAAAGTTAAGGTTATATTTAGACTCAATACCAACGTATGATGGAAATCAAGCTTTACAAGTGAGTTTCATTACCGCATGCGAGACATTTCTAAAATTATTTTACAAATACGTAACAGAATCAAATATTCTCATATTTGAGAAAATAGCTATAGTAAAAAGCTATGTAAAGAATAACGAAATAACATTTTTAATAAAAATCTCAATAGTAGAAAGTAACAATTATAATTATTATCATTTATTTGCTTTTCCAATGACAATTACTAGCATGTGTCAAGTTATCGTACCCAAAACCAAGTTTCTATCCTTAAATGAACTAAGATATGGTTATACAAATGAAAAAAGTAACGAAGTCACACCAAATCAATATTTATGCCAATCATTAACAACAACCACTGTTTAAGTAGACGGCCCTTGCGAAGTACAATTATTAAAATTTTAAAATTATTACGACAACTGTGAAGCCAAACCCGTACAAAATTTAAAAGGTTACAGAATACAAATGGATTGCCATATTCACAACAGAAGTAATATCAACCGTCCACTGCAATCAAGACGAAAATAATCTAGCATTAACTGGAAGGAAATTAATCACCCTTAAAGAAAACTGTTATTTAAAATTAAAAAACGAAATCATGGGAGTTTATTAAGATCCCACAGCAACCAAGAAACTCGCAAATTTACTATAACTACAATTCAAGACAACGCAAACCGAAGATGAAGAAATAGTCAATAAATCCGTGCAACTAGAACATCTAGTCTTAGACGATCTTAACCACGCCATGAAGATATTAAACAATTATAAAAAATATTTAAGTGAATTAAGAATGCCAAAGTTACACTACGACAATATAAGCGTTTGGACAATTTTATTAATCATTTTACTAATTTTTCTCATTATATACATACTTTACAAAATGTATCTTAGATATAAGAATAAAGAGGAAACATTTTAAACTTAAGGAAACAAAGGCAAATAAAGAAACAAATATACCCTTAGGGACAATGAATTTTATGAATTTTAAAAAAAAAATTAAGCAAAAGAATCTTAATTTTTCATTTACGTTGGGAGAACTCAGCAAGAGGTATTCAATTTGTTTAATGCAACCTATTCAGGTAAGCATATCAGCCCATCAACAATCGGTAAACTCGAAAGAAAATTTAAAGAAACTAGACGTGTTAACCTAATCCAAATGCCCGGCGTTCTAAAGATTGATCAAATGTGAAACTAGATAATTAAGTGTAGAGGACAATCCTCGTAATACTTCACAGGTAGACAATATAACGTAGGCAATGAACTTTTTCAACGATCGTTGTTACGTGTCCTAAAAACAGAACTACATCAAGAATTTGGTACACGATAAAAAGCGTTTTACAAAAGATTTTGGAAAATAAGTAATTTTAGGGGATTTTCGAATAATTAATTTTGATGTATTACAGTCGCTATAATTCATTCTTAACGATACTACCTTACTTTTAATGCTTGTTCGGGAGTAGTGCATTATAGACAATATAGTGGAGTTTTACCTGTCGTTTCTGTACAAGTTCTTCCCGTTAATAACTAGTCCTGTTCTCGTTTCTGTTGTAGAAAACCGAGCTCCACTAGAGAGAAAATGGACTGAAGTGGCAATCCGCATTCATGACGTACAACCGTGAGATAAAAGAATAATTATCTGTTACTCGGCTTGCTAATATGCATTAATTTAGAAAGTAGGTACATTATTAATTAATTTACATTATTAATTTGAAACTTATTTGTAAATCCTGGGAAAATTATGCAGGCAAGCAAGTAACTATAACCTTACCTCTACTTCATATAAGAAACTTAATGAAGACGATCTTGATCACCATATGAGGTTTTGTAAAATTATGCATGAATTATGTAACCACAATCCATGCTATATTAGTCGAATTCCTTTTTACGATGAAGCCAAGTTTTACATAATCGTTAAAACTTCAGGTGTTGCAGTTAAAGAAATCCTCACTAAATGACTGATGGACATACACAACATCCTCAGAAAACAAACGCGGGATTGCCCATACGTTTGCTTATTGTCAAGAGACCAGTGCATAGGATTTCGAATATTTGGTTTGATTAGAAAGCGACCTAGTTTATGTTTTACAAGAACTTTTATGCAAAAATTATTTTACGTGTAGTAAATTACTAACTACGATATTCATTGTAATTTGGTTGTATTTAAAAATAATTGATTTTTTTTCACCCTGAACAAACAAATTAATTTTATATTGCTAAAAAGATAAATAAAATACTTTTCATTTCACGTGACAACGTGAGTTATGTATCCCCCAATTTATCTATATATTAAATAATAGAATCTAATAGGAACTTATTACAAATTGTTAAAGAAATCATAAGTCAATTGCAACAATGTAGTACAAACATAAACCAGACAGGTTATTAACAGTTCATGAGAACGGATGCAATACAATGTATTCCAGACGATAGTGATACTGCAGATGGCAGGTCACAGACGGTTAAGATATCGCAATTACCTAGAAAATAAGATTGTAACAATGTCACAAAGTATAGAATTAAGAGTAAAGCAAACATGAGATCTGCAAGTTTCCACAGCCATGTAAGGGGGTAGGATCATTATAAAAAACCCGGGAGCTCAAGGACTCGGCAGTCAGTCAAAGTACTCAGCTTTAGCATTGCAGTTTGCTTAGGCGACTCACAATATTAGTTTAATTAATTAATTTATTTTGATTTAAAATTAAAATCAGTTTGTCAAAATTCCACATTAATTTCTGTATCAATTAAAATAAATTTATTAAGTTTTGGAAGTGTTTTTTTAAAAACGCAGCTCCCAAGACCCGAACCTTAACTCGTGTATCTAAAAAAATGTATGATTACGTCATCTCGCTAATACCAATGATGTATATTTTTCCGTCATAGTTTTACGATTAATTCTATAAACGGCCATACCTGCCAAAACTCCCATGTAAATAATATTTCTGTATATCCATAAGTACAAGTCTGTTTTATTTAATGAATCCAATCTATGTATGTATAACAAAATAGAAGTTATTAGGAATTATTAGAAATTGTTAAAGAAATTATTAAGTCAAATGCGACAATGTAATTCAAGGATAATTAAATAAAGGTAATTAACAGTTGTGAGAACGGATGCAATACATTGTATTCCAGACGATGGTGATACTGCAGGTGGCAGGTTACAGACGGTTAAGAACCGTGATTACTTAGAGAGTAAAATTGTTACATTGTATAATGAATAGAATTAAGAAATAAGCAGACATAAACTCTGCAAGTTTCCACAAACATGTGAGGGGCAGGGACAACATAAATACCTCGGAAGCCCCAGATCAGCCAGTCAGTCTCAAGTATTTCAGCTTTAACATTGCAGTTTGTTTAGGTTACTCACTCATATTAGTTCAATTATTAACTATTTTTTGACTTAGTTTAATTTTAAATCAAGTGGTCAAAATTCCATATTAACATCTGTATAATAAATAAATTTTGTTACGAAGTTTTTGGAAGAGTTTTTAAAAAGAGCGTTCTCAAGACCCGAAACGTAACTCGCGTTTGATGGCGAAAACAGTGCTATTTCCGCATTAAAATTCTTAATTAAAACGATTTAAAAGAATTTACCCAAATATTTGTGTTGCTTTAAGAAATTTATCAACATTTCTAGTGATCGTTGCTTCCGCAAAAAGAAGCTTTTCCAGATTAAAATTAATAAAAACTTATTTGCGAAGTAGAATGTCTCAAGATAGGCTGTCTGTTCTTGCATTGATTTCTATCGAAAACGACGTTTCTGCCTTGCTAAACTTCCAATATTTGATAGAGGATTTTGCTACAATAAAAAGTGAAAATGTGTGTGACTGAAAGATTGTATAAAAATCACAAAATTCTTTTATTTATTGTAATTGTTTATTGATTGTTCTATTTTTATTTTTATATTTTGTTTATTTTCAACCTTTGAATTGATGTTATCTTTAATAGACCAGGGTCAAAAAATTTTTGAAACGAAAAAAAACCAATAGTAGGATAAAACTTATTGGAAAAGGAAGAGAATATAACAAAAATGAAAGAAAAAATAATTTACGGGCGATCTGAGATCGGAATGTGGAAGGGGGCGAGTTTTTAAGGGTAAAACACGGTTTATCCCGATTTCCAAAAAACTACAAATCTTATGGAAAAAAGTTAAATAGCAAAGTTGTAGATAATAAAAAGATCTGCAACTTTTGTATTTACACTTTTTTCACATAACCTCAAAATTTTATTTTTATCTTTTACAAAAAAATGTCTTTTTTCACGAAATTTGGTGAAAACGTACCTTTTTATATTCCAAACACACTGTAATTTTTTTTATTTAAAATATTTATTTTTTCACCTTATTTTGACTTAATATCGAAAAACCACCCTAATTTGCAATCGAAAATTCTTACGTCAAAATATCTACTTTTTAAAAAAAGTCGGTGGGCTTTTTGTTTGTTGAAATCTCTACTCTCTGATGGCGTATAAAAATACATTACTATTGTAATTGTTCACAAAAATTCAAAGAAACGAAAAAAACTTGAATCCGACATTTTTTTTATCATTATGTACAATGTTAAGCTATTTATTAAAATTTATCCTTTAATTTACTCGAAAAACGTAAGATTCCATGTTACATTAATAAACAAAAAATTACAAATCCATAACCTAAAGATTGCAAAAAACCTGAGAAAATAGTTGTTCTAAATATAATTAAAGATAGGATTTAAAGGGGATTTCATCTAAAAAATGTGACTGCTGCTATTTTTTCCAGTAAAAAAGTTGATTTATTAAATGCTAATCACATTTATGTCATACAAAATCTCATCATATATAAATATACATGTAAAACGCACTACTGAATTTTGATACTTGATACTGATTACGTTATTCATTATAATATTTTCGAATACATTAATCTTGTCACTTATAAATACCTTATCTTGAATTCTATTCACTTATCCATTAGTTTTTGTCTTGTTGATGGCATTTCTTGATTGTTAGATTCGACAAATCTTCTCGATTCTAGTAGATCTTCGAAATCTTCAAGACCATCACCGTCTTCAATATTATTTCCAGTCTGCATCGGTTCTTCATCCACAATTTCGTCTGAATCCTTAACTTTCCTGTAGCTTTTTTCTTTCACATTGGAGCATATTTTAGAACCATGACAATTTGAGCATAAATTTGTGCATTTTAAACCATGTTTTCGGCAGCCACATTTTAAACTGTTACATCCAGTCTTACAACTGCAGCAAATAGTTTTGACCAATATTTGCGGAATTAATTCCTTTTCTGTAAATTTGGGCATAATGCCCCGTTGATGTTGCTTCCAGCCCCAATCTTTTGCAGTCAGTTCGTTGTCCAGCCAAGTTTGAAGCTGATAATATGCCCTGTAACAATATTGTTCTGCTGCACCTTCTGTGGGTGGGAGATTTGCCAATATGAAAGATGATTTAATTTTTGCCAATTGATATTTTCGAAATCTTAATTGATTCAGTGTTATATTACCATTTTAACATTTATAAATAGATTTGATTAATTGTAATCCATTTTTTTTATATCTTCTTTGTTTGCATCTTTTTTAAACAAAAACATTGGCCAAATTTGACAAATTTTTATCGTCTAATAATGAATTTACGATACTTTTCTTTCCTTTTTCAGATGTTGTATCGAAACCAGAAAAACAATGCAGGAATGCTGTTACGTGCCGAAATCGGCCGTAAACATTTATATAGTTTTAATATGCGGGAATTTCGCGACTTAAATTTAAAAGAGTTGGTGCGCGTATTTCCGTTATTTTAGAAGTGCGTTGCACAAATTTCGCGCTGACGCGAGTGGCGGGAGAGAAGTGGGGAGGTTCCGCAAGACGCTTAGGAACGGACTTGCCTTTGAAACGTGAACAAGAACAGTTGGTCTGATATCGTATCGTATCTTTGAATTATGTAGATCCCTTTTTATTTGTTATCTTTGAGTATCGTTCCTTGTAAACACGTTCCTATCGTTCCCTACATAGAAAGAAGACGACGAATTTGGAAGCAACTTGGCCTTACAACAGCCCACGCCCCGCAGTCGCTAGCCTGGAGCAATCCTGAAGGAAGCCGCAGCCGCCATCTTTAAATAATCCTGAAGGGGGCCACGAGCCTCATCAGGAAGTAATTCTGTGAGACGCTTACATATTCACGTAAGTTCCCCGTGTGGGTTTTTATAATATATTTTAGAAATTTGCATATTTCGTCATTTACGTGTAATAATTTGCATATTGTGTGACGTCATTGATAGATGGGCGCGCTAATTTCCACATTATGGATTATCGTTACCAACTGTCTTTTGTGACTCTTATGCCGAGTAAGCGGGACTGCAAGAATGCAACGATGTTTTTGAAGGATTCATATTTGAAACTATTAGACGTGAAAAATAGATCTTTTACATTTCCAGAACCTGGCTTCGAAAAATAAACGTCATGATTATTTGAATTTAATTGATTCAAAAGGACTAACAGACCTATATCTTGACCCACAACAAAGACAGTCTTATTAGTATCTCTAGCAATTTCTATCGAGGTCTTAATTATGTCAGCATCAGTATCTTCTTTTGCTTGTTTACAGGAAACTCCTTGTGACTGTAATCTTTTCATTAAAGTTTTTATTATTTTCTCCGCGTTTTTCTCATTAGATAAAAATGTTTCTTACAAAAATGGTATTTTTGTATGGTTTTGATAATTGAACTCTGGAATATTGTGCGACGTTTTTCTACAACTACGTTCTCCTCTTTTAGTTGAATTAGCTGCTGGTACTGTTATCGCAGTAACTGATTTTTTAATTTTGGGGTACGCATCAAAAACGATATAGCTACTTGTTGCGTAATGGTTTTCTACATAGCTCAAATATTTATTCATGATCTTTTCCGCCGTTTCATTTTTCGGTCAAGTTACTTTGTGCAGTAAAACTCCACCGTCGACGACATGCACAATGCTGTCAGAATGCGTTGGTCCATTCGCACTCACAAATAATTCGTAAAGTTGAGATTTAACATTTTTCCTGAGGTCATTTTCTGTAAAAAGTGACAATGGAAAAGGTGCAAGCTCGTATTGCAAATAAGTTTCCATCTCCTTTTTTACTGTCGATCGTTAACGATATTCTTTGAAATAGCAATAATGGATCGATAACTATAATATCTCTGTTTACTTTAACGGAATATTGAACGGTTTTTAGTGAAAAGACTTTGTTTTTCTTTTAAATTTGACACTGCCAAAATTCATTCCAACAATAGTTTGCAAAGATTTCTTTCCTTCTTCATACGCTTCGTAGCAATTTACAGAATTACTGCCAATAATTCCAGACAATATTGACATCATGTTATCAGTCTCTGGAAAAGGATCATACTTGTAAAAAAATTTTTGTAATATTTGTAAATCAGTTAAATCTCTTTTTATTCGATATTCCCTGGAATCAATGTGTTGCTCTGTAGTTGTAAAGGAAACACTGCAAAAATCTTCCATTTCATTGCAAACTTCGACAAGTATGACCATTATTAATACGAATTTTGTTAAAACACTTTCAGACAAACCACGACCATGTGTAAGTCCACCCTGAGTTTTCATAGATCTCATCAAAACTTGCTCGATCGTCATATCCGTCCACACTCTCGACCAAAACTTATGAGTACGTCTAATCTTAAATAATCCTTCGGTGAATCGCGTAAATTCATAATCGTCATTTATTGTGTCTTTAAGCTTACGCATATCTTGGAGATAAAGATGAGCAGATTTTGCGTATATAAAGTGCCCACTTGCATAAAAATAGGGAAGCATTCTTTTCATGCATTTTAAATGTAATTCTCCATTACCTGCACGTTCAGCCCGTATGAAATCTTTAACTAACGACACCATTTGCCAGTACTGCATCCAAAGTTTTGCGGTAGGACTTCTTTTTTGTACTAATTTTAGATGCTCGATAAATTTGTCTTTTATGATATTAAAATCTTCGTGATGCAAATTGTCTTCGAAATTGTCTGTTCCTAAATTCATCAAAAATGTACAACTCCATCAATGAGAAAATTAATTCAGACAAGGCGAGCTGTACTAAAAAATATCCTCTGTTAGCTCGTGCATATGCGTGCCCGGAAAGAGCTTTATCGGACGAATTTTCTACATGTAATTCACAAAAAGCTTCAAGTCCACTACCATCCATGATGGATCTAATCGCTCCGAGGAACGACATCAATAACTGAAATCCCCCAAATCTTACTTGGATTGACGACAAATTGAAGTGATCATTATCTAAATCAATACTGGCTAAGATTTCACGAGCTTTATGATATAGCGGTTGGTCAAATGATACGAACACAATCTTTTGCTCTTGTTTTTGTCATTGTTTAGCCGCTTCTACTAACGATGTAAAAATGGTATCATACTCACTCGGTGAATTTTTAATAAACGGCATAGGAATAATTTTTGAAGTATGATAAGTCAAATTAGGATGTAACTTACCATAGTACTATGGTAATGAACATTTTTTTACACCATCAGAGAGTAGAAATTTCAGCGAACAAAAAGCCCACCGATTTTTTAAAAAAAAAAGCAGATATTTTGACGTGAGAATTTTTGATTGAAAATTAGGGTGGTTTTTCCATATTAAGTCAAAAACAGGTGAAAAATAAATATTTTAAATCAAAAAAATTACAGTATGTTTGGGATATAAAAAGATACGTTTTCACTAAATTTCGTGAAAACAAGAAATTTTTTTGTAAAAGATAAAAATAAAAAACCAAAAATTTGGTTTTTGAATTTTTCACATAAATTTTGAGGTTATGTGAAAAAAGTGTAAATACGAAAGTTGTAGATGTTTTTATTACCTACAACTTTGTCATTTAACTTTTTCCATAGGACTTGTAGTTTTTCCGGATATCGAGATAAACCGTTTTCTACTTTTAAAACTCGCTTCCTTCCACTTCCCAACCTCAGATCGCCCGTAAATTATTTTTCCTTTCATTTTTGTTATATTCTCTTCCTTTTCCAATAGGTTTCATCCTACTATTATTTTTTTCCACTTTTTACCATTTTCAAAGGCTTCAGCCCTGGTCTATAAATATTAAATTAAAATATATTTTATCCTCATACAGTTCACGTATAACATTTCATTAACATTACATCTTTGGTAATATTAATATCTATTGTGCTTTTACCAAAAAACCTAAGTTCGCATTTCACATTATAGCTTTAAACTTTGATTTTAACGTAAAAAGGTCCCGCAAAAATTTTTACTTAGGGCCTCGTAAAGTCTGCATCTGCCTATAATTATAGAAAAAAGAACTATTTGTTAAAATAAACCGGATCACACTGTGCGTAATGTAATCCATAAATTATTGTTCGCATTCTACAATTTTCTTGTGGAACGAGATATTGAAGGACATGCTTCAGGCAAAAATATACAAATCACTCTATTACATAAGGTTAAGGTTGTATATACAATTTATTTAAAAATGTTGCTTTCTTTGTCAATAGCAAAGGTTTGAGTCTCTGTGAACCAAATAGTAACTTCTATAACTATAATTATAAGCGCCATATATTTTGAACATTTTACAGAAACTGAAATATCATTTATTGATATCCATCTGCATGTAATAAACTTGATTGATACTGCAACAAACCTGACAGAAATCAATCATCTTTAATGAAGAAACCCACACTACAATTATTTCACAATACACATAAAAAACAATACTTACAGTTTTAAAATATGCGCGGAGAGCATGTCTAGTTCTTTAAAAACGCACGAGAAACTGTCCTAACTTTGTACACAGACTTTCTTCGCTACATTAATCGCGCTACGCTCTCTTATCACTATATTATTTTTAATTCCATGTCGTAAAGAAAATCAACAACATTAAATATCCTTGAACCTATATAGATTAGGTAATTATTGACACGATGTAATTTTGATAACTTTCACTGCCATGCTCGAAAGATCACCAAGTTTATGGTCGTAAATATACTGTACAACTGGGAAAGGATACGGCAGTGTAACTTTCAAATGTTCTCCTTCCCCTCCCACATACACGGTGCCTCTTAAATAAATAAGTTCGGACATTATTTATGCACATAAATGTTGTAATATTATAGTAGCGGAAAAGGTGATATTATACGCATCCAATTAAAAGGTACAATAACGCTCTTCAATCAATTTGAAAATTAAAAGAAAAACTGTGACATATAGTAAATATAGGATGTTCTTATTTATGTAGTAGACTTCTTACTGCAAGGGTTAGAAAATATTTTTTATCTTAAGTAAGTAGAACATTGATGACAGAATCAGCGCAATTTTTGCTCCTTGCATTGATATCTCACCTATGTATAAGTTTTCTTCAACTAGCCATATGCATTAAATCCAGAATTTCCCAAACAATCTAAATCTGTTTAAATTTTTTAAATCGGACTATCTCTTACAAAATTACACCCTGTTAAACCCCCGTACCCCAAGTTTTTGCTCATTGCATTCGTTTTAAGGTATGGGTATGACACATAAGTTTGATCTACAGTTTTCTGGAAAACCCAAATCTTTAGGAATTTTTAATATAGTAACAACCCTTAAAAATGTTATAGACGACCAATTATACATAGATTTCTATCAAACTCCGACGTCTTACAATTTCAAAGACAAATTTAATAAAACACTTTAAACGTTTACTAAGGGTTCATGCTTATTGTCTACCGGATAATTACTAATAAAACAATTCAATTTTAAATAACTTCTACGTTATATTTGGTTATTTGCTTACTTTCTAAATTTATCATCGAGCGAAAGTACATGCATCGTTATTAAATTAATGCAATCATAAGCTTATTAAACGAAATGTATGTTCCTTAGCCTCGCATTGAAGGTCTAATACTATAGGAATTTTTAAAATTAAACTCTTAAAGCACTATGCCTTCAAAATTTCTGCTCATCTATACATAACTCCATCTTTAAAACCTTCTTCAAACATTTACTTTAATCTAGAGAATAAAAAAAACTTAAAAGTGCTACCGCCTTAAACCTAAGAATGAAAAAACAAGATAGTTTAATACATTTATTAATAATTTTTGCTGATGTTGGCGATACAAATAAGTAAAACAAACTTTATCAAGAAATATTAAATTTTTAATAATATATATATATATATATATATATATATATATATATATATATATATTACTCATATTTAAACCAGGGTAGAAAATTAATTAACGACATCAAATAATTTTAATCACCGTGTATAAGGAAGCTTTGGGAAAAAGTACGCGTAATTAAAATGCCTAGTGTGAAGATTTAAATCATTCAATTAGAATGTAAAGTTTGTATAGAATTTTATTAGATAATACGCGTTATCAAAACCGTGGAGCATACAAATTTATTCGTTTTATTAAAAATAAGGGATTTCAATTATTCACTAGACGCTTTCTATAAAAAGAAGCAGAATTAAAATGCTCAACTTGTAGGTAATTTAATTGTTCCAAGTATAAAGAAACAAATAGAAATTACGTGCAAAATTTATATTAATTAATTCAAGTTTTAAGTAACGGGTATTAAACAAAGTGTACAAATAATAATTAATATTTAATTTGTATTCACTAAAAATTAAAGGGTAGAAGTCAATGCCATTCATCATTATTTTAATTGGAGTTACTTGAACGATTATTAAGGTATTATATGCATAAAAGCTTTGAAAAACCCAATAATACCAAATATGAGACGCGTTGCTAGCATACAAATATATCTAGAAGGTTAAAATGTTACGATTGAACACCTGCGTATTTTTAAAAGTCAATTTCTGTTTAATTTGTTTGGATAAACATGAAAATTCTGCGTATATTGCAAACGGTCGGATAAACCGTAGCTTATATTAACGGGAAGGCTAGATACGGGGTTATTTAACTCAAGTAAGTCACGTCGCGAATCCACGTGGATTGAAATAGCCCATAATAAAGAATATCGATTTGTACCACTCAGATAAGGGTAGAAAGAGATAGATGAAACGCGCAAAGCCGAGACACGGATAATAGAAGGCGTGATTTGAGCAACGTCACTGGGTTTGCGATTGGTAGAAATAAGATGCAGATATGAGAGGTGTAAACGTAACGATTTCTATACAAAATTAATTAGTTGTTCTCGAACGTGTTTGCGAGCCGTGTGAAAATTTCTTAGATTTAACTGGCACGAGTGCAAAAATTTAGTAGAGTCGCTGTGCCGGACTGTCGAAAAGGGAACAGAGAATGCGAAATTATATTATATAAACCCGGACTTTAAACAGTTTCGCTCTCTTAGATTTTAGATTTTGATTCAATACTTTAAACAGTTTGCTCTTATATTTTGTGATTATTGAATACTTTAAAACAGTTTGCTCTTTACGTGCTACGATACAAGTTATTATGCATTAGTGCACTTAGAAAAGAAGATGCAAGGTAATAAAGTCTAGTTATATTTGCGAGTATTACTGTACCAATTATCCAAATTTGTAACAATAAATGAATAAACAAAAGTAGGCAGTTTTGGGTATAGCGTGAAAGAATTATGAATTTCAGTGCTATTTTTCGGGGGTGTTAATAATCAAATGTTATTCGTAAACGTGATTGGATCCACGAAACAAGATTTAGATATACATAGATGCGTTCCTGAGAAGCCCTGAAACTTTTTAAACGAATGGTGTTGTAGATGAATTTTAAAAGGCGACCAGGAATCTGAGGACGGAAACATAACCCAGTTGGAATGGTGAAATTAGCAAGGACGATGTACATTGAAGCCACTAGTGCAGTAACCTTCAGGTAAATTATACAATTTTGTTCGAACTTTGATGTTTTGGTGTGTGTTGGATATCTTTATAATTTATTTGATAAAAAATGGACTGTAATGAATTTGTATAAACAACAAATTTTGAATTTAAGGTAAAATTTTCTTGTTTAAGTAGAAAGGAGTATTTAACAGGTTATGTTTTGATTATGATAAAAATTTGGGTCTGTCTTTGAGCTCAATTAGACTAACCTGTTTAATTAACGTAAAGGGGTGGAAGATGCTCCCTTTTATTCAGACTTAGGTCTGCACATATTGTAACTTAATTAGTATGCATCCTACCAGGACTTTAATTCTGGATGCAAATTAAAACTGATGACAAATTTAAACTTGAAATTTTATGATACTGAAATTTATGCGGAAATTTAATTTTGAAATTTTAATGTATTATGAATATTGATGTAAATAGATTTAACATTGATGTTTGTGGTAGGAATGTGTTTGTTTTTTTTTATGAATGAGGATGAAAGTTATCTAGGGGAGCAGCCGAGGCGGAAAGAGTACAGAGGCGATTATCAGAAGAAATTCAACCGGGCGAGAATCAGAACAAATCTTGGTGTCCAGTTTGAGAGGCTCGAATATTTTTTTTTACTCTGGTGAGGCTTTCTGTAGGATACACAGCAGATATATATATATATATATATATATATTGTAGTGGTTTTAAAGGGTTAAATTTAACTATAAACAAGGCAATTTCAAACACTCTGTATAGAGGAAACAATCAAAATTTACGTGCGAAATTTATTTCATTTAGTGAATTTAAAGTAACAAATATTACCATAATTTTACAAGTAGTGATTAAAAATTTAGTTAGGTTCGTAAAGAAAATAAATTGTAGAAGCCAATGCAAATTATTAATTAATTTAATTGAGTTTAATTGAACGGGTAATTACGTCTAATACGCATAAGAGCTTGAAAAATCGATATTACCAAGGTGAAACGCTTTGCTAACACATAAACAGCCGTTGAATATAAAATACCTTAAAACACAACCTAGAAATGTTGTGTTAAAACGTTTGTTAATTGAATACCTGCAGGTTTTGGAAATGTCAGGTTCCCTATATTTGTGTAGATAAAAGACAGAATTTAAAGTATATCGGGTAAACGGTCGGACGATTCGCGTAAATGTTAACTAAAAGTTTCCTTAGAGTGCAGAAGGGATAGACGTTCAAGGAAATACCTCGGAATGAGACAGGCATAATAACAGTCCACTTCAAAACGTACGTATTCAGTCCACATGGGTTAATTTAAAACGCGGACAGTAATATCGATTTCTACCACTCAAACAAGGTTAGAAGGAAACATAAAATATGCATAAGAGAGGAATAGCGTTAATACAGGCGGGGGTTTCAAGACGTCATTGGATATCTTATTGGTCGATATAGTTAGTTGTACAACAGACAAACACGGGAATATAGAATGTTAATTTTTCGGAAAATATAATAACGACGAGTTAAATTTTGAAGATTTCGAAAACGGTTAAACCAAAATTTTAAGAAGTATTAGTTTAAATTAAATGTTTCGCGTTAGGAGGGTATGGAGAGGTTACATTGGAATTATATAAATACTCTAAAAGATTTAGCATCGCTCTCTATTAACTTCGTTCTCTTAGTACTTTCATCGATTGAGACTACGTATAGAAATTTACCACGAGCTTGTAAGTATATAAAATTTTTTAATTTAAATAGTACTGTGTCGGCCTCATAATTTGATACACGGATTGTGTCGGGTCTAAAATTTTATAGAAGTGCAACATTTATTTTAAACAAGCTTGTGAAGTGAAGTAACGTAAATTAAATTAAATTAAACTAAAGTACGCACTTATGAAAGAAGTGTAATAAATTTGGATTTGCATTTGGATGCATTGTGAAGGCAGAGCATGCAGCACAACTTAGATGGTGTTCATCTACAAATAACTAGAAGCGGCCAGCAGACCAGAACCACGAAACCGAGAGCAAAACAACTTAACGGCTTCGTCAACGGAGTAGAGATCTTCAAGAAATTCCAGGTAACGCTTTAGAATTTGTTGTTTTTATAAACTATGAAAATTGTGGTGAGGTGTGAGAGTGAATTATGAAGGTATTTTGCATTATTTTGCGTATTGAAAATAATACGTATAACTAACTTTTATTATGGTATTTTAATAGAAATCTAAAGGTGTATAAAGCTTATTAACGTTCCATCAAGAATTTAAATTTTTATTGTTACGAGTTGTTTTCAGTAAGCGTATGCAAAGTAAAAAGCATACATTATTCATAATTAACTGGGTTATCATGAGCTCACCATACTCCAGAGTGTCCTAATTAAAATTAATTATAAATAAAGAACGAAAAATAAGGTATTATTCAGGGCCTATTTACTCCGGTTACATTCAATGTGTTTAATATTTCTAGTTAAAATACTGGACTTTACAAAAATAGAATTTATTGAGGTGTAACTTGAGCACCGAAATGTAGATTATATTGGATTTTTATTTGTAAATAGTGGTAAATAAATATTGTATGATTGTTGTATTATTTTGTGGTTTTATTGGGAGTGTGCGTGAACGATAAAAAGTATGATAGTGAATCTAGGTATCCAAGAGGAGGTCCAACTGAGCTAGCCAGGGAAGTGGTTGAAGAATTAAGGTGATGAAGAGAGGAATCTGGGTAAGACATTATTTTTTTTGAAAAATTTTTCTATTGTGTGAAATTTATGACGATTTTAGGTAAACTAATAAAATTTTCGAATGTATTTTTGTTTGTGAGACTCCATTTCTTATAGGGTTACACGGCAATATATATATATATATATATATATATCATATATATGAGGTCCATTATTGATAGTCAGTGATATGTATTGATAAACTTAGTCATTAGAAGAATCATTGTATAGTCTATTTCTAATTTAAATATTTTTACTAGATTAAGGTCAGAAACCCGACCGAATACGTCAATAATAGAGGAATTTAGAATTTTTTATTTGTAAAATCCAATTATTATATAAAGTATAATTGGTCAAGATAATATATATATATATATATACATATATATATATATATATACATATATATATATATATACATATATGTATTGATCAAATCTATAAACCGCTGTGATAACCAGAGTCTGGTGAATCTGGGATAGCCAAATCTCTAAACATTTGCATAAGCGATCGCCTCGCAGTCGCACCTTCTAAGTACTGGATGGGATGGCATTTAATAATTTCCTACACTGTCAAGTAATTTAAACTGCTACAATTATAAACAAAAAAGTACTCACACGGCTCTCCTCCTCTAATAACGTTTGAGCCCTTTGTTTGTCCGTCGTATTTCCACATACATTTTTTATATCACCTACAAATTTTTCGTAAAATTCTGGAAAGCTTCTACACCTCAACTCTTTCATTTTATAACAGATTAATTCTCGCAAATTTAATACCTTGATGCACTCGTAATTTCCATATAAGATAAATTTTCTTCTTGAAATTTATTCAACACCCATACACTCATATTAAATGTTTTGGCAATCAGTTTAAATTTGAATTCACGATCCAGTTGTAATTCTAAAATATCTCTACCAGAAAAACCATTCAATCTTACGTTTGCTGCTTCTTGGGTAAATTGAATGATTCTACATTCTAATAGATAATTGCAAAACTTTCTCAATTTAAAGTACTCTATTTTTATAGCATAATTTTGGCACATTCTACTGTTGGAAATAATTTGTACAACTGGTTGCAAACCACCGTATAAATCAAAACTAACTTCCATGTTATGGTGGTGGAAATCTAACATCAATTCACCAAGCGCATAGGTGGTCTTACCTACTAATTTGTCGATACCTAATGGCATTCTTACATCACTTCTAACGTCAACACCAAAAAAATCCATCTTCAACTTGTAATTTTGATCAACTCGACAATACTTTGACAATTAGTGCTCTGGAACATGGCTCCTTCGCTTTTTATGCTGACGGCCAAGTGTGCGCAGTTCCTTATTATGTTAATTGATGTTATATGCAAGTCTTGACGTGAAAAGTGACGCTGATAATTGTTTTATAGTGGATTTTACCTGTTTGTATTTAACCACTAACGCCACTTTTATAAAAAATTAGTCTTAGCGATATTTTTAATATCTTAGCCGTTTAAGATATTAATTATTATTGAGTTTTCCTCAGCTTCTTAAATCGTTAAGAATTTTTTTCAAATCGAACTACCCCTTACTGATTTACAGATCAACCTTTTACAAACCATACGGTGTTCATCTTTAATCTATTTGTAAACAGTATTGCTCTGTCTTTTGAGATAAACCCATCGTGTAACCTATCAAATTAGTAAAGAATTTCCTGGAGAATCGAAAACAATTATCACGTCTTTTAAAATTAGCTCCAACAAAGACCCCCATAATGTTTTAATATTCAAAAACAGCCGCAAAACACTTATGCATTTTTTATTAAGATTTAACTCACTAATAGAGTAAAACTTGTTACGGTATTCCGCGCAAACACGAAAGAAAACAGTAAAAGTCAATAAAGAAATCGTTTATGCCGAATACTGCAACAAGACAGGGACAGAATAGTAGAATTCAGGCTAGCTCAAAACGTCGTAGAGTGGCGTGGGTAAAATAAAAGAACACTTTGGAAACCTCTGTAAAACTATATTGTTAACATACAATCTCAAAAGACTATTTACGAAACAACAAAGAATCCAATAATTTGCGTAATCGTTTGTTAGGTGATGGTAAACAAAGCGTCATAATATAAAAGTATAAAATAGGTAAGCAAATACAACATCTTAGAATCTAGATATCTACTTATTTAACGGTTCACCTTAAATATATACAAAAGAAAATTAAACATAAACTTTACAGTAATTCTAGGAAAAGAAATATACATACTTTATACATTCTGCGTTTGTGAAGTGCACCTCTTCAAGAAATAGTGTAACATTAAAATTATACACCCTAACATAAATTAATCAAATATTAACTACTTTTAAATTGATGCGTAAGTTCTTTACGATAATGTCTATACCAAAAAGACAAAAGAAACAGTAAAACGTACAAACTTTAATTGACTAATCTTTAACTTGAAGAATGATTAGATAGTCGCTCGTGCATTGTGATTGTGAGTTTTGTAACGTGACGTTGGTAATTTACTGGATAATCATGAGTAATACCATTATAAACAGCAAATAAAATGTCTATTCTTCGCAGCAGCATAAAAAAATTACGAAAACAAAAAATTGTACCTTGAGCTATTGGCTTTGTGCTGGTATCATCTTGTCGATGGAGAAATGCGGTTGCATTTCTCTATGGGCTGGATGTTGGAACGACCAACTTAACTCATACTATCACAGAAAGCATTGTAAAAGCGCGACTTTACAACGTGTCTCTTCGGTAAGAAGATGTATTCTATGTTGTCTTTTAAAGCACGGTCCCTATTTTATAAGAAAAGAACCATGTATGGGAATAGATACTTGGCTTTCAAAGATATCGCCGAAGATTCAAGTGTGCAAAATTCCCAGACAACAACTGTAACAGCTTGCCAACAAGGAGATAACGCATTTAACAAAGAATTTTTAGACAAAGGAAGGCAATCTTATTACTTTGAAACATTTTAACAGCTGAATAACAGATAACAATCCCATTGCAAGTGTTCACTTACTAGGCAGATGGTTAAGTGGCCATATCTTTTAGAAGAAAGTTGTGCATTTATGTGCAACTGTAATTAAAATGTAGTCACAGCAGGTGGTAGAATTTATTACAACTATTTTGTAACGTAAAGTTTTCTAAGCAGCTGTTTGATTTAATAAGGCAAAATTTTATAGAGTAATTACTTGAGAAATTTTATAAAATAACACTAATTCAAATGGCGGAAAATCGAGGTTGTTGAGAAATTTTAGGGCGTTTTAAAATGAATACAGAAATAATTACTTGCAGGGTTTTGAACGTAACAAATTCCTCCCTAGCAAAATTAAAAGATCGGCGTAGGAAGCAGAAGCAACGAAGCAGGCAGTACACTAATAAAACAAAGCAAAAGGAAATTCGTTTAAGAAAAATCACAGGAATAACTTTAAAGCCAATAGAAGAATTTTTATCCGGCTTCAAGGATCAGTACACACTAATAGAAAAAATAAAAAACCTTACAAAACTACAAGAAAAACTCAAGAATTAACACAAAGGTTTTTATCCGGTTTGAAAGACCAGTACACCGGACAAGGTCAAAAAGTGTAAAGGATATATGAAAAAAAAGGTATAAGGTAGCAATCATGGAGGACAAAGATGGAATGGCCTAACACTGCAGGAAGTCCTCACAGGATGGATATCTTTAGTAAAGAAACAGTAAAGTTTTCCACTTTAAGAAAAGAAATTGGTTTCTCGCAAAAAAGCCCAAAGTAAGAAAAGGAGCAAGGAGGAAAGCCAACAGTAGCAGCCAAAACGAAACAATAAATGTCAAGCCTCAAAGTATTCAACAGAACAAGAGAATGCTGGATAGAAAAGTTGAGATACTTCAAGCTGTGGTAACAAAAAATCGTATTAAACGAACAACCTAAGAAAAGAACAGCTAGCTAGGCCTAGAAGTCGGCTAAGTCGTGGTTTCCGACAAAAAAAAGATCTATAAAGGACCTACCTTACATGTGATTTTTCAATGCTCCACCAGAAGGTACTACATTGGCCAGGAAGCGAGTTTTTTTTACCTGAAGATTTTGGATTTTGCCGACCCCTTGCTGTTCCAAGCAAGGTAGGAATCTTTAATGTGCGTGACAACACACACACACACACACACAAGGGATCTCTATTTTACTTCTCATCCGAACGAGGACGTATTTCTGTGAAAAATGCTCGCCTAACATTTTTCAAGCGGACCGTGTCGGGATTTGAACCAAGGACCTTGGGCGTAGTAGTCACACGCATACCAACTACGGCACGGAGCCGCCAGAAAGGACCTACCACAGAAAGCAGATCGCAAATTTAACTAAGTTCGTAAGAGAACTGGCAGTAAGAAAACCAGCAGAGGGATAAGGAAAGGAAGGTGGACTGAAATAAATGGAGAAGCTAAACTAAAAAATAAAAAAAAACAAACTCTAACCTAAACATAAAAATATAAGTAAGTAGTACCAAACTAAAGAAAAGGAAAAACAACCTAAAATATGTATATGTGTGAGGAACAGCGGGTGTGCATGTTTGTGTATGAAGTGTATGTGTGTGTGTGTATGTGTTGGACCATTTTAGTCGCCTCTTATCCCGGACCCACACGGTGTTGGGGTAAGTACGAAAAGCAAAAACGAAAGAAGAGAAAGAAATCCAATCAGAGCAATAAAATTGTTATAAAAACAAGAAATCGTAAAGTCCAAAAATCAAGTCCTAAGGAAGGGCGGAGTCAGTATAGAAATTGGAGACGTAGGGGACTAGTAATGAGGCTTGAAACGTTTGCGTCGTCAGAAGGAAAATGAAGCAAGATCAAGAACATTAAGGTTTTGCCAACCTACATCATCGGATTCGGAGGCAATATAGAATATTTTTTTCCTCTTATTTC
Organism: Platerodrilus igneus; assembly: GCA_036346225.1. Lineage (NCBI taxonomy): Eukaryota > Metazoa > Arthropoda > Insecta > Coleoptera > Lycidae > Platerodrilus > Platerodrilus igneus. The sequence goes on along the minus strand of JARFIW010001377.1, from coordinate 47,684 downwards.
TTTTGTTAACCGGTTTCGTTGTTAGAGATACCGAAGCAAAAGGTAGTATTGGTTGGGGGGTTTTCCGCAAAACAGGATTAACAGGGGATGTAATAGTTGTAACAAGCAGTTGAGAAGATGGTGACAATGGTGGACATAGTAGTGGTTGTTGTAGTTTAGGAAAGTCGTTACTCGTTATGGAAGAAAGCCGTTTGTTTTTACTATTGGTTTTAAGAATATCAACGTTAGGAAAGAGAACAGCATTGGCTGTAAAAGTATCAACCTTATGGAAAGGAGTAGAATCCCGTAGGTCTTCGTCGACATTACCTAAAGAACAGAATCCGGTAGAATTTCATCAACGTTAAGAAAAGAAGCAGAATCAGGAAGAACTTTATCAACATTTGATAAAGGAGTAGAAACAGGCAAAACTTCAGCCACAATACGAACTGATTCAATGACAATTGCAGATAAAGAAACAGGATCAGGTAAAACTTTGACAACAGCAGCAACAGGCATCATAGATACGGGTTCAGTAACTTCAACAAGACCTTCTCTATCCATATTAGAAGTTATCGTCACTTCAGCTACATCTGTTATAGCAAGCACGGCAGGGATTTCTTTGATAGAATCGTTTAAGAAAGCAGGAACGAACCCTTGAGTTGCTACCTGTAAGTCACTAATTTAAAGTATGGGCTTAAATCGTGGAGGAGGTACAGAAGAGAACCTAGAACTAGAAACAGAAGAAATTTGGTTGCCATTAGTAGTAGGATGATAGTTCGGACAAATGCGTCGAATAACTCCCTTATATCGGCAACCATAGCAATGTAGTACTTGAGGACGAGTACAACGTGTCGAAATAAGGCCACGTTGATCGCAATTGAAGCATGTGACCTGACGAGTAGAAGTAGACACAGGAATAGGAACAGCAGAAATCACAGAAAACGTATTTGATCTACCCGTAGTCATAGAAGAAATGTTAACAGTTCGGTCAGTAAAAGTATTTTTGTCAATTGTAGGGGATTTGTAAGCAAAATTCGGTTTAGCAGTAAAAGTATATTGGTTTTGGCCATGCGCTACGTAATTATCGGTCCGAATCTTTTTGAGTTCCAACTTTAGACATTCGTTCTCTAATTCTTGTAAGGAGCGGACGGTAGGTAAATGGATTGCATAGAATGAAGTAAGGTTATGAAGCACAATATCCAACTGAAGATCCTCTGATATAACAGCGTGCCTACGAAACAGGGAAGTCATATATGTTAAATAGTCAGCGAAACTTTCCGGCGGACCCTGCGTCCTACGTAAGATACCATCAAATCTTCGTTTGTAATCAGGTGGTTCAAAATGACGTACCAGTAAATCAGCTAAAGTCCGCCAATTATAAAACCGATGACAGTTACTCTGGTACCATAGCAAGGCTTTTGACTCGAAGAGATTGACTGTTTGTTCAATTAATTGGGGTTCAGACACGTTACGGGCTGATCTAAGTTTTTCAACCCTGTCAAGAAAATCATGTACAGTAAGAACGTTAGAGTCTCCATTAAATTTGAAATTTCATTTTACTACAAGTTGGGAATAGGATTTACCAAGTGGGTCAGAAACAGTAGAGTGAAAGTTTTCTGATTGAAGGGTGGTCGACATATCGGGAGGGTTTATGTCGGGAGTTGTGGCTGCAAGATTCAACGCTGCAACTCTGGCCTCCAGATTATTGGGTCGGAAGGAAGTTGCACCAAGCGATCCTGGAAAGTAAGGAATCTTGTTTATAAGTCGTCACAAAAAACTCGCTCTTCGGGCGGTAACCTTACAGGGGAAAGGAACCGGATACGTTCCAATACGTGTAGGAGTCATGAGCGGATGGTAAGGACGGGTAAATTTGAATTCGCAAAGTTATCACTCAATTCTTCTAATTTGGTCTCAATCGTTGTCAATTCGACCTCAGGGTTTATCTCATAAAGTCGATCAATAAAGGATTTATCGACTGATTCGACCTTGATCAGAACGCGAAGACGTGTTCTATGGTGTTCGACGGTGTCTGTGGTCGAATCAAGTGTTCCTCTAATCAAAAGTTCAAAAGTAAGTTCGTCCTTGCGTAACCAGTTTATGTCCATCTTAAAGTCTGTCATTTAAATTCGATCAATAAATATTACATACGTTAAAATATACGCGAAGGAGGAAATTCCAATCCTAACGTACCAAATTGAAAGAAATAGAATCTAGGAATAGAAATAGGGTGCCAGTGTTTTCAATAAAATCTCCCGAACCGCCAGCGAAAACACAATTCTGGTAACTCGGCAAATCAAAAGTCTATAGTAATTTCAGTTGTAACCTAATCTCTTCACGAAAGATATGCTAGCTTTCATCACAATAAGCATTCGTGATTATTAATTTGTCTGGGTACTTAGAGACAGTCGCGAAAAAGAAATGTCGAATAAGTAAAGTTAATTACTCAGATCCTTTTAGAAGTGTAACGCTTATTATTAACCAGTGATTACAAAGTATCATTATTTTACACTTACAGCAAGCATCTTGAAATAGCATTTTAAAGTATTGGATTACGTTTACCGCGTAAATACATGAACGTCGGGTTAGACCTTCATATATTTTTAGTTGAAAGTGCAGCGTTCGAGATTTTTAATCATTGCAGTCTTCAGATAAAATCACGCTTAACAAACAATAGTTAGTCGAATGAGTTTTTAGAATTGTAGACGTTTGTAATACGTACCGGTGTTTTAATTTCCTTTTTCAAAGAGAGCATTATTTTACATCTTCAGAAAGCATTATGTAGAAGTTAGATTACATGAAGTAGCAACCTAAAGAAATTGAATAATAGTTGACACGTTAAACAAATGCACGCTAAATTATGCGTTAGTCAAAAGTGCAATGCGGATCAAACATGATGTCGCCTTCGTTTGCGCCGTTTGAAATTTCAGCAATAAAAGAAATAGGGCCAACAACGTACATAATTTGTGTGGGAGGAATAGAAAAATATTGCAGTAAGTGTTTGTATATTTAGTTACAAATTACTTGCTTATATTCCGTATATGTATCGACGACATTTATAATTATCCTTGAAACATAACCAGCATCTGTTTGGTTTTATGTTATTTCAATTACATAAACCCCGAGTAATTCAGGTGTATGTACAGAAAAATTCGAGATGAAAGGTTCAGTACGAATAGAGATTTCCAAAAAGCTGGAACGAATTTTTACGTAAACAAACAGTTTCAGAAATATAGCAAATATTAAGTAAATAAAGAACGGTTTCGAAATCGAATCCACGTTGGGCGCCAAAATTTATGTTACGGTATTCCGCGCAAACACAAAAGAAAACAGTAAGAGTCAGTAAAAAAAATCGTTTACGCCGAATACCGCAACAAGACAGGGACAGAATTGTAGAATTCGGGCTAGCTCAAGAACGTCGTAGAGTGGCGTAGGTAAAATAAAAAAAACACATTGGACACCTCTGTAAAACTATATCGTTTACATCTAATCTCAAAAAACTATTTACAAAACAACAAAGAATCCAATAATTTGCGTGATCGTTTGCTACAGCGTGATGGTAAACAAAGCGTCATAATATAAAAGTATAAAATAGGTAAGTAAATATAACATCTTAGAATCTAGATATCTACTTATTTAATGGTTCACCTTAAATATATACAAAAGAAAATTAAACATAAACTGTATAGTAATTCTAGAAAAAGAAATATACATAAGTTATATATTCTGCGTTTGTGAAGTGCATCTCCTCAAGAAATAGTGTAACATTAAAATTATACACCCTAACTTAAATTAATCAAATATTAACTACTTTTAAATTCTCTACGTTAATGTCTATACCAAAAGGCAAAAGAAACAGTAAAACGTACAAACTTTAATTGACTAATTTTTAACTTGAAGAATGATTATATAGTCGCTCGTACATTGTGATTGTGAGTTTTGTAACGTGACGTTAGTAATTTACTGGATAATCATGAGTAATACCATTATGAACAGCAAAGGTTTATTCTTCACAGCAGCATAAAAAAAATTACGAAAACAGAAAACTGTACCTTGAGCTATTGGTTTTGTACTGAATGGAAAAAAAGCGGCTGCATTTCTCTATGGGCTGGATTCTAGAACCACCAACTTAACTCATACTAGCACAGAAAGCATTGTAAAAGCGCGACTTTACAACATGTCTCTTCGGTAAGAAGATGTATTCAATGTTGTCTTTCAAAGCACGGTCCCTATTTTATAAGAAAAGAATCGTGTATGGGGGCAAATACTTGGCTTTCAAAGATATCGCCGAAGAATCAAGTGTGCAGAATTCACAGACAACAGCTGCCGAAATACAAACTGTAACAGCTTGCCAACAAGGATATAACGCATCTAACAAAGGATTTTTAGACAAAGGAAAGCAATCTTATTACTTTGAAACATCTTAACAGCTGCAGAATAACAGATAACAAGCCCATTGCAAGTGTTCACTTACTAGGTAAACGGTTAAGTGGCCTTATCTTTTAGCAGAAAGCTGTGCATTTATGTGCAACTGTAATTAAAATGTAGTTACAGCAGGTGATAGAATTTATTACAACTACTTTGTAACGTAAAGTTTTCTAAACAGGTGTTTGATTTTACAAGGCAAAATTTTATAGAATAATTACATGAGAAATTTTATAAAATAACACTAATTCAAATGGCGGAAAATTGAGCTTGTTGAGAAATTTTAGGGTGTTTAAAAATGAAGGCAAAATAATTACTTGCAGGGTTTTGAACGTAACAAATTCAAAAAATATTTATTAATATCCAGGATTGTTGAAATTTTCGATTAGTACATCCACATTCGCATAATTAAATTAAAAGGTTAAATAGATATTAATTCTATACGGCGGGTTAGAAAGTAGTTCGATAATCTATTTCAAATAAGACGTATTTTCTAAATAATTTTAGTGAAATGTGTGTTCCTTAGCCTTGCATTGTTTTGTTAATGACGTCTGACTATTAATTGTAAAAGGTACTTTTCTACAATGGTTAATCTATAGAAACACGCATTCTAATAATTTAATTTAAATTGGGTGAGTGTAAGGACAAATTATATTTATACTTTCTCTATGTGTACATACGGGAAAAATGAAAAAGTTCATTTTGAATTTATTTTTGAGAAACGTAAAGTCGTTCAAAGTGTAATGGTGTTGCAGAATTTTCCACCTTTAAAAATTTCGGGTAAGACAACATTTTTAAAACTTACATGTTTAAACTGCGATTTTCTATTGTTATTTAGCAATTCTACCTGCAAGACACCTTTTATATTATTCGTTTAAGGTTAACGCTACAACATTATTGCTCACGTTTTCATTAAGTCGACGTTTTAATAATATATTTTTTGAAATATTCATTGTGTGAGGATTATCGACAAAAAAAAGTAAGTCTTAGTTTGAATTTTAACGTGTAAACGTGGTAGAAATTAATATTTACATGTATAATTCAAAAAGTGTCAATCATTAATTTTTCTAGAATGAACATCTTATGTATCTCATGCAGTGTGTGTGAAAGCGTTTTTACTGAAAGTGACGCCGTAAACAAACACAACGAGAAGCACATCGAGATGGTTTATTTCCAAGAGGAATTAAAAATTACGGACGATGAGTGGAAGCAAATTAAGGATTTGGAAAAGCAGTCGACAGCAGCGCATAAAGAATGTATAAACGCTGCAATTCAGTTAGAGCGAACCAAGTTACTATTAGAAAAACCATACGCTACAACAAAATCTTCTACCAAAATCATAATTGTAGACCTGAACCCGTTCGACGATTATAAATTAACTTTCAGATTTGTTGACATTATTTCACAGACTGTACTTGATATATCCCTCGATGTATTTAGGAAGTTTATATCAAATCTTCCATTATTATACGCACTATGGAAGTTAGTGTACGAAATCAGATATGCAAATTTGAGAATTTGCGTTTTTATTTAAATAAGAATTGTTTAGTGAAGATGGTGACATTTGATGAGAATTATATGTTATTTACCAAAGAAACTTTAGAACACTTTTTAGGGATATTTAAGATCGTTTTCAACTACGCTAATACTTTAAGAGAACAAACAGAAAACGGTGCTCCTAATATTGATCTGTTTCTGTTAGATGTAGCAATGGAAAGATATAATAGGAATGATGTTTTACAGAATCTCGCATATGATATAATTAAAAGCAAATACAGTAATAGTGACATTAGGTTTATGTTATAGGAATTTATAAGAACCTACCCAAGATTGTTTGAAAACAGTATTTGTAGACAAGTTGAGTGTATGGAAGAGTACAACTTGTTTCCATTCCACAAATTTACGAGCGATGTTTAAATTTGAAACTATAGATTTTAGATAAATGTTTGGCACTATAATCCTGCTTATTGTTTGCAGCTTATTCTCTTATACCTTTCTAAATTGTTGTACTTCAGCTACAGATATTAATGGCTGTCAATAAAATTATGTTATAGTTTTAAATAAAAACGATTTTGATTAATAATTTTGTAAAACGTTTATAGCATCCTTTTAATAAATACACTTCTTTGTTATAATTCTTTACATAAGAACTTAGAGACCCATTTCAGTTATATAGACGTTTGAACAATGAAACGGTTACTATCATAAATAAATTTCACAGACAGGTATCGATACAGCATCCATAGTATATAAATTTTTACATTAAAGCTTACAATTTAGTATATATATTCTATCTGAATATCTGCTAACAGTTTTATAAACCGTTCATTTACATTTCCAATGCTCCACCCGAAGGTACTACATTGACCAGGAGGCGAGTTTTTTGTTACCTGGAAATTTAGAATTTTGCCGAACCCTTGCCGTTCCAGGCAAGGTAGGGATCTTTAACGTGCGTGACAACACTCACACACGGGACCTCCATTTAACCTCTCATCCGAACGAGGGCGTAATATTTGTGAAAAATGCTCACCTGCCATTTTTCAAGCAGTCGGCCGTGTCGGGATATGAACCTGGGACCTTGGGATCCGTAGTCTTACGCTTACTACATTGATTCACGGCGACGCCAGTTTTATAAACCCCATGTCTTCGACTATTTCCATAAAATCATCCAAATCCTTGAGCAATACTGACACAGCAGTATAATGCTGTATTGCTTCCTCGATGGCTAACACATACGACATTTTTCTCCGTCTATCGACAACCATTACCCGTATTCTGCTTTTTTCACTCGTGGAGCATTGCGAAAACTTCGAATAACGTCCTCTAAGTCTTTATACATATTTGTTTAATCGTCTCTTTAAACTATACAATTGACAAATTATAACTTCTGCGCAAACAATCCTTTTATATGAGCTACTCTTATTCATATATGTCCCGATTGTGCCCGATTTGTGTGCACGCACAAAACAACCGGTAGGGAATGTATCCACTGAACTAATTTATTACCTTCCTTAAGAAAATGCTAAGGGCTTTAAAAATAATTATAACTCTTGTTAGACCTTTAGTGCTAGGATAAGCGCATTTATTTAAGGTTATGTCACTGTCTTCTGGATCAATTTTCTATGCACTTTTACCTAAACTATGCATATCAGATTGTGGGGGAGGGGGGGGGGTGTATATTTTACTCCATATACCAATTTGTCTATATTTTCGTCTCGATCTCTAGTCAACACATCTGCATAATAAAGATGTATATGGACCTACACCCGGCGCCTTGCCATTTTTCAAACCCTTTAATGCTAATTTCAACTTATCTCTAAGTATAGGATATATCAAGTCATCCTTTTCAATGTCTGCTTCCTGTTCTAGTCCTGCTAGTTCCTGTCCTGCATATAAATTTCCTATATAATTTTGCCATCTAACCACCTTCTCTATATTTTCTATAATGATGTTTCCTCCTGTGCCCCTTATATTTATACTATAAGGTTTTATATCCCTAAAATTTATTCTAATAGATTTATAGGTTTCGCCTGTCCTTCCTATTTCCATCTCAGTCTGTATTTCTGTGCACTTTTCATCAATTTATCGTTCTTTACCTTTCCTACATTTGCAAATAATTTCTCATTTTATGGCTTCGCCTAGTCTGTTTTTGTATTTTCGTTTTTCTTTTACTAAATTCAAAATATCCTTTGTTATCCACGGTTTCTTATTTTGTTTTTGTGTATGCTTCAGAATATCACTGCCCGCCATATCTAAACCGGACTTAATTCATTCCATTCTGTTTCTTCCTTAGTATCAGAGATTTTCTCGATGTTTTTTAGTAATTCATTTGACTTTTTTTTTAAATCTTTCGTGGATATCTCTATCTTCTAGTTTCTCAAAGTCAATGTTGCTTTTTCTGTGTATTTTTTCGTTCCTTTATTTCAAATTTTTAAATTTAAGCGCGAGTTACATATTCCCCATATTAAAATGTATATATAATTAAACGCATTTATTATGTCTTAGTAATAGCATATTACTTTGTATTAATTGAAGGTTATAATATTAAAGGTTAATCAAAGTTCATATCAGACATGAGAACGAAAGCAACTACTTTGTATTCCAGACGCAACCTGAGATTGCAGGTGCAGACATAATGAACTGCAATAAAACAGTCTTAATTAAAATTAGTTAGAATAACACAATGTATGTTTATCAAAAAGTAGCAGACGGCGAGATCTGCACTTTCCCACGAGATGATGTGAGAACAGTGATTCCATAAATACTGCGAGGAGCCCCTGATGGTTAGTCAGTCTTTGAACTTCATAACTTTAACATTGTTGGTGGTTCAAGCTACTCACCGTAACTGGGAAACTTATACAGTTTTTTACTTGGTTCTTACATAGTTAGCAAACAACAATTTTCCTATGCCTCATGGCATCTTCCACGTGTATCGTCTTCTAGCATGATGTTAAAATAATTTGTTTGTGATGGTTAAATTGTTCTTGTCGCAAAATTCTACTACCCTACTTCCCCTGTCGTTTCTCGGGCTTAAACCAAATAAACCTATTGCTCCTTCCCTACCCTCACCTACCACAGCATTAAAATCCCCGTAATTATTAAATTTCCATGTCTTTTAACGTATTTTAATATGTTGAGATGATTCTTTTTATGATTGTATAGCAGTAGGGATTGTTCAGGTTTGGGATTAAGTATGTTCCGCAGACATGAAGATGGGAGTGGCATTCGGGCTAGGTCCACCTTAGTGTACGGAGGAATCCAAGATAGTATGAGAACTTTGATCTTAATAATAATTAAGAAAGTTGTGTAATATTGGTGTCGGGATAAGAGTTATCTTTTTTTTTATTGTATGAAGTACAGATTAATTTGAAGAATACGCAAAAAATTAAATGGCAAATACGTTATATTTTGTGTACCCAGAGTTAATAGTGTTGCGAGCTACTATTAGACAACCCGTCAAACACACAAGCGTTGTAAGGTCGGCATAGTCTTCAGAATTCTAGAATGCTTCTAGCAATCAAATACACAAAACGCCGCCAGCACTGTTCGTTCTCGCCAGACCGGGAAGTTTCTCGTAATTACCAGAAGATGAATCATATCTTTAAATCTGAGTATATATAAGACCGCTAAGAAATGTAAGGGGCAGTCTATACTAGAATGTCGTATATAAATTATAATGTTGTAAAGTAATCGTAGTTTGAGCTTTTAGAAGTATACATAAATGTTAAGACGAAATGTTATATGCTGTGTCTAATGTACATGCAGCTTGTAGTATACATAAATAAATAGAAGTGTATAAACAAATAGTTGTGTTAGTGTTGTTAATGGACCTATGGTAAAGGAGTTAGTTTAAGAAGATATTAGTGCTTGTAAATTCATTAGTGTAATAGTGCTTCATTGTTGAGTGGACTGAAAACATCTATAAATAAGGCATATACTGTTAATTAGACTTGTGAACAGTAAGTAATAAAGACGTTTGTTATTACTTGTTTTAAATTAAAGAAACGCGGTAGTAGTAGCCCGTTACAATACAAAAGAGTCTTCATCTATGTCTTCGATATCTTTGTAGATCGCTTCTATCTCCTCCTCACCTACTGTAGTTAGAGTGGGCATGTATACTTGTATTATTACTGTATTTATCAGTTTAGATTCTAACGTAACCAAGAGTACTCTTTCATTCTTTTGTAAGTAGTTTTCTACACTTTGTCCTATCTTTTTCCGCATAACTATCCCCACATCCGAATTTCCTTCCTCTAATCCTGTGTGAATTACTCTAAAATCTCCGCTCCAAATATCCCCCTCCTCTGGTCACCGAATTTCGCTGGTCCATACTATGGCTAATGCTAGCCTCATTTCAATTTTCACATTCCTTAGCTTGACTACTTGCTTTGTACTTCTGACATTCTACGCTAGTTATGTAATCCCCCATTTGAAATATATATAAAAGAAACTAATACTTGAGAAGTTATTAGAAATATTAGGAAAATGCAACTATGTAATTAAAAGACATTTTATTCAGTTTATTAACGTTCATGGGAACGGAAGCGCTACAAAGTAGCACAAGGATAAGTGGCACTGCAGATGTCAGGTCACAGACGGTCGTAGACCGTCACGTACCGAGATTACGCAAAGTAAGCTCGCAACAAAGTAGTTATGAATAGATTTAAGATAGCAACTATGTATCATGAATAGAGTCAAGTGTAAGCAGATATTAGGTCTGCAAGGTCCCACAGAACTGTGAGGGGGTAGGGAGATTATAAAAAGCCCGGGAGCTCCACTCGCAGTCAGTTCATCAAACGTTCAGCTTTCACATTGCAGTTTGTAGATAGCTCACTTGTACAATTAGTCAATAATTTTCGACTTAGAATAAATTATTCAAGATTGTTAAAATTTCATTGTTCAATTCTGTTTTACAAATTAAATAAATGTGTTAAAGTTCAAAAAGTCTTTTTAAAAAGGACCGCTCGGAGCCACGAATCTTAACTGGCGCAGCCGTAACGAATGTCAAAAGGGCACTAGCGAATCCAAAATCGAGGAACTGGTGGTCTGGAATTTCAATTCCGAATTTGGCAGAACAAAACAGAAGTTGAAGGCAAAACAAGCATCATTCAATCCCAGCAAACAAAAGAAGTTGAAGGAGAAACAAAAATCGTTCGAATTCAACAAAAGAAAAATTGGAGGCGATACAAGAATAGATCAAATCCAAAGAAAAACCGAAACAAAGAAAGAAATCAATGAAAGCAACAAAGCAACTAGTGTAAGTTCATTTTCCTTTAAACCAATTGAATTTTATTTTATTATTAACAAAAACATTTAATATTTACTAGTTTATGATTTATATATTGACTATTGTTACAACTATTTTATGCAATTTTTGAAAATAATCTACTCAGCAATTGCTAGAGATTATCTTCAAGCTTTTATTGAAATTTTATTATTATTTTACTCTGTATATGAGAAAGATCTATAAGAACTTGAGGAAACTAATTTCTGAGACAAAGAACTAGAGAAAAAATTATTCTGAGACAAAAAAACTTGAGACATTTAACAAAGCCGCAAATTTTAAGCACACAAGAGACTAGATTACGTTTTAAATAACGCAAGAAAATCCTTAGAAACAAAATCAAACTTCTAATTCAACAACTTTAACTAACGCACGAAAAAATTTTTTTTAGAAACAAAAAACCAATTTCTAGTCCAACAACACGAGAATTAACTGGCGCATAAAAATAATTTAAATACCCCAAAAATAAAAGGCAAAAGCTAAATCACGAACAATTGAAAACAAAATCCTTATAACAACCCAACTATTCAAACACAAAACGGAATACGATCCATAAATAGACAACCTACAAATCTATTATTAAAAACCGTATCCTCAATAGGAGAATTAATAAAGCGCAAATTGAACGCAAATATCTCATCTTTAAAAGTGAATAAATCTAATTATAACAAAAGCTATCCAAACATCGCGAAAACCTTTCAGCATTGTAAAATTGAAACAGCATAAAATTACAACCAGAAACTTTTATAAAGTATCAATTTAAATTACGTTTAATTTACAAAACAACTCAGGAAAACTATTAATAATTACAGTACTGAAGACTCATATTACAACCTTATTCAAAAGTGACAAATTTAATTAAATATTTCAACGCACAAATTGTATCATTCTCAAACACGACATTGTATAAAACCACAACGATTACTGAATAACACCTACAGTATATTTAAAAATAACTTGTAACAGAGACGCTAACGCAACTAATTAATTAACAACAACAACAACAACAACCTTGCAATCGCATAAACCAAAGAGATAATTATTACAAACCTAACTAAAATCGACAACTAAAAATAGAGAAGTTTTAACTGACGCAACTAACGCACAACATTCAAGCAAGATAAATTACCACAAAATCCACTCAATCCTATTGAAACTTTGGAAATCAAAATTAACATCGGCAAATTAAAAATAAACGTAACCAAACCAATACCAAGTGTAAAACTTATTAAATAACTACACAACCGTGCAAGTAAACGCAAATCAAGCAAATAAAAATTTTCAAATAATCAGAAACGACCCAAATTAAAAACAGCAAGTAACACGACGCAATCCAAACGAAAAAGCAATAAATCCAAGCCGGGAATAACACCAAAAATTACAAAACAAATCCAAATTAAACAAAAAAATTATTTTTTTTAAAATTACCCAAATATTACCTCAGCCAAGATGACTAATGAAATGAAGCTGTACATAGAAATGATACCCAACTTTAACGGTGATCAATGTATGTTAAGTAACTATATTTCAGCCAACGAAATATTCCTAAAAACCTTTTATAAGCCCGGCGATAACGAAAGAAACACTTTGCTTATCCGCCTTATTATCAGTAAACTGACCGGAAGGGCACTGACATTAATCGCGAGTCGAGAAGACGTAGACCAGTAGGATGAATACAAACGCATATTAATTGCATATTTTGGAGACCAAAGGAACCTAAAATGCCTAGTAAGAGATTTGACAAACCTTAGAATAGAACACAACCAATCCCCATACCAGTTTGGAATGAAATGCCAAGATGTAAGAAGCTTAATCTTGACAAAACTCAAAATTGAAGAAACCGACGCAAATGTAAGACTTTTAAAAACAAAAATGTACGACGAGATGGCATTAGACACCTATCTAAATGCACTACCCAAACGACTTTCAGATAAAATTAGATTTCAACACCCCCAAGGCTTAGAAAAAGCAATGAACATGATACTCAAAGAAGAGAATGTAATGTACTATAGAAACCGACTATATAACCCCAACGCGAATAAAAGCTACACGCCAATAAAAACTATACAACCCGCAAGACAAATAAATCCACAACAAAAATTTAACCCGTTCAATGCACAAACAAACCAAATGCGAACTAATAATCCACATTTTAATAACTCAAACTTTAACAATCAATACAAACAATTTTCAAAACCAACATTTTACCCAAACTTTTCAAAACCCGCATTTCAACCGAGATTCAACCAAAATGTAAATTAGCAAAGACCAGCATTCAACGCGAATACTAATAGAAACTCACCCATGATAAACAATAATAATCCCAATAACTATTATAAACCCACACCAATAAATACCTCATCTGGAAACACCAGACCCAACACAAAAACAACACACATAAGACCAAACCCTAATCAAAAACGCACTTTCACTTCAGAAGAGCTATTTCATCAAGAAGTAGAAGATTATGAAGATGACCAGAATAATAGCAATCGACCGTGTACAAATAATGAACAAAACCAATCAAACCACTATGAACGCGAAGAACCATACGAAACTTACGAAGAGGACGACGAAGAAAACGCGTGTTCAAATTTTCAAATGGACCACTTTATAAACGACCAAACGTAATAAACCTAAATAATATGAATCACTTTGTATTACCCTATATCGAAATACCCCAGGCTGAATTTAAATTACTAATCGATACCGGATCTTCTAAAACATTAATAAGCCCGCGAACAGTAAAGAAACATTATTTAAACTATGTAGAAAGAGAACCCTTCAAAATTAAAACCGCCCATCAAACAACCCTGCACCAATTCGTAGCAAACATATCTTTACCAAAAACATTCAACGTAAAAATGAAACACAAATTCTGCATATTTGAATTTAATGACAAATATGACGTACTATTAGCAATGGACCTTCTAAGAAAATTAGGAGCCAACATAGATATTACAAACCGTTTATTAAGAACCAAATATGGACGAATCCCCATTAAATTTCAAAACACCCAAATTGACAAAAAATATACGTTAGAACCCCGAACAGAAAAAAAGATAAGAATCCCCGTAAATTCAAATAATTACTTAGGAATAATAAACCACATAACTTTTCAACAAGGAGTAGAAACCCCAACCGCATTAGTAATAACACAGGCCAACGATGAAAAAACTTTTTTAATGAATATACCTTTTTATTATGTTTTTTAGGTTGCTGAATCCAAATATGATGCTTAAAAACTGAATCACCTACCATTTCTTCACATCTTATAGTTAAATGCATTTTTTTCGAGATTTTTGTGTTTAGCGATATTTAAAGAATTTAAACAGATTTATAGTATTATAATATTTATAAGTAAATTGGAAAAGTAGGTCTAATGGATGTAGATGATGTTGGTAGCACTGCCAAAAAACATTTGCTGGTCAAACAGCTGGTGTTTTCTTTACTGTCAACCTAACCTCTCACTTTAACGTTTCTAGTACGTGCGCTCAGTAAAATGTCTAATCGCGGTTGCAAAAACTCTGCTGACAGTTTTTGTTATATTTGTGATGAGTTTGTGATTAAAAAACACCAAAAAAACATTACAGACTTTGTGAAAAAGGTTTATCTATCATATTTTGGAACTAAACTTGGTGATCAGGAGAAATCTTGAACACCACATAAGGTATGTTATGTTTGTGTTGAAGATCTAAGAAAATGGTCAAAAAAGGAGAGAAAAACCTTTAGATTTGCTGTTCCTATGATATGGAGGGAGCCGAAAAATCATTCTGATGATTGCTATTTTTGCAGTGTTAATATTACTGGTCATAACTCAAAAAACAAGAAGGTAATAAGCTATCCTAATCTTCCGTCTGCCATCCGACCAGTAGGGCACAGTGTAGATTTACCGGTCCTTGAACCACCAGATGATTTAAATTCTATTGAAGTACTTTCTGATGTGCAATCCGAGTCAAATGAACAAGATGATGAAGAATTCCATTGTACTACTGAAAATGTAGAGCCTAAATTGTTTACACAAATCGAGTTTAATGACTTGGTTAGGGATCTGAGCTTGATTAAAGAAAAGGTTGAATTGCTTGGCTCTAGACTGAAAGAAAAGAACTTGTTAGCCATTGGAACCAGCATTCATGTGTATAGAAAGAGAGAGCAGCAATTTTCCAAGTATTTTAAACAAGAAGGTGATTTAGTGTACTGCTCAGACATTTCTGGTCTCATGAACGAGTTTGGTATTGAATACAAAAAAGAAGACTGGAGGCTGTTTATGGATTCATCCAAAACAAGTTTAAAAGCAGTTTTATTACACAATGGTAACATGTACGCATCTACACCTGTTGGCCATTCTGTACATATGAAAGAAAGTTATGAAAATCTAGAAATAGTGTTGAATAAAATAGACTATTCTGCTCATGGTTGGATGATATGTGGTGATTTAAACGTAACATGCATGCTCCTTGGTCAGCAAGCTGGTTTTACCAAATTTCCATGTTTCTTGTGCGAATGGGATAGTAGGGCTAGGGATCAACATTGGTGCAGAAAGAACTGGCCTGTGAGAAAGTCCTTAAACCCAGGTGAGAAGAACATTCTACGCAAAAACCTTGTAGATCCAAGAAACGTGCTCCTACCACCTCTACATATAAAATTAAAACAGTTTGTTAAGGCTCTGCCTAAAGATAGACCGTGTTTTAAGTATCTCAGCCAAAAGTTTCCACACCTTTCAGAAGCTAAACTAAAAGAAGGCGTCTTTGTCGGACCTGACATTAGAAAAATGATGTTTGACGTTAACTTTGAATCCACAATGACCGTAAATGAGAAAGGTTCATGGATATCATTCAAGCAAGTCGTTACAAAATTCTTGGGGAATAAAAAAGATCCAGAACATGTTTCTATTGTAGCTAACATGTTAAAGAAGTTTAAAAATTTAGGATGTTTGATGAGCCTGAAAGTTCACTTTTTGAATAGCCACCTTGATTACTTCCCGGACAATTTGGGAGATGTTAGCGAGGAGCAAGGCGAACGTTTTCACCAAGACATTAAAGTGATGGAAAAACGCTACCAGGGCCGCTGGAACACCAACATGATGGGGGACTATTGTTGGTCACTTCACCGTGAAGTTCAGCAAGCAACACATCGATGAAAAAGCTACATAAGAAGCATCAAAGAAAAAAGAGAACGGAAGTATAAACCAACTGCAGCTGACAAGTGAAACCTGTAATATCAATATAAACCTATAATCGCACATTAGGTCACTGTTTTAAATAGCTTACTGTAAATACAAACCATGCTTATGATTTAACATAGCGTTTCATTAATTTCCCTATATACTATAGTGGTTTTATACTATATCATTAAAAAACAGATTGCTCAAAAACTGTGCGTGATACAAAAAAACCAAGGCCAGATTTGGATTCAGCTCAAAAAAATCTATAAACATCACCTATTGACGTAAAAAAAGTTTTCAAAAAAAATATTTTTGTTGGCTTGTGTAATCAAAGATAACTATGCCACAACAACAATATTAAATTCAAATGACTATCCCGTAGAACTATCTTTAACAAACCCGATTAACGTAGAAGAATTAAATTTTAACGAGATGGAAATAGACGAAAACTCAAACGAAAATTACAACCCCGTAGAAAACGACGAAATCTTAAGACAAAATTTGAGTAATATCCGATTTAAACGCGACATAAATCCAGAGGAACAAAGAGTAATACAAAAATTATGTTTCGAATACCGCGACATATTCCATTGCGAAGGAATACCCCTAACCTTTACAAATACAGTTAAGCACAACATTGAGCTAACAGACAACAAACCGATATTCACCAAAGCATACAGATTACCCCAGGCAAGTCGGGAAGAAGCTGACAGACAAGTAGCCGATCTATTAGATCAAGATATTATACAACACTCCAATTCACCATGGAGCAGTCCCGTATTAATAGTACCGAAGAAACTGGACGCATCAGGAAAACGGAAATACAGAATGGTAATCGATTACCGCAAGTTAAACGAAAAAACGGTAGACGATAAATACCCGTTACCGAATATAACTGAGATTTTAGATAAATTAGGCAAGTGTCAATATTTTTCGATGCTAGATTTAGCATCAGGATACCATCAAGTGGAAATGGAAGAAGGAGATACACAAAAAACAGCCTTTAGCACACCTAGAGGACATTACGAATATAAACGGATGCCATTTGGACTAAAGAACGCACCCGCAACTTTTCAACGAGTAATGGATAACATACTACGAGGGATACACAACGAACAAGTTGAAAATGCAAGGCATTGTCGCAACGAACTTCCAAATGTAGACTTACTTTAAAACAATTTAAAGAAATTAAAATTATTATGTTGTAATAATTATAAGTATTCAGATAAAATACAAAAATTTATAAACAACAAAAGAGACATTTTAATATATTTTATTTTATTGAATAAATATTTTAAAAGCTATATATTAGTTCTCATCAATAATATAAGATTTTTTTTTTATATGAATCTAATTATTTTCGGCAATCAAAATTTAAGTTTAAACAATGTCTATAATATTGGAATAATTGGCATGAAATGCCATAAATTGTTCAAATATGTGTCGCATATTGATTTTAAACTTATTAAAAATTTTAATTATCCCTGTGGATTTTCCCGGGGGCTTGGCGTCCCCGTGGCCCGATTTTAACTGACATCAAAACTTAAGCTCTGGACACCGAGCTGAATCGATTGATGTATCACACATTGATGTCCGACCATTAGAAAGGCCTCGGACGGACAGACAGACGGACGACAAATCGATTTCATAAACGAACGAAGTTCGTTGAAAACAATTAGTTTTCTAAAGGAATGGGTATTATTTTATTTACCGATCGAGTGAGGGAACCGTGGGTGGTTTTTACCGACACCACGCGAACAACACCATTGCTACCGGGAAATAATTGCTCAACGCGTCCTAACGGCCACGATAGAGGAGACGTTTTAATTCCGGGAAGAAAAACAACTTGACCCACTTTGGGTACATCGGAGGAACAATTCCATTTGGGTCGTTGAGATAAAGTGAGCAAATATTCATTGAACCATCGCCGCCAGAACGACTGGGTAATTTGGCGCAATCGTAGCCAGCGCGAATGCAAATTTATATTTTCTGGCAGAGTTATCTTTGGCATACTTAATATAGGGCCTCCAATAAGGAAATGACCGGAAGTCAAATAATCGGGGTTGTCTTTAGTATCCAAGGAAAAGAAACACAAAGGTCGGCTATTCAATACGGCCTCTATGCGAGTGAAAACAGTAGACAACTCTTCAAAAGTAAGAGGTTGTTTGCCAAGAGTGCGTAGTAATAGAGATTTTGCAGATTTTACAAATGCTTCCCACATACCCCCAAAATTAGGAGCATATGGCGGATTAAACTGCCATTTAACTTGGCGAGAAACCAATGCGGAAAATATTTCATCTTGGTTTTGATGAAGAAACGCACTAGCTTCCTTTAACATACGGGCTGCACCAATAAAATTCTTTCCACAATCTGAATAGATAGTATCAGGAGTACCTCTCCGAGAAGCAAATTGATCAAAACACACCATAAAAGCATTAGTAGTAAGTTCGTAAACTAATTCCAAGTGAACAGTTCTCGTGCACATGCACACGAAACACACAAAGATATGATTTGAAAGAAGAAGCATTACGCCGAATGGAAGACTTAACAAGCAACGGTCCAGCAAAGTCAACTCCAACATGAGTAAAGGCACGAGTTAATTGTACACGGGACGGAGGCAAATTAGACATAATGGGTTGAGAAGGCTTGGAATTAAATCGGAAACATGGTATGCATTGATAGTGGTCGCAAATAAGTTTAGATAAAGCTGCCCTTTTAGGCAATAACAGAGGATGTTTGCTATCATAGTTCAATTGTGAATGCTGTAAGCGACCGCCCACCCTAAGCAAACCTAGAGTATCGATAAACGGAGATAATTTTCTAAAAGAGGCTGAGAGAGGTTTTTTATTTTGTATTTGCAACAATTCTACTGCAAACAAGTTGAAAATGCAAGGCATTGTCGCAACGAACTTCCAAATGTAGACTTACTTTAAAACAATTTAAAGAAATTAAAATTATTATGTTGTAATAATTATAAGTATTCAGATAAAAAATAAAATTTAATTCCGGGGGGGGGTTCGGGTATCCGTGTTCAGATTTTGTGGGGGGTACCATATTTCGACTCAGCTATGTTAGGGGAGTCCAAATATGTATCGCACATTAATTTTGGACCTATTTAAAATTTTTGATAAAAATTAATTCCGGGGGTCGGGTAGCCGTGGTCAGATTTTGAGGGGGGTACCATATTTCGACTCAGCTATTTTAGGGGAGTCCAAATATGTATCGCACATTAATTTTGGACCTATTTGAAATTTTGATAAAAATTAATTCCCGGGGGTCGGGTATCCGTGGTCAGATTTATTTTGTGGGGGGTACCATATTTCGACTCAGCTATGTTAGGGGAGTCCAAATATGTATCGCACATTAATTTTGGACTTATTTGAAATTTTTTTTTTCCCGACGGAATATCGCGGGGGCTCGGCGTCCCCGTGGCCCGATTTTAACTGACATCAAAACTTAAGCTCTGGACACCGAGCTGAATCGATTGATGTATCACACTTTGATGTCCGACCATTAGAAAGGCCTCGGACGGACGGACAGACGGACGACAAATCGATTTCATAAACGAACGAAGTTCGTTGAAAATGCCTTGTGTACTTAGATGATATAATAGTGTATTCAACATCATTAGTGGAGCATATTGAAAGATTACGAGAAGTGTTCGAAAGATTAAGAACAGCACAATTTAAGGTACAACTAGATAAGAGCGAATTTCTACAAAAGGAAGTAGCATTTTTAGGACACATAATAACACCCCAAGGAGTGGTGCCGAACCCCGACAAAACGAACGCCGTATTAAATTACTTCATACTTAAAACGAATAAGGAGATAAAAGGATTTTTAGGCCTTAGCGGTTATTACCGTAAATTTATTAAAGGTTATGCTCAAATAACCAAGCCACTAACCAATTGTTTAAAAAAGGGAAACACAATTGTACATACCCCAGAATTTATTAAAGCAGTAGACAAAATCAAAAGCATATTAACAAACAACATATTAGAATACCCCGACTTTTCGAAACCATTCGTATTAACAACGAACGCATCAAATGTAGCCTTAGGCGCAGTATTAAGCCAAGGAACAGTAGGCAACGATAGACCCATCAGTTACGCATCCAGAACCCTCAACGAAACAGAGCAACGATACAGTACAATAGAGAAAGAATTGTTAGCCATAATTTGGGCAACAAAGTATTTTAGACCATGCCTATACGGACGAAAATTTTATATATACACCGATCATAAACCATTAGTATGGCTATGCAAACTCAAAGAACCTAACTCAAAATTACAAAGATGGAGAATTCGACTAGAAGAATATGACTATATCATATACAAAAAGGGAATTTACAACAATAACGCAGACGCTTTAAGCAGAATCCAACTTAACGCACTAGAGACCGAATCAGTAATAGGAAACGTAGACGAGACAGAAATTAGAGAAGACTCAGAAGAAATGGAAATCATACATTCGACACAAAATGACGAACCGGAAACCGCAATTACAATATTAAACGAAGCTATAGACGTGAAGCCCAATCAATTTATAATCACAAAAGTTTTAAACAACCCCAACCCTGTAAAATATACGAAAGTAGATAATAAAAAGATTTACCAAGTTCAAATAACCAAAGACGACAATGAATCACAGATAATTAAAATTCTAAAGGAATACACCCCCGAGAAAAAACGATTTTACTTTTACTTGTACAAACGATTTTCAAAGATATATGTTAAATTATTCAACAATTCTGGCCCTGAACTCATAAGATGCACAAAAAAATTAATAACATTAGATGACCCTGACGAAATAAACGATGTGATAAGAAACCAACACGAAGGAAAGACCAACCATCGAGGAATAAACGAAACCCTAAAGCAAATCATGAGACGTTACTATTTCAAAGACGAAAGAATTAACGACGGACTATATCAATCAATGTGAACTATGTGACAAAGCAAAATATAACAGAAAACTCCCGAAGATACCCTTAATGTTGACTAAAACACCAGACAAACCTTTTCAGAAATTACATGCAGATACTCTAGTAGTAGAAGCACAAAGCTACTTAACAATCGTGAACGCATTTACGAAAATATGCCAAGCAATACCAATCACTTCTAAAAATAGTATAGACGTAACCCAAGGATTTTTACATTATTTTTGAAACGCCCGAAACAATCACGTTAGATAACGGAAGCGAATTCAAAAACGAAACAATTCAAAACACTTTGGAATTACACAAAATAGAAATTCACTTTATAACTGAAAACCACCCTGAATCCCACGGATTAATCGAAAGACTACATTCAACCCTATTAGAACAGATCAGATTATTAAGAATAAATTATAAGAAAGAACACATAACTAACTTAATGTCATACGCATTAATCGCGTATAATAACACAATTCATTCATCGACAAATTTTACACCCTTAGAACTAACCCTAGGACACTCAGATTCACGCAACCACTATGATATACATTATAACAAGGAAATCTATCAGCAATACGCCAAGGATCACAAAGAGAAACTAAAAATAACTTATGACAAAGTAAGGGATAAGTTAGATAACGACAAAGAACGAATTACCGCGACCCGTAATAAAAACTCAGACCTAAATAAAGTTTCCATAGGACAAACCGTATTCGAGAAAAATTACCAAAGTAAAAGACACAAAACGGCACCGAGAAATTTAGGCCCCTTTAAAATCAAACGAATATCCGACAAAAATGTAGCCGCAATAGACGACGGCAAGATAACAAAATATGTGCACCTCGAAAATTTAAGACACCCTGTACTTTCAGATGGACAATCATCACCCTTACCGTCAACTTCCACCCAGGTAGAACGGACACAGAAATCATAATTGAAGACATAGAGAATAACCCCGGTATACAACCAATAAAATTAGGCAGTATGCAGAACACTATAGATTATTGGACCTTTGCACAAAAATTCGATTTAACCGAGCTAAAACAAGAATTTCAAATAATCAAATATAATTATTTTCGATTAAAACAATCAATGGACACAACAAAATTCGGAAAAGAATACGCAATAGAAATGATGAACTCGACAGTATAACAGAAAGCATTTTGAAAAATATAGAAGACAAATTGAATCGACTAATACCCACAGAACAGACGGCAAGAAGAAAAAGAGGACTAATCAACGGATTAGGAAACATAATAAAAGCAATTACCGGCAATTTAGATAATCAAGACGCAGAACGCTATGACAACGCGATACAACAATTAATAGAAAACCAAAACGACATTAAAACTATAATTAGTAACCAAATATCGTTAACTCAATCAACGATCATCAAATTCAGTGAAACCTTAAGAAAATTAGTTAGAAATCAAGACAGTATAGCCAATCGAATACAAACTTTTGAAAATAACATGCAAACTACCATGTTGGGCATGCGCGATTTAATCAGATTCAACACGATATACAACCAGATAATATCAACCCTTACCTTAATTCAACAAATTCTCGCAACATTAGAAAACGCAGTAACCTTTGCAAAATTAAATACCCTACATTCAAGCATCATAGAACCAATTGATTTATTAAAAGAATTATTGAGAATAAAATCCTTTTATAACTAACAGTAAATTACCTTTCGATGTAATAGAATCAAACATTTTAATATTTGAAAAAATAACTATAGTTAAAGGCTATGTAAAAAATAACGATATAACATTTTTAATAGAAATACCCATAGTAGAGATTAACAGTTACAATTATTATCACTTATTTGCTTTTCCAATGAAAATGACTAGCACATACCAAGTTATTATTCCAAAAACCAAATTCCTATCCTTAAATGAACAAAGATATGGTTATACGAACAAAAAATGTGATGAAGTCACACCCAATCAATACTTATGCCAATCATTGACAACAACAATAATTCAAGAAGACAGCCCTTGTGAAGTACAACTACTCAAATTCACCAATCACTACGAAAATTGTGAAGCCAAACCTGTACAAATCACCAACATGAAAATTCAGAAAGTAACGGAAAATAAATGGATAGCCATTTTCCCCACTGAAGTAATCGCAACAATGTACTGCAATCAAGACGAAAGTAATTTAGCATTAACCGGAAAGTTTACCAAGATCTCGTACAAAGCAAGAAATTAGCAAATCTACCCGATCTACAAATCAATATTACCCAAGACGAAGACGAAGAAATAATTCAAAAACCCCTACAATTGGAACACCTGGAATTAGATGACCTCAACCACGCCATGAAACTCATGGAAGATTACAAAGAACACCTGAACGAGATCAAGACGCCCAACGTGCACTACGATAACATTAGTGTATGGACAATTAAATTGATTATATTGACTATTTTATTGATCATTTATTTAACTTATAAAATGTGTATTATATATAAAAATAATAAAAGAAACAGTTTTAGATTTAAGGCACCCAAAGAAACAAATGTACCTCTAAAAAATATGAATTTTAAATGAGATAAAACGAATTTATTTAATTAAAAATCAAGAAGGTAAAAACCCTTAGTTTTTAATGTACGTCGGGAGGAGTTATGTAATCCCCCATTTGCAATATATATAAAAGAAGCTAATACTTAAGAAGTTATTAGAAATATTAGGAAAATGCAACAATGTAATTAAAAGACATTTTATTCAGTTTATTAACGTTCATGGGAACGGAAGCGCTACAAAGTAGCACAAGGATAAGTGACACTGCAGATGTCAGGTCACAGACGGTCGTAGACAGTCACGTACCGAGATTACGCAGAAGTAAGCTCGTAACAAAGTAGTTATGAATAGATTTAAGATAGCAACTATGTATCATGAATAGAGTCAAGTGTAAGCAGACATTAGGTTTGCAAGTTCCCACAGAACTGTGAGAGGGTAGGGAGATTATAAAAGTCCGGGAGCTCCACTCGCAGTCAGTTCATCAACGTTCAGCTTTCACATTGCAGTCCGTCGGTAACTCACTTGTACAATTATTAATTAATGTATTTCGACTTAGAATAAATTATTCAAGATTGTTAAAATTTCATTGTTCAATTCTGTTTTACAAATTAAATAAATGTGTTAAAGTTAAAAAAATGTTATTAAAAAGGACCGCTCGAAGCCACGAACCTTAACTCGCTCCGACTCGCAAAATATTTCCAGCTCTTCTTTTAAACTTTTCGATCACATCCTCCAATGTAGTCCTTTTTCGGAGATCAGTATGTGGAACTATTTTAACTCCGGAATCTTTTACTCTAGAGTATGCCAATCTTAAATAACAATTTAAGTATATTGTGTACTTGGGAAGTAATGTGGTGGTTTCTCGTTGCCTTCCACATAGCGGTAGTGTGTCTTAGAATGCGATACCGACTTCTATGGTTTCTGCTATTCTAAGTAGTATCGAAAGAGCTGCTACCCGCTTTAGGAGACCTGTCTTAGCCTTGTTTTTTACGAAAGACTCCACTAATTTGATTAAACCTATAGTTTGGCTTTTTAGCTCACTAAAACGTGTAAGCATTTTATCTGTTCTAGTAATCTAGAACTTTTCAAGGTGCAGGTCCATTTAGAACGGATCTTAAGTACACTCTGAGAAAATTCCCCAGTTGTGCTCGAATATGAGCACCTTGGTAATAGCCAAAATAAATCCAAATTAAGATATAAAACAAAATTTTGTTGTGAAACTTGAAGACTTTGATGAAATACGCTTTGCAAGTTGAACGTTATTCATTTCATCTATGGTTTGATAATAAACTAAACTTTAAACATTTTGAATAAGGGTCTATTTGCGAAAGTTACAAATCTGTTTCACACTCCGCACAATCATTGTGTGTCCACACTTCGCACAACAAACACTGATTCCAAAGTTCAACTGAGTATATTCAACGCAAGTTCCATTGGATACAAAGGCAAACAACGACGTCATCAAAATCCATAACGGATTTCTCGAATCAATATCTGCTGCACTTTTTATATTCATTAAATTTACTTTTTTGTGTAAGCATAAAAGAAACTCTCTTGTTTCCTAAATCTGGTTCTGTTTAGTTTATAAGTTTCTAATTACGTTGTAAGAATAAAATACGCACATATACGTGAAGATATCATCTAGGGAATTTTTAACTTGCTCGGGAGTGTAATGTGAAATGTATTATACCTCGAACTATTTCTGCCGAGAATTACAGACTTTACTTTAGCACCGTCGAAGTAGTACTCGAGTGTTTCTTTTCTTACCTGTTGTACCCGAGGCTGTCCTTAAACTATGTGACACCGAATTTGAAAAACGGAATTCAAGTTTTCTCAGGCCAACAAAAATGGACTAACGGAATTGTTTTTATCTTATAATACTTGTAGTTAGAAATTTGAACGAATGAACTTTAAAAATAAATTACATGAGGTCAAAAGGGTGATCATGAAGGATTTATAATAATTGATTATCTAACCGGATTTGTAATAATTGGCTTCTTAATTTATGGGCAGGATATCTAAGATATAATATGTTTATTTATTAAAAATGTCAACAGTTTGCTTTTTCTTTCTCTGTATTAATTAATTAAAAAGTTGAACGATTGCATCATGAACTAGCTAA
The DNA here is from genome assembly GCA_036346225.1 of Platerodrilus igneus. Taxonomy (NCBI): domain Eukaryota; kingdom Metazoa; phylum Arthropoda; class Insecta; order Coleoptera; family Lycidae; genus Platerodrilus; species Platerodrilus igneus. The sequence goes on along the minus strand of JARFIW010001377.1, from coordinate 21,749 downwards.
ATTAAATTAAATTGCACGCAACCGTATCGTTTATATCAATACTTGTTTTGCGTTGATATTGTAACTATACTAAACAAATATGATTCTATTACCGGACGTACAAATATCTTTCGATTTCGTAACCAAATAATGCCGTTTTTGTTTTAAGCCAGGTTTTGACCTTTTGAAATATATTGCTTACGACTTTTAATGGTTACGGTGTGTACTAGATTACGCAACTTATTGCGTAATATCTTACAATAAGAAGAATATATTTGAACACGTTTTTCCAAGTGATAAACAAGGTTTTGGTTTTAATAAAGTTAAAGAATTATAATTGTTGTTTTTGCGAACATTTAACCAATTTTACAATTATTTGAAGGAAGAGCTTTAAAATTTTATATTCAATAACGCTTTTAGATCTCGTATTTTATACGTAAGCTATAAATAATTTATTTGTATGATTAATCCCGTATAAAGTAATTTATTTTAAACCATAACCGTAGTTATTTTAGCATGTTCTATAAATGACTTGGACTAATCTTTAATTTGCCATTGCTAAATAAAAATGTTTCATTTTTACATTAAATTACCGTTTATGTAAGTGTTCTTAGGACAAATACTCGTAATTCGTAGTAACTTTTTAATATATTTATCTTGTAGCAATTTTTACTTATTCATTTAAAACTTCGACTTTTAAAAATCGTTTTTTCCCGTTTGAATGGTACAATTTTCTCGCATTTAGACTGACGTTTGTAATAATTTTCCTTTAAACAGTTTGTTTTTCTATTCATTAAATTAACTTAACTTTGCCGTGTTACTATTAAACACTTGTAAATTGATTTTTAAAGATTTTTTTCGTAAATTAAAACTAAAACTTTTAAAATGAATTAATCACACTTAGAAACGAAAGAACTTTACTTTATATCTAAAAAGTTATGATGAATTACCTTTAAAAAATTATCTTGTATATAGTAAAATGGGTTATCGATCCGTTTATATACGAACTAGAAGATCTTGATGGTAAACCACCTAAAATCTTTTGCCGATAATACTTCACAATAATTAATATTTTTTAATGTTCTTTTTAAATATATCTCGCATTATAAAATATTTTATGTCTCATAATGTCTGCTTTTTTCTCTTCTTATCTTATGTTGAAAACCTATTTTACCTTTTATATTTATATGGATAAAACATTTCATTTTTCTAAATTTTTTTTTATTCTTTTGATAAAGTTGTTTAAATTTCTTAATTCTGCTAACTCCAATTTTTATCTCTAGAATATACCTTTAATTTTCTATTTTTCGACTTCTTAGATATTTTCACCAATTTCTCTAATAATTTCTTTGTTACTATTTTCTCCGCACCATTCCCTCTTCCCACCATTTACGATTGATATATCTTTTGACACGAATAGCGCAATAAATCTTTAGGACTTGTAGGAATTGTTGTTTTTCAAATAGGTAAACATGGAAATCGAAAACCATGCCTATGTAAGAAAGTCAATATTCGCAGTTGCAAAGTTGAGAAATTTCTATTTCTTGTGTTTCTACATTCTGGGGTTTTCACTTGTTATCCCATTCCATTCCCTCCTCATTTTTTTCCTTTATTTGTGACTTAGAAATTTCACTGCATTTCTCTTTTTTTGCTTAATATATCGATGAGACGTTGTCGCTCTTTTTATACGTCCCTCGATTTTGGTGGTGTTAATTTACCGGAAATACCTTTCTTTTGATGTTTTTAGATTAATTATGCCTACTTTTGAGAATAGCAGGGTGTTTTTGTGTTTTTGTTTCTTCCGCTTAGCTAGGGGGTCCTTCAGACTTCCTGATCTTTTTATTTGGGGACATGTCTTTCTCACTTATATAACGTTTTTCCGAAACTTAACTTTTTCATCCCGCTGTTTTCTTTTTTTTCTTTTTTTTACTTTCTAGTTACCGCTTGAAGCGAGCGGACGTGTTTTTCAGTGCTCCCGCTTCTGCAGTAAACAAGTAAGTTTTTTGATATTTATCATTGTTTTATTATAGTTTAAGCTTTGCTTTTTATTGTATTTATTTTTTATTATTGTGTGCCGTTAATTTTAATATACAGGGCATTAAATAAAACCAAAATAATAATTTAATCCGTTAAATACTAAATAAACCGCGTTTTAACTTAAATTTAAACTAAAATTCGCGTTTTAAAATAAACTAAATCAAATTTCGGGCTAATAAATCAAAACCAATAACCAAACACCCCAAATAATTTCAAAATAATTTAAAAAGGCGTTTTTAATAAATTTATGGGAAAATCTAATAAATCGGGTTAAAAAACCGCGTAAAACCAAATAAATTCGGGAAAATTATATAACGTGCATGTAATAAAATAACAACTTAAAAACCAAAATCTAGCCCCTTTTGAATCAAACAAATAACTAAAAACCGTAAATTTTAAAATAATTTGAATACAAATTTTTTAAGTAAACGCGTACTTTTAAATTCCTAAAAGTCGATCTTTGGGTTAATTAGTGGTGTAACATTTCAAAGTCGAGTAAACACCGAGTAAACAAGCGGTAAGTGCATCCGGTACCGCATTCCAATAACGCGTGTTTTAATTAGTATATTTCTAAATTTAAAGTCCGGTATTTTATAAATTTGTTTTTTAGGTAATTAGTTAGTTTGAATTTTAATTACATAAATACAGTTTTGTTATAGTAGATTTTTAATTGCGTATATTTATTGGGCTTGCTATCTTATTTCGTCCTCTTTGTTATTTTGACGTTAGTGTTTATTTTATTTCTCATAAATTTGAAATTTCATTTGGCGGTTCATAAAATTTGAATAAATAAATAAAAACAGATAAGTTTAAGTGCCATTTGAAATCTAGGTCTTTTATTGGAGCAGCGTTTTTGTTCTGTACTTGTTGTTGATTTGCCGTTTAGCTGCACATCTTAGCTTCGAGTTTATTAAGTGTCGTCAGGGCATTTTGATCTGGTTTTTGTTTGTCCTTGTTTTTTTTGCTATCAGATTCTTCAGCATGGTTGTACATCGAGATGAGGAGCCGTTGCCGAAGAAGAAGAGGGATGGTAGGTCGGAGTCAGTCAAGGCCTAGCAGTTGGAGGCTGGGACGGTCGATAAGGTCGGAGAGAAGGAGGTCGTGGTTAGGGAGAAGAAGTCGGAGTTGCAGCTCGACGGGGAGGTAGTCGTGTCGCAGAGGGAGCCTGCGTCTATGGTGGTGGAGTCGGAGAGGCCGGCGCCCCTTGTGTGTGGAGCCGGGCCTGAGTCCCCCGCAACTTCGAGAGGCCAGCGTCGCGGGTCGACTGGCAGCAACGGAAGCGTTGCGGCTAGCGATCTAGACGAACTGGATCTCTTGATGTTCCGGGCGAGGAAGGCGCACGGCCTTATACACAAGCGGGTCCCTGCCACTTCGGCAACCATCACCGTGGACGACAGGAAGGTGATTTGTAACGCCGCGGACGAGTTCCGGGACGTTGCGAATCAGCTTTTGGGGATGGTTAGAGGTCTTAGGATGGTGCGAGGCGAGGTGAAGGAGGCTGTGGCGGAGGTAGCAGTCGCAGCGGCGAGGACGGAGCAGGTCGTAGTGGAGTAGGGGGATTAAGAGGTCGTTTGGTCCCAGGGGTAGCTTCGTATGCAGGTGCAGTGGCGAAGAAGGTAGCGTCGACGGTCGCGGTTCGTGTTGACGCCAATCCAGGGGTCAAAGAAGACGTCATGGCGACGTTGAAGAAGAAGGTTGATCCGGCCAAGGATGGGTTTATTGTTGTCGGAGCACGTCGGACGCGTAAGGGTGGCGTTGTTGTCGAGTGTGCTGGTCGGGAGGACGCCAAGCGGTTGCAGTCGACGGTGGGCGAGGCTTGTCAGGGTCTGACCGCGAGGACCATTGAGAAGAGGAGGCCGCGCATTGTGCTGCCTGGGGTAGAGAGGGAGATGAAGCAAGAAGAGCTCGTGAAGAGGTTGATTGTTTAGAACTCCCGCTTCAGGGGGCTTAGGTTCGAGGAGGAGGTCAAGGAGAAGTTTCGGTTCGGCGGCAAAGGACCCAGAGATCCGTTGGCCAGCGTTGTTTTCAAGGTGTCGCTGGAGGCTAGGAGGTGTTTCTTGGTGGATTCGGTCAGTCTAAGTTGGCGTAAGGTCTGGTCTCGTGATCACTTCTCGATGGTGCAGTGTTATCGCTGTTATGAGTTCGGTCATAGGTCAGCGGAGTGTAAGGAGCGGATGCAGTTTTGCGGTAACTGCGCCGAAGTGGGGCATGAGTTCAAGAACTGTAGGCGGGCAGTTTCTTGTTGTGTTGTTTGCGCGAGGTTGAACGATAGGGTTGGTAGCGTCAGGGTCGACACTCGTCACGACGCCAAGTCCAGCCAGTGCCCAACGATGCAGCGTTTGAAGGCAGTCATCACCAGGAACATCGACTATGGATTCTAGGCCATTAGACGATATTCCGAGAAGCTCGAAAATTAAATGTGCGCAAATTAATTTAGGCAAGGGCAAAGGGGCCACAAATAATTTCGTTAATTTAATGAACGAAAACAAAATCGATATCGGGCTCATACAGGAACCGCACCTGTATAGCCATAAAATAACAGGTTTTGGGAGGGGGTTTACCGTCTTAAACGCGAACAACGAACGACCGCGCAGCGGAATAATAATAAACAATAGGGCGTATGCAGGAATTATATTAAATGATTTATCAAACGAATTTCTAACGACGGCAGAATTCAAAACCGGATTAAATACGTTTTACGTGATTAGCGCGTATCTTCCACCGGCGGGAAAATCCTCAAACAGAGGACTTAATAAATCAAATTGAAGGAATTCTTCGTAAAATCGGTAGGAATAAAAATCTAATTATCGGGGGAGATTTTAATGCCAAGTCGCCACTATGGGGTAGCCCTATAGAAGACGCTAGGGGTTGACAGGTTGCTGATCTTTTAACGGAATGGGATCTTGGTGTGATAAACACTAATGATTCACCTACGTTTGAGGGGCATAGAGGCAGCAGTTTTATTGATATTACTGCAGCCTCGCACGAGATGATAGAAATCATTTGGGATTGGAAATTGAGGTCGGGCGAGGAAACGCTCTCTGACCATAAATTAATAACATGGGACGTTGAAACCAAAACAAGCGCAAACGAGCAGCTAACTATATTTCCGCGGTTCTGTAATAAAAAAGCAAATTGGGAGCTGTTTAAACAAAAATTTTGCGAAAGTATCCCTGCGCTCGAAAATATGCTATGTAACTGCCGAGAGGCAGACGAAATAGAAACACTCGCGGAAAATTTAAACGACGCGGTAGTAGACGCGTCGTCGTACTCCATGCCGCGAAAGAAAACATTTAAAAAGAGCGTACCTTGGTGGACCCGGGAACTAACCACCAAGCAGGCAGAAACGCGTAACCTAAGGCGCCGATATCAACGCGCCTCGGGAGAAATAAGAGAACAACGGAGAATAGAATACAATCAAAGTTCCCGGGAATATAAGATATTAATAGAAGAAACGCGAACAAATAAATTCAAAGAATTATGCACCCGAAACTCACAGAAAGAACTTTGGGGAACCGCATACCGCGTAATAAGGGGTAAACAACAGAAAATCGCGCTCGGTAACATAAGAAAGACAAATGGCGAGTATACTGAAGGTTTTAAAACCACGGCGGAATATTTATTAGAGAAATTCTTTTCTTCGGATAATCCCGAGGAGGATGAGGGGTCGCACGATTTAGTACGTCGGGAAGCTACTGAGGCGCAAGGAACAGGTGCCGATAAGGCAATCCTAGTTCACGGGGTGGTCAGGGCTCTTAGAAGGATGAATCCTAAGAAGGCACCGGGGCGTGACGGAATCACTTCAGACGCAGCTCTGAAGGCGTGCCGGTTAGCCCCGTGTGTCTTTGTCGGGTTGTTTAATCTTTGTTTAGAAAGGGGCGTCTTTCCGCGTTGCTGGAAAGTCCAGAACGTGAAATTCATACCTAAACCTAAAAAGGCGGATGCGTCAGACCCGGGCAGCTATCGTCCAATCAGCTTGCTACCGGTGCTGGGGAAAGCTTTGGATCGCGTTATGACTAACCGAGTTAAGCACTTAGTGCGTGACAGCGGCGGTTTTAATAACCGACAGTTTAGTTTCGTGGAGGGCAAGTCGACTATCGACGCATTAGAGTTCGTTGTCGAGGAAATTAAGCAGGCGACGTCTATGTCGCCAGAAAGACACAAAAGCAATATTGTGGACATTAGGTTCGTCAGGATGTGCGGGTTTAAGGTTTTTGATATGCCAAATACCTTTGACACCGGAAGAATCAGTGAGCTGGTATGTTCAAGAAGAAACAACTGTAGTAATAAAGAAAGGACCAAGAAATGTAAGAGCGAGCTTGGCGATAAAATGACGTGAAGTGTCGGACAGAGCAAAATTACGGTGCCAAACAGAATCACCTAGTTGATAGGAAACAGGACGACGGCAGAAATATACCTATTATGGGCCTTTTAGTACGCAGCAAAAATTTTTTTGAGAATATATAAACCGATACTTTTGAAATGATCTGGATCAGGAGAAGGATTTTCAAGATCAGGAATGTACATGTCGTTCATCTCGGACACTTACCCGAAATAATCGCGGGACTAATTAAAGCAAAAAAAGGAATACAACCAATGATGTCGTGTTTTGAGGTACAGATTGCACAAGAAATTTTAGTAAGATTAACATCCCAATGGCGTTGGTTGTCAAGGACATAGGAAGCAATCATAGTTTTAAGGACACGGTTAATGCGTTCTACAGGATTAGTTTGAGGGCGGTAACGTGCACATAAGAAGATCAGTTATCGACTACGGAATTGTGACCTGTTATCGATGATCAGATATTGTGGAACGCCAAAAAGTAAGGGGACTCGTTCTTCCAGGATTTTAATAACGGATTGTGCAGTGGCCTCATGCAAAGGAAAGAAGAGAACGGATTAATGACATAGTTAGCCACTACACAGAGATAAAATAATCTTTGGTGAAGCGTGGAAGAGGACCTACAATATCGCAGGATAGTAATTGCCAAGGATAGGATGGTTTGGCACTAAGAACTAAGAAACCAGGAGCAGGTAACTATTCAATTTTATGAGCAGTATAAACAGGATAGCGTCGGATGTTACGAACGACGTCAGCTCGAAGATTAAGTCAATAATACTTTTGGTGGAGGTGCGCAGAAGTTTTGCTCACACCACAATGACCGGAAGTAGGAGGATCGTAATAGAGGGAAGTCGAATGTTAACACTGCTCTGAAGGTACGACGATTATCCAATTGTCCTGAAAATCAGTAGCGATAGAAATTTTGTGGCGACGGAAAAGGATATTGTCAACTATGGACCAGGAAGGATATCGGCTAGAGGAGTTGGGGAGTTTTTGGAGCATACGAATTGTACCAAGAATGAGGAGCAGGAAGGGTAACATCAGGTGAAGTGATGGCAGAAATAGAAATAGATTCAAGCAAAGGAACGGATCGTGAAGGGGCATCAGGGACGGCATAATCTTTACATTTCCGATAGAGAATGGTATAAACTTACCGTTCATTTACTTTTTCCAATGCTCCACCAGTAGGTACTACATTGGCCAGGAAGCGAGTTTTTGTTGCCTGGAAATTTAGAATTTTGCCGAACCCTTGCCGTTCCAGGCAGGTAGGGATCTTTAACGTGCGTAACAACACTCACACGGGCCCTCCATTTAACCTCTCATCCGAACGAGGGCGTAATTTTTGTGAAAAATGCTCACCTGTCATTTTTCAAGCAGTCGGCCGTGTCGGGATTTGAACCCGGGACATTGGGATCCGTAGTCTTACGCTTACTACATTGATCCACGGCGACGCCTGGTATAAACTTACCGCTGAAGTCTGATGAATAAACAAGCTAAACGACCAGTTGGATTCTGCAGATTATTGAGCCAGATTAGAGAATGATGGTCGGTGATGACCGTAAAATGACTACCATCAACGTAAGGTCGAAACGTTTCGATAGCCCAAAGTAGCTACTACGAAATTTGACATCACGAAGACGGTCTAAAATCGTAGAAATATAAGGGAGTAGATAATCATCTTTCTCAGTTACACTATTGACCTTTCAAAAACCTATGCAGAAGCGGCAAGTACCATCTTTCCTAGGCACCATAACAATTGGGTTTGACCATGGAATATTAGATGATTCCGCCACATTATTTTTTAACATCTCATCCAGCTCTTTGTTGGCATAACATCGGAAAAAGCGGATAATACCGTTGTCTGATCGGTTTGGTAGTAGGTTTAATCTGGTGTTCGATTAAACCGGTAGAACCTAAAAGAGTAATTCCATCAGTAGGAAAAACTTGATCAATTACTTTAAATAATTCCAACCATTGAGTAGCGTTAAGATCGTCAAAAGAATCATGGAGGTCAACAGGCAGATTACTAGTGGCACCAAAGACTACTGTCAAATAGGGACGCAAATCAGGAACGACACTCATGGCTTTAAAAAAGTCAATTCCAAGTACTAGTGTTTGTGCGACAGAAGGGACAACTAAAGCATTCACAAAAATATGTTTCGATTCTACCGCAATGGGTACGCTAAAGGATTCTAAAACTTCGCAAGACTGACCGTTGGCCACCATGCAGTTAAATGTTTCAGATGGTTTAAGAGGTAAGGAAGTAGTAGAGAGAATTTTTCATGATTTTAAAAGTCATAAAATAGCCAATTATTTTCCGTAAATGAATGAACACTCGATACAAAGAAACCCAAGCTTATTAAAATGCCATAAAATAGGTAAGAACTATTTTAAAAAATGAAATAAGGAGCCGGAACCACTTACCTCGTGCATTAAATAGGAATAGACGAAACTTTAATATAAACATACATTAATTTCAGTCGCACAACTGACACTAATTAGATCGTTATAAATGCCGGTATTTTCATAAGGATTACAATACTCGTGTGTGTCATGCTTTGAAATAGAGCCAAAAGAATCTGGAACATGACTTATTGATTTTTTTGTAGTATATAATCCGGAATTGAATTAGAACAACTCATTCATTCATTCTTTTGCGATATCGAAGATGAAAGTTTTGAGTAAACATCAAAATTGACGTATAGAGATTATTTTGTATTTAAACAGGAACTGAATTAGGCCGCTCCTTTCATTCCTTCCTAAGTCAACGAGTATGTAAATTTTCAATTTCAGTATTCGACTTACACGATGAATTTCTTTTAATACATGAAACATATACTTTTCGAGTGACAATGAAGTCTATTTCATTGTCATTCTGCAAGGAAGACACAAGTTCTCAAATGTAATTATTTAATGGAGCATAATTGTTCATAAAATACTTAGAAAATTTAACCTTCTTCGATATTAGAGCTACTCTGAAGTTAATTGATTAAAAATAGAAAATGCACTTTACAAACTGATATTTAGATGGAGTTTTGAAATGAAAATTTAAAATATTTAATGCCGTTAATATTAATAAGGTTTAGATAAGCGCTATTTGACCATAAAAATCGTAAGTATAAATATTAGGTTTCTTTGTTTGTAACTGATAAAAATATTTTAATATTAATAATGTATATTATTTGTGAAAGGAACAGCTTGCAGCAAATTTTGAGATAAGAGTTCGAAGCGTCTTGACCTTTAATAAATTATTTGTGAAGCGCTATTTGCCAATCGCACTCACGAATAAGGTAATAAAGGATCGGCAAATTATTCACACATAGAGTAAAAAGGATTTTGTATCTAGGGGATTTTTGAATTTTTATAACCCTTATTTTTAACAAAGATTAGATAAGGATTATTTTAGTAAATGAGTAACTTTTAAGAACATTTTTCTGTATGAGCTTAAGCTATAAACTGTTTTATAAATGTAACAGACTCTTTTGTATGAAAGAAAATGTTTTTAAATGCAAAGATGTGTCTTGAGATTTCTGTGTGTCGTTTCATTTTCGTAAATTCCACGTGTAATTTCTGTTGAGCTAGGTAGGGAAAGAAAAAGACCCGTTAATATATTAATTTCGTATTTCCTAATACATCCTCAATTCATTAGTTCGCTGTACCCAAGTATTAGGCGTTATGGATATTTGGTCGTAAATATTGACATGGCACGGGTGGAGGTTCGGCTCTTGTTGACAGTTTTGATCCTGTACTTGAAGCAATATTCAAAATCATAAACTATACAGATATAGCAAGTCTACCATCAAAATTCAACTCTCATGGTAGCGATGCTTAGAAATATTTGTGTTTGTGAAAAGGGATGTAAATTTTAGGAAACTGGAACCGTAAGTGATTTAATGGAAGTATCTTATTGTTCCAGCGAACCCTTCAAGGAAAACATTGAACTTACACTTGCAGTTAATGTAAATTTTGTTTTAGTACATATACCTAATTAATTGTCTGGGTCCAGTATAGCAACGATGAAGTATCCGAAATTGAATATATAACTGGAAGCCCAAGAAAAATTGTTTCTAAGGTTATTGCAGCTACTTAGTTTTTATAAAACGAATTAGTATTGATTATTTAAAGGTATCAACTTGTCAGAATGGCAACCACTCAACAGTTTCTCAACAGGTGAACGAAATACAAACTGTAAGCAACTTGTATGTATATGTGTATAGGCTAATATAATACATTTTGTAGGACAATAATGCTACGACTGGAGCAATTATACACCTTGAAAAATAAAGAAAAAACTTCAAAACAGTTTCATTCTACTATTAACAATCTCTTATACCTCACTCAGCAAGAATATTATCAATTGAAAAATAGAACTAACTGCTAAAGAAACGAGATTAAAGGAAACAAATGGAATTCGAAAGAAAGAAAGAAAATGAGACAGAATAACACAAACAAAAAATGATTTCATTAAATTTACAGCTTGTAGAAATGAAAAAGAAAGAGCTAATAGAATAATAAAATTAAGCGTAGCAAAATTTACTGTAACCTCAATAAATAATACATAATCATTTGTTACGTACATTGACGTAACCTATAAAAATACCAAAAAAAGAAAGAAAGAAGTATGACCGGGCTCGATCGGCGAGTGGGCGGGATTTTATACATACAACAAAAAAATTAAGGGAGACCTAAAATAAATAAAGAGAAATTTACAGTCTCGTATTCATACTCAACACAAAATATACCAAAAAAAGAAACCTATAACTTAAAAAATAAATGTACAATAGCACATAAGTACACAAACAAAAATTAGCAAACCCTACGTAAAAGTTACTCATACATATACACAATGAACAGAAAAGTTTTGAAATAGCGAGCGGTCGTTTTTAGGTATCTTCCCCAAGTTATTCAGCAAGCAACAAAGAAAACCCCAACGCAACCCTAAAAACCACAGCTCTAAATGGTTATAACTATAAAATCAGTTATGCCACATTGGCAGTACAATGTCTTAATTTAATAAAAATTTACAACACAAAAAACCCCACTGTAAACCAACAGTTATAAATTACAATCACATACAAATTCCCCAAAAACGAAATTAATAACTATTATCCCAATTCAACTAATGATCAACCCCATCACACGCATAAATATCATCTTTCTACCATTATTAGATCTCGTCCATCAATAAAGCGAAAAGGTACTGATTTGACCCGTCTCGAGAGCCCATAGAAATAAAATATGGAACAACCACTCGCCCTCGTAATCGTTGCCGGCTTTAATAACGGAGCAGAGGAGAGGTATGCGTGATCCCGCCTTGAGGTCGTTCTCGCATCAGAACAAGGGACGACCATTCGTTACAGCTTTAAAGTCGCCGGAAGAAAGCACGCTGTAATGCGTGCCAGAAATTCGTCTCAACCAAACATTGTACACGTGTTTACTTGTGCAGATTACAAAGCAAAATGAATATTAATTTTGTTTAACTAAGAACCAAAGCTCACAGTAATATCGTTGTTAAGGCTTCAAAACTGGAAAACCCGAGTTTATTGCAATAATTTTAACGAATTCTTTCAATAGGAAAAACAGACCAGCATTAATTTTATTGGATACTGTTACGTGCCATTGCACTATAACATTTTATGTTAAGTTTTAATGTACGGAAGTTTTCCCGCCATATTTTCAAATACGCGAGACGCGGGAACTTTTAAATAGACTAGGCGGAGCTTCCGATACGTCAGAGTAGTGAGTTTGCGTAGTGTGCATATCCCTATAGGGGTATGGGAATACTAGACAAAGAGTGGGGTCGTGTTTCCGTGACGCCCTGGAATCGAGGCTGTTCTCTTTCTACCTTCAAGTGAACTAGTCGTGCCGGGTGTCGTGTTTTATCTTATTATGTAGATTTCCTTATCTTAATTATCTTGTTTTGTCGTTCCTTAATTAACCTATTCCTGTCGTTCCACTACATATAGAAAACGGAGATGACCCTGGAGCAGCCCACGACCCCGAGATAAATTGGATGTCCAAGCTCTACCAGCAACACCGGAGCCGAGGCTACCGTAGTGTGATTTCCTGCCGGATACCGGATTCCTCATGTGAGTAAATTCTCTAATTTTCATTGTTCTAATTGTATGTAAAATTTCCGATTATGGCGTAATATAAATTACCGGCTTTTAAGAACCATCTATCGCCATATAAATGTACCACCATCTAAGTGTAATACTTTGTTAACTGTATTACCGACCATATAAACTTGCGTAAATAGTGTAACAGATGGCGCCCCACGTTAGGCGCCAAATTGTTATATGGAAACGGTAGTTAAAATTTAAAGTTCGATAATTACTACACCGGTAACGTGGTGTAAGAGACACTATCACAGTTGGCAGCGCCGACTCTTATACGGATTTCGGCGCGTCAACTTCTGATGATGTCATCGATATTGCACAATAATTTGCATATAAAAATTAAACAATTAAAGATAAACGAGAGTCATTTTAACAACAAATTAATCCATTTTAACACAAATAAGTAAAAGATTACTTACATAAGGGATCCGGTATCCGGCGGAATGAGAGATCATCCGTCGACGCCATCAAATGCGTAAGGCACAGCTACAGCTCGGCTCGGCTAGCCAAGGTAATCATGAGTCCTCCTCAGGCGTGAAGTTCGATAGTCCTTAGTGGCAGCAAATTTTTACCTATGTAGTTCCTTCCCTAATTATCTTTTGTTGTCTACCCTCATACCTTCTCCTGTCCAAACCTTACATAGGTAAGAATTTGCTGCCACTAAGGACTATCGAACTTCACGCCTGAGGAGGACTCATGATTACCTTGGATAGCCGAGCCGAGCTGTGCTGTGCCTTACGCATTTGATGGCGTCGACGGATGATCTCTCATTCCGCCGGATACCGGATCCCTTATGTAAGTAATCTTTTACTTATTTGTGTTAAAACGGATTAATTTGTTGTTAAAATGACTCTCGTTTATCTTTAATTGTTTAATTTTATATGCAAATTATTGTGCAATATCGATGACATCATCAGAAGTTGACGCGCCGAAATCCGTATAAGAGTCGGCGCTGCCAACTGTGATAGTGTCTCTTACACCACGTTACCGGTGTAGTAATTATCGAACTTTAAATTTTAACTACCGTTTCCATATAACAATACCTGGAAAAACGTTTCTCGCCTATCTAATTATGGCGTAAATTCCACGTTAAGGAATTCTTAGAAAGGGTATTTACTTATTTAATGAGCGGAATAATGTATCAAGTAAAATATATAAGATATTTATTATTAATTGCAATACAATTTTAAACATGCAAAAAGGATTATTTTAATTTACGGAATTCATTTTCGTGGTTAACGCCAAAGGGATTTGAGTTAAAAATTATTGTACATGAACTAACCAATTATTTCCGAAAATGAACGTAACAAATTGATTTCTTTTTATGAAATTACACAGCATTTCCATAATACATCACACTAAACGAGCAAAGTGTTGATTAATTAATAATTGTCCAAATTGTCGGCCTAAATTAACGTCGTCATCGTTGTGCAATTCTGGCAAATCATCTTCACCTTCCTCTTCGGGTTATAACCATTCATGAGGTATACTTTCATTAATGTCTGTTGCAATATTATGCAAGACTGCAGTTGTAACGATGATGCTTATGACCGTTTAAAGCTTCGCTTGCATTCCAAATCTAAAAATTGGAAATCTACGTTGCCAAACACCACACTGAGGTTCTACAGTATTGGGAGTTCTTATAATTCATTTATTATATAATTCTCAGCTGCAGTTGGAGTCTCTGATAATTTGATCATTAAATATTTTTGCAATAAATAACCACTGTCACAAACTAGAATGAAGTCACCATAATTTCCTTGCTCAAAATCTGTTTTTAAATTGCTACTGTTGAAAATGATTTCATCATGCAAAGATCCAGACTATCTATCTACTGTATTGCATATTCTTAGTTTTGCATCACTTACTTCAATGCAAAAATCCTTTGCGAGAGCGAAACACTTCAGTATAGTGACCACCGCGTGAATCAATTTTTTATTAATGTACAGGTGATAGCACCTGCTGTACGTGGAAATGATGCCATTGCATAATATTCTCCAGCATCTTTTTTCATTTCTTCTTCAGTTAAATACATTTTTATGTCTTGATCGCAAGGGTGCAATTGCGATTGACACTCTTTTTATAATACGACAAGCCGAAGCCCTAGAAATACCAATAAAATCTGTAGCACTTACCTGCATGTTTTCTGATACGTAAAACCTTAAAGTTAGTAACAATCGTAACATATGTTTCATATAAACACCCTGGCAATTGTTTTGTTAAGCAATATTAAACACCCATTTATTAACAAAGCAATTTGAGGTTCAATTTGTTACAGTACGTTAAGTACAGTGTCTTTTCTTAAACGAAACCAGTCAAAAAAGTCCAAATCGCCATATATTTCAAAATACTTTTTCCGTATTCTGTAAATTTTTGGTCGACTCTTCCTCTGCGGAACTTGAGCTTGATGATTTATCATTTAAGTTTATTGCAATGCACAGAAATAATAAATATAGGATGAGGATATAGCAAACCAGAAGAAAGAAAATGAAAATTGACAGTTTGCGATTTTCTAAAGGTGCTTTAAGATCTTAAATGTCAGATTTTGGCTCTTTAAGCATAAAGTAACTTTAACTCTATAAAGTTCCTTTAAAACATTGTTATGAAATGAGATTTTATTTTAAAGAGCCTTTTATAGTTAAAGTTGACTTTAAATTAATTATGAAATTGCCCGTAAGATTTAACTAGTTGCAAAAGACATTAATAATAATAATAATAGGGTTTTATTTCTTACCTTTCATGAAATATATGTGACAATTAATAATAATATAAATAAATAATATACACAGTAAGGTATGAAAACCGATGGTGATCAGATAGCTTCCTACTGAAGGAGGAAGCCCCTGCTCTACCCCACGACCGCTTTTGAATTATCGCGTAGCAGATTTCACAAACCGTTTTGTTGATAACACTAAGTTATGGTTGAATACTATCCAATTTTGTAAACACTGCTGTCGCAATGCAAGCTATATCTTAAGCAATTGTTTCAATTATACAATATATTCCTATTTATGTAAGAAAGAACAACGTAATGATAAACTGACTGTAGCAACACAACCCAAATAAGTAACTAATTAAAAACAAACAAAAAAAAATATTTTAAAAATAAAATATATTTTAAGGCTAGTTTTGAAGTTTGAGCCGTAGCATCATATTATTTCGAAACGCACCGACCGTCATTTCTTTATAAGTGAGTGGTATTGTATTGTAAACCCTGGACATATGATATGTAAATGAACGCTTATATAATTCCGTGCGATGTCGAGGTATACTCAAAAGGCCTTTGTGGCGTAAATTTAAATGATGTAGATCGGTACGGAAATTAATTTTGATATAAAGATATGGGGGTGATTTTAGTTGGACAATTTTGCGAAAAAATACAGCCGCGTGCAAAGAACGTCATTTGTCCATACTAAGCCATTTAGTTTTCTTGAGTTTGTACGTTATGCGGTCTCGACGTCGGATACCGTGCACCAATCTCAGACAAGAGTTTTGCACCAATTAGATCTTCCTAGCCGTTGCCATATCAATGCACGGTCTATAAAGAACATTGCAATAGTTGAAATGCGAAAGCACTAATGATTCGCATAGCATTTTCTTGATATCCTTGTTCAGAGATCGTCTATTATCATAAATTAATTTTAAACCGCAATACGATTTGCGTAGGCAAAGATTTATGTGTTCTCTAAACCTAAAATCTTTATCCAAAACAACACCTAAGTTTTTGTACGAATCCCTAATAGGAATTGCCATATTTTTAACTTTAATGCTTATTTTTTGTAGAGCTGTAGTTCTATTGATATCGGAACCAAAGACTAAAACCGCTGACTTTAAGGGATTGATACTAAGTGAATGTAGTTCAGCCAACTCTGTTAACCGATTTAGATCTTCGTTGATAACATCACATGCAGTTTGAAGTAAAGACGGATTGAACGACAGATAAATCTGTGTATCATCCGCATATTGATGAAAAGAGCAGTGTTTAAGCGCAACATTGCATAAATTTATTGAATACAGTGTAAACAATAATGGCCCTAGTACTGAACCTTGGGGGACACCACGTCAGACGAAGCATAGTCGTGAACGATTACCGTCTAAACCAACACATTGAAATCTATCAGTAAGGTAACTTTTAATTAAGCTTACAGCACTATTTTCAAACCCGTAATGATTCAATATAGCATAAAGTAATTTATGATCAATTATATCAAAAACCTTTGAAAAATCAATTAAAACTAGTACTGTAAGTTTACCGTCGTCCGTGGCTCTCAGTATGTCATCAGTAATATTAAGTAAAGCCGAAGTACAGCTAAAATTACGTCGAAAACCTGATTGATAGTCACCTAGAAGAGAATTTCTATCCAGAAATTGTCGTATTTTGGATTCCATAACTTTTTCAAAATTTTTGACATCACTGGCAAAATGCTGATCGGCCTTAAATCTTGCAAGCTTTTTGGATTTTTATTTTTTGCGATAGGTATAATGTTTGCAATTTTCCACGCTTGCGCAAAAATGCCCTGTGTTATCGATGAATTAATTATGTGTGTAATAACGGGTATAAGAAATGGACAGCATAGCCATATTAGAACTATATTTAGGTTATCGTTACCGGTTGCTTTAGTTTTGATCGAGTTAATAATTTTACCTACCTCCTCCTCAGAAACAATCGTAAATGAAAATGTCATACTTAAATTAGATTTTTTATAGCTATACATTTTTAGTGTACGGTTTTTATTTTCCACAACTCCATTTATTGAACTAACATATGAGTTAATATCATCCACATTTTTTAAGTGACTGGGAAAGTCACAATTCTTCAGTTTGGAATATATTCCACAGCGTTGTGAATCTTTCCATAACGTTTTTGGATTACTCTTATTTAATGCATTGGTGAGATAAGCTTTTTTTCATTTCTAATCGAAAGTGTGGTTAGATTGCGAAGTGATTTATAGTATGGCCATTGTTCTAGTTTGCGGTATTTTTTAAAACGTTTGTAGGCTGCATCTCTTAGATTCATCAATAACCTCACAACGTCAGTTATCCATGGAGATTTCTGTTTCCTAAATACAGACGTTTTAAGGGGAGCATATATGTCAAAGAGAGTAATTAGGTTTTTATTAAAGTATGTTATTTTTTTATCTATGTTATTTACAGAATGAACGAATGGCCAGTCAATATTTTGCAAGGAGTTGTCATAATTTACAAAGTCAAATTGACGAAAATCTCTAAAGGTGTGTACTTTAGGCAATTGTTTATATGTACTGACTAAGAAATTGCAGAAGACAAGTTCATGATTTGAAAATCCTCTCATATGTTTAGTGCCTTATTCACCAATAGTGTCAGTATCAGTTACTATTATGTGGTTTATTAGTGTATGACCATTGGATGTTATTCGTGTTGGATCTTTAATTAGTTGAGTAAATCCAAAACTATCGAGCATAGAGATATAATATGCTGATTCTGAACTATCAGGTTTTAATAAGTCAATATTAAAATCGCCTACACCTATCACTTGTTCATACAAAGACAGCATAGTACTACACACACGTTCAAAATTATCAAATTAAAGTCCTATACCTATTCCTATGCGGCAAATATATTGTACCTAACGCTATCTTTTGTTTGTTGCAATTAAACTCAATCCAAAGCTGCTCATAATCGGTAACATCCGGAACATGGATTTACCTTATCTCTAAATATGACTTTGTATACAATCCAATACCGCCTCCAAACGTTTGTCGATACTTTCTCAATAAATTATAGCCTGGTATTTCAATTATATTATTAATAATGTTATTGTTAAGAAATGCTTCAGTAACGGATATAATATCATATTCATTTAATAAAACATGTTCACGAAACAAATAAAAGTCATTAGTTATCGATTGCGCGTTTATGTGTGCCACAGTCAATCCACTCATAATTTTGCACCAGTAAATAGCAGTAATAAACAATAAATTGCAATGACAAACAAAAGTAGAAACTTAGATGCTAATATAAGTAAGAGTAACCCCAAAAAAATAAAAATTATTATTTCTTACAAAACCTACACGCCAACTAAGACAGTATTTGCAGGAAATTTCCTTTAATTTATACTACCTACACATAGGCGCATCCTGTTGCAGCAATGAGAAATTAGTTTTAATACCAGTTTTAAATCATATTTTACTAAAGAAAGCTATAAAAGTATAAAAGCTAGAACTTTAAATGAAAAACTTAAAGACATGTTCATTTAAGCAAAACAGGTGTCCATTACTAGTTAAGCAGTAATGATACCAAACAATGTATAATTATATTTATCAAAACTAATCTAACTAAAACCTCTCTATTCGTAAAGCAATAAGAAAATATTCAATGTTTAAAATTTGTTTTGAGATTTCATTAATGAGTTCAATTCGCTTCGATTATTAATGGAATAAACTTCATTACTTATTTTAATTTTTATTACTCCATCAAGCGTCCATAAACATGTGTGGCCAAATTTTGCACATGCCATCTAATTACTAAATACCTGTATTTGTAGCTAATAAATTTAATAATCACAGCACGAGGCTTGTTAGTAATCGCACCAATTCTATGGCAGCGCTCTATGTGATTCGTGCTGATAAACACATTTGCCTTTTCCTTTATCACCGCTATCACTTTTTCTTCCAGATTCTCGCCTGCACTTTCTTGTAGACAAAAGATACGTAAATTATTACGTCTGGAATATTGTTGAAGCTGTTCCACTTGATTAGTAAGTGCTTCATTTTCCTGTTTCAAGATAGTCAACAAGCCCTGGCTTTAAACGATGAACTAAAACAACCAACTTGTCAATATTAATTTAGCTCCATAATAACCTACGAACTTTATTTAAAATATTTATAACTTCCCAGTAATGTAAAGTAACGGTAAAAGTTAATTTAGATACCTAGCGGTTGTTCAACTATGCATACACTAATTTAAGTTTTCTTCCAAATTCAACGAATAAACAACCAACAGTTAAACGAAAGCCCATGTTAAGTTTCTTTTTCCATAAATCCTTGAAGCTCAACACAAATTGACTTGATTATAGGAATGCATTTTTGCAAATGGGCATTCCTTTGTACGCAAGTACACTGTATGAAATGAACATTCGTTAGTATTACCTAAAAAGCATGTACTTCGTCATCGATACTGAGGGACAAAACGTAGAATTTTTAGATTATTTGTTTCTAATGCAGAATAACCACATATTTCAAGCAAATGGGCGTTCATCAAGAGCAGCGGCCTTTGGGGGCGAACTGGGCGACTGCCTAGGGCCCCGCGAACAAAAGGGACCCACGCACCGCAATGCATATTTTAAAAATTTGTGTTACACTTTATTTAAAACGATAGCAAAACTGTTCAGAGTATAGCTTTATGCATCATAAATCTATACAATACCTAGTACATATTGTGTAGTTTACATTTATAATTCTAGTCACCTTTTTTGAGCGGATGAATCACTGTAAGAATAAGAAACTTCCATGCTTACAATAAGAAACAATGAAACGTCCTGTTAAGGTCAAAGATAAATATAAGAAAGCACTAAGCAGTTACATTGTGTACCTAATACTTTTGAAACTTCTTAAGACTGCACACTTTACAGACTTCATTATCTTTTGTAGGGTGCCATGCCATTGTAATATTTCTTTTATTGTTGGTTGTTTTCCCCATAGAATAGATAATCAGTGTTCAAACTAAGTACGGGTTACTTCCATATCATATCAGTAAATTTAGAGTCTTCAGAATAATAAAACTTTAAGTTAGTTCAGTTGTCATTGAGCATTGAGCTTTTCATATTCAACGACCTTTTGAGTTTTACTAATTTAGTTTATGTGCGTGTAAATACATTGAATTAATATTGTGGCGAAAAAGGACGTATTTTTAATAGTGTAATTAGTTTTATAGTGAATTGAATAATAGTTTTGTGCAAGTGCATGCAATAAATAAATGTAATGAACTAATCAATTATTAAGTATCACGTGATTTGATTGTAATTGTAAATAAATTATTAGTGTTTTAAAATAAAATTAAGTCCAATAGCAAATAGCATAAACTGCAGATACACTGATTGATTATCTTCTGAAGGAAAATAATTAGGTAAGTTACAATACCTATAGGAATAGGATGGAATTAATCATTCACTTATGTTTTGAAATTTTGGTTCAATAACAGACAAGTTTGAATTTTTTTGCATCAATCTATTAACGAAATCGATATTGTTAAAGTGTTTATTATTGTCTAAAATAATGCATAAAGTAAAAAATATTTTTATTCCATCGGTAACTTCCACACTGTGTTATATATATATATATATATATATATATATATATATATATTTTTTAAAGTGATGGCATCGCGCGAAGGAGACGTTGGTAGAAAATATGAGTCTGGAAGTTTGAAAAGAAAAAGATCCGAGAAAAGGAAGGAACAAGCTGGGCAACTAAGAGGATCTTTTGTAAAATATTTGAAAACAGGAAATTGTTCAAGACAAACGGATATGGAATCGTCATTGACATTGACATCAATCGATTTGACAAATTTAGCACCTGTTGAAGAATTACATTCAACAATGCTTCCCTCCGAATCTTCACCGGAGCCTGATGAGTCACCCAAATCATCATCTACGTTTGGGTCACATACTTCATTGTTTTCAGCAGCCTTAGAGTATGAATCAGCTGAAAATTTCAACATGCCGCTCAATATAAATATAGAAAATGATCCAGGAATGTGGCCTACGTACATTACTGATGCAGCACGGTCTGTTATTGTGCTCAAAGGTCCAAGTGTCGTAGATATTAATTTTCCTACTGATGCTAATGGGCGTCATTTTAGCAAGTTTTACTATACCCGCACCTTAAAAAACGGTCAAGAGCAAAACAGAAGTTGGTTGGTATACTCAAAGCTGAAAGACGTTATATACTGTTTCGCTTGCCGACTATTTGGTAATTGCTCATCAAAATTAAGCTCCTATGAAGGATTAAATAAATGGAAGAATGTAGGTGATCTCTTAAAAGGACATGAAATTTCTAAATCACACAAGGAATGTCTTTTAAAATGGTTCGATTTACAAAAAGCTTTAAAATGCAAAACAGGTATTGATGATTCATCAAAGTCTGAAATTGAATCTATAAAACGACGGAAAGATATTTTAGAAAGGCTACTTGCTGTAGTGCAATTCTTAGCCTCTCATAATTTAGCATTCAGAGGACACTCTGAAAATCTAGAAGATACGTCCAGCGGTAACTTTCTAGATATCGTTAAGTTAAT